>CM055764.1:6560190-7205190 GCA_029465975.1 Dallia pectoralis | reverse complement strand
ATCTCATGGTAAAGCGTTTTACAAAAAACAAACAGGAATTTATATATATACACCGGCGCATATGGCTGCTTTTTGTATGCAGGAGAAGCCTAGAACCAGACTAAATTGGATCAGCGCGGTAAAGTTAGTTTTACGATGGACATTCGGTGGATATTCATATTCACTAGTGAAAATTACCGGTTCAGGAGAGTGACCAGCATCGATTCCTGATGAGGTTAAGTTTCAAAAGTGCTATATTCTGACTTGGGGGAAGATGCCCTACAATCCACGGCTTTTAGTTTATTCAAAATGTGTTGAAAAATTCTGATTTGACCCTTTAAAGTTCAAAAGCATCTACAAAAAATGTGCGATGACTACATGAGTACTATATTCTGACTTGGGAGGAGATGCCCTACAATCCACATCTTTTACATTTTTTTTGGAGTTGTGGACGACACCACCCTCATTGGGCTCATCTCTAGTGGGGATGAATCTGACTACATGCTGAAAGCCAACAATCTGGTGACCTAGTGTAGCCAGAACAACTTGGAACTGGGAGGATGTACACCACCATTCCTAACAAAACCAATGGATCACACAGCCACAGACATTGACATTTCTTGCACATTGCACTTTGCACTCAGTATTGTACTCAGTATCCTATTTCCATGGTTGTGTATTTGTATATTACTTTAGCCCTTTAGCATTAGTATTAAATGGAACTGTTACTACTGTGGGCTCTGATGATTGCGATACACAAGACTGTGGCGTTGGGCCCCTGTCGTCATCATCTTGTTTTTGATCCACAAAATCATGCAGAGGATTGCAATCAAGTGACTGACTTTCATCTCAATCCTTTTCGTCTGTGGCCTCTGATGATTGTGATACACAAGACTGTGGCGTTGGGCTCCTGTATTCCTCCTCACAGTGGGCATTAGCTTTAAAGAATTTGTCTTGTATACCTTTTCGGAATGGTGGAAGTTACATTTTTTAACTTTAACATCTCATGAATTAGCCCATCTAGTCCTCCTGCAAGTCGCCATAATTTGGTTCGGCCAGTTTTATGCCTTTTCCTGTACCTGCCCATGATCTGACAAACAATTACGTTAATACATCAACAACTTTTACAAATACCTTTTAATTTAATACATTATTTTACGGAACACTTATGACAAACAAGCTTTAGTAAGGTAAAACATCTAGAGTGATTACTTACTTTAAATGTGTATTTGTGCACAGACAGCTTGCAGATCCATTTGCCGCTGTCTTGACATGCTCAGTTAAATGGTGTGTTCATTTTAAATGTGAAAAAATTCACAGTATTACTTTTGAAAAGTGTATGTCCTTAGGCTGTTTCTCTACTGAATGACTAAATGACCAGCCACACACAAGGATTATAAAGGCTTGATTAAGGTCAAACACAGTACAACAGCTTTTATAAAATTGTTACATTTTATAATGGTGACTGGGTCACCAGTCACAGGTGTTTGTTGGATTTCCTGGGAGAGGTCTCCAATGGAATCATTAAATTGTGACAAAGTATCAAGTCTAGTCTGGGTTAGGGTTATGTTATAGGTATGGTTGGCTTTGTATGTAGGTAATTATTATTGTGTAATATTATGTAGCAATGCTCCCAAAAAGTTTTTTTTACTTAATCAGAAAGAGACAAAATGGATAAAAACATATGACAATGATTTTATTTTACTTTTATTTAACCAGGGAGTCCAGTTATGAACAGATTCTCATTGACAGATTCTAACTGTTTAATCGTTATGACACACTTTTCATAGAAGCTATTACAAATGTTAATTGACATTATTATAGCAAGCAAGCAAGTTTATTTATATAGCACATTCCATACTTAGAAGCATTTGAATGTGCTTTATGGAGAAATAAAGAACAAGTAAATTAACAGATAAAAGCAATTAAGAAATACAATATTAAAGCAGATAAAGAAAAATGTATGGAAAAAATTTAAATGTAGACGATTCTGTAAGGTAAGCGCTTAGTCATGGTAGGCAGGTGAGGAAATTAGTGTTTTAAACCTGGATTTAAAGATTGAAATTTTCAACAAAATTTTAATAAACTAAAAGCCATGGATTGTAGGGCATCTCCTCCCAAGTCAGAATATAGTACTCTTGTAGTCATCGCACATTTTTTGTAGATGCTATTGAACTTTAAAGGGTCAACAATTTAAAATAATTGTCAATAATTTAAAACGAAAAGTCGTGGATTGTAAAGCTTCCTTGCCTGAGTCAGAATATAGGACTTTTGTTGCCATGGCACACAATTTGTGGATGCTATTGAACTTTTAATGTTTTAGCCACAGTAAAAAAATATGATATTTTTAAAAACAAAAAAGCTATTTATTTTTAAGATTTATTTATTTTCCAATTAAAAAACTTAACCTCATCAGGAATCGATGCTGGTCACTCTCCTGCACTGTTAATTTTCACTAGTGAATATGAATATCCACCGAATGTCCATCGTAAAACTAACTTTACCGCGCTAATTGGATCTGGGTTCGGTTGAGCGAATGCGCTGGCATATTAGCACGACAGATTAAAACTGATATATGAGCCTTTCGTAAACAGCAGAGTCAACGGCCAACTGAAGTTTACCAGTTTTATACAGTGTCCTAGTGAAAGCCCGATTGCACAGTATTGGGGCTTGCATATCGACTGATCTTCTCTAATGGAACAGTCCCGCGCCCGTGGGTCAATAGACGAGTTAATCTGAACAAATGGCGGTCGGGGTTGCCAAGCGGCAGGGTGGGGTGGTCTGGTTCTTACCTGGGGCGAGAGTCTCCAGGCTGTGGGTTTTGTCGTCTGCATTGATGTGTGCCCGGGCCTGATTGGACGAGTCGACGGCATTCCAGTCATCCTACCAGAAAAAAAACAACACATAACGATTATAGAAATACATTTAATAAAAATGTAACCATCTACGTACAGCGCGAAATGTTGTGTACCTCCTCAGAAAAGTGTGATCTAATGGGTGAACGATCACGCTCATATTCCATAAACGGCCGTGTCCCTCAATGGCAAACAATGACAGGTCTCAGTAATTTCGACCAAGAATGTCAAGCACATTTCAATGGCTAATTTTGAATGCAATATATTTTGAATGCAATAATGCGATATTTTTGTCTATCTCGCCCTCAGTTGAGGATATCGATTCAAGGCTGGCCGTCGAATTGCAAATGAATGATTTGCATTGTCGCGTTAGCGTAGCAACAATGCGTCCCTGACCTGGCATTGTGCAGCTTAGTTCAGCTTTAAAATGTCACAGGCATCTTGATCATACAATGTGACCCTGTGACGATACACCGTTCCATTTATGTCCAGGAACCGCGGTCGTATGCTGCTTTATGACAATTAAAAACAGAGGAAAGAAGAAAAAGTGTTCAATTCATTATCCAAACTGTACAGTCAGAACCACAGCCTCCCTATCCAAACTGTACAGTCAGAACCAAAGCCTCCCTATCCAAACTGTACAGTCAGAACCAAAGCCTCCCTATCCAAACTGTACAGTCAGAACCACAGCCTCCCTATCCAAACTGTACAGTCAGAACCAAAGCCTCCCTATCCAAACTGTACAGTCAGAACCAAAGCCTCCCTATCCAAACTGTACAGTCAGAACCATAGCCTCCCTATCCAAACTGTACAGTCAGAACCAAAGCCTCCCTATCCAAACTGTACAGTCAGAACCATAGCCTCCCTATCCAAACTGTACAGTCAGAACCATAGCCACCCTATCCAAACTGTACAGTCAGAACCATAGCCACCCTATCCAAACTGTACAGTCAGAACCATAGCCTCCTCACTAATGGGCTTCACACACTGATCTGTGAATGGTTGCCGTTCTGATGTCAAGCCAGAAACAAAGTCAGACAGTCAGCGACTTAATAGCCAATGTAGTAAAAAAATATCAACAGTTTGTGTGCAAACAAAAAGCCAGTCAACATGACATTTTTCATTTTGCTCAATCTCTCTTACTTCCATAACAGACTGCTGGGAGATATGGCCACACTGACATTGGGAACATGGACCAAATTAAACGGTGACACAGCATTCCAAGACGACAAGAAGAAGAAGAAGGCCTCTCGCGAAGTTAGCAGTAAATAAACTGCCAGTATTGTATGGATAGCGAGCCGTCACATGAAGTCTCATCCAATACCCCTCATTCTGACAAAACCAAGCAGTATTTGGACCTCGCACAGCACAGCGCCGTCGCCTACATATATTCGCACGTATTTTGACATTTACGAAGTTCGTGCATAAAACAAAGATTCAAATTTCTCATTTCAAATCAGACCTGTCGCAATGAAAAAAACGCATAGTCAGTTCCGAGAAATCAGAAGCAATCTGTAATTGCGCAACGGCAAATGACTCAAATGTGAGTAATAATATCATCATTATATCCAACAAAAGTGCGGATTCTTCTCGAGGAAGTCATCTCTGCACTACACCCACATCAGTATATTGAGCAAACGCCATTAACATTACAGGCAATGGTATGGCTAAAATGCTCCGTTCTCTATGACCACTCATCAGTGCGAGAGTAGCCTACCAGACAAGAGAGCGCCGCTAGCTCGGCGAGACTTAACCGAGATGCTCAACATCAGCCCAATCACCGGCTATTCAGGCTGGTCTGTGGAAGGCATGCTGGAGTGAAGGACGTGTTACCGAAAATGGCTTCTCTCTTCTCTCAGTTTTGGGGCTGTGGCATTCATGGGTACTAGAGTGGGAAAGAAGAGAACGGTAGCTTTGGAATGTGCTGTGGATTTTTGAAGATATCAGGTTGGAAGACGTCATACCAGATGCGTAGGACACACCTGGTCTGGTCATTCAAGGTCACGACGAACTTTAAATACTGTACTTGCGAGGAGAAAATGTGTCAGCTAAAAACAGATGGTTTTGTCAAGAAGAGTCTGCCGCGGTGAGAGTAAAAGTAATTTAAATATTTACAGGCCCAGCTGATGGAACGGGTAGGACGACCCAGGCCTTGTCTAAACTGAAATGCCCTTGGCCATGTTAATACTATGCTAAAAGAGTTGTTCCGGTTTTTGTTTGGAAGTCAAAGTGGCACTGTGATAAAATTAACTGTGAATTTGGTCTCTACATTACCGGGTTCATTAGAGCAAAACAACCGAGTTTCCTCAAAATATTCTAACCCAGCGACAGGAGAGAAGAAGCACTTTAACCCAGAACTTAATCCTAGGGTTTTATGTCAGACAACATTTGGTAACTTTCTTTTAAAAATGAACCGAGATAAAATGACTAGCGTTCTACCATACAGCACTGCACGGAGAATTTACATAGCGCTTGCCAATGTCCTCTCAACCAAAAGAAGGCAAAGGGGAAAAATCCCAGAGAAATAATACAAAGACTGTCCACATCAGCAGATGCCTCATATAGTAGATACATGGCTCATTGCCCAGCACTGAGCACCCCTTATAACTAACAGGGCGGGAGAGAAAGAATTAGGAGGGAAAAGAAAGCAGAGAAAGGCTAGTCCCACCCTTATCGTATGAATGGATTACGTTTGCCTGGCTAGACGGCTAAAGGACCCGGGGGATATGCTAGACTACATTAACTAAACATTGAGGACAAACACATCTCATTGAGTGAAGATATTGTGAGAAAAAACGACAAACCCATTTTTTGTGGCCAGCTTCAATTTGGTTAACTACTAAGCATACTTGATAACATTATTGTAAAACGCACACGTTTACGACGGGTCAGACCCGCCCGCACGTAGATACCCAAAAAAATAATAATTGAACTTGTGAACTGACTTCTTTAAATGTTCATACAGATCCGTCGTTGACCTGGGGACAACTCAATAGTTCAGTTACTCACTGAGCACAATGGAGTAATTTGAAAAACAAGTTACCAGAAGAGTGAGGTCACCTAACCCTAACCCTAAAATGCAAGCCAACAGCATTAACGAAATAGCTTATTTCAGAAATATATGTTCTGTAAATATTCAGTCACTTAGAAAATGCGGAATGTGTACACGACACCCAGTTGGCTCGGATTGAAAAATTATTCTGTGCAAGAAATGAATTGTAAATTTGGACATTAAGCAAACATTTAAAAAAGTTTTTCCAGTGCAGTGAGTCTGATTTTAAACTGATGGTTGAGTCATCGGCGACAGACATCACACAGGCTCAGGGCAAATGAATCAAACTTCCTGTTAAATCTGATGTCACAAAGTCATGAGCAAAAAAGGTTGTCGTCTGTTGAATAGCCAACGAGAAAAACCTCCCTTGAGCCATGCTTAGCAGGCAGAGAATAGTAAGATCTGAGCAGGAACCCTTGGCTTGATTATAATAACATGACACATTGTAATAACCACCTGAGCACCACACATAGGTCTCAGCTGGCATAGTACTACTGGTGGTGGCTTTCTTGGAAGACCGAGAGTGATATTACGTAACTGGACACCAACACATCAAACCCTATAACCACAGACTGCTGCCAGATTTGTTCACACAGTCCTATCACGACAGATGATTATCCCCCACGGATTCCTTAAAAAGTACTTCTGGTGTGGGAACATATACATATTGTTTTCCATTGTAGAACGTGGAGAGCACGCAAAGCTTCGTTTCTAGAAGATGAAACGGTCCGTCCAACAGTCAAAACCGCTGCATTTCAGAAATACCAGAAGCCCAGGTTCACAACATCACACAACATTGGGTTTTGTTCATATATCCTGTGAGTTTTTCAAGCTGATTGAATACAGAACCAACCATCCCTTTGATTCCCGGTCCTGGTTCTGATCATGAAGTAGAAGTTATACACAAACACAGAACCACTTCCCAGGCACAAACGTCTTCCTGGGTTGGGCTGGTTACCGTTACAGTGACCGGGCCAGAATCTGAAACATGACCTTGTAACAAATCGATTGCTTCCAGTTGCATTCAGATGGAGTATTTGTCGTTTGTTTTAATAGCTTTCCATACGTCAATATATTACATTAAATGTTTCGTAACCGCTGCGTACTGCTTTGTTACAGACAATATACAAAACAAAATCACCAGGACGGTTCAAATCCCCACCCATCCATGTTTGCAGAACAAGGTTTTTAGGAAATAATCTGCTGATGACGATCTGCATAAGCAGGCATGCCTTTGCCTATCAACGCTCACCAGTCAAGTTGTAGGCCAATGTCAAAAACAAACCAAACAAACATTTTGTCAAGTAATCATCCTTTCTGGATGTAAAAACAACGCAACAATGAATGACGTGTTTTTTTAATTTATGTAGCCAGATTGGAATATTTTAGCGTGTAGAGGACTGGCCACCCCTCGGAGCCTGGTTCCTCTCTAGGTTTCTACCTAAATTCGAATTTTTCCTATCTTGCATTAACTTGTTGATGTGTGCTGTGTCGAGTTCAGGCTGGGTGTTCGTAGAAGCACTTTGTGACAACTTTGTTGTAAAAAGGGTTTTATAAAATATATCTGACTGATTGATTGTTGATTTGTAACCCACATTAAGTATGTTTTCCCCAATCCTGCTTTCTTCTGCCCGGAGAAAGTAATCAGGTCTAGAACAACTGCATTACGGTAATTGCCACAGTCAATAGATCTGGCCACGGCTTCATCTCCTGTCTGGAAGCTGACATGCCTCCTCAATGCACTCACTTCCAACTCAGTCTAGATGAAAGCCACTCAAACTCAGTGTCCAGCTGTGAGAGGTCTGTCCGTCTGACCTGGGAATTGAAATGCTTTTCCCCGCCAAGTCAGATAAGTTCACTCGATAAAGCAAATAGGATGCACATTTTTGCTTTTCTAATCTAGAGCTAACAATAACAAACGGGCACATTTGCAAAAGGGCACCGCTCACGGCTCAACCGATGAAACTAATGCAATATGAATAAAAACGCGACACTTTTTAATCACCCTTTCTGTATACTGGTATATTCTGTAATGAAACAATTTGAAGCCATTCCCATTCTCTGGCAGTTGGAACCTGTGGCAACTCACTGAAGGGTAAACACAGAGGTGTGCATCTTGTCAGTGCGACTTCACATTCAACCCAACTGTTTAGAATAAAAGAGATACAAAGGAGCAGACCAGATGCCTTGCTCAGAGGCAGAACAACATAATGTCCCAGCCAGCTTGGGGATTTGAACAAGCAGCGGCATTCTGGTTACTGGTCACATCGACTGTACCAAGTCCAGTAAGAGCTGCTATGATATGGCTTAGGGCCAACACAAGGTCTCAACCAGTGCTTCAGTGCTAAAGCAAACGGCTAGAACCTGTCCCACTACTCTATTGGAAAGAAACCTTCTTCGCCATCTTTCCGCACTCGCTGTCCAATGTGCAAAAGTTAAAACGTGTCAGAAAAGATTTATTCAGAAGAGCGTGGTTAGATCCCCGCGGGGGAGGACATGCACTCAGTCACGGCTCTTCCTTGTGACGGCTGGCTTGTAATTTGGACCGGTGGATGGATGTGTTCGGATGTAACAGCCTGCAGAGTTAGTTCACCGCGTGCTCTGGGATCCCAGCGATTACCGTAGAGCATCACATGGGCCCCCTGCCTCGAGCTCCACATGTCGCCTCACATCTGGGACGCAACGGAGACATAACATCCCACAGGAGCCGGCGCAGACAACGTTTACAGCGCGAAACATGATACTGCGGATTGCTGTTGGGGATTTCAGTGCTAGTTGGGACCGAACGTTATTGCATCTGGTTTCTATATGGTGTCGCCATCTTGCTGACTTGTGACTATGGTGATACCGTTACATTTGAGCCGACACGGCCGCAAGCAGCTAGGGACAACGTCAACTGACTGCGTGGAATCATGGGAGAGATACAGCTGACTGGCAGGGTGGTTCCATAAGAGAGATACAGTTGACTGGCAGGGTGGTACCATAAGAGAGATACAGTTGACTGGCAGGGTGGTACCATAAGAGAGATACAGCTGACTGGCAGGGTGGTACCATAAGAGAGATACAGCTGACTGGCAGGGTGGTACCATAGGAGAGATACAGCTGACTGGCAGGGTGGTACCATAGAGATACAGCTGACTGAGATACAGCTGACTGGCAGGGTGGTACCATAAGAGAGATACAGCTGACTGGCAGGGTGGTACCATAGGAGAGATACAGCTGACTGGCAGGGTGGTACCATAAGAGAGATACAGCTGACTGGCAGGGTGGTACCATAAGAGAGATACAGCTGACTGGCAGGGTGGTACCATAAGAGAGATACAGTTGACTGGCACTGGAGAGATACAGCTGACTGGCAGGGTGGTACCATAAGAGAGATACAGCTGACTGGCAGGGTGGTACCATAAGAGAGATACAGCTGACTGGCAGGGTGGTACCATAAGAGAGATACAGCTGACTGGCAGGGTGGTACCATAAGAGAGATACAGCTGACTGGCAGGGTGGTACCATAAGAGAGATACAGCTGACTGGCAGGGTGGTACCATAAGAGAGATACAGCTGACTGGCAGGGTGGTACCATAAGAGAGATACAGCTGACTGGCAGGGTGGTACCATAAGAGAGATACAGCTGACTGGCAGGGTGGTACCATAAGAGAGATACAGCTGACTGGCAGGGTGGTACCATAGGTACCATAAGAGATACAGCTGACTGGCAGGGTGGTACCATAAGAGAGATACAGCTGACTGGCAGGGTGGTACCATAGGAGAGATACAGCTGACTGGCAGGGTGGTACCATAGGAGAGATACAGCTGACTGGCAGGGTGGTACCATAAGAGAGATACAGCTGACTGGCAGGGTGGTACCATAGGAGAGATACAGCTGACTGGCAGGGTGGTACCATAGGAGAGATACAGCTGACTGGCAGGGTGGTACCATAGGAGAGATACAGCTGACTGGCAGGGTGGTACCATAAGAGAGATACAGCTGACTGGCAGGGTGGTACCATAAGAGAGATACAGCTGACTGGCAGGGTGGTACCATAAGAGAGATACAGCTGACTGGCAGGGTGGTACCATAAGAGAGATACAGCTGACTGGCAGGGTGGTACCATAAGAGAGATACAGCTGACTGGCAGGGTGGTACCATAAGAGAGATACAGCTGACTGGCAGGGTGGTACCATAGGAGAGATACAGCTGACTGGCAGGGTGGTACCATAAGAGAGATACAGCTGACTGGCAGGGTGGTGGCAGGGTGGTACCATAGGAGAGATACAGCTGACTGGCAGGGTGGTACCATAAGAGAGATACAGCTGACTGGCAGGGTGGTACCATAAGAGAGATACAGCTGACTGGCAGGGTGGTACCATAGGAGAGATACAGCTGACTGGCAGGGTGGTACCATAAGAGAGATACAGCTGACTGGCAGGGTGGTACCATAGGAGGGATACAGTAGCATCTTTATACATAAGATCTGGTCGTAGTCTTGTGAGGAGATCAGACTCACTGGTAAAATTTCACAGAGCATATCCTAAATACTTTTGAATTTGTTTCTATGAACCTTTTTTACATGGTAAGTATCACTGAGCACACATTCTCACTTTCAGCAATGACCTGGGATTAATTAAGGCCAACTGCCTTTCTCTGGAACATAAAAACCAGTGTCACTTGGCCGGCTCCAGAATACAGGTCACAGGTCACAGGTTACAGGTCACATGCTTTAAAACACTAAGTCATCCTGCCGTTTTGAACTAACATATATATAGTTTTAAATCCATAGCAACATTGTAATAAATAAATACAATTTTACAATTTAAAACCTACTTAATCTAATCAGGGTATAACTTTCACATTGTATTCCATATACAGATCCATCTAAGCGCTTCCAAGTCAGTGAGATTACTGAAGTGTTACTCCACAGTGAATCGCTGTTAGAAACCACAGCAGAAAATTACCTGTCACCTCACTACAATAAGCAGTAATGACATGTCTCAGGAATCACAAGCGGAAAAATCCATGAGATATAATAGCCGAGGATATCAGAGAGTCTCCTCCGCTAGATGCGGAAAAAACAACAGCAGCTGAAAAACCGGGTTACGGCCTTGGCTTAAGACAGACAACAAACATGTATGACAAACGGAAGTCTGACGCATTGCAGCGATTTGAAATAACAACGTTCAGTCAAAAGAGCCCAGTTTAACCCTTCACACTCGTTACCACGAAAAAGCGACCAATGGGTGAAGGGAATTGAACATTGGTTTTGCATATTTGGCATGGCACGTGAAACCATAATTGGGATGCGGTGTCGGTAATATTGTTGCTGCATACACACCGCCCCAGGGTGCGCCCGAAGATCACTGACAAGTCTTGTAACTATGGTTACCGTCACCGGCTCGTGTTTCCTCATCCGCCACTTCGGAACCCTGAGACATTCCTTTAGCCAGCCCTTCTGCTTCCAATTCATCTCCAAAGGCTTTTTTGTAGTGGGCCTCTTGAAGCATTTGATCACGTTTGGGGACGGGGGACGTAACCGGTGAGTTGCCTGACAAATCAACTCAGTCCTCCCTTAATTTATCAACCAATCAGAAGGTGGGACGCCTAAACAACCAGGAAGACACTGCCCCATTCCCGGCACATCAAGTAACCAACTATCCTATATGGTTTTGGTAAATACCAAACCAAGTAGTACATGTTAATGACTTTACCGCGATTGCTTCCACCTTGTCCCCATCAGACCAGAGTCCGATCATGCATGGAAATAAGTGAGAACAGATCAGGCAGCAGGCTTACATAATGCCTACATGGAGGCCATTGTCATTTTCACACATGAGCAAGCTTAAGTAGACCAAACTATCCACAGTCTCCAGTTCCACTTAGCACTCTGGTGCCAAAAGCAGGGTCATTTCCCCTGTTAAAACGTGTATGGCGGCACTATGTGTAAACTATATGTTCAATTCAGTGCTTTATCTAACGACACGTGCAAAAGTCTAGACACCAAGAGATTGGCTGGTGTCCTTCCTCCCCGCGTCCGTATCTCTCGGTGACTTTAGACTGGATGGTTTCACACTGAACCACAAACAGAGTTGAGCTAATGGGGTTATTTCTGTGTTCAGGGCAAAGGAAGCAGACGGAAACGACGTGACAGACGTATCAGGAAAACGGACAGTACTGATGCACAGACTGTGGCCGCGGGCAGTTTAATTCCAGGGACACATCTCTTGCGAAGGCGGAACAGAGTTAACCAGACTCCAGCAGTGAAGTCCTCAAGGGTGGACCTCCAAAGCCTGTGATTGTCTCCAGGTGTACCGAAAGCGATGTACTCATGGTTATTTCAGATGCGGAAGAAGCACAGAAAGCTGATGCCGACAGCTTGGTGAGAGACCATGCAAACAAAGGCACTTAATTCCAAAGGTCTCATCTTCTCTCACTGACTAAAATGTGTCACTCGTGTGCGTGTTCCAGCCGAGTCCATCTAAAGCCTTTGATTGGCCTGGACAATACTTCCTTAAAGCCTTTGTCAGGTATGTGTAAAGGATTAGTGGCAGGAGAACGAGTTGTACCAGATGTATTTGTGATTAACTAAAGCACTTAGGGGCCCCATAAAGGCTACAACCACGCTCGTACTACAATAAAGAGAACGTGGAGACAGACGGACGAATGTACACCGATATGGGGGCCCCCTGTCACTCTGTCACCTAGAAGTCAAACGGCCCCCATCAATCTGACGTCAGTCCGGGAAGACGGCCATGAAATGAACAATGAAGCCTAAGCCGAAGCAAAAGAAGCCTGAAGCCCATGTCAACTGTCACAGCCACTTACACTAGACAAGATGTTGTTCAGTTTAATTAATAGACGAGGTACATCTACACGAGTAGGAGTAAAAGCAGCCCAATTAAACAGGATTATGTTCAGGGGAGGTGGAGGCGTTGTGGAGGCGTGGGCTTTTGGGTTTTCGGCCCGAGGTCTTTTTCCATTCTCCCCTGTTCTTTTGATCCATTTACAAAACTAGAATTGAAATTGAATCTAGTCCGATACATAGACCACGCACCGATATCCGTTTGTTTTCGGGGAGCTGATGTTATAACAGCTGGCACGTGAAAACGAGCGCTTGCATGGCGTTTAGAAACGACCGGTGCCCGCGTGCTACAGAATGTACACAAACACCTGGACAATCACTCGGTGCCACTGTAAACACGCGTGACACAACATGGCTCCAGTATGCCGTTCAGTTGGGCGTGAAATTGATCGAGAGAGAACTCCGCGGCACGGCAATTTAGATACTCAACGGCCAGATAAACGGAATGCGGCGGTAACGACAGCCTGGGCCTATCGGAAAAGGATCGCCCCGCGATGGAGGACCAACGGGACTCTAACCCGAGGTCAGCGCACCGGCACACTGCCGCGACCTACCCGGGCCCTGCTAGGCAGGGATTACAAATGACCTGACACGGCAGTTATTTTCTCCCCCCGTACGCGGTTCAAATTGCTTTACTTTCAAGTAAAATAACCCGAGGAAGGTAATAAAACAGGGGAGACTGGACCGTGCAAAAAAAACTGGCCGGCCCCCAAGGCTCGGCAGAGCTGTGGGCTGACAGCACGCTGTGGTGCTCCATAACGCATCGCCGAAACTTAAAACTCCACCGAGCAAAGTGTGAGAAATCACGCTGGCGCGCAAAGCTATGCGAGGCGACTCAATGGGGCAATTGTGTGCGCTGGCTTTCTGCCCGGACCCCATCTGGGTAAAGGGGACCAGAATGCGGGGTGTACGAGTGGAACGAAGACAGAGGGGAGAGCATATGGCAACCCCGGAATCCACATCAGTACTGCCGTGCCGGCAGCAGAAGGACATTGGAGGAAGATGGGGAGCAGTTTGTTAACTGACAACTTCATCAAAATGTAAATGAACATTAACCCCGTGGTGGATCACCCTACAGGTCGGAGTACATTAGGAACATCACTCTGGTCGGGGCTTAACAAAATGACGGAAACGTTTAGAAAAATCAAAGAGACTCGATTGGTCAACAACTCGCATTAAGCCATTCCTCTGTTTCTTTTTACAAACAGACAGATACTATTTGGTGTTCAGCAAGGAAGAAAGTAAATACAGATTCCTTCACTTGTCTTGCGTACGACCGGCCTACTTGAAGAGATACAATGGGTTAGCGGTTCTGAGGCCAATGTAGAGCCCCGGGGAAGGTTCCTGACAAACGAGCATCGTCTGTATTAGAGCCGGCAAAAAAGGAAACCCATAGACTCATTTTAATGACAGCCTGTCTGGCGGTGCCATTGGTTTTTCATTTCCACAGCCGCACACAGTTAGCCGCACACAGTTAGCCGCACACAGTTAGCCGCACACAGTTAGCCGCACACAGTTAGCCGCACACAGTTAGCCGCACACAGTTAGCCGCACACAGTTAGCCGCACACAGTTAGCCGCACACAGTTAGCCGCACACAGTTAGCCGCACACAGTTAGCCGCACACAGTTAGCCGCACACAGTTAGCCGCACACAGTTAGCCGCACACAGTTAGCCGCACACAGTTAGCCGCACACCAGCCTACTGAGAAGATTCTCGACTAACAAATCAGTAATATGAGCATATCATTATCATATATATTAGGATTACACACAAAACGAGCTTCGTGCTCAATTGCCATAACTGACAACACTTCTAATAAAACCGACACCAACCCTTGATATGAATGCGACTAATTGCATTTTAATGCAAAATGTTTTCCTCAGAAGCGCAGAGCGAGAGTGAAGGGGACCGGATTATCCAGACAACTTCCAGCGTATTTTGGCTCCTTCTCATCTCGACTGGACACGGTCCAAACATGTCATCCCCTCACTGCCAGGCCAAACCCTGAGGGATGAGGACCCCGAGGGATGAGGACAGGGCCCCAAGGGATGATTCCACACCCCTGACACCATGCGAAAGGTGGCAACAGGGCTGGAGACACCACACGGTCCAATGAACAGCCATGGGCAGAGTTTCTTTCATAGTACAGAGGCATCACACTGGAGGAGGAGGTGGGAGGAAGAGCGGACTGAGGGGATGAAGGGAGTGAGAGTGCTGAATCATTCACATGCCATGTAGGGAGAAACTAGGTCAGGGTGGGGGTGGTGATGGTTCCTCCACCTCTAGCAGCTGTGTGTGATGCTAAATAACAAGGCACTAGCTAATTGTCCAGGAGAACAAACTCATACAGTACATTTGAATGGCATCAGCGATGTCGCTGGGCACTAAGTTAAGCCTGAAGCAACCGTCTTTAACATGCTACAAATGTGTCGAATGTTTACCCAATCAACGTTTTTTATACGACTCGACATACATGACTAAAATTCGTAGTCAGATACACAACTGCAGTTGCAATGAAAAGACGTTTCCTCTTATAAGACTTAAGGCACCCTGAAGTAAATATTTCAACCAAATCTCACCATCTAAACATCCATATAACTACACACCGACCTGTTCTCGGTGGACCGACCTAATCCATAAATCCTTGCCATGACTGCGGTGAGAGAACACGATGGCACAAGAGAAGCGTACAACCAAACGCAATTGTAACACAAGGCACCCAAAACTCAGCATCGCTGTGATCTAATGTCACCCGCCTTGTGCTCAACCCAGAGGGAAATGAAAAAAGGAACATCCGACAAATGACATACAGTGTTTCGCTACCTCGCTCCAGAACCTTTCAGGAGGGACACGAATGGAGAATGAAATTCTGTGTGGGAGTCAGGCAGACATGTGCAGCGTGACTAGCCCAGTTCAGGCCATCTCCTCTGGGAAAAGGACATCGCCTCCCGACTGCACTATTTCAACAAACCCTTTGTGCGTATTTGCCTAAGTGCTCAGAAAGTGACTTTTTGGACCCGAATGACAAAACACACCCAAGATCAAGGTTGACAAAAGCTGGAGCATTGAGCAAACCCCCCACCATATCATGACAAATAGGTCTTCCAATGTTGGAGAAACGGAGGAGGTTGATCTTTTAAAGCTAAAAAAAGGGTCGGTCAAATCATTCATTGTCCCCAGTTTTTTGTTTTAATGTTTTTTAATTAAGTATTTTAGGTCACTGGGTTGTTATGTCGTGACCACCATTGGTTGTGACAACATACAGTGTAAATAGAGTGGGTGTAGTGTTTAAGGTGGTCTCAATTTGGCATGCCATTGGCATTAACACAAATGTAGTTATCCTGACTGATTGGGTTCAAAGTAATAGAACATTAAATGTCTTTAAAATTGGATCACGAACAAAATGTGCACATACGAGTAAACTATGGACCGTGGACAACATCCGGTCAGTTCCGGAAATAAAACTGCCAAACAAACAAGTTAATGGTGCACAAGCTACACTGCAGCGGACAAAATAATAGGTCCGCTAAGTTAAATTGATGTGATTTAAACGTCACCAAACCCAGATATTATAAGCATGCTTTGGAACGACGGCGGGAGAAACTCAGATGACGAAACTAAGCGATAACATACGCAGATCCCCAAAAAATGTTCAACAATGTGTCTGAGGTGCACAGGAAAACTACTGCGGAAATCAAAACAGATGTTGTCAAAGAGTCACGATGTTCACATGGACGTGTCATGTTATCAATAAATCCCACAACGAGATATATACACGAGAAAATAGATGCCGACATTGGATTCCATCCTCGGGAGTCAAAAACTGATAATCCAACCATCAAATGCCAAGGGCCCTGATGTAGAAACATTAAAGAAGAACACAGTTTGCCTCTCCATTATATACTTCCATCTTGTTTGAAAACGCTGCCTTCTGGAATTATATTCCAAGTGGATGGCTAAACATTATACTCATTTGAAATATATTTTTATCAAAATTTACGGGACAATAATTAGTATATCTGTAATCAGTAATTTTGCCCTGCTTTCATCTGATCCCCGGTCTCCAGTCCATGAATAATGTGTATTTACAAAAAGATTGAGTGCATACAACTAGCACTGTCAAAGTAAATAGGCTGTCTCTTAGCAAAGAATGGTCGGTGAGGTTGTCATTCGTTCAGAACGTGTAATCGGTTGAAACCAGAGTGGCTCTTTGTGGCGTTTAAAGTGTTCCTTATTTTCTTTCAGATAGCCGTAACTCTATAAAAAGAAATACAAAGCACACTCATCGTCGTTTACCTCATGCCCTCATAAGCGGTGGCATCAATTCCCCCGAAATAAGAAGGTCAGAAATGAAACATCTAAAAATATGTTATTTCCATAGAAGGAAAAGCTTTTTCTGGGATACAATGCGGGTGTCCAGTTTCAGGTTATAATATATGAGCTGACATTTCAGCAGAGCACCTTCGCTGAGCTGTTAAATGTACTAACCACCAATCACACAGCTCTTCGGACTGATGGTTCACACAGGGCATCTCTTCTTACCGACAGGGTTAAGTGACAAGGCTAACAAAAAACATGGACTGTGAATAAATTCCATGCACTGTATTAAAAGACGTGTTACCCATAATCCTCTATAACATACAGAAAAAATAAGTTAAAACATGTCATATATATAATATATATACTCATAAACCCTTTAATATTTCTATTGAAAGGTTTATGAAGGCTCCACGGTGCTTTAAATTCCAACCAGAAATAAAACGATCTACAGAGACAGTATCCAAATACCTTTTAAGGTAGAACACACAGAAGAACTGGCAACCAAACACAGGGGCCTGTTTCTCTCCTCCGAAAGTCTGGCAGCTCCCAATTGAGGCCAATATTACATTTGCACGTGGAGTTTATCAGCTTTCCCATGGTGCATTGCCATATGGTAACAGGGTAACTAAAGGGATTATTACATCAATTCCCGGTGAAATATGGCCCGACTCGGAGCATTCCTAACCGTTTACCATAAATGCACTCTAGCATGCAGACTGTGCCAACAGAATTGTCTACCTGCCATTTTGCTGACCTTACATCTGGCATCGAGTGTCTAGCTTAACACCGGAGAAACAGCTATAGGGCTGCTTCCATTGGGCAATCACATGGTGAAACGAATAAGCATGTAAGCAAGTGAGGTTCAAACACAGGCCGGTTAAGTCCTTTACTCATTTCAACGGGAAACCAAGTTGTGGACGACGGCTGCAATGAAACTCACCAGGATTCGTGACACAAGCCCACAACAGGACTGGAACGCATCGCGGCTAACTACAATGAGACTAAAGTTCTGTCCAGTTGACGTAGCATTTACTTTTGAATACTCTTAAACAAAAAGAATATTCTAAACAAGGACAGTTCAATGTTTCACAGTTTTGTCGAAAAAATAAACACTTTCAAAGAGCCTTAGCTACACATAGGGAAGCCCTCAGTCTCCGTCATCACACAGGAGTGTTTTGTACAGTCACAACTGCAATTCATGTCAGAAGACAAAGGGAGAAATAGATGTTTATTAATTAAAAAACACATTTGACATAATTGAAGCAACAAAAACTCAAACAATCCTAATAATGCTGATATTGCTATAATCTTCTCAACACACGGGCTGAATGGATTTTGCTTGCATTAAAAAAAGAGTTTACCTACTGATAGTTGTATATATTTCTTTTGAAAGCCTGAACAACTAATCAATGTTATATGGGGGCTGGATGTCTAAGCATTACAAGAGTACTTTTCCCAATACATAGCAAAGTCTTCCACACCAGCACACTGAAACAAAAAAAAAACATCTCTCCCTCACTTTTCCGAACAGCTTGAACCGGCTGTACTTGAATGACTCTAAAATAAAAATGAGTACCGTCACACGGTCACAGGTACGCAGGGGCCGGAGTTGGGACCACTAACCGAAACCGTATTCTAAAAGTCAGGTGACATCTTACAATATCACCATCACATTACATGTCCTTTCGTCTACACCGCCACGACGCGCTCGCGTTAAAATTCCCGAACGCTATGCTAAGATGAATTTACCCGTCTTCTCCCACACAGTAGCAGGCAGGCTTACAGTTGATATAATTAGAAACAGCGTCCATCTGAGGCATGGCTCAAGCCCAGGAATATTAAAAGATGATAGATAATATTGTACATTCCCTACTCTGTGAAGGTAGGCAGAGAACAGGGCAAGGTTAAACGCTGCTGAAGCCTTTTTAATTTGGCTGGTTATGTGGCTGCAGAGTTACGTTCAACTGCAGCGTCGCGAAACAGCGGCCAGGCACAGAGTTGGTATTAGCTCCACCAGCACTTGGTAGCAACTGCGCTGCTTCTGAGCTCCTTGTCTGTTGTAAATCTGAATGATTTAAATGCCCCTGTTAAGGCCCTGAGATTGTGGAGCACGAACGGCATTCCTCCATTCCTACAGCCGGAGCAATTATTACTCAGCGGTCACGACTAAATCCCAATGAATTGAAACAGGCTAAACACACAGGGGCATTATGACAAACTGAGTCAGACAGCTTGTAGTTAATTAATGGAACACTAGTCTATTTGCCAAAAGAAAAAAAGGGTGACGAGGGCGAGACTTGCTTTTTGTTTTCAACATCAAACAGTGCCATTAATAAGAGAAATTACACATTTTGTTAACATACAATTCTAAAGCGACCTGCCATTGCATGTCTTAGACATTGCAGATTCACATATGATGACTTCGCAAAGTAGTTTAGACTGGAAAACGGATAGTAATTTATTTAACTTAACATTGATAAAGTAAAACAAAATGACTATGAGTGTGGATTTATGTTTAGTTTTATTTATTTCTGAGTGAGCTATTGTTATGTTTCTGAAACATAGAAGACAAGTTCCCAAAACTGCCCATCACCCATCTAACAGAAAGTCAAATAATCTTCTGCACTTAAGGGTGTAGTGATGGATGACTGAGGAAATATGATTTGTGGTGCGGGTAAAACAATAGTAATACGTTTTCATGCATGCAACACACACACACATAACAATAAATAAATAAACATATTGTTGGGATAGAGAAATAAACACAACCTACAAACACTGTATTGTGCTACTTAAAGTCCTTATAAAGTCTTGGCAAACGGTCAGAGGAAAGAGATTTTAATTATTTACTTTGTACTCTGTTAAGAAGTTCTATCGAGCGTGATTGAACAAGGATGTGACAAACAACAACACTTAGGAATGTACTATAAATACTTTTGGAGGACAGATATCAGATTGAATTTTAGCACATTATTAGAATCCCACTACGGAGAGGACCCGTGTGTGGGGTTTCTGATTGCTGCCACAACGTAGTGAAATAGCACAATTTTGTCTTGAATACTACAATTCATAGGGGACACATTTTTTAAACGCGGCCTCCAAGTAAGCAGATAGCTTAAACACTTACAAGGCGGCATTTCCTAATCATGACTGAATAATGTACGTTCCACCACCGTCAGCACAATGGCATATCATTAATAATGAACTTATGGGCATGTGTAGACCAGTCGAGGCTGCGAAGTCAAAGGAACAGGGGCACGGCAGCAGTCACACGGGGTGACAAAACAAAACGCTTGGGCGGCACAGGGTTCTCAGGTGATGAAGATGCATGGGCGGCATTGGAAGTCGCAGCCGAGGCTCCAGCGCTCCAATCCCCAGGAAACGTCTGCTGCGGGGATCAGATAAGCTCCGACAATACAGCAGACACTCCCCAGCTGATAGTCCTGTGAAAAACCACGGCGACGTTCAGTTGCTAAATGTACTCGGGCGTTTGAAGAGTCTGATTAATTGTTTTTCATAGCCCATCTAAGGATTCCAATTAGGGATGCACCGAAATGAAAATTCTTGGCCGAAACCGAAAACCGAAAAAGAGGAAACCAAGACCGAAAACCGAAAACCGAAACACCGAAATAAATTATGCCAATTATTAGTACCATTGCATTTATGGATATGAGGCACCAAGGGCGTAGGTTTGGTCTCAGCTTCGGTGGGGACATCTCTCCCCCCTCATCCGGCAAGTGAACTTTTACTGAGAATAATGTGATTATTTTTGCGTTTAGTTGAGACAATAGCCTGTTGCTTTTAGATGGTAATGCTGTTTGTCAGATTCAATATATTGTAGCGACCCTGGTGGTGCCACTACTCCGCCCCTACTAATGGGATATCCCAAATAGGCCACATTACATAAGCAAAATATACACAGGAAACATTTCCACTGTTTATTGTGACTGTAAGATTCTAACATATGGGGTATGTATTAACAGAAAGCACTGGTAACTTTACCGTTGTCTTCAGTCACTCTCCTGTGTACTTATAGCGTGTCAGATAACTCCCCTCCCCTAGGTTTTTTAGCCAATCAAATTACGGCGTTTCTAGTACCGTCCCCCTGGAGCTGCGGTCGGAATTGACCCAAATCGCTTCACAAACTCATAACGGAGTTCGCTAAAATATTAGTGGGGACAATTTAGTCATGTTAAAATGTTGTTGGGGACATGTCCCCAGCGTCCCCCCCTAAACCTACGCCCATGTGAGGCACTTTCTTGCAGGATTTCACTGAACATATCAGCCAACGAGGGTGCATGCCCCTAATCTAGTGCAGAGAGACGAGTCTTTTTTCTGCGCTCTGATCTCCGTGCCCTACTGCTCCGTGCCCTACTGCTCGGTGCGCTATTTCTCCGTGCCCTACTGCTCCGTGCCCTACTGCTCCGTGCCCTACTGCTCCGTGCCCTACTGCTCGGTGCGCTATTTCTCCGTCTCCACGCGGGTTCTCCGCATCCATCGCCGCCTGGATCATTTCTCGTGCGCGCTGCTTTATTTCTGCATCCAAGTAATGGTCTTTATAACGCGGATCAAGTACAGTCGCGATGAAGTGCAGAGGATCCGAATAGATCACAACATATTTCGGCCGTATTGTTTCGGTGATAAAAGTGTTTCGGCCGAAAACCGAAAATGCCCTTTTGGGCCATTTTCGGCCGAAAATTTTCGGTGGCCGAATATTCGGTGCATCCCTAATTCCAATACATTGCTGCTTGCTAACAGGTGTTGAAAGCTCGATAGAAATATTGCATGACTGCCTCCACTCTTTGGGGAAAGGCTTTCCCGTAGATTTTAGCCACACGAGTATTAGTGTTTTTAGGCACCAGCTCCTCCACACTGGAACCATTTCTGAACGAGCATTGCTTTGGGCTGAAACAGGAGAGGGTCCATGTGACAGAGCACTGAGTGGTCCCGTTCTGTTAGTTTGTGACCTACCAACTACCGTGTGCTTCCACTGGGGCCACTACGGGCCGTTCTATTGAATAGCCATGTGTTTTTTATTTATTTGACAGTCAGTAATGTGTAGGAGTCCAAGTTGAAGGGGAATCCACACACTCATCAAGCGTAACAGCCTGTGTGTGTGTGTGTGGGTGGGGGCGAGACCGGACGGGAGTCCACGGCCCGAGACCGGACGGGAGTCCACGGCCCGAGACCGGACGGGAGTCCACGGCCCGAGACCGGACGGGAGTCCACGGCCCGAGACCGGACGGGAGTCCACGGCCCGAGACCGGACGGGAGTCCACGGCCCGAGACCGAACGGTAGGCCACGGCCCGAGACCGAACGGTAGGCCACGGCCCGAGACCGAACGGTAGGCCACGGCCCGAGACCGAACGGTAGGCCACGGCCCGAGACCGGACGGTAGGCCACGGCCCGAGACCGGACGGTAGGCCACGGCCCGAGACCGAACGGTAGGCCACGGCCCGAGACCGAACGGTAGGCCACGGCCCGAGACCGAACGGTAGGCCACGGCCCGAGACTGGACGGGAGTCCACAGCTAACAGGAGTTCACATTGTTCTCCACTAAGAGCTAAAGACAAAGAACACAAAAATAACGATAAAAAAGCCAACCATCGTGACCATGTCTAGTCTTGAAAGTAACGAATTACACATTTCCCGTGTAATAGGATGGAATATTATGGCATACACATCCCTCAACTTACACTGAAAATATGTAGTATTAAAATCGGATGCAGACATTTTGGACGGGTTGTGAGTTGAAGTGTTAAAAATGATTTTTTTGTTAAATTATTGTAACTTGAGAGATTTGCAATTAAAATGAGATGATGTCCAGAGTATATTGAAGCAACTGCAAAACCCATCAGTATCTATTGGGAAACCCATTTAATAAGCGATTTTACTTCTCTTATTATTTGCCAATTCCTCGCTCTTTACTCAAAGAACATTGTCCTTGGCCCACTGTGCCTGTTCACACTTGAATGACACGATCTGCACGGCATAATTCACACTCGTCTATAGCTCGTTTCAAATCGAATTGTGGAAGTGACACATGGAACAATTAATTCTGCAAGCTCATTTAACAACAAATCTTTCACACTACGTTTATTCAATTTCTATTTTAGTTTTGGGAAAATATTGCATCGGAGTCCTGTTCTTACAGTTTACACAGACCCAAAGATGACGCTACACACCTTTCTTACACCTTTAATGCTTGATGAGTTGATGAGTCTATGCAGATAACTAGTGTTTTTATATTATTTCTCTAATGCACAGTATGAGAAAGATTAAAAATACAACTGTCTTTATACCCCAGCCAACACATAATAAATGTCACACAAAATCATTGCATTATTCCAGATTGAACAGTTGTCACTTTCACTGTTTGTTTAAAGCAATATTGTTATATCTGAGGCCTTGTGTATATGTTATTGTCTTTGGTTCATATCTGTAAAAGCATTACTGAAAATACTGTTCAAATAAAAGGCAGTGACGTATTTTAAAGACAGGCTTGATTGTCTACTGCAAATTAGTGAACATGCAGAGGTAAGCAATAAGCATACAATGTTTAGTTCTCTGTGTGCTATGTATACATAGTAGTTCACTAGGTAATGTGATGTACCACTGAGCAACAGACAAAATATCTGGCTTTTTTAATTGAATCTATGCCTGCATTGTCCCTAATATACAACACATAATGTAAATGAAAGATATATACATATCTAATTGAAAATGCTATAGGATTCGCTTCACTCATTTAGTTTGTAAAGCACTATTATAGACATACATTGGGCTTAAATTTCCGAAATAGCCTATTAGCTAGTATCTAAAACTGTTACTCAAGTGGCCCAGTCACAGTGTTCACTGTGTGACAGGAGTCGCATATAATGAATACAGCAGACATTTGCTCAGTAACCTAAAACAATAGTGAGTATATTGGTCTTAAAGTTTAAAAACCTTTTCATCAGCAATCTACCGAAAATAAATTCAAGGGCTTCTGTTATTCCCAGTATTAGTATTTTTTTTACCTTTGGACTCAAAGCAGGATACAGGCCAGCACAACTTCCAAATCAGTTCGCTCACTTGGCGGCTCTGTCTTTCCATGAATGGAGTGGGTGCAGATTCAGCATATTCCATTCATTTCCTTGTACAAACTAGAGATCATGACGGTTCTGCACAGATGCTACCATCGCTTCTTACTACCCATGTGTGTTAGGTAACTTTTAACAGTAAGCCATTACAAAAATACAATGAACCCCCATTGTCCAATTGCCCCACACCATGACAAAGCCTGTAGCCCTCTGAACATCTACAAATAATTGTTACCATCACTCCAACAACTAGAGGCAGAACTACTTCTAAATTATCAACTAAGGGCTTAGGAACTTTTAAATTCACAAACAGCAGATTGAGCCATATCCCATAGTATGGGCAATATTGCAAATCTATTAATTGGACACACATTTGCATTTAGCCCCTGGCTACAGAGCTGAATGTCAAATGTTCCATGTCACCCGAAATCCCAAAATGTTGTCCACACAGCCATCGAACCACTCAGGAAGAAGACGCTCTCTGTCTGGCAAAATGTGCAAATCAAACCCAGAACAGCAGCAAAGGACCTTGTAAAGAGACGCTGCAGGGAAACATTACAAAAGTATCTAAATCGGCTTTAAAACGAGTTCTTGGACATCTCTTTGGTCTTGGCCATGGTGCAGAGTTTGGAATCTGATTAATTGATTGCTTAATTCTTATTCTGTCTCTCACTGTTCAAATAAACCTACCATAAAAATAAGACAGACAGACCTTTGTCAGTGGGCAAACGTACCAAATCAGCAGGGGATCAAAAACGTTCTTGATTCACTGTATTGAAGCAACGTCTCACGACATCAGTCAGAAAGTTAAAGAATGGTCGCAAATCAGCCTTCCAAATGGACAGTGACCCCAAGTGTACTTCAAAAGTTGGCCAAATGGCTTAAGTACATAAATTCCACGGTGTTGAAGTAGCAATCACGAAGCCCTGACCTCAAACTACTAGAAATGTGCGAACAGGAATGAAAATGCATGTGTGAGCCAAGAGGCCTAAAAAACTGACTCAGTAAGGCCAGTCACCACTGAGTTCCAAAGCTCCCGGAAACGAGAACCAAGTTAAACAATTCAAAGGCAATGCTACCAAATACTAATTGGGTGTATGTAGACGTCTGGCCCACTGAGAATGTGATGAATGACATAAAGGCTTAAATAAATCATTATCTCTTCTGGTATTCTGACATTTCACATTCTTAGGTTAACAGAGTTTAAATGTATCTGGCTATGGTGTGCTCTATGTAACCCATCAACTGTATCTCTGTATTTCCTCACTGTAAAGCAAACAATAGGCAAATGTTGTAGAGTAAGAGAGGAATTGTCTGAGATAAATTCGGGTTAGACGGCCAGACAGCCAATAATCCAGTAATTCTGCTGGAAAATCCACTGAGTATCCAATAAAACAAAGTGCATGTAGAAGGCAAGGAACAGAAAGCTTTTTTCCATGTTTTATTGGCCGAGAAAACTTCAATAGCCAGGACTAGCCTTGTGGCCTGGGGCAAAGAAATTGCAACAGGGTCTTGGGAAGAATCTGAGGCAGCCGCACCATAATTAAAAGCACTAAGATAGGCTAGTAGAGTCAGCTGCTAGACCTAAATTATTTACTACTCGCCCGTGGCCTCCGCACAACCCCAAAGTCTCAAACACATGACACAGTAACAAACTTATGAGCAAACAAGGAGAGAGACACTGTCCAAAGTTCATACTTCGAAACAGAAACCCATAGAGAATGTCCGAGTCCGTTCGTGGCAACGGCTCTCGCGCAACACAATCCGTTTGGAATAACAGTTCCCGTCGGTGGAGTGGTGAGGGTGGTTTGTGTGTTGTTACAGGTCCATGTCAAAGTACACACTACTGCTGGTGCCATCCCTGCCATTACCAAGGTACAGGCTGTAGAGTGTCCCGAGAACATGAATGCATCTGATCCAGGTTACACTGAATATCGACAGAGAGACAATCTCCTTATTTATCCACGTGCCAGAACTGTGCAAGTCGCCGGGGTCAAGCCATTATCCTACCTCCTAGTAAACAGAGACTGATAATTTAATACTTAGTTAACCGCCTGTCACTTATAATGTACATGCTATAGCATAGCTTTTCAGAACACGCAAACTAAGGCGGTACTTGCATTGAAAGCATTGAATATATATCAACATGAAACTCAATGCACATCTCTGGATTTCTTCCAACATTCAGTGCCTTCAGAAATTATTGAGAGGCCATCAGTTGCTCCACACATTGCCCCGTAGTGAATATTCATTATTAATTATACTTTGTTTTTTGGCATTAATCCAGACAAAAAAAAACAGATCAAAACAAAGCAAAACATATTTTGAAAATGTGTGCCAATTGATTGAAACTGAATAAGTGAAATATGTCATGGGCACAAGCTTTCAGACACTCTGACATGACACTTCACATAGAGCTCTGATTCATCCTGTTTCTTTTGATCACCCGGGTTCCTTGTGGCAAATTCAATTGATTGGACATGATTTCAAACAGGCACACATCAGTCACTATAGAGCTCCAAACATTATTCTCGGTGCACGTCAGAGCAAATAACCAAGTCAGGAAGTCGCCGTAGACCTGGAAACTGAAATTATGTTGAGGCATAGGTCTTGTGAAGGTTATACAAAAGTGCTAAAGCAGTAAGAATTCCCAGGAGCACTGTGGGCTTCAGTGTTGTGAAATGGAACAAGTTTAAAACCACTGAGACTGTGGTTTGAACTTGTCGTCTGAATTTAATAAAACTCCCAAAACACAATGGTCAGTCTCAGAGCTGACCAGGAACACAATGGCCAGTCTCACTGACCCGACCAGGAACACAATGGCCAGTCTCACTGACCCCGACCAGGAACACAAAAGCCAGTCTCACAGAGCTTAAAAATGTGTCTGCAGTGATGGGAGCACCTGCACCGGGTTTCCAGTCAAACATTTATCTGTCTCTAACACTTTTAGGACCTCATTTGGGAGCAAGCAAAAAAAATACAGAGGTAGAAAGTGTTGTTGTCCATAATTTGGAACACCAAATTGGAAAACGAAGTGTTAATTATGGCCATCTTTGCTCTCACTGCAGCCAACAGCAGCCAACAGCAGCCGACACAAAAGCATTGGGACTAGTATTTATAAGACTTACCAAATCACCGTTGACTATATGTCTGCTGTAATCCAGATGTCCTATACATTTTTGTCAAAACGGTAGTAAAAACAACCTTGGTAGCAATACATTTAAATAAAGTGATCTTATAGGACATGGTAATTGTGTGTACTGTGTGTATTTCAGTCCAGCGTTCTCCCCTCATGCAGCCTCTAGCTCCCCTTACAGAAATGTGTGATGGTGATGCATTTGCCGTGACAAATCGAATGACCACAGCCTATCAGCTCCAAACGAATTTCTCCACTCAAAGCAGCATTTGTCCCATTCGTCTTAGCATGTCTCCATACAGACCAAATGATAATTGACCGAACACTGAATGCCCAGTCACCAGTCTCGATGATCATAACATGTGTGCATTGTTTGTTAATCCTTGGCATCTAAAAAGACCAGTTCATGTGGGAGTGCAGGTCAAAAGCTCTGCAGTGGAGCTACTTCTTTTGCAGTCAGGACTTCGAATTTTCCTCTTGTTTTACCAATTTCATGCCAACTCTAGTGTCTACGAAATGGACACTACTATGCAATTGCAAGGGTAGGAAAAACATCAGCTATATTATTGCCCTAAAGTAAGAATGATCAAGCAATGAGTCAGTTAAAAAACAAAAAATGCATTTACCTTCAAAAAATTATTTTCCAAAAGCTCCCAGTAGGAGATCAAAGAACACAGTTCGGAGTGTGATAAGGAGCCAAACACTTGGCAGGAGGTGCTTATGAGGACGCACCCTAATCAACTCCCCTGAGCCCACTGAGACTTGCTGCGTGGAAACATGACCAAAATGACAAAGTGGACATCACGATATTTAGAGGCGAGGAACACTAAGGCCCGTTTATATGAATATATCCCAAAGGGTAAATTCTACTACCCATGCCAGAAACATTAAAGGGTAACAAAAATGTATTGTGTTTTATACACTGTACGATATATGGCATGAGTAGTATCCCCCCTTATGGCACTTAGTGCTATAAGGTTGATTGTGAATAACGAGCTCTAAAACACCTGAATCAGCCTAACGAGAAAACAATCCTGGAGAAAGGAAACAAAACGTGATACAACCAGCGAATACTGTGGTGATGGTGGAATGGTGAAATCTGTAAACCAAGCACATGTTAAAACATTTAGCAGGAGATGCCAGCGTAGAGCGAAGCAGCCAACCATCAAAGGACGTGTGGGGAAATGGACTGAAAAACAAAAAGAAATCCCGCCACCACGCAGAATATTATGGGTTTGCGTAATGTCGTTCAGACGAATCGTTTCACGCAGTTTGAATGACATACAGGCCGGGATGGGAAGTTGAAATATTACACCACATATGCAAAGCTCTGTATGTTCATCCAAAAATACTGCTCTTTTAAAGTTGGCAATGAGGTGGAGGCATTATTAATTTGCCAGGACTATATTAGAATTATTTATTTATTTTAAAAAATGCTGGACTCCTTGATTTTTTATTTTATTAAATTCCATGTTTCCCTGGATTCTGTTTCTTTGCAACACCGAAACGATAAGCCTCCATAATCTATAAACGTTTCCGGAGTTCTCCATAAACACCCGATTTACATATGGAAAGGCAACTAATAGGTGGTCAAAGAAATTCATCATTGCGAATATATTTTTTAAACAAAATGGATAAAAAAACATACTTACTACTAAACCGTGTAGTTATTTCACCTGGCACATTGGAAAAGTATGCACATAATGTAAGTGGCTCTAGACAAAAGTGCCTGCTGAATGTAAAATGTGATTGCTTACCTTTTAAACTAATGGCACCCCACACTGCTGTATCAACTAAAAGCCTAGACGCGCTAAAAACAGCAATCCCAAATCAAAATCACAGAAAAATGTGTCAGTGTGTGGGAATAGGCATGAAATAAGATTATGCGCAACTCAAACATCTGCAAAGGTCAGTAGAACTCAGATTCTGTCAGTGGCAAAATAAAATGACGAGTAAAAAAAGTTGTGTTGTGACCATGGCGATGTCAGTTGATTATATAACGTATTATCACTGAAATGTAATGAGTTGATTTATAGTAACAAGTATTACTGGGCACATTTTCAAGCATGCGCGTGTTGACTAGCTTTGTTTTTTATTACATTTAATGGAGTCAGGATTTAAAGCTAATTAACCATTTAAAAAGGGAACACCTGAATTTGCATAACATGCAGATGCTTACTAAACTCCAGCAAGTGCAAAATTAACCAACCTCTCTTCCACTCACTTCGCCTCACATTAAGTTATTTAGCTAGTGATACAAAACAAATTGTTAAGTCATTGCACCTTCGGTTGACCAATGGAAAAGTTTGAAGATTAAAAGTGTTTCTTGTATTACCAGCCCAGAATTGAACTTGAACCCAGAATGAGTAATTACATTTGAAAACAGTACATCATGTACAGACCGTTTGAGAGGCAGGTGCTGAAACTGAAAAAACATTTGGCTCACACGGACGGACGATGCGCGCAAAAAAAGAAACGACTCGTGCCCGTCGGAGTGTCACGGAGAAAAACAGGCACATGTCAACTGGAAAGGGCACAATATAAAAAACGGGGGCATGTGCTCTGCCCAAATCAAGCCATAACTGCACGTGCCTGTAAATAAATGATGTAAATATTGTTATAATACAATGCAAGCAGTGTGCATAAAGACCAGTTAAACACGGTGTCCTTAAAATTATTTAGATGTTCGTGTCGGAGGTGGGTACTTAAAGTACATCTTTAACATTTTAGAAATGCAGAATCAGTTAACTTAATGAACACCGGTGACAGGCTGTGATTTGTAATTAGGTGCAAGCTGTGATGAAATGAAAGCTTGATCTTGTTGACGAACGCCGAGGCGATGGCTGCTACTGAGACAGGATGTTTTTAACAAAAGCTTGAAGTCCTGAATGCTCAAGAATTTGTAATGCTGTAACTTATATTAACAGTTCAAATAGCCGCAACTTGAGGGACAAGCTGGTTCTGCCAGGGTTGCTGGACATGGGTGAGCTGGATATAGCAAGTAGGTACATTTGTGAAGTTAAGTCTCACCTGAGATGATGAGTTTTAAATCAGTTTCTAATCAAACAACTTTTAGTGTTGATCTAGAGGTAGTCACATTTTGGAGGGCCGTGCAATTAATTGAATTTTCAATTTCAATTACGATTATGGCCTCCGATGATTATAAAAACAAAATAATCCAGCTAAAGCACCTATTGTGCCGCATCCAATTTTGCGTTTTTAAACACTGCGCGCCATTTTTCTTCACAACTGTGCACTTTCGGCCATCTCTAACTGGCAGAAGCCACTCCCCCTGGGCTGTGGCATATTTAGTTCAGCTCGAGCAACAATGACAGAGAGAGCCTTGTGCCGTGAGGAAGTTGCCAATTATGTGTCTACAGAGGAATACTTTGCCATTACAACGGACACGTGGTCAAGCCGCACCACGGAGATGAACATCAGCCTTACAATAAGTATTACTCAATGTTTTAACTAATTACAAAAGCCAAATAATCGTTCAAAGTCGACTGAAAAATCATTAGGAAAATAGGTGATAAGTAGACAAATCTTTCAAATAAAGGTTAAATTAGTCTATAATCCAAATAATTGTTTGTTGCAGCACTACTGGACATTCTGTGTTGGCATATTTATGTTAGAATAAATATGCTTATCAAGTTCAGTTCATCATTGTAAAAGCACACAGAGATTTAAGAGCACAGCAAACATTTCATAACTGAATCCTCTAAGGTCCAGGTGTCAGACCGGTCCCATGGAGGGCCACGTGTCTACAGGTGTTTGCACTCACCTCGTACTTGATTGATTAACTCGGTCACTAATCGGTTAGGTTGTACCCTCACCAGGTTGTTAAGATCTGAACTGGGAACTAATTTAAAGGAACCGGTTTGACGCCCCTGTTCCAAGGCATTCACTATTAAGAATACAGCACAGTCTGTACTCACATTCGCCAGCAGTCACATTAATTTTAATCGTACGTGGTCTTGCCCGCTGCCTGTAATGCACACATATTCCGCTGCACGGAGGTTTGATTCTGGCCTGCATCTTCTCTGCGCACCATCTATCCTTCTCCACTACCTGTCTGAGAAATGTATAAAGCATGCAAATGCACAAATAAAAAATATTTTTAAAAACAACTAACATTGCTCATTCGGTTTATGTATATGGGTGGACTTGTTAAATGCAGGGATTTAACGCAACGTTATCAATAACAGTACGGCCACGAATTGTAACCCAGAAGATTCTATTACACACAAAAAGCACATAACATCCTGGCACAGTACAGAATTGGTCAACATTTTGTCAGGGATTTTTTTTTGGGCTTGAGCATCAAAGCTGTGATCACTCAGAGAAATGTGAATGCAACCAAACGTCCTGGGAATATTCGCACAGATTGCTCCGCTGGATAGATGGGGCAGAAGCTGCGAGGGCTTGGAGTGCTCTCTAAACGTATTTCACGGCTCCTGTGTGAAACCACATAGGAGGAAAAGGATAAGATAGAGCAGAACCAGCCCAAAGCAATGGTCTCGGCACGCAGAGCAACACATTTCCCCACACACAGGTAGGCCGAAAATGGGAAAGCGACGACCTACCGCCATTTCAGCAAGATTGTATTTACCCAGCGTGTAGATCGCGTTCAGCGTCGACACAAAAGTCTTTCCGAACAATGTTTTGTAAAAGTGGTCATACAGCTCGTTTTCAGCACGTTATTAACTAAACAACGAGGGATTGCAACCTAACGTATAAAAAGAAAACCGCCCCGAGGAGGATAAAACTGGTGTTAGATTGAAAGGAAAACCTACAAAATACTGACCAGGGGGAGTTTCCACGACTGCCGGACCGGGATTGCACAAACATTGCATGCCAAAGTGACAAGCAAGGCTGAGGTAATCGATACCTGTATTTCGAAAGATATTTCTCTTCAGGTTGAGAGTAGACACAAAACATAACCTAAAGAGAAGTTTAATTTCTCCTTCGCCAGTGTCAAAAGTGAATAAAGACAGATTCTCCATCTGCTTTAAAAACACTTGACCTTTTTTGAAACGCACAGTGTGGGCACATTTGTAAAAGCTGCAAGTGAATATAAATGATAGGATTCCAAAGAGAGAGGTTTGATGTGAAAGCCTAAGACAACAGCACGGCTTTTCTTCACGCTCCAACATCGTCGTCCTCTATGCACTTGTAGAACAATTGGCTTGTCCGTAGTTGTGTTGCAGACGGGGGTTAAATCAAACCCACTGAGGCCCCACAGATAGAATCCAACGGTCCGGTTACCTTAAAAACAACCCGTCACCCATGTCCACTCATACATAACATGTCCCTCAGCGGTATTTCTCGACGGCAATAATCAACCTGTGGTCGTGGTGTGTGTTATCGTACCGGCCAAATCAACTGGGAGGTTGAGGAATGTATCCAGGTTTCGACCTGGCTGCCAACATTGAGAATGCAGAGTCCGGCATGGCTGTGAAATGCATTATTTTAGGGGATATTTTCCTACGTAATTAGCTCACACTCCATGTTACAAGGCTCTGGAGACGTCACAGTGAAGCTGGAGCGTTTAAACTGTCTGGGTGAAAGTACAGGCAAAAAGTATGGAAAAGGTTTCAACATCAGTAGATGAACTACAACAGCAGTAGATGAACGGTTCTATTTAAATGGCTAAACATCTTCTGGGTCTCACATACAGAGCGAGTCATAACCTTGTGAGCGAGTCATAACCACATTGTGTGCATATGTCACAAATGGAGATAAGACACCGACTTCGGCACATACAAGTGCTTTGTTCATATTATAAAAAAAGGGCTCCACACAGAAATACATAGTACCTGAAGTACCACAGTCAAGGCAGTAAAGTGCACTGCCAAATCAGAGACAACAGAGGGATCACATTTGCATGTGACAAGAGCCACATTAGGAAAAGCGTGTGTGCCGTTTGGCCACTGTGGTTACCTTTTGAACCTGCTCTCCTGCAAACAAGCGTGACGCAATCACGCCATCCCAAATAACTGACAGACCACAAAGACACGTCGCCTGCCGATGAACTCGAAGTGCATTTGTTTGCCATCAGATGAGCCCTTTTCATAATAGAAGCAACTGGCACCACTGTTGTGTCATTCCTGACATGTACCTTGTGCATTGGCCGTGAGGTGTCTCTTGTCCCCGCCACTGGCCAGGGAAATGGGTAACTAACTACTCACGGATAACTCCTTTGACTGAGATCAGGCTTGTAGTGAATGAAACCCAAATGCCAATGTGCCCTTTATCTGTAGCTGAGGCACCACATCAGTCTGTGAAATGAACGACCAAATGACTGAACACAAATTGACAAGTAGTGAGCAAATGAATGCCCAATAAAAGGAACTGGATGTCACGTGACATAAACACCTTTAATGCATTTACTAAACAGACCAACTTGACAGGTTTGACCTTGTCAATCCTGTAGGCCAACTAGTACAGTGAAAACAGAATTAGTGAAACGTTTGGCATATAGCTGATAAACTACAGGCATCATTCTTCACTGTATAATATTAAAAAAAAAAAATATATATATATATATATATATATATATATATATGGGATATTACAAAGGCATACCGACGCACATAGGCTTCGATTGCATGTTATGTTCAATGCATCATCTTTGTTGATTGCGGATGTGTCCAGCTTCTATAATAACCCTGTGTGTTAGTGGGTGATTGTAACTGCTGACGTCTCCCTGAATGTAACGTGTAGCTGAATGAGGAAGTGTGCAATGTAACAAAGCACGGGTTACAACAGCACAACTACCCAATCACAGCAAAACTACAATACAGCCCAAAGGAAATATAGCAGCAGGAAATATTTAAACGATTCAAACAACGGATCTCAGAACTAAATAATCACACATTGCCTTGCATTGCATTGCACGACAACAGCTCAACAGATGAGCCATTTGTTTCAAATCTACATAGGATGTTTCGGGTTTAAAATGACAAAAAAAATCCTTGTGCAAGCGAGACTCTGATGCATTTTCAAAAGCTCAGAGGAGTCGGGGGGAAACCTACCTTTCGACCCAACGTCGCTCCCGAATAAAAATAGTACGCTATGCCGAGCACCCAGAGCACCGCGAAGCACAGTAACATCCTCGATTTTCTTCGCATTGCTGTCTGTTTGAGCGTTAAACACTGTGTATTCGGCTTGGATTAAAGCGCCCCCGGTGTGTATCCGAGCTGTGTGTCGAGTCGAGTGCGACTCAGCGCAGCTTCGGCAGTCTCGCGAGAGCAGAAAGCGGCGACGTCACCGGGTTAGAGGGCAAAGGGTGACCGGCTCTAATCCAATCACACTCCGCGGAGAGCAACCGTTCGACGGCGCCGTGGAGTGATGAGGAGGGTTGGGAACGGACGCCGGTCGTTGGATTCGGCCGTGCAATCCTGACGCTGACAGAAGAAACATTGTTGTTGTTTTATTGTGTGATGTATTATATACATTATATATATGCGTGCCCCCCCCCCTCTTAATACGTCCATGCGGGGTCCCCCCTCTTAATACATCCATCCGGGCCCCCCCAACATGGCCTGTTTAGATGACGGCGATAATGTGTTACCAATGTTGTGGTCTAAAGCCAGGTTTTAAACCTCTAGTCACGGATATTTTTTACCGATAGATAATAGTACTTACATTGTGTTCCAACACTTAGCGACATACTTTTTTATAATTATTTTTTATTCAAAATGTGTCTGGTTCCCAATTAAGTAATTATAAATATTGGTTTCCCTGCGCACATGCGCAACAGCATCTCTCACCTGAGACATCTTGCAGAAATTCCTGTTTTAATTACACTCTAAGAAAGCAATACCAGGCGTCTGACAACCACATCAAAGACTCATGCAATTGGTTACCATAGTAATTCATCTATTTCATGTAGTATTGCATGTTTAGTAATGCTGCTGCCACTGTTAATTCTAACATACTTATTCAATAATTGTTATGCACGTCTTGCCTAGTTCCCACACCGTTTAAGCTGAAAACGTCGATTAAAATGTATGGGATGGTTTGGCAGACACCGATTTAGCAAGGTCATGTAGGTCCTGGGGGAAAAACTAACTTGTATATCCTATTTGGTTGGTCCCCACGGCATCACTATTGGGGAAAATGCATGCGACAACACAGGGTTAGTAAGTGAGGCATAGAGTGGGTTCAGGAGAAGGCGGTCAACTGCTGATGCGTTGGTCACGGTTAATAAAGAGATAGCAAATACGTTGTTGAGTAAGGAGGTTATGTGTGCGACCATTTCTGATGTGGAGAAGGCATATGATACAATGTGAAGGGAGGGCTTGCTGATTAAGCTTAATGCAATAGGTATTGTGGGTAGGATATATAACTGGATTAAGGATTTTCTAAATGGGAGAGGTGAAGGTTGGGGCAGGGTTTGAGGTGGAGAATGGGACACCTCAGGGTTGTGTGGTGAGCTCGGGGCTGTTTACCATAATGATAGATGATATATTTAGAGACGCGGAATAGGAGTAGCATTTTACGCAGATGATGGGGCAATCTGGAAAATAGGACGATTAGTGTAATATGTGATGAAGAAGATGCAGAGTGCAATGTCGGTAGTGGAGGAATGGTAAAAGAAATGGGGTTTCGAATGTCAGTAAATCAGTCGTGCTTCATGGTGTATTCTAACTGGAAAGTTAAAGATGTGATTTTACAGATATATGGACAGACTATAGGCAGGGTGATGGCCTTTAAGTACTTGGGTATGTGGTTTGATGAGAGGTTGACGTGGAGAAAGCATGTGGTGTAGGGAAAATGTAGAAGGGCGTTGAACCTGATAAGGGCAGTGGTAGGATATGAATGGGGCAGACAGGCAGGCATTGGTGGCTTATGGGAGTTTTGTTATATATGGGTCAGCAGCCAAGACTGTGTTACAGTATTTCGATAGGATCCAGGCGCGTGCTTTGAGATTGTGTTTAAGAGCATTTAGGACAACGCCCTTTGTCTTTTTTGTAATCTGCTCACACACCTAGAAATTGTTGCCTTGCACTATTCATTCAGAGACATATAACACAGTCTATATTTACCCAGTACATATGCCAACTAGGCATGGTCTCAATTGTAGGGACTGTTCGTGTTATGTGTTTTGCACTGTTTGCACTGTTCGTGCACATTCTAAAATGTGTGTTCTATATCCTGCAGCTAAGGGGTCAGAACAAAATCCTTGTGTGTGTAAAAAGACTTGGCGAATAAACCTGATTCTGACAAGAAACATGACAAATTCAAAGAACTTGACACTCTAAAAGGCTAAAGAGAAACTAAAACAATACAGCCAATTATGACAAATAATTTTAGTTTACCAAACAAGAAAAAGGCTTCAGGTAAATGTGATCTGGGCCTATTAAAACATTAAAAAGCACTTCAGAAACACAGTTTCATATATATGCAAATCTGACCTTTTTACATTCATTTAACAAACGATCCGTACATTTTTCAAACCTCAAAGAGGGTGAATCGTTTCAGATGTTTCATCAATCTTGTTTCATACAGAAAGTGTTTTGCAGATGGTAATCCAGGCAAATATCCCATTTGGACTACAGCAACTCACTTTTGGTTGGGCTCTCTGCTTGTGCCATCAAACCCATGCAACCTATCCAGAACATTGAAACGTGCCTGCCTGCCTGGCGTTTGCCTAGTTTAAATTTACCAGGAGCAGAAGACGGTTGTTCGTTAGGAATTGTATGTTTGTGAAACATACATTCCAGGCTGGTGCCAGGCATGCGTCAAATAAGGAGTCTCACATTGAAATAATCAATCTTGAAATCCATTACATAAGCCTAACTAGAAACATTTCACCAAAACATTATATCCACCTGATAAGACATTCATTTCCTATTCAGAGCATATTTCTATTATAAAAGATGCATGACACAATTGGTAACCATTCTGTTTTCTTGTATTTCACGGATTGGAATGTATTGTAACGTTTGAGAAGAAAACATTTTAACCCACTATTCAAATTTTTTTGTAATATTTTACAGTTATCCTCAATCACTGAACAGTTTCTTTAGGTTGATAGTTAATTATTTTCTTTAGTTTTATCGCATGTAGGTAAATGTTTATTATTTTATTGTTTCATAACGTGTTTAACTGGAATTACCAACTTTCGCTCATGCAGCTTTGGAATTGTTGTAGATTAACTGAATTCCACACACTGTTCCACTTTTAACCTGACCTCTGAATAGCTTCTCGTTTAGAATACAAAACACCCAAGTCATCTTTACTAAAGGTCATGGTAAAACATTGCTTCGTCCTTGGCATTTGCTATTTTACCTCTGCCAGAATTGTGTACCACTTTATGTATTAAAAAGTGAAAACACATTTCACCAAGCCATTAATAGTACATCACACCAGTACCATACTAGTACCAGAACTAGCACAGTGGACTTGTTTTGCTCGGACGTTGCACTGCTCAGAAACTACAGCACTTATCGTTGGGTAACAATATAAGCAGTTCTACTATACAGTAAAAACAATGCATCTTATTCCTCAACCTGTCTGTTTGAGACTTGCTTCACTTCATAAAGTCCTCTATTTTGTTCTGGTTATACATCTAACAATCCCCCCACAAATGGAACAAACATCCACCAAGATTCAAGAGCTAACCAATTGGACCCTAGATGCCATATGGGAAAGGGACCAAGAGCTCACTCTTACAGGCGACATCCCATACGGACTACCCAGAACAGAAGATAGAATTACATAATGACCCTTTGGTTTATAAAGCCATACCTTCTCGGTTAACCTTCTCTGGTCGCGGGTTAGGACACATTTGATATTCACTCACCCAATTGGGCCCATAAATGGCCCACTTGAAATTCATGTCCATGTCGATTCCCAGTAGGAACCTGCAGAAAGTAATTGTTCTAATTTCAATGTGTTGTGAGGCAACGTCAGGGTTAAGCCTGGAGAACCGGGTGGAAAACCTGCCAGCAGAACGCTCGATTTAGCAAAGTCAGAAGGGAATGTGTGTGTGGGAGCCAGAAATGCCCAGCTTCATTATGTCAAGCGGAATTCTTTTCACGTTGTTTTTTCTTCCCTTTTACGTCACTATCCAACATTTTTTAATTAATTTTGTTATGATCTGCTTTTTATCTGCCATCATCTGTTCAGGCTCGTAGCAGTGATTGCAGTGGCAATTAAATATAATTAAATGAAAAAGGATAGCTTGCCTGATAACTTGGTGTATTCAGACATTATGAACCATGTAAACTTTGGGCTGATATCAGACTTGGTTAAGCAAAAGATTTGGCTAAAAAGTCTATTTTGAGGCTAGAGTAAAAAAAAACCTGCCATTTCATTATATTTGATCTCACTGGAGGATTTTAAAAATCGATTAAGAATTATTTTGTTAGACTGAAATGCTAAACAATAAAAAAGAAACAAAATACTGCTTGCCGAAGAAAAGTTGGTATTACCTTGCCTAACAGACATTTTATTACATTTGCTACAGTAGGTAAGACTGCTCATTATATGTGAAAATAAGTAATCCTATTTACAGTCTCTCAAAATACCAACCGAACAAAAAAAGATTGTCCAAAAATTGTCTGGTAATTCAGACATTATCTGTCTTACATATTTTCAGGCATACTATAAATCTACATTAATATAATTCCCCTGAACTCTGTTATGTACGCAGATTTAAACCATAGTGAGACAAATAGCTTTAAGTAGTGAAAGCAGTAATAACTTTTTTTATCGTCATGACACTCAAATGTGTATCAGTCATACCCCAAAACAGACTGTATAGTTACAGTCCTGACATGACAATAAATATAAAGAAACAAACAAGGTATGTAAAGAAACACTTGACCCCGGCTGTCCATTAGCTTTTTCATGTTTTTGCCCCACTGAACAAGTCATTTTTTTTTACATGCTTATACAATTGTTTAGTTCTGGTTTTAAAACTGGTTAAACATTTTTTTTAAAGGTTTTCTTCCGACTTCCGGAAAAGGTAGGTAAAGATTTGTCAGACAGTGTATTTCTCCTCTCCCTGCCGCTGGGTTTTATGGTAATGGGTGTAGCTGCCATAGAGCTCCTGGAACACCTCTTTCACTCCCATTTGGAGGGTGGTGTGCAGAAACTTCACATCCTGCTCAACACAGAGGTCCAGGATCCCATACACTCCCTCTGTCAGGTGGCTCTTAATGTCCGGTTGCAGAGTCACCTAAAGGACGTAGAGAGGAAAGAAAAAGGAGGCGTGGAGGTGAAGGGGAGGCAGTGTATCAGTACACACACACACACACACACACACACACACGCACACAGGAAACTTTTTATAACAGACAATCCAGAAAAAGCCTGAGAAGTGGTTATGTTTGCATACTGACAGATGGATGATCAGTAGTTTCCTCATTCGTTCACGTTTTTTTTACAACAAGCCTGGTCAAACAATGTCCTACAATCTAAACACAGAGTTCAGCTACTTCAACTGAAACGCTTAGAGACAACAAGGTGAATATCGAGGCGGTACTTTAAATCATCGACCTGAAAGGAACAGTCGCTTCAACCGATCCTTCGTTTAATCTATGGCTCAGAGTTCCCAATGGATGTTTTCATTACAAATTATACATATTTCCTTGGTCCTTGACTATTCCAAGGAAAATGCTGACTGAGTCATACTGCATAAACGAAGTCTTGTATATACGAAATAAAGCCGGTTCTCTGAAATAACTCAAGAGTGTAAGATATTTTCAGACGACATAGGACACGGGGGGGAAGGAAGACTAGAAAAACAGTGACTATTCTCCAGGGTAGGACACAAGGTTGGGAAGGAAATTAAATGTCAAGACTTCTCTCTTCTTCATATCCAGAGGACATGCCATAAATATTTTAAATATCATTCATGGTATAACACCACAAAAACAAACAGTGGATCGAATGAAAACCTTGGTCATGATTTTGCACATCAAGTGTTTGCAGGGGCCGATGTGAAAATTGCATGGAAACATGGAAAAACAGAAATAGCCTAACGCCGAAAAAACCGAGCGCGAAGCTCCGTCTGCATGTTTATAAGTTTACTTGGTTGTGATGAATAAAAAAAATAAAACATTTTAAAAATAAAACCGTTGAGCGTGAGCTGCGCTCATCTATCTTGACGAAGAGAGAAAACCAGGGAGATCTTACCTTCTGTAGCTCACTGACGTACTGTGCAACCATGAAAGACGAGAGAACGGTGAAGCCCTCGGCTGTGGTGGCGATGTGCGAGTACATGCGCTCCACCAGACGGGCACACTTCACAAGCACCTGTGCATCAGTCTCCGGGCCTGGGGAATAGACGCAGGGAAGCGCTTTCAAACTGAACCACGTTAAACCCCAGGGTTTAGCAGTTATTTCACCCAGAAGTGGAACAACTCCCACAAAATGGAATATATAGCAGTTGTTTAGAGTGCAGTGGATATCTGGCTGGATGGCAAAAATAAAATGCCCAGGGCGTGGCTTTCAATCAATACACGCTAAACAGGGCGTGGCTTTCATTCAATACATTCTAAACGGAGTGTGGTTTCAATCAATACATTCTAAATGCATTCTGACCAATCAGGAATATATTGCACAATCAGGAATAAAAGCGCTTTTTTCTGCAAGCTGAGACATTATTCATGATGGTTAAAAGCAGACAATTAATCATTCTAAATGTGTAGTGTCTGCCACAAAACAAACAGTTCAGCCCATTTAGTGTGAACAGAGCACGCCTTGAACATGGGTTTGAAGAATTTATTGAGATTAAAACAAACCAGACAAGGGTGGAACAGGTGAGCAAAAAATACAGGTAATGAAATAGCGGGAAAAGGGGTTGAGAAGGTTTTCAGCTTGGTCTTTTCTCCCCGACTCAAAAGCTTAGTTGGAACTGCCTCCTCCACCTACACCACCGCCGCCTCCTCCACCACCACCACCACCGCCGCCTCCTCCACTTGACCCATTGAATAAACAGTATAGCTACAGCACCAGCGCTAAAAGCAAACAGGAAAAGATATGGCCACTGTTCTCAGGTGGCCGGAGTTGGCCAACACCCCAGTCTCCATGCATTGTGTCACCTGTGATGGTTTAACTGGTTCAGTGAGGAACTGGCTACACAACAAGCAGAGCCTGACAAACCTGCTTTATCCATTTTCCATTATTTCTCCTTCTGCATATAGATTTTCTGGTGTAAGTAACAGTAGCCTCGTTTGGCTGAGGAAGACGTATTTAACGAGAGAACACCAACTGCACGTTTCAATAACGCTGATATCCAAAGAATAAACCCCATCGAAAGACAATTACCGCTGCATAAAATGTCCTTCCATTTACTGCTGCATGAAATGTTAGAAAAGCTTTAATGTGGAGATCACGTTGATGTAATTCAACACTCCATTAAGCATCAAGAAAACAGAGTTGCCCTTTATACGCTGATCACACGAATGATACAACTCATCAAGGATGAATACCGCAGCCACTTTAAAGGAGTCCGTCTAGATGGGGTTTGATGGGAGACTCACACAGCGCACAGTTTTCATGTCATCCTCAGTGGGACGTTATTATTTCAACTCTGGTTGGTTTTGATCCAGCCTTCAGGGACCATCAACACGTCCAACCAGCGATGTCACATCACTGAAGGAGAAACCGGTGTTCCTCGTCTCGGTCCTTCGACTGGGCGAGATCGGCAGATTAAAATAGGCATCGTTTCATGTGTAGACTGCTGGGGGAACGACGCAGTCAAGGACCTCCTGAGATACACTCACTTCGCTCACTTGTGTAGTAGAGCTTTCTTCTCTGGCTGAGGAGCCAAAATGATGTGGTAGATACTGAGGATGCAGGACCACACCAGGACCACCTGGCTCTCTGTGGCCCGGGTGTCGGTTCCATGATCAGGAAACCTCTGATGAGGAGTTGGTCCTTCTTTTGTTGCATTGTGGATTTTGATTTGCGGTTGCACAATGTGATGTCACATTAAATGCCAGGAGAACGGGGATGATTGCTTATGCATAGTGTAAAAATAAGAGTGCACATCGGTTCCAGATCATGACTGCCTGTGGATTGGGCAGCCTAACCAATATGTACTGCAGTGACTTTGTATTCAAATGTAAAGTCCCATAGCCACTTCCAATTCCATAGTCAATGACTCTGAAGTTCAGAGTCCATGCATATCCAACACACAGCGGGCAACTCTTAGTGTTGTAGTGTTTATGTTGTTTGCAAAGGGTCAAGAATGGGTGTATAGCGTTGGTAGTTAGTCTAAATCAAATTAATAAATCGAGGATGCAGAAAATAAAAAGCCCCCCGCAGACGCCTCCCCCAGCCCGACACACAGGAGAGAATAGGTGACAACACTGAATAGGTGACTACACTGAACAGGTGACTACACTGAATAGGTGACAACACTGAATAGGTGACAACACTGAATAGGTGACAACACTGAATAGGTGACTACACTGAATAGGTGACTACACTGAATAGGTGACAACACTGAATAGGTGACAACACTGAATAGGTGACAACACTGAATAGGTGACTACACTGAATAGGTGACTACACTGAATAGGTGACAACACTGAATAGGTGACAACACTGAATAGGTGACAACACTGAATAGGTGACAACACTGAATAGGTGACAACACTGAATAGGTGACAACACTGAATAGGTGACAACACTGAATAGGTGACAACACTGAATAGGTGACAACACTGAATAGGTGACAACACTGAATAGGTGACAACACTGAATAGGTGACAACACTGACTGATTTCTACTGCTGCTTTTACCTTTATCAGAGTCGCTCCTCTGTCTCCCCTCATGCATGATGGACACCACCAGGCAGTAGAAGCAGTTCAGGAAGGCTGGCGCCGCTTTCAGCATCACCTGGGCACCAAAAATGTACACTTGTTTAACACAGAACCACACACACACACACAGTTCTGACAATCTACACGGCATCATTAAAAAACGATCTCTAAAGCATTTTAACACACGGATCTTTTAAAAACATAATCTTAGCGCCACATTTGCGCGGCGAATAGATGCAGCCTGCATAGAGAGAGAGTTGGGGTGCCCTGTGTTGTCTGTCTCCGAACGTGTGATCAATCCAGGAAACTGGGAAACAACTGAAAGAATTGTCAGGCTAAGCCTCTGGGTTGTAGCGATGAGTCATCAGTCAGCGAGGTAATGGTTTCCATGCAACCTCCAGGGCTAACGCCATAATGGTGCCCCTCTCTAGAGCACATCTGCTTCCACTTAACCTCCCTTCTGGCACAGACCGACGAGCCCTTTATGGACAGCGATTTTGAATTGAGTCGGAGAAGAGAAACTGTTACATAGCGTACAGGATGTTTTCCTTGTCCTTGTTTACCACCCGGCGAAATACCTTTAATTTCAGGTACGCGGGCTAACTGAGGTCTGGCCACGATCCAAGGTTGACAGGGCATTATGGCCATGATGAATGGGGGAATATAGTCATGATCTAGGGCAATGTGGGAGATGTTGAATCATGCCGAGGTAATTGGAGGAGCAGCTGCCAAAAGACTGAGTTTGTGTCGTCTACCGTCAGCTCAGACGTCAATGATGCACACCAGACCAGACAGGTATTTTACTCATCAGCAAACCACATCATAGTTTGTCGAAAGTTTGCTGTGAATTTATGAAACAGATGATTCACATTCTGCCCTTATCATGAACAACAATCTTTTTCCGGGTCTGTGAATCGCTCGGTGGAGACTTTACTTCAACATAGAATATTTACTAGGTGAATGATAAAACAATAGAAAGGTGATGTGGCCAAACATTTGACATGCTAGAACAGAATCTCGGAGGTTCCCCATTCGGCTCAGCATAATATCTGTGGAATCAACCAACCCTGTGGCCTGGTCCTTCCATTTCATAGATGACAACGCCCTCTGCTGAGTCGCCAAAAAAATAAAAAATAAAAAACATTTGTCGAGATTCCACTCATGTTAGACAGGAAAGCGGGACTGAGTTTTGGTTGAAAAAGCAGCGGGCCAGATTCAAATTCAAGCTGCAGTAGGACCACCATAGACCAGAGTCAACAGAGCTGCCATTACTCGCAGAAAAAGTTTGATGTAAAATGACACAAAAAAATATGCCCAAAACAAACAGCAAACTCCGCCCACTAACCTGCGGGTGACACTGGATGATTGCGAAGAGAGCCTCATGGACGGCCTCAAAGGTATTGTGGTAGACCTCCAGGTTCAGGTGCTCAAGGGGCACAAACTGCAGGGCACCCAGGACCATGGTCACGTGGTGGGGGTTGGAAAACCTGCCCTCCCCCTGGCGAAGCAGGGCGGTCAGAGTGTGAAGCACCGGCACTGTCAGGGCAGACGTCAGTGCCACCTCCTTGCCGCTGTCTTTTACCAAAAACTGAAATAAAGAGCAGTGAAGAAGACTGCTGTAATTTAACTTCCTGGAAGTGAAGCAAACAGGACTATAGATTTGATCTGAACGTAAGAAAGAATAGAATGGAGGGAACTGCCATGTCTGTGCTATATTAAAATGCAAAGCATGCACACAGAGATATCAGATTTTACTTTAAACAATAAATGGTGTCCAAAAATGATGAGTTTCAATAGGGTCAATAGGGTTACACCCTGTAAGCCAATTAAATATGCCTGTTTTAAAGTCTTGAGAAGACGGTACGAAATTGTGTGATCACATCTAGTTCTTCCTGTGGAGTTGCAGTGAGGTAAAAGTAAGCCAGATTAATCAATGAACCAAGACTTGACACCCTGCTGCCCGCGGAGACCGCTACAGGAAGGAAGATGCATTCTGCTGCAGCCGATAAATTGGCATGCCCAGGTAAACCCATTCCTTCCCCCAAATCACATCCAAGACCTTGGAGATGGTTCAGTTGAGTAAAAGCATGACCCGGCCGGACGAACGGGCGTGCAGCTGGACTGGGGTTTTATTGTCAATGCTCGCTGTCATTAGTAAAGAAAAGTTTCTTTCAACACCACATGATTTGCCATAGCCAATCCAACGCTTTGTCTCTTCTAATTACTTCTTTCAATTTGGTTTATAAGTGATGCCACATTGTGCCTGTACCATTAGTGGATTTGAATTGATATTCCCTTGAAGAGTGTATTGCAGTGGCATCAACTAATTTGGGTTAACGGCCGTCAGTGAAGTGCAACACATCAAATGATACGGTGAATACTTACGACCAAAGCAGATATGATCTCAGGAGCAATGAGCCAGAACAACTTGCAGCAGCTTTCTGGAAGCAGGCAGCTAGCAAGCAACTTTGTTATCGTCACAGTTGAAAATACTTCCTGCAAAAACAGTTCAGGGTTTTGTAGGGTGTCAAAAAAGCCCAAAGAACCATTTTTACAGCTGTTGAAAAAGATCAATTATAGGTTCTGATTCTGAAGCATTTATTAGGGTAAATAAATATATTGATTACAAAGTTGATTCAACAAAACAACTCCTGACAAAAAAAATCACCTGAATGTTGATAAAAACAACTTTACTAGATAACACACAAGTTGAATGACTTGTAACTAATTGTAGTCTTTAATTAAGATGAAAAGACAGTACTATACTTGTGTTACTTCACTAAACTGTAATTATACTGCACTTATACTTTCTAATGTAAACACATTACAAAATAGATAGTAACATCCATTGCATTTTATTTTTTACAATTATTTATTACTATTTTTACTTGTGTGGGAGGGCCATTATTGGTTTATCATTATATGAATATATTTAAGAAAAAACGTTAGCTAACCTTTATTTTAACATTGGTTTTATCATCTTATCCCATAAACGAAAAATGTCTATTAATTCCATAAATAAAATGTACAGCTAAATTTTGTTGGTCAGTCAGTGATTGTACATTTTAACTAGCAGTACATCGTAGATTGGCTAGACAAGATCAGTGCAGCGAATGACATATCATAACATCTTGAGGTTTGACAAGGCACCACAAGCTAAATACTTGAAAACTGAAAAAGATGGAATAAAAAAATAATACAGTAAAAATCTGGACCGAAATCAGTCCATTAGAGAATAATAGCAGGCCATGGTTTATAAACAACAATATGAACATCATACGAGTACAAACTATTTACATAAATTACAAAGTAACGTATTTAAAGTCAAAAGCACAGCAGTAATGTTACAGCCTCCGATATATACGGTATATATAACTGCCTGAAACCATGTCCCTGACAGAGGGTTTCTGCAGAGGGGGGTGCAGATTACCATCTGGGTTTAGACACGGGTCGTCCTGACATTAATATAACAGTATGCCAGTGGAAGGGAAGTCAGTAGCAGTTGACCAAACAGTTGTTTGTGGCTACAAAACAATCCTGTGTTACCTAATTTGGATTTTACCATAATGGCATTTAATCACCTTATGATGAATCAACATCATCAGAAACATTTAATGAATTGGTAGGTACAACAATTTTACAGAAGCCATTAACAGCCCACTTAATACAAGTCCACCCAGAGTTAGGGTGGCACGATATATCGACTCAATACCTTTATTGCGATATCACGTTGCGCGATATCAATATCGAAAATGTCGCAAGAAGTGCGATATTTATTTATACATTTATTCTGTGGAGAGACGCGTCTATTGGCTTTGTGGCTTAGTTGTGTTCGATTTACGTGCACGCTTGAAAACTATAAATAATGATCATGTTTCATTGGCCAGTTGCCCTGTCACATGCAAGTGTGAGTGAACGGGTCCACTAAACGAACAGACCCAGATTACGCGTGACGTATGTGTGAGCGCACGAGTCCACTAAACGAACAGACCCTATGGAACACGTGACGTATGCGTGAACTCCGACTACATGAGTGAAGAGAAATAGAGACACCCGGACAAAGCGAGAAAAGGCGAGTTAGAGAAGCTAAAGAAAAGTTTTTAAAGCAAATTAATGTCGCTCAATCTGTTGTAATCTGCAAAACCTGCGGTATGGTGATACACCGGGCAAGAGGAAATACAACCAACCTATCTTCCCATCTTAAAAACCACCACATGCCACTATAGGATGAGTGCAAACGCCACAATCGATTTTGTTCATATATATATTAATCTATTTTGAGGCATTTTCACACAACTTGTGTGTTTTTACAAATGTTTAAGAATATCGCAATATTCATAATCAATATTGCAATATCACATTTTGTCAATATCGTGCACTCCTACCCAGTTAGTATATTACTTACCCTATAGCGGCCACTCCTGACCTTGGAGGTATCTAGTCCATCTCTGAGCACCAGCAGAAGCACGTGAAACTGTTCTGGAGTACTGTGGACAAGCAACTGGTCCAGAAGCTCCTTCACTGGGTCCTCCAGTATCCTGATCTCCGATACAGACAACCATGGTGCTAACACGGAAGAAATAAGATTAGCATAGGGCCAAAATAATCCCTTCAAATCAAGCATCGCTACTTAAAGCTACCTTTACAGATTATTTTATAATAACCTCTCAATTCAAGGGTACATTTTGCATTTTAAATTAATTATTTTTGTTTTAAAGAAGATGTGAATCGGCATCTATGTCTGTTGATGATAGCTCTGGAGGTTAACATTAGTAACTTTCCATAAAATTTACAGTGAGAATCCACAAAACAACTGACTGAAAATTGAGTGAAAAACATCTGTCATTATATACACATATATATTTTTTACCTGCAAGCAGTTTGTGGACATTTTGTAGATTTGCCACAAACAGATCCTCCAGATCGGACGCTTTGGTCATCTTCGCAGCGGCGTAGTACACCGACAGGAAGTGGAGTGATGATAGCAGGAAGTCCATGGGACGCTGAGACGGGCAGAGCTCTCTGAGTATCTGCTGACTGACGGTCCTGTACAGGGGCATGTGGCGTAGACCCTCCTGTGTAACATCCGGATCATTCTCTGGGCAGACGCAGGCCAGTTCGCTCCTCACCATCACGGTCACCACGTCCACGGTGAAAGCCTGGCCAAGGAGACTCCCCAACTGAACCTTTAGGCAAGTCTGGATCGCAGGACCCATAACAGCTGTGGTCCTTCCCAGCAAATGTTTCAGGGTCTCATCTAGCATCTTGGATTTGCCCAGACCGGAGGTCATGACCTGGCAGAGCATGTTCATAGAGGCAAGCAGGAGCTGCACGGAAAACAGGCGGGTCGTTTTTGATTTTCTTTGGACAGTGGACAAAACCATGACGGTCACTTCGCTATTGACCAGGTAGGTGGTGAACTTCTCCAAATTGAGACAGACGCTGCTCTTTCTGTGGATTATCAATGAGATCAGGGACTTAATAAAATCCTGGAAGGTTTTCAGGAAAATCAGCCAACGTGAGCTGTCCACAACGTTAAAGAGGCCCTTCTTGCTGTGTGAAAACATAGCCGTCAGAGCTCCCTCCAAGACACTACTCCCGTGCACGACCTTTAAAACGTGATGGGCATTGTTCCCGGCCAGAAGCGACCCCATGAGACCGAAGAGCTGATTCAGCAGTTCTATGGTTACCTCAGGTTTCACATCATTATGTGGCTGCATGTCTGTGACCATGAGAAACACGAGCAGAAACAGCCCGGAAAAGTCTTCAGAGGACATTCCATCGGGGTTTAGGGAACTGGTGAATTTAAGTAAACGTAGGAGGTCGTCAGTCTGAATTTCAGATAGTGTTATGGAGGCGTCAGTCATACTAGAGTTAACCAAGTCTTCGGCTATCGACTCCAGTCTCTTGAAAGCAGGAGGTGCCTCACTTTCATCTCCGTCTGACTGAGGCACTGCACTTAGTTTGGCGCCAGCTGTCGAACAGCTTAGCTCACTCAGCTTCCTGAGTGTTGGACAGACTGAGCCAGTGTCTCGCGTGCTGCCGAGAATCCCCACAATCCGTTGCGTAACACATCTGACCAGAGCAGAGTAAACAACGGGTAGCTCCACAAGGACGGCGCTCTCGAGCAGATGTTTGGAAATAAGCGGAACAGACAGCTTCTCTGTGGTGTCATCTGGTGTCTCCTGGAGGAGGGAGTTGAGGAGAAGGTCAGCTATGTGACACACTTCATGCTCGGTGAAGTACGGCGCGATCATTGGTAGGTTTGTGGTAATGAGGTACCAATGTGCCACAGAGTAGGTCGCGGCGTCCACACTGCTGACTTGGCGGTCCCAAAATTGGCCAGTCTGCTGGTCTTGTGGAAAACCTTCCCTCCCCACAAGGTACTGAGCCGCCATAAAGAGGACATTCGAAGTGCCGGTTTGCGCCAAGAGCTCATTGCTCAGGAGAACTTTCTTCATTTGTTGGAGAACAAGCAGTTTTTTAAGATAGTGGGTCATCGGGCTACAATGCTGGCGGCCAATGAGAGAATCCTGAGCGCCACCTTCCGCCATTACACCAGAAAGGAGACCGCGTATGTCATCTAGTAGGTCGGTGTTAGCCGGGGCAGGTCCAGATGCATATCCGGTACAGTGAATCTGAAAGAGAGTGTCCACCTCCACCCAAGTGTACTTCAGCAGGAGGCCGGCATCTTGAACTTTCTGATACCCGGCCTGGCCCGGGGCCTGGCCTTCAGCTAGCTGCAGCACTGGCTTCACCGCCTGCAGCATCTTCTCCATCAACGCCTGGGTTTGTCTCACGACGGGTATCGGCGTTCGGTTGTCCAAGGTTTTCAGGCTGAACAACACAGCGTGTAAAAGCACACTTAAAGAGAACAGCTTCAGGGACGTGTCTACGTTCCCATCCAGATCTGGGAGTATACAGCTGGTAATGTTCTGTACAATGAGGCTGCAGATCTCCAGACTCTGGCCGGCAGGGTTGTCTAGCAGGCATGCGCTCAGCGTCCTATGCACCGCTTCTGGTAGTACGGGCAGCCGGAGCTCGTCCGCTGCGGGCCGGCAAATGACAGCCAGGAGTTCCTCGAAGAGCCGGGGGAGCTGTCGCAGCTTGGCATAGACCAGGAGAACCGACGCGACGAGGGCCTCGCGCGCCTTCCTCACACGGTGGTCGGTGCAGTCCGAGTCGATCCATCCCGCCGACAGCAGCTCGTCCAGGTCCGGCTCTATGATCAGATGGTTCAGACAGAGCAGCGCTTTAAGACAGCGGTACCATGCTGAGACGCTGGTTTGGGTGTTGTCAAACAGCAGCCGCACAACCTTCCTGTAGAAATTCAACTGAACCTCCCCGTGCTTTATCCTGTCGGCGGCGACATTGTAAATGTCTCCCGTCAAGCACAAGTTCAAGAGGTTCTCCAAAGCTAGAAGTGCCAAGCTCCAGTTTTTACCATCAAACGTGTCTGTGAGATCAACCTCATTCGTGAAATCTAAGGCAGTAATTAACCGTGTCAACAGGTGAAAGCAGAGCACTTGATTCCCTCCCTTACAATAGGCGTCTAGGGCAAACTTGAAGAGCAGCGAGAGAGAACTTGACCTGACTGCATAGTGGAGATTGGCGTCACAATACCCTGGTGCACAGAGCTTTGTGAGAATGGAGTTGACTGGAGAAAGCGTTCCTTTTCCTGGAATCACTTTCTTTTTCCCAGGCTCTTCCCTGGAGAGGAGCTCTTCCTTATAGGCCTGGAGGTGGTCCGACGAGAAGAGTGCCGTCTGCAGGATGACCTCCGCTTTACTACGAATGTCCCTGCTCAGGTGCTGGCGGACACGGGGGTCATCCTCCGCTATCCATGCCCTGGTGGTCAGCAAGTGTCTGAGAAGGAGAAGATGCTGGAGTAGGTGAGTGGTGACTTGGGAAAACACCCGTTGGGCATTGGCCTGTTGCCTCTGGACCGTGACGTAGCTGCTCAGGGTTAGAAGAAGGACCTCAAAGACCTGGGGCGTCAGGGGATCTGTGCTTTGTGGCCGACTTAGCTTGGAGCATGCCAGAGCACATAGTTTGGCTAGCAGATCCACCAGCAGCTCGTACTTAGTGGTGAATGTGACTGAGAGGACTGGAGAAGACAGGATACCTTGACAGCAACTCAGCAAGGTCGAGACAGACGCTGTGGAGCTCCGCGAGGCAAATTCATGAATCCTTTCAATCAGAAGCTGGAAAGCAATGTTTACATTAGTACCATCAATTTCTAGATCTTGAAACTGGTCAGAGTAGTTAGTGCAATGAACGTTAGGACTAAATGAGCCACTTACTTGCGCGACGGCCAAACGAAGACTGACAGTTTTTCCTTGGATAAAGACACTGTGCAGTTTCTTGCTGTGCAAAATATCATCAAGGTAGGTCCACAAACCTTCCACCACTTCTGCTGGCAATTCCATTTTCTTACTATAAAAGCCTGTGAGTGCATGAGTTGTCCAATCAAAAAGTACCTGTAATGAGAACGAGAACAGAAATACAAAACAAGAAAGGTTGAACGATAAGAAATATTAGAATAAACATGTTGTTATATCTACTGTAATAGCTGATGATGGACAGATATGTTACCTGCTCCTTGTTAGGAAGTAAACACTGTGATGAAATCCAAGCGAAACGAGCAAGCTTTAATTTGTCCACCCAGGGTGTCTTGGGGCTTTTGAGTTTCAAGTGAATACCCGAGTATATGGCAGCCATATCTGAAACCAGACCTGTTGATAGGGTCAGATTGAAATGGGTCAACACTCTTCCGAGGCTAAAAGAAACGCCAATTGGCCAGTAGAGGGCGATGTTTACTTAAAATTATAAATGATGGCAACTTGAACAATGAAGCTAGCAAATTAACTATATAAAGTAGCACTATTAAGGACTCCTGGCTGAAATGTACTTGTAGCAATTCTATGAAGACACCGGACAAATATATAAACGGTATTGGGTGAACCAAGGCAACCCTACACAAGCATTACTGACTGTACAGTACATGATATGAGTTCCCTAGCAAGGAAATGGTCACTACCATAATCATCGGGCTAAGAATGTTGCTGCAAATTTGACATTACCTAATCTGTATAAAAGCGAATTCAAGTGGTACAGTTACAATATGTATCAAAATGCAAGAGTCAAGCTACTAAAAACAAACATGCATGCAGGCTAACGATGACGCTAAGCTACTCTACTGCTCCGCTATCTTGCGTACAGTAATTTAACATAAGGATTTATTATGGTGCCCATGCACACACACAGTTCAAATGCTGCTCGTCTTGACAACATCCTCAATTTTATGTATGGGTTTGGGTGGTATTGAACGTTACTTACTATGTTAACACCAACACGTGTGCCGGTGTTTTTAGACAGACGAACTTCAAACTTTAGCCCTGACACTCTACCACGTGACTGTTTCCAGACCAAACCAATCGAGTGTGGATGAGTGCATACACTTCCTGGTTGAAGTATCGGTAACTTTATTATCCATCGGGGCAAAAAACTACATTTACTTTTACACCAATTAAACTGTTTAATATAATTTTATTATCCACGGGGGGAAACAACATTTACTTTTACACCAATTAAACTGTTTATCATACATCCTATGACAAATAAAACTTTGACTCTTGAATCCTAAAAATATGGAACGCTACATGAAGTCAAAAAGTAAAACAAATCTTCACCGTTAATGAATTTCATTAATACATTTTAGCCATAAGTGTGGTGTTTTCCACAATCAGTCATATTTTGCATTGTTTTTATATGGATTATGATATCGATGAATCGACAGTCCTTAGCCATGTCTTACAAAGTTTATTGTCATCATTTCCGTCTGGGAGTTAAGCGAGCCTGCCTGGTTATATGCCTGGTTATGTCATTAACCAGGGTCACCTTTTATTCAAAGACAGCTTTTTCTTTTTTCGTGTGCCTCTGACTGTGGTTTAGGTGGTCCTATTGCTCTGCTTGAGATTGTGTGGTCATGCCACTGTTATCGATGGGCAGATTGTTTTGACAGGGCGCTCCCTGTCCATTAGGAGATAACTGCGCCTGCCAATGTCGCTGTCACGGACAGATAATGTGGTCTTAACCGCCCAAAACGGACAATGCATGAAGCTGTCATTATCATCTGGCTTTACTGTTGTCTGGAACGGGGAAACTCAGCTTGATGTGTTCTCCGTTTGGATTCTGGATGGTATAGTGTGATCGTGTGTGCTCAGCTACTATGATCTTTTCTTGCACTTGCTGTGTTTTGGTAACTGGGTGACTTATCCACTGTTATCCGGCTAGACAGCTTCCTTCTGTTTTAGTTTTAGATTTGCAGAATGAGACTTTTACTGCTGCAGTTGTCAAGGTGTCCAGGCGTGCATCTTGTGAAACGCAATACTCATTCCCGTGCACCAGGTAGACTGTTTTGGTTAGAATGCCAGGCATCCAGGGGTCAACGACAGAGGTCAGAGGTGAGTGGGAAACTGTCTTCGCTTTTATACCCGAGGAAATGCCACTCTCTCGTGCCCCGTGGTCCACTTGGCAAGTTCCCTTTACCTGTTAATTTGTTGAGGGGTTCATGGACTGCCACGATCAACTTTGCCAACTATAGCTCCTCGACAGACTCAAGACGAGCAACAAAAGACGACAGCAAAGATCTAGAATTGGCACAGACCAAACAAAGCCCAACTCGGATATCCACTGAGGATGCAAAAAGGATATTACAACTTGCCCACCCGGAGCGCCTAAGGCTGTCTGGTAGGTTATGCCATCAAAGATCCACTGGGTACTACCAGTGTCACCATATGCTCAACCAAAATAACACTAAAATATGTTTTATTACTTACATTAGTAGGGCTGAATTAATTAAATGTATTCCTTGCACGTTAATTGACATGGATGTGACCCTTGACTTGTAATGTGTTACATGTTTTGTTAATATTTTTTTCTCGATCCTAGCGGCTGTGGGCTTCCTGTTGGTCTCCAGTGCGGTCACCATGTCGGCGCCCTTTTTCCTCGGCCAGGTTATTGACACCATCTACACCAACTCCTCAGAGGACTTCAGTGCCTCCCTCACCTCTCTCTGTATTATGCTCTCCGGGGTGTTCCTCTGCGGGGGCGCGGCCAACGCTGCCCGGGTCTATCTGATGCAAATCTCAGGTGAGCGCCACCCCTGTGTTGATGCAGTGCTCACACTGTAGGTCAACTGAACGATTACACAGATTAGAACGTGCTGCTTACGGCGAAACGTTTACACGTCGACGTCGTCGTGCGGTTGAACTAATCCAAATGTTTCTGTGGGGACTTTCGCAGGGCAACAGATCGTGAGGAATTTACGCGTGTCCCTGTTCTCCTCAATCGTGAGGCAGGAGGTGGGTTTCTTTGATAAAACCCGTACCGGGGAACTCATAAATCGCCTGTCTGCGGACACGACCGTCATTGGACACTCATTGACAGACAACCTCTCAGACGGGCTCCGTGCCATAGCCCAGGCAGGGGCCGGGGTCAGCATGATGGTGAGAAACCGCCCAATCGCCCGCCGTTCGGCTATGTACGTTGACGAGCCAGAGCGTTATGACCACTCGAATATGGTGATCGTCGCCTAACAAGGTCACATGTGAAGGTCTGTGTAGATTAGATGGTAGGTTGAACACTCTGGTCTCATACTCAACATGTTGGATGTAGGATATATGGGCAGGAGTAACGACCTGAGCGACTTTGGTCAGGGCCAAATTTTTATATGGCCAGCAGCTGGGTCAGAGCATCTCTGAAAGGGCAAGGCTTGTGGGGTGCTCCCGGTCAGCAGTATGGAGGACCTATCAACAGAAGTCTGTATAGGGGCAAACCACAAACCGGCAACAGGGTGGCGCTCAAAGCTTATTGACGCACGGCCGTGTACATGTGCGCCGGTTTCCTGGGTAGGTGATGGGCACCAGGATGCATTGTGGGAAGACGACAATGGCGTGACGCTCCGGGTAACATTCTGCTGGGAAAACATGGGTCCGGGCATTCATGCTAATGCTAACGTTCCACCTCCCTAAACATTGTTGCAGACCAGGTACATCCCTTCGTTGTGATGGCATAGCCATACAGAATAATATGCCCTGCTACACTGCACACATTGTTCAGGAATAGTTTGAGGAACACAATAACGTGTTCAAGGTGTTGCCTTGGCCTCCGTATTTCCCAGATTTCAATCTGATTGAGCATCTGTGAGATTTGACTTCTATGTAGCTTCAGTGTGTCACAGGATACTTTGAATCTCCATTTTCTGTTACTGGACGACCTTGTATGAAAAACAATGTTTATTGCAGTTGCAGATTCGTTAAAAAAAAATATAATTCAACTGAAGTATCTTCAGTATTGTTATCTGAAGTATTGTTTGAATCAATTATGTAATTGATTGAACTAGCATTTAATCAATTATAGTGTCACCTCTCATTGACTGGGGAAAGTGTGTCATCATGACACGATGCAACAGTTCGGGGAACAAAAGAGTTTGAAATGTACAATGTGGTTGCATAGGACATGTTGGAATACTCTGTCGAGCAAACAATGTGCGTATTATAAAACCAATCCCCATACTTAACTTAATACTGACACTTCGGAGATGCAGACTTTATTTGTTTAAATGAAATACAAAATTCTGGCAAGGTGAGAAATCTCTCACAGTGTTTTGTGTATAGAGTGGTTATAAAAGATAATTTAAGCATCATGTTTTTTTTGCACTGAGTTCAATTTGAAGATTCAGAGTAGCTTGAGAATGTAATTGAAACCAGAAGTGTTTTGTTTGTCATGAGCATCAATGTGTCTGGCTTCCCTAAGCTCTTTGATTATTTGGCTTATTGTCATTGTTCTTCGCCATTGTGATGGATACTCAACTAACGTTTATTACCAAGTTGGCCACGTTTTTACTCTAACAAGGATTTTTGTCTAGTTACTTCCTTAAGTTTTGTCTCTGGCTGATGCATATCCCAGTTATGTAATAGAAACACATCTGAAATGTACCCCCAAGTTATTATCTGAATAAGGATATTTGAATAAATTCATGATGACGGTTTATTCTTGTGGTCCTGTGCTCGACAGCTTGGGTTTGAATCCGGCCCAATGCTATTTCTGCAAAAGCTCTCACATGGCTATATTTTCTCAAGCAATATATAAACACTCTTAAATCTTAATATATGTATATTTTTATGTTTAATCACACTTCTTTGCTTGTACTTAGTGGCTTTACAGTCAGTTTATCACCTCTGAGGAGGTAACCAAATGGTGTATTTCTCCAAACAGTTTTACGTGTCCCCCAGTTTGGCTGCCTTCGTTCTGATGATAGTACCTCCTATGGCGCTCCTGGCTGTCATATTTGGGAGGTACCTACGCTCCATATCCAAACGTACACAGGATTCACTGGCCGAGGCAACGCAGGTAAGACACATGGTTACAGTCCTCACTGAGGCACCAAGACACGGTGGAGCACAAAGAGGTCTACGTCATTAGCCATTTCTCAGTTGTCATTCACCCAGTTGTCTTTATCCTTTGTAGCTGGCAGAAGAGCGCATCAGCAACATTAGGACAGTTCGTGCATTTGGCAAGGAGCTGACCGAGTTGGAGAAGTATACGGAGAAGGCCAACTATGTACTCCACCTGGCTAAGAAGGAAGCCTTGTTACTGGCAGGCTTTTTTGGAGCGGTAAGTTTTCCGACATTTAATGTTAATCGTTTTTTCCTTAGCCATAGCGGTTAGTTTTGTTTTATTTATTTAACTTTTATTCATCCAGGGATAAATAATTGAGACAGAGGTCTCATTTGCAAGTACCTCCTGGGAACATGAAGTCACAAATACAACAACAATTACAGACCGATACATAAAATGAACATACACCCAGACGTTACAATAAAACATGTAACACCATTCTTTTATATTGACAATTGACACATTAACCCTAACCCAAATGAGACTCCAATTGCATGATATTCCACAGCCGATATGCTTTAAAAGAGAAGGCACCACTCCCCAACTCGCTGGCTACAAAAGGTGTCTTAAATACCATCTAACTCTGAGATCCAGTATTGAATTCAGACTACCTAGCTGTCCACAGTGATGTTAAGTCTACTGAAAGCCTGTGGAGTAGGGCTTTGTAAACAAAAATGCAGTAGTGAATGGATCAACAAACTTGTAAGGAGGTCCATCCAACTTTCTGGTATAAGATACAGTGATGTGTATTATAACTGCTTTTTTATTTCAAGAGTCACGTGTTTCAAACGCGGTGTTGTGCAATTGTGTTACAGCTGCCTGTCCTGGGGCAAAGATTAACTGGTAGTTGACGTTTCTCAATTGTGTTCAGTTGAAATGTACTCAACCTATTTGGGGGAAGATGGAAATCACTGTTGAGTCATCTGTAATGGCAGCTTCTGCTATTCCAACCTCATGTGTTTCTTCAGGGCCCCCTTCAGGGTCGCAACTGACTTTCTATGGGTGCTTTTTTTCTCCAGACTGGACTCAGTGGAAACGTCATCATCCTATCTGTGTTGTATAAGGGAGGGCTTTTGATGGCCAGTGAACACATGACCGTAGGAGAGCTCTCTTCCTTCCTTATGTACGCCTTCTGGGTGGGCATCAGCATTGCAGGTTGGACATCTGTGATTATTGCATTACATCTGTGATTATTGCATTGCATCTGTGATTATTGCATTGCATCTGTGATTATTGCATTGCATCTGTGATTATTGCATTGCATCTGTGATTATTGCATTGCATCTGTGATTATTGCATTGCATCTGAGATTATTGCATTGCATCTGTGATTATTACATTACATCTGTGATTATTACATTACATCTGGGATTATTACTGTACATGCATTATGAGGGAAAACCTCTGGTAATAAAGTGGTGAACAAATCACACTTATTGAATGGACACCATTTTTAAAATCACTCTGTTTCACTACGGAGGGACGGAGGGACATTTCTTTTCTCATTCAGCGACTGTTTTATTCTCTGTGTTGCTGAATAGGCATGAGCTCGTTTTACTCTGAGATGATGAAAGGTTTTGGGGCAGGGTCACGGCTGTGGGAGCTGCTGGACAGGAAGCCAGAGTTTCCCCTCAACGGTGAGTACAATGGCTCTCCATTCTATATCTTACCAGAGACAAATTGTGCAAAACATCATAGCTGCCTCCAACACATACCACAGTGATTAACTGCATCTAACTCCTGTGCAAACATGCCTGGTAGGTTTTTTTATTTAACCAGGGGAGTCAGTTGAGAACCAATTCTCAGTTACATATGACGACCAGGCCAACCAGATGATAGGATATAATACATAATGTCATATATATATATATATATATATATATATGACATTATGTATTATATCATTATTATGTATATATCATTATGTATTATATCATTATGTATTATATCCTATCATCTGGTTGATAGGATATAAAAACTCCAATATAAAATGTATAATGAACAACAATGTCACCTGATGCGTGTCCATTTTCTACTTATTTGTTCATAGAGGGCATTGTGCTGAGGCCAGAGCAACTCAAGGGCCAGCTGGAGTTCCAGGACGTGTCATTTGCATATCCGACCCGCAAGGACGCCCCAATCTTCCAGGATCTGAGTTTATCCGTACCCGCTGGCTCCGTCATGGCTGTAGTGGGCCCCAGTGGATCAGGAAAATCCACGCTGGTCTCCTTGCTTCTCCGGCTTTATGATCCCGACAGAGGTGAGCGCTGGTTCCTGTCACTGATTACTGATTTATTAGGTCTTTATTGAGACTTGAGACCACTCTGTCGCTGCCTAGGTGTGATTACTATTGACGGGCATGACGTCAGAGATTTGAACCCTTATTGGCTGAGGAGTCGCATCGGAACTGTCAGCCAGGTAATAAGTCACCCGAATACATCGTCGTCATGACGATTAGTTGGCCACATGTCCTGGGGGGGCGTGGCCGTTGTCCTGGCTAAACATGTGGTCGGTCTTTGTTCTGTTCTCCCGGGTTTGGTTCTGTAGGAGCCGGTGCTCTTCTCCTGTTCCATCGCGGAGAACATTGCCTACGGCGCTCCTGACTCAAACTTGGTCACGGCTCAGGAAATCCACCGGGCCGCGCAAATCGCCAACGCCTATCAGTTTGTCCAAGGGTTCCCCAAAGGCTTTGACACGGTCGTGGGAGAGAAAGGAGTGCTGCTCTCAGGTCAGACAAATGGATGTACAGATGGATTTCACTCATGTGATGTTAGAACATAGTTGAGAGGTGATCCTCAAATGGACATTGTGCACTCAGGCTGTTTGTACTTTTCTTTACCTAATTTCATACAAAAGTCCTATTTACAAAGGTCCTCTTGGCATGTAAAATTAAACAAAAAAATGCTGAATTTTGATTAGACAAAAAACAATCAGTACATTGACAACTGGGATGTAACTACTTATTTTACGTTAACCAACAGGTGGTCAGAAACAGAGGATTGCCATTGCCAGGGCTTTGCTCAAGGTAATTCAATCACACCAGATTACACTAAATGACGCTGTACAGTCAGATATGGACACATGAAGTAATGTTTGCTTTTTTCCTCAGAACCCCAAAATACTCTTACTTGACGAAGCAACAAGGTAAGACATATCTTCACAAGTTCAAGCGCGGTGGATCAGCTGAGTGACGGCACGTTCGTGTTCACAAACACTCCGGCATCTGATCTATGATAAATAATGCTTTCTTCCCACCGCCGCATCTCTGTTCTCAGTGCGCTGGATGCCGAAAATGAGTTTCTCGTCCAGGAGGCTTTGGAGAGGCTCATGGAGGGCCGTACGGTGCTCATCATTGCCCACCGCCTCTCCACCATCCAGAACGCTGACGCGGTGGCGGTACTGGACGAGCAGCGGGTGGTGGAGTGCGGTCAGCACGCAGAGTTGCTGGCCAACCGACATGGCCTCTTCAGGAAGCTGATGGAGAAACAAGCCAACCTTCAAGATGTGCAAAAGCAAGCACTGCATTGAAAAAAGACGCGGGGGGGTACTTAAATGTGGGGAAACTGCTTTAAGCTCTCTGGTGTGATGCAATTCGCACTGCTACACTCCTCAGTCTGTCTGTAGGGTTATTCTGAGCTGCCTACACAGGATTATTTGAATATTAAATGGAGCATAGGGGATTTGGGACATTTTTTAATTTCAATACTGACGAGATTTTCTAGAACTGTGAGGTATAGTGGGCCGTAGGGTTCAACTATGCTCACTATGCTGTTTTTAAGGAAAAAAAAGTTGTATTTGTGTGTGTGTGAGACACATTATTGTTTTCTTCCTTTTATTTATGTATATGACAGTTGACAAATAAAAGGAATAAAACAACAGTGTGTCTCTGTAAGGTGTTTGGTCGCCACCAGAACAGGGTTAGGGTATATGGTTGCTGACTCTCTGGAACTCTACTGGTAAAATGGAATCTGATCATTCCTAAAGATAGTTCCTCAATTGGTGTTTTGATGGTGGTGGAAAGAGCTGTCTAACAGGCCAGTCCAAATTCTCCCATAGGTGAGAAAGCATTTGCATACGTTCCTCCACTCATTCAGGCGTTTCGCTTTAATTCGTCACCCAGCGTTGTTTATTAGTTTCAAGTGATCTAGAATATAAAGAATGAAAGCAAATGTGTGAATTATATACTAGGCCTATTTACTGGACAATGTTAAAGAAATGAATAAGCTACAGTGTCAAAATGATTGAGGACAATCAGATAACATCTCACATTATCTGTGATGTAAAAACAACTATGCGATTAAATTTTTTTTTTTAACTAATTCACCTGTTAGACCATTTCATTGTGATTCAATTTAGTCTGACTTTGATTTACGTTAGTTAAAAATAATGTATTTACATTAGTTACAAAGAGTTTATTTTCACGGGTGCATGTTGTTTTTGTGGTACCAATTTTATTTCCAAGTTCTGATAAACCTAACATTCAGTTGGTAGAATTTGTCATATGTGTGTATTTCGGGTAGACCTATGAGAAAAACATTTTAAAGACCTTATAAACCCACATGGAATTTTCTGGAAGGCTTTTTGTGTGTCTGCCACAGAGGGGCCAAACGCTCAGACCCGAGGAATTTACAACATGTTCTGATTAGCGCTGCTCACGTGAACACTACCTACTTCTCTGCAGGGAATGCTGTGTAGTCGATTTGTATAGCAAACTATCGGTTTTTCAATCCAACTCACCTCATGCTGTGTTTTGAGGACCACCCACGGCTAGGGCTTAGCATGTTGTGTTGTCGAATCACCAACTAAAAACAAGCTCAGAGCCTATAGGAAAAAGATGGTATTGTTTGCGCAAAACGTATCGCCAGTTGCTGATAAGTAGTGTTTAGTACCAACCTGACTATTGCTAATTGCTACTGAGCACAAACCATGTGCCTATATGTGCCCGGCCCTATGGACTCAAACTATCAGGCTTGGTTAAGCTTTGTTTCAACAGGAAGCTGAGCTCTGAAATATTTCTACTAACATTTGACATTATAAGACAGATAAAGTTTGCACATTTAAATCGTATTGGTCCAAATAGTAATACATTGAAATGATCTGAATTGAGCTACATCAGAATCAGGTTTATTCACCAAGTCTGTTTACACACACAAGGATTTTTACAAAATGAACAGTCAAGACACCATGCCTAGTTGGCATATGTTCTGGGTTGAAATAGAATATGTAATATGTATCTGAATTGTGCAAAGGAGCAGTGTCTAGATGTGTGAGCAGATTGTAATGACCAGGTTCAAGTATAAAATTGTGCAAAAGAGCAATATCTAGTTAAATATACACAGTGGTGCAGTTGTCTAGATACATGTTACATATGTTCTTATCCAACAGTGTTGACTTCATTTTTCTGCAAAAAAACAACATGCTCTGTTTTGTATAAAGGCATAAATAAGCTATTAAAATGTATATTAGCACAAAGGATTTCTTCAGATTTCAAATCAACAATTCTGAACTGATTTTCCACTCAGAATAGTTGACCGTGCTAAGGTCGAACTAGGTAACTACTTCTCACTGCAATGTAACAGCAGAGTCACTGTTGGTGCTCTAGCCTGGCAGCTATTGACTTCCTTGGTCTCCAACTTGCTCACATGATCCAGTCTAGTAGTCACATAAGCTCATTGGAATGTTCCTCTTACTCTGAAGTTATGTTGCAAATTAACGTTTTTCAATTGCTTTGCATGTTCATAGGTGTCTTTGAAAGCCTCAAAGCCAAAGAAGGATCCAACCAAGGCCAGCAGCACCGTCAACCACCTAGCTTGCTAGCAAACTCATTAATGTGTAAATGCTTACTGAGCTAGTTTGCTATTACATGATCAAATTGGCGTGGTGGTTTAGCGGTCTGGTCCCGTGCCTCTTGGATTTGGATCCAGCTCTTTTGCCGGAGGGTCTGTCCCCTACTGTGTCCTTACTCCTTTCCTCTTGTTTTTGTCAATTAGAGCTTAGGAATGCCAAGGCGTTTCAATACACTGCTCTTGGTCAAACTCTCAATATGTTGTATGTTGTAGTATGGCCTTATACTATATTTTAATGGATTGAAAAATCATATTTATATAATAATCTGCTATTTATTGTTCAAATAGAAAACTACTAATACTGAGCATTACTGTAACTTTATTTTCTTACTGAGATTATTTACTAAAGTTGCATGACATGTTTAATTTTTTTTTTTATTATCTCATACTAAATATACGTTTCAGAGAAAACACTTCTTTGCCAGAAGAGGGTGCTATTACCCTGTTGTTGAATCTAATATTCTATATTAAAATAGATTTGTTTCACTTCAGACTAATCTGGGCCATCCATAACAGTTCATTCGATTTCAACTTGCTTTCCCACTTGCTTTCTTTTTTACTCTAAATTAGTGAAAATGTAGATGCCAAAGGTTTTTTATTATGTTGGCTGATATCCTTTAGCGTAAACATACAAATACATTTTTGTTGAAAGAGAAGTATTTTGTATTTTGAACACGTATTTTCAATGAGTGAAGATGATTTTGCCATGTTTTGCCAAGGTATTGCTAATTAACTTCTATGAGAAATGTTAGGCATACAATATAATGTTTGTATTAATATTTTTAGTTACAACCTGCAATAAAAATAATGTTGTCATTAACTGTCTAAGTAGTTATTATACTTGGCACTTTGTGTGACCCTGAAATCATTTTCCACTCTGTGCATTTGTAGTTCTCGATAAACGCCCCTTGCCACAAAGATATCGCTTTAGGGGAGTATGCATTTTTTGGGGGGCAACAACCCAAAGCTGAGTAACTACTTCAACAATTTTTCATGTCTACAGTTTATTTGTATGTACTCTATATGCCGGATATAGGCTATTGTATGAAATGTGAACCTTTTTTGTTGAGTGTAGGGTGGTTTTACCCAGGCCAGAGTGGTTTTATGGGTGGCTAAGCTGCTTATTTTCTCTTGGTGAAAGGGGAGGGCATAACAGCAGTTGCTGCTTCCCCTCAGACTTGAATCACCTGCTGGGGGGGCAGTCTAGTGGCAGCAGCTGGGATCACAGATCCTTTGAAACCGAAGAGTCTCAGAATTACATATACCGACATTGGCTGTTTTTTGTAGGCTACAACACAATAGCATATGATCTAATTACAAGAATGTGATTTATAAATATACACATTTGCCTTGAAAGAATACTTGGTAAATCATTTTTTGTATACAACTGGCCAGATATGCCTGCTACCATTGTCTATATTGCACCAATTTGCTTTGCAACTAATATTTTTCATTTGCCGCTATGACCTGTACGTGTTAACTGTCGTTAACTTCTTCTAACTTATGCCTTTTTGCATAGTGGATCTTTCTCTCCTGCACTTCTGTCATACCTGTCTACATTCTTGAATTATTCTATTTGATCAGGCATGCTCAAACGCTCTTTATCCCAAAACCACAGTCATATAATCTGTGTACACAAATGACCTACCTGATAGATACACTTTAATCTTTTTACATTCTGTAAATAGACACTGTATTTTTATATAGTTGTTATTGCCATATCAATGCTGCCCAACGTATCTGCATACACCTCATCCTGTATTATCTGTATATTGACTCTCCACTTGATCCTGTATTGTCTTTTTATGTCCCAATGCTATTTCCACTCTTGTGTTCTGTGTATTTATTGTGTTAATGTATGTTGTTCTGCACATTTTTTCGCCTTATCTTGTCCAGGTCTCTGTTGCAAATGAGAATTTACTCTCAATCGGCCTACCTGGTTAAATAAAAAATAACAATTTAAGTTTGATAATAATATCATTGACCTACATTCAGTATACACATTTACTCTTTTTCTGCTCTATCTTTACTTTGTGTGTGTGTATGCTAGGGCTTAGGAGCAATATACAGATTTTATTTGATCAGCCTTTTGTTTTCTAGTTACATGCTTTGACCACAAGGCTACCTGCCAGCCCAATTAATCCCTACAACTATACTACCAGGAAGACACGCATGTATTCAATCACTTTTCAGAATTAAAGTCTTAAATGTGTGCATTGTGTCTTCAAATGCTTAAAATGGATTAGGAGTAAACTTTCATATTCTTTATTTTGCATAAGCGAACTGACATACGTTTTCTACCACCCTTACATAATGCGTGTTTGGACATCATAACAGCAATAGCCTATCAGCTGTTTCTTCTTGTGGGACGTCTGCTCAGGCCACGATACCAACTACGGCTGCACACTAAAATAAATGCATTATAATACAATTGTATTGTTCTGGGGTTGTTACTTATAACAAGAACAAAAGCACATTTTAACAGACATGAATTAAACCAACTAATTTTGCGGCCATGGATTAGGCTTAATCCGCTAAATTTGTGTCTGACCCTTGACCTTCGCATGCAGCATGATAATCAATACCACTACACTTTTAAAACAGCTGTTGCAATGCAATTAAATAAAAGGAATATCAAGCTCAGGCTATATCTGTATGTTGTAGTCAAACTATAGTAGCCTAAGTCTATAGCCTACTACAATACAATAAATGCAACTACCTTCATTGGTGTTGTCATTCCTATATAGCTCTAAAGTTTCGGTCCTCGATAAGGAAATAACTTTAACTGGGATCTTGTTTGCCGTTGTAGTTTGCTGCCACACGGTTGTCTTTCAAATCACGGGCTTCCATATACGGCCCTGGCACCGTGGCTTGGACTCAGGATCACAGTTCCATACATGGAGTGCACAGCTCACTTCGAAACCGGGGAGCCCTCTAGACTACCACCAAGTCCCCCCACCCCCACCCCCACCTGTCACCCCAAAGAACCTAATATGGATCACGGCTGGGAAAATGTCCAATGGAGTACGTAGACATTGTCAATTATGGGTAAGGGAAATAGGCAAAACGCCGTGAATATATAAGGTCGGAAGGGCCACTGTAGCTCGATCCAGCAGCAGTTGCTTTCTGCGTTCTGAGCTTCATCTGAGACAGACACCACCAAAGGTAAGAAACCTGGGATCTACGCAATTCTGGATCGGATCTACTTTTTGCGGCTTGATTTCAAGGATATACTCATCATTTTTAAATAATTTTTATTTTACATCTCCGGAACCAATTCATTAATTAACGAAAGTGATGTCACCGGAAGGAATTACGCATGCCAATTACGCAGAAGAATGATTGTAGAAGAATGATTTGTGTATACGGGTAGAATAGATGAGAAACATTTGTCTTTTATAATTCAATACTTGTTAAACCCGTCTTTGTAGATTTGAAATGAAACAAGATGCCAAATAGTCAATGTTGGCTTCCTTAAGATTGAATGGGCACTTCACATTATTGAAAGAAAGTAGAGCCATTGAGTTGAGAGACAATGACGCATAGTCTGAGCGAGTTTTAACCGATTTAACCAGTAATGTAAACGATGTCATAACACCGGAGAACCTGCGACAATATTAAAGCAAAAATGTTGCCAAATTTAAACAACTGAAATTACATTTACCAACAAAATTTGACATAATATCGGCATAGTAGCCAATTCACTTAAAACACTTTCAGTGTATTCAATTTATCACTTGAGGAGGTCCTAATTTCAATATAACATGTTATTATATATATAATTTACTTTTGGTGTTTTATAAAAGCTCTTATATCCACATGAATTTGCTAAATTCTACTAAGTATTAATTCATTTTGTATATCTCACTATTCTTTTTGATTGAGTAACAGAAACGTAAAATGTTTAACATGAATTGGCGTTTCTATAGTATTTTTAATAACACAATGCTTAATCCACCAGTAGTATGCCTCGTGAAGTGTTTGCACCTTCCATAGAGATGCAAATGAGCGGCATCATCTTTTAACATTAATTTATAATTTAATATCGAAATGTGTTTTTATTCCTCCAATAATGAATATAGTGTGTAAAAAGTCGATAGTTGTTGTAATTTACGATTATATAAAACAGGGCCACATTTCAAGTTGTTGCAATAAAATTATGTTGGGTAGTGATCTTTAGTAGCAGGTAGGATAGCTACTACAGACAGTTCTATGTTAAGACACAGAGGCAGACTGTGTGTTAATGTTGTTCTCCCATTAGTTGCATTGTGCTGTTCAGTACGCGTGCGCAAAGACAAGACCGTTTTTGATCTGTGTGTTCTATTAAGAACCCAAGATGTGTGACGACGAGGAGACTACCGCTCTTGTGTGCGACAACGGCTCTGGCCTGGTGAAGGCTGGCTTTGCCGGTGATGACGCTCCCAGGGCTGTCTTCCCATCCATCGTTGGTCGCCCTCGTCACCAGGTACGATGTGCCATCCAAAGACACCTCCCATATTAAACAATGTTCTTTGGTGTCCATCTATGCGTTTCCATTACATTTGTAATGGACTTGGGCTTATAGGCTATGTACCACATAGGCCAACCAATCTCCTTTTCTTCCAGGGTGTCATGGTCGGTATGGGTCAGAAGGACTCCTACGTAGGAGATGAAGCTCAGAGCAAGAGAGGTATTCTCACTTTGAAGTACCCCATCGAGCACGGCATCATCACTAACTGGGATGATATGGAGAAGATCTGGCATCACACCTTCTACAATGAGCTGCGTGTGGCCCCTGAGGAGCACCCCACCCTGCTCACTGAGGCCCCCCTGAACCCCAAGGCCAACAGAGAGAAGATGACCCAGATCATGTTTGAGACCTTCAACGTCCCAGCCATGTATGTTGCCATCCAGGCTGTGCTGTCCCTGTATGCCTCCGGTCGTACCACTGGTAAGGAATGTCTCATGTACCCACACATTCTATGCACAGTTGTGTGCGTGTTTTCCAACATGTCTCGATTATGAACCGAGTCAACGGAATATTAAAGGTTATCATTTGCCTTGCAGGTATTGTGCTGGACTCCGGTGATGGTGTGACCCACAACGTCCCCATCTATGAGGGGTACGCTCTTCCCCACGCCATCATGCGTCTGGATCTGGCCGGTCGCGATCTGACTGACTACCTCATGAAGATTCTCACCGAGCGTGGCTACTCTTTCGTCACAACTGGTGAGTCCAGTTTCGTTTGTCGTTTGTCATGCGTAATCTGCACGAAATACACAATTACGCATCGGACGTGCGCATGGATTTGATCAAAACACTTGTTCAATACAGCCGAGCGCGAGATCGTGCGTGACATCAAGGAGAAGTTGTGCTATGTGGCTCTGGACTTCGAGAACGAGATGGCAACCGCCGCCTCCTCCTCCTCTCTGGAGAAGAGCTACGAGCTTCCCGACGGTCAGGTCATCACCATCGGTAACGAGCGTTTCCGTTGCCCAGAGACCCTCTTCCAGCCTTCCTTCATTGGTACGTAATAATTATTAATGACGTGCCTTATAACCGGCCTACTTTATACGGGTATTATGTAGCGGTCACATTATAGATATGACGTTTTTAATACGTTATAATCCGAATAGGTATGGAGTCTGCCGGTATCCATGAGACTGCCTACAACAGCATCATGAAGTGTGACATTGACATCCGTAAGGACCTGTACGCCAACAACGTCTTGTCCGGTGGTACCACCATGTACCCCGGTATTGCTGACCGCATGCAGAAGGAGATCACCGCCCTGGCCCCCAGCACCATGAAGATCAAGGTAATTATATCATGTTCAATCGATTACAAAATGTTAACATCTGCATACATTAAAACTAATCTGTTTTCGTTTAAGCATTTAGACCTCACTAATATATGTTTGTGTCAACTCCTCTCCCCTTTTGTCTATAGATCATTGCCCCACCTGAGCGTAAATACTCCGTCTGGATCGGTGGTTCCATCCTGGCTTCCCTGTCCACTTTCCAGGCTATGTGGATCAGCAAGCAGGAATACGATGAGGCAGGCCCCAGCATTGTCCACCGCAAGTGCTTCTAAATCCATCGTCATGTTATATGCGTCTGTTGCTCGGGATCGCGGAGAGAAACACCACTGTTGTCACTGGACAGGTTTTGGCACCATTTTATTTATGTGTTACCTGGACAATCAAACTTGAACCAACATCAACACGAAAAAAATGAAACATGTCATGTTATTATTTAACATGCGAATGTAAATGTACATACATATGAAGTTATTAAAGTCCATTCTTTGGTATTTTTCATGTCTGTTTGATTAATATGCCGTACTGATGTTGCTTAATTAGGGGACAGAGGAACCCTATTGTAATTACACTATATATTTGGCACGGGTCACAACGTAACAAACAACCAATGCTACCCAAAATCCTAGATAATGTATTGCAGACTATGTAAAAACGTATTTATATAAAGTTAAATACATTACAGTATGTTAGACATGCTAAGACTTATCAATATTGTCAAGCCCTTCGTTAACAAACGGATTGGTGATTATAATAAGCAAGAGATACAGAATTACAGGCAAATGTTTAGTGCAAACCAACTGGCATGTGTCTATCTCTAAATAGACAAGAGAATTCACTCTTGATTTGGCTTGGGAGTGAAATTTTACTCCAGCATGACCTCATTGGAATGTGCCAAGCTTGCACAGCTACTTGACAAAGCAGGAACCCAGATTTGTCCCTTGACAATAATATCATAGATCAAGGGCATGGAAGAAGTCTAAACGTCTTAAATAAATAATGTTCCACCACATTTACCGACGTGCCGCCCGTGTATTTACTCTTCGACCAAACACAGTCATCTTTTGCCAGTCTAATCTAATAAACTGTTCATAAAGCCTTAATTGGACTGTGTATACGCTCACCCTGTTCCCCACCAGTTCAGGGGAAATTTATTTTTAAATGCGTCACAGCCGAAGGGCGGGGCTTAGAGCAGTCGAATGATTACAACACACGGACCACCATCTGTTGTGTTTTGCTTCCGTGAAATCCGAGCTCGTAAGTACATGCTGTAAATATAATGAATTAGATGGCCCTACCTGCCATCTGAAATACGTTAAGTCGAATAGGCTATTATATGTAGCCTAGTTCTGTGCTAAATTAGTTCGAGAGAGATAAATGTGCATGATAGTCTACATTTTGCAATGGTTGCAGTTGTATCTAGCCTACATACTCGTTTGATTGACTTAAGCATTGTATGACTTTTATTAAACTGTAGGGGTATCTTATTCTTAAAATAATAACGATTATCATTATAATAATTATGTAATAACAGTTTACGGATCAAATAGTAAATACATGAAGTATAACAAAACAATCGCCACTACCCGTATTGCTATTATTATGGTACAATGATCAAATATTAGTGTAACATTTTGAACGTTCCTTTCAAGAACGCTCTCTGTGTGACGTCACGTGTTCGAAACGGGGGCGGAACCAGTGAATGTCACGGAGTACGTCATATCTGCGTCTCAGACGTTTATTGGTCTCTTTACAAGGGGGTTTTAGTTTAAATGTCTGGCGCGAGTATTGAATCCTGGCTATTATGGCTTTTAAAATATAACATGGCAGGAATACATAAAAGCACATTTTATTTTTGAGAAAGGTCCAACAAGTGGGAAGCGAGAATGGTTACAAAGAGGAACCGAACGGAGTATATGAAGCGATTCAAGGATCCGAAATGGGAAACCTACGCCAAGTGCTATGAGGAGATGGTCAAATACCGACTGACCCGAAGACTTCTGGAACAAACGCATAATCCGTGGTTTTGGAACGGCGACTGCGACTCAGAATCCAGTGAATCCAGTCCCCACAGTAATAAAGTTGAGCCAATAGATCTGAAAGATTCGCCCATTGAACGTGATAGAAGAGTTCCACCTAAAGAACTACTGGAACATAAGATTCCAACTTCAGAAGTGCATGCAGAATGTAATCCTCCAGAGACTCCTCCGCACATTGGTAAATCCTGATTAAGGTCAATTTTGAATGTTTTACAATTTGTACTTAACTACTTTAAAAAAATAATGTATCAATATTCCCAGTTATTTTCCAACACTGTCATTCACAATTCCTCTTCAGTCTTTAAAATGAATTCACTACTGTTTTTGGTTCCAAATAAAACCCGGTTTGGCTCTATTTAGAAACATCAGTGAAAGGGGTCTACATGGAACTAGGGTTCTTCCTGGCACCTATTGGGTCCACTGTTCTAAGGACAGCTGAATTATCATTTAAAGTTGTAGATAAGACTTTGGTTTTAACACCGTTCCAATAAGGATGTTTTACACACAACCAAGAATAAAACAATTGAATCAAAAAATTGTAAGAGCTGTTATCTCATGATTTAAACCTTTAAATATACAAATTATGTTAATGCGGTATAATTTACAATACTCCTCGTCATCCTCTGTAGATGGACAGGGCGCTGTGGAAAGAGGCAGCGGGGAGCTGGATGGAGAGAAACAGGGAAAAGGATTAACTGTTTACGATTCAGGGAAGAAGACATATTCCCGTAATAAAGCTAAACAGTCCAGAAAGCACCCCAGGGCAGGGAGCCTGCTACGGGAGTCCAAAGTGACCGGCAACGAAAGCAGGCATCCGTTTGCCATGTACGGAGCGGGTGATAGGCCAGATGAGATGGCTAGCAAAAAGACCCACAATGTGGGACCAGCTGCATCAACCAATGAGGTGATTACTCACACATTTATGCAAATAAACATAATATACAAAATGCCTGTCAAACAAATCAAGCTCGGTCCTTTACTATAATAATCTTCCATTGAGAATTTCAGCAACCAGGCCAGCTGCAGTGTTTCTGTTCTTTCTTCACTAACTCATATTGTATGTGGTTGTCCTCAGATTCACACGTCTGCAATACGGGCCAAAACAAGACGGGAGATTGAGAAGCAGGTACAGAAAGCAGACAGGCGCAAAGTGCAGTCTGCAAAGGTGGAAAATTTGACCAAAGCCAAACCTGACTTTGACCCCTGGATGACTGAGTACATGCGGTGCTTTTCTGCCAGGTCCCGATAGAGGCAAAACAAGGAAAAAGTATGGATGATATTGTTCCCTTACTTTTTGAGCGACGTGAACTTTCTGAAGCATTTACAAACTAAGGAGGTAAACCCATCACATTTGTGGGGTAAATAAACGCAAATCGTTATTGAACCTATTGAACATTAACACAACCGTAATGGTCAACATTTTTTCATTTGATTTGGGCAAGGACAGTCTATATTATATTAGACTGACAATATTTTTGACAGTGTGCATTTATACTCTTCAAAGAAGTAGTGTGTCTGAAATGTATCAGAAAGATATAGCAAACTTAACTAAATCAGCTTCAGTAGTGGAAACTAGTGAAATAAACTCTTGTATTCTAATGGAGAGAAGATCAATGAATAACAGGTAACGTTGCAAAAGCTTCCAAGCTTCCAATGATGAAGAACAAAATATTTCTCCTTATTTCTCCTTGTTGCGACAGTCTTCAGTATAGACCTACTGGCTTATGTAACGCTTGAATCTATCCATTCCCAATTTATTGATGACAATTTATGGATGACTCTTGTGGATTATGGATCACAATTTTTCATATACTGGTGTATGTGGTAATGTTCAAATTGTCATGCTAGATGTGGGGACCCCTATTGAGTTCCTGTTGGAGCTACAAAATACAGAAACACGCCCCTGACAACAATTGTTTTCTATGCTGACACCAAGGCATGACTAGCATTTGCAGGTTTATTTGTAGTGAACAATTTTACCTCAGCCAGATATTCATACAACAGTTCAGATACTAGTCCAGATATGTGTTATTGCACATCTAAACTACTGTAACTCACTGTGATTTGGCTCCCTGCTTATAGCGTCAGGCCTGCAACCTGCAGCCTGGTGCTCTGTCCAATGTTCTCCAATTTCACGACGATCTTCCACACATTGCACTGGCTTCTGGTTTTAGCTTGTATCCACAAGTCTCTGATGCTCGTCTACAGAGCGGTAAAGGCAACTGCCCCGTCCTACGTTTTCAAAGGGTATCTAAAATGGAGCTGACAAACACACACAAGTATTAAAGACAACAAGAAGGGATCTTTACAAAGTGCAAACATACATTTGTAATATTTTATTTTAAAAAAGGTATGACATGACTCATAAGAGAAAACACAACTTATAAACACATATATAAACCCAAATAATGGGTCAATGAAACCACCAGGTGAGAGTGCTGGTTGATAATTCTCATAAAACACCAGCAGACGTTATTTACAGTGCAGATCGATAACTCTGATGACAAATCGGCAGACTTGAGAAAGTGCCCATCGACAATTCAAATAACAAACCAGCAGGCGTGAGACAGTGCTGATCGATAATTTTAGACGTAACAAACCAGCAGACTTGAGACAGTGACAACATGATAAAAAAGAATGGGATGTGTCAAAACTGATACAATATTCTTCAGATAATAATGAAACACTCTGATAATAAGTCCATAAAACATGCTTTGGGAAAGATAGCTATATGCTCTTTTTTATATTTATATACAGACAACACTGTACAGACGCAATGGGTGAAGATAAAGCTGCAGTATAGGGTTCTAGGTAAGATGTCAGGGCCCATTATCATCTAACCACTCAGTTCAAGTGTGTGTATCTAGGTTTTGGTCACCCTGTCCATTTAATCATATTCATTATGATCTAAAGGGGAGAAAAAAGGTCAAGTGGCCTGTGGCCAACGCCTGCTGTATGTTTTAAGGGGGTCCATATGACTGGAGGGCAAGGTCCACGCTTAAGAGAAGGGAACAGGGGCATCTCTGCCTGTGTCGGATTCGGGGGGTCCAGGAACCAGCTCAGCATTCCAGAGTGGGGCCGTAAACCTGTGACTCTGCGGGTCTTTATGACGGAACATCCAGAAGTGCAGAAGTTAAAGGAAGGTCAGGATAGGGTGGTTCCACCATGTTTAAGGGTCTTTCACATTCCCTACGCCGGTCCTCTGCATCTTCACCAACCTGCCTGAGAACAAGACCTATGAGGTGTTTGAATCCGACACAAACAACTATGTTTCTTTATTTTATGTTTAACATAGGGCTTTGTATCAGGGGAGCGATTTAAAAATATTGACTTTATATATGTCTTAGTTTTCAAATTTTTGGGGACTGACATAATTAGCATTGCGGAAACTGCGGTAAAATCCATAGTATCCGATAAAATGAACACTATTTATGAAATATAAAGGCACAAATTCTAAACTCTGAAATCTGTGTGAAAACAATGTGACACATCTGAATTTGACTAACCATTACTGTCTGGTCCTAATAAGAGTTAGCAAAAAACTGAAATAAATATAGAATACTGTATTGACAAAATCTGTGTGGGCCCGTATCTAGAGAGCTTCTAAAGGGAGGCTTGTCATTCTCATACTCTGAAGTCCCCCCACTCACCCCCACCCCCGCCCTCCCAAAATAGGTGGAGTCTCTCTGCAGGGCTATGTGTTTTTTTCATCATTGACACATCAACCACTCGCTCTGGAAAACAAAAATAGCAATCTCCGAGATGGCTTCTCTTCCAGCCTAAAAACAGCCCATGGCCTAAATCCAACCACAAAAACACCCCTTACCAAAGTGGAAACCCAGTATCATAGAAGGACCGGGTCTCAACCCAATTTACCAGGGAATGTTGGAATAACCAAACGAAAAGAAGCAAATAAACGAAACGGCAAAACCGGGCGGATAAACCAAAAAAGGCCCCATCTACGATCATAACTTCTGTGCCTGTGTTATTCCGAGCGGGAGCATTTGACTAATTCACTAAATTGAGCTAATGATTAAATGACCGGTGTGATAATGCCAGGGCGAGTCCCAGCGCAGGAGTCCATAAGGGGGAGTGGCCTCTCACCTAGAATCTGAGAACACTGAGCCTGCTCCCTAACAGCCACAGTCCTGGGCCCCTTCAGCCTGTCCCCGACGTGGGGAGCGCAGCTGTCGCAGTGCTGCGTCTCCATACTGGATCCCTGAACCCATCCGTTCTGGGTCCAACTCTCCTGGAAGCAAACGGAGAAAAGGATACAAGGCGGACGAAGAACAAGAGAGTTTAAAGTCCCCGAGCTAAAACGGTTGATTTCGGTGACTAGATAATGCTTTTTTTTGCGGTTAGCAAAAGTTATGTCAGAAAAATATACCTGACTCTATCTTGTTGAGGATTTTTCTGGCACATTGCACAAAGGCTTCCTCCACATTTTCCCCCGTCAGTGCACTGGTCTCCAGAAACATTAACTCTTAACAGTCGAGACAGAGGATACAATATATATTGAATATCGGTGTTGGATGTACAGCTGTTGATGAAAACCAAACACAGCATCTAGGTTCTGTGGGCCCTAGTTCACACCACTGAGTTGTCCTACAGTGACCTCTAGTGGTGTAACCTCAGGGAAAAATAGACTTCTTCACCTGTCATATTATTACTTACACCTTTCTGCGATTTTCAGGTCTAAGGCAGCGTGTTTGCATTAATAGTCTATATTTAGGAGTGCTGCGTAGGATCGATATATATATTATAATACAGTGGATAAGGAAAGTATATAAAGTTGCTTTGCTATTGTGGGTTACAGTGTGTAAATAAAATTGGAAAAAGATTTTCTGTGTGATTTTTTTCAAGCTGTCAGTCAACCAAAAGCCAACCTTTTTAAGCGTTGGGGTGACTTTCTATCCTCACTGTTTTCTGCTCTCTCGATATATACGCGTGTTGACTAAAGCCATATTTTGGGGAAAATAGACAAGTATGTGCATATCTACCACCACAGATCGTGGAAGGGGTCACGGTTTATACTCGCACCATTTTCTTGAGCAAACCGGGACGCCTCTAGGAAGGTGACTTCCCGGTCTGCATCCAAGTCCTTCTTGTTACCACAGAGAATGATGACAATATTTTGGCTGGCCAGCATCCTGGCATCTGTCAGCCAATTGGTCAAGGCATTATAGGTTTCCCGGCTGGGGAAGATAAGGTTGTGGGGCGAGAAAGAAAGACTGATGAGGACAAATGAGATGCATGGGTTCTGTTTACATTAATGACAAATTACATCATAAAGATTAGATCCGTGTTGTGCAAAACACTTGGTCAACCTGAAGCTATTTGGAAACCATTGAGTTATATCATATCTCAATGTCCTTGAGTCATATTTACATTCATTTTCTGTCCTTCTGAAAACACTTGTTTAAATGATTTTCAAACATGGGTGGCAGCTCAAAGAACAGCATACCCCTTGAAGGTCAACCCACAATAAAGGATTGTTTCTTCCCAGTACTCCGGTTGTAACGATCCACAATGAGTCGATATTATACCTGATAATGTCATACACAAGCAGTACCCCTGTTATAATGATCAACAATAGTAGATAATGTACCTAGTGATGTCATACACAAGCAGTACCCCTGTTATAATGATCAACAATAATAGATAATGTACCTAGTGATGTCATACACAAGCAGTACCCCTGTAATAATAATCAACAATAGTAGATAATGTACCTAGTGATGTCATACACAAGCAGTACCCTGTTATAACGATCAACAATGGGCAGATCATTTACCTAGTGATGTCATACACAAGCAGAGCTCCTGCTGCTCCTCTGTAGTAACTTCGGGTCACAGACCTGGGAAAGGACAACAGTTGTAATATCACGTATGCATTCATCTGAAAATGTTATACTGCATTTCTTTGGCACTATCCTACGACTATCTATGGTTAACCACACATTATAGCATAAATTGCTGTTCTCCTAAAATGATATGGTGCAATCCAAACTGCATAGGGACTTGGACAATGTGCAAAACTAAATGCTCTACGCATGGCAGCTTTGTGGTTATGCAGAAATTGGTGCTAAGTAAACGTGCTTTTAATTTTTGCTGGTCTTGGCATTTTTTTAGCTCTTCTACAGTGACCAGCCACAATTCACTGACATGATTCACAGAGTTGTTTTATGGATCTGGCACCAGTTTTTCAATGATCAGCTGGAGCTAGTTTGAAAAAAGACAGTTGATGTCCCACCACAAAAGGAGCAGGTCTGTGAATGGTCTCACAAACTGTACCTGAATCTCTCTTGTCCTGCCGTGTCCCAGATTTGAAGTTTGACATATTTGCTCACAACGTTGATGATCTTTGAGCCAAACTCTACTCCAATGGTGTGATTTGAATCATCTTTGACTGGTGTAAAATGAACAATATAGAAGTTAATATCACAACAAATACCTAGATAACCAAATGTGCATTTATTTAACCTTTGCAAAGAACTTACACCGCTTCTCAATAAACTGGTGAAGAAGACATGATTTTCCAGTTCCTGCATTCCCAATCACTAGGAATTTGAACAGGAAATCTAGAAAAGGGAATACAAAGATCCTTTTTCATTTCACATTCACTCTAATATAGATGGAGGGCTAGCTAGGTTATTGGTGTCTACATTGGCTGGTAAGGTTAACAGTTGACTAACTAACATGAACCTTTTGTGTTAACTCATTGATAGAAGGTAGTGTAGCTAACAGCGTAACATTGTTCAATAGATCATCATTAACATTTCTTATCTACCTAGAGAATTTGTATAACACAGATTTAGGGAACGAACTATAGTATATTATAGTAGAACTAGCCATCAATGCAAAGGAAGTAAATACATAACAAAACATAGTTTGAGTTAACATTACAATCTGATAAAGTACAGTTCTTCTGCTTTTGCACGATTTGCATTGCAAAGCAAGGTGATGCTGGTGTAGTTACGCCTGATGTTACCAAGCTATCATAGTTAGCTGGCTAGTAACGGTACGCTGTCATTTGTTTTGTTTTTAAGACATTAAAATTGCGATTACGTTAACGTAGAACTACTCTATTGCCTGTGACTATCTATTGTTTACACGCAATATTTCCTACCGTATGTCTCAGACATGGTCAGGTTTGTGTTTTGGTGCTAGCCTGCTAATTATCCTTGTTGTTATTCCTTGAAGCACAGCAACGTTCATCTAGTGTGAAATCACCAAGATAGTGCTCTCACTTCCGGTAAAACATTTTTCTAAATAATAGCACCCTCTTTAAAAATGGAAAACGATGAATGTCATTTATTGCCCGGATATGTGTCAGAGGTATTTCTATAACCAATATATAAATAGGAAAAATATATATGTTTAATAAAAAAATACTTTTGACTTTATACGCGTTTAGATATATAGGCTAGTTAAACGTGTTTTTAAAATAGCCTACATCCGAGTTAGGTTGGATTTACGGATTGTTGGGAAATATTAAACCGGGATTTGGATTTATTGTAATGTAGCCTTCATGTGTTATGCAATTATTGGCGGTCTTAATTACCAATGTGAAATATCTATGATAATTCAAGTCGGATGGGAACTATACTTCAATAATAATAAAAAAAGATTGTCATGACTACGATTGAGATTATTTTTTTAATCTTAATTGGGGGACATTTAATTATTTTTAACCGTTTAATTTAAGAACATATTTATGTTGCCTAAGATTTTTCAGCCTTTTAACGATTAACCTTTCACCTTTAAACCAATATATGACATTATTACTGGTTTATGGTAAAAAAAAATACAGTAAAAATAACATTAAATCCAATAAAATATCCATTATGATTGTTAATTCTACTAATTAATTGCACATGCAGACAGATTAACTACCACAAGGGTGCACTAGTGGTTTATATGCTGACATAGAGAAACTAACAAAACCAAAAGGCCAGGACATTGCCTCTGAAGATGTTTACATTTAAATGCACTCAAGTGGATCAATGTCATGCTTCCTGATTACCCCGGGTCAACTGGGCGGGACTCAGCATCATTGCCTGATCTGTACTGATAACCCATTTGGTTAAGTCAAACTGATGGGTCATAAAGAAGGTCCACCCAGTTGACTACATAAATATGGCGAATGCCTTCACTGGCAAGTCCGTGTTCTCACACACTCCATAATAGCAAACCCAGTATATAGAGATGCGTCCATCCAGGCCCTCTGGCATTACAATTGTCTATTGAAACCAACCCAAGCCCAAACGTTGAAAGCAGGAGGAAAGAGAGGTAGATCTCGGTAAAAGGACACTGCTAATGACTTTGGGTATTACAAAGTTAGTGAAATGAATTCGGAGGTCTTAAGTCCAGGTGTGGCCCATGACATTGGCCAAATATGCTAGAAACACTTTTTCAGGGTCTCAATTTTACATTGATAGGAAGTAGTAGAATAGACGTTTACACCAGGAATAATTTAATATGGCGGAGGAACGGTTGTATTTTTTATGCTACCATTACTAGAAGACATTCATTAGTCAGTCATTTGCAGTCACCCCATCAGCCATGGCACCTGAACAATTTTAGGATTGGTACTAAGTTACCCCAACTAAATCCTGCCTGAATGCCGACTAGTTATGAAGGGCATCTGCCTGGGTGTGGACTGAGCTGAACTGGGTGAAATGCTGTTAGTCATTCTTACTCAGATATCATATTGCCATGAAAAAGTTGTAGATTGAAGATGTAAAAGTGGCATTATAATTACATTGATGATATTTCCTAACTACATGGCTAAACCAGGTGAAATTGTCTTAAATGTATTACAAAATAGAAGGACGTTTTTTCTGCCACATGACGAAACCTTAACCATAAACCTTCTGTCTTTGCACCATGAAAAAATGTATACATTTATGGCAGAATATTGCTGTAGTTATTGATTTAATACGGTGACATTTTCTTAACACCTAGCATTGTGGTAAGCCTTGTGGCCACTAATGAAAAGGTTGATGGATATAATTTACGGCTCACAAGCTGAAAACCGCTTTTGTTCTGTCCCTGAGTAACACGGCAACACGTATTGCTGCCATGTTTATAACTACAAATGGGTACCTAACACACTTTTTACCTGGTAAAATTCTGCTAAAAGCATTCTGGTTATGGTAGCATGTTTTGGTAATGCTGGTTATTGATTGGTACTGGGGATTTAATCAGCTTTATAGGAAATGTGACGTGAACAAAAGCAGTTTGAGTGGGACCACATCGAAACCAGCATGTTGTAATGTTTTACTACTAACTCTCTGCAACATGAAACAGTCTATGAAATGTCACTAAAAAGTTAGCCTATATATGCCTTTTGTATATCAGGAAAATCAAGTCAGTGGCCTAGCCTTTAATAACATGTTAGCCAGTCTCAAGGTGAAATCCTTACTGGCAACAATAAGAAAATTGCCACACTGCCTCGGTTTGTAAATAGCTGTAGAATGGGCCCGGAGAAATTGAAAGATACAGACAGTGCTATGACTACAACACGTGACCGCCTGTGATATAAAATGATATGCCGGTTTTTACCGTGTTTTCAATGTGTACAATTTACAGAATTCTGTTTACATTTGACACTTTTGGAAATTTATAAGATGCTCTTACACAGAACCACAGAAACATATTTCCCCCCTGACAGATGTATTAGAACCAGAGACCTTTTTATTACTGGCCTAACACTAGCCACTAGACTAGGTTATTTGCTTCCCTAAATCTGTAAAGATTATAAACAATAGTGGAAAATAAGTTTATTTATATAGGGCCAACTAAACTGGACTAAACCAATGAGTCATACGTTATTTTCTTTATGTACTGTATATATTTTAGAATCCCAAAAAATAGATGTTTCAAGGATTCCTGTTCAAACCCCATGGAACCTATGATAGCACTGAAAAACAATAGAAACAGGAAGAGGGGAAGTGAACTGTCCTTGGAATCTAAAAATGTCATCAAACACTCAAAGCCAGGATGTTGTTCTGAAATCCGAGATTTGTCCTTCTTTTGTGTGTCAGTGATTAGAGAGGCTAGCGTCTATAGTTCATGTCAGACTCTGAGGTAGTAAATCTAGAAAAACAAAGCTTTAGACTATGCTATTCGATGAGCGGGTGCACAATGTCTATAAACATATTTGCTTTTCACTTCTGGTCTTATGTCTGCCTTGGGATATTATCGTACGTTCTTGCTGAGGAGAGAGAGCCACAAGCGGCGGAGGTGAAAACAATTCTGGCCAGTGTTGAATATATTTTCTGTGAATGGTACATTTAGCATAACGAACACTGTACATTCGAGCATGCATAGAGCACATATTTTCCTCATTCACCTCGAAGACGTGGGTGTTGTACCATTAATTTGTAAACCCTTGCAGCTGAGGACTAGGGTTACTGTAGAACTGTTTTCAGAAACACTGTGTTGAAATATACACACCACCAGACTTTGTCCTTTTAAACAAATAGACCCTTCAATACCCCAAGCTCTCAACAACATCTGCCCACGAGGGGCCAGCCAATCAACAACACAGTATTCTCATTGAGAAAGACTTTCCGAACAGCCAAAAACAACCGAAAGAAGTATCTTTGTTCGGCCATGTTCATAATTTGGAAGTGTTTTGAGGAAAGACACTATCCGCACAAAATGGATGACTCTGTGTAATTCAATACCACACTGAACAAAACGGTACTTGTTACTTTTAAACTGGCGGAGACCTTGAGACTCCAAGCTGTATATTAACAATGCTAGCTCTCAGTTGAGCTGCCTGCAGACACCCCTGACCCCTGCTGGGACAAACTGAACTACTGCCCACTTAGGCAAACTACCTCAAATGGTATTTACTGTTATTTACCCCGGCCGGAGAAGGACTCCTCTGGATCCGAAAGGGCCTGAGGCCAAACTCTCAACACCTGTGTCAAACAGTGATGCGGACGCCCTGAAAGACCTTCATGTACACGTTCGGGAGAAACTGAAAGCCTCTCTTAAATTTGACAGAATACTCTGGAGGGGGGCGACAGAGGCCCAGTGAGGCGGCATGTCTGCTGCCAACATCTTAAAAGTGTCTCCACACGTATTCATGAGCTGATCCCGTCTGCATATGGCTATAAACAATACAATGATAAAAAGACCATTCTCGAGCACTGGTTATATTTTGTGGAAAAATGCCCTCTGAGCCAATAACCGTCGGGAATTAGAGAGAATTATGACTATGAACATAAACTGTGAAGCTATAAAGTGAAATATGGCTGAAATGATCCTTGAACGAATAAGGAAAAGCATAAAGTAGGTAAACCTCAAAATAATTATGACTGAAATACTTTCCTTAAAATCACTCAGATAGAAGATAGGTGTGCAAAATATGGCAAATTAGACAGATGATGTCATCGCAATCCAGTGACCGTCATCAACAAACGTTTTCCGTTTTTTTTTTGAACTGATATGACGTCAAACTGACAGTTAAATCAATTATCAACAGAAATACCTTAACATTTACATATATATTGGCGCCCAATTATGTATTAGCCGTGCTAATTGACCAGTGGGTATGTGTCATAGAGGTCATTTCTGACAACCCGAGAGTACAGTAAGGATCCAGAAACCCTAGCACTCGATCGCGTATTCTGCAATACATCTCCATTTCGAATAAACGCCTACAGTATTTCCGTTAAATTGGCACGGAGTCACATTACCAGCAAGAAAATGAACAAACAAAGAAACAGTCCCTCCTACTGCTCTGAAAGGCCCAAGTTGAATGCCTTCTTTGAGGTTGGCGATGCCCCCACAGTCCTTCATGGTACACAGAGTTCGCCATTGTTCCCCCCTCACATCAATATTGAGAGTCAGACAGCCTGGGAGGCAGTGGACACAGAGCAGTGAGAACTAAGTCCTGGTGGAAGATATAAAAGGGGCTGGCTCTTTTTGATCACTCCGGCAGACACTTAAGGCGCACAAAAGGATCTGGGCTCACTTGGCATGTCTGTTCTGGGTCAGCGGCAGCCTTCTGGGCCCTGTTGGGAACTCTGACACTGTAATCCTAAAACGAAATGAAACAGGAAGACGTGACGCGGGCTGTTCTATCAACCGCTGCCCTGTGTGAATTGTAATCCTGTCACTGTCACGTCACACACCATATTTTCCTGTGACATTGATGACACGCGTCTAGTTTGAGTGTGTCGACGTTGTCAGCTGTAGACGTTCTGCAATGGGAAAAGGACCTGCACATTCCTGTCTGATAGGGGTCCTTTCACATTGACTTACGTAATGCGTACAGGTATGTGCTTTCAGTGAGGCAGGACAGTCAATGGAAATGGTTCTGCTATTAGGACACTCTTCAATTTGACGCATTAGAAGGCAACGAATAACTCTATGGTGAGAGAGATATTAACGCTGGGCGAGTGCTGGAACGTCACCAGTGTGCTAGCTTTAAACGAGCAACACGCACGGGGTAAAACAACCCAATTATAATATTTAGCTTACACCAGTGAGTGAATGCATTACGACCGTGGCATCGCAAGTGCCAAGGCCCAGCGACTACTACCAGGTACACACAACACAGTAGTTGTCTCAGAAGAAGCTTTGGAGTCTTGATCAATGAGCATACACTTTTGGGTCAGTCCTTTTTAGGGGTCGCCGTGCTGAGGTTAAAACCGCCCCCCGACCCGGAAACCCACCATCAAACCTCCACGGGAAGAAAGAAACACTAAAGACCCGACTGCCTACTGACGACAAAACCAGTTCTAATCCCTTCTGGCTGAGCGGGCCACATTTATCACGCATAACAAATTCCCATCGGCACCAGTGCAGACCCTGTTCATTTTGTCCGACACGTAGCGCAACGGTCGTACTGCTGCTCGGCCTGCTTGAGAAGATTCTCCAGGCGTTACATTAAGTAGTGGTAAACACCCTGATACCAAAGTGTCTGCAGCTGAGACTACAATGTCCTCGACAGCTCTTCAACGAGAACTCGATGAAGTGCGCGCCGCCGCCGAATGCGTTGGGCATTCAGATTTCATTAACCATGTATTAGGGTGGTGGTTTAGGCCGGAGGAACAAGCCTGGGGTGCAGTAATTAGAGTCGAATGGAAACGTTGAGTGAGCGTCAGGGCAGCGCCTGCTGGAGTCAACCGAGCATGAACAGGAGATAGAAAAAATTGGATTCAGTTGACGACAGAGATGAAAAGATTAGAGAGTCTTTAGCGTCACAAGTTAATTTAACCGATAAATCGGCCTCAGTGTGACTCGTGTTCTATGCTCTTATTCCCAGAATGCATCACGGGTGTAAGAGTCGGCTAGGACGTCGGCTGCCATGGTCACCTCAAGCATTTCTAGAATTAACGGTGAATATGCATCCAACCGAAGGCTATATATAAAGCCCTATTTGCAAAAGCATTAGTCACAAAGTGCTAGTACAGATACCAAGCCTAAAACTAAAAAGATCAATCGATGTTGATTGAAAGACAGTCGCTCCATTTGCCTGTTTTTAGAGATGTTTTTAGTCATCCGTCTGGAACAAGCATTTTATCATTTGTTGAGATGTTTTTATGCTTGTTTGACTGTCTTCTGCGTTCTCCCCGTTTGGTGTTCCTCGTCCTTTTTCTAATCAAGGAGATGGAGCCACTGTCTTCAGGAGCCTCAAGCAGAGATGGCGTGACGTCTGAACTGGCTGACATTTTGAAGAGAGGAGCTGTTGTTCTTTCAACCTTCAATCTGTTGGGAGAACAAATCCTGAGACGTGTCGTGTTGGAATGCCCGTCCCACTTATCAAGGCTGAGTGCGAATGGCCGGGAGAGGGGTGAGGGCTGGGAGAGGGGTGAGGGCTGGGAGAGGGGTGAGTGCTGGCAGGGGGTGAGGGCTGGGAGGGGGTGAGGGCCGGGGAGGGGGTGAGGGCTGGGAGGGGGTCGAGGGCTGGGGGGGGAGGGCTGGGAGAGGGGTGAGTGCTGGGAGGGGGTGAGGGCTGGGAGGGGGTGAGTGCTGGGAGGGGGTGAGGGCCGGGAGAGGGGTGAGGGCTGGGAGGGGGTGAGGGGCTGGGAGAGGGGTTGAGAGAGGGCTGGGAGAGGGGTGAGGGTTGGGAGGGGGTGAGTTCTGGGAGAGGGTGAGTGCTGGGAGGGGGTGAGTGCTGGGAGAGGGTGAGTTGTGGGAGAAGTGGGTGTGTCAGTGGTGTGTGGAGTGTACAGATAAGATACAGTATGTGGAAATGAAAACATCAGACAGATCTGTTGTGGACATGCCTGGCAGACTACGTCATGTTCTGGGCTTGGCCCTTTCTCTGAATCTCATTCCAAAACACACAAAACTGGGACGGAGGATAAGAGACACAATTCATGGTGACGGGACTATAAACGGGACTATAAACGGGGTTATAAACAGTGTCTCATAAATCATTAACGTGTTCAAAAGGTGTCCTGACGGTAGATAAAAACACAATGACATTTCTAGAGATTATAACGGTGAATTTTATGGTTTTAAGTGCCTCATCGATGTTGGATACAGTCAAGCTTCGTCGTCTGAAGTTCTGATATAACGGCCTGAGACCTTATGACTTATGACATTGGTTTTCATTTATCGAAGCCTTTTCTACTTAAACAATCCTAAGACTTTACGACACGGTGTCATTTTACGATATAAGCATAACAACGTTATTCTAGATGACCGGTCGCGATACAACCTTTGGACCAGATAGAGCTGTGGATGAATACGGAAATCCACTGGCTTTAAGAACGTTCTGGTTGTGAGGGTTCCCTTGTTCTTTTCCAAGTCCCTCTGGCAAAACAAGCAACGAGCGTTACACAACCGATTCCAAAATATACTCAAAGGCATCTCTGTCGTAGCAGAACTTTTCTTTTATTAGGATGCTTTAAACAGACATTTGTACTCCGCTTTTCCTCCCTCTCTCAAGCTTAAACCCGTTTGACAAATGCACGACGCGTGCGAGACACCCGGAGTCTGAGCAGAAGTCTCTGTAATGCACACGGCTGATAAGCATATCTTTCCCTCGACAAGATGGAGTGGAGACTTTCCTTTGTTCAGTCGATCACATGCCACGTGACAAAGCAGTGCACTTTGCTCTTTCCGTGCAAACATTTGTGTTGTTGCGAGGGCATCTCTGGAAATGTATTTTAATGTCACTCACCACTCTCTAACGCTGGGCATCTGTAAGCCCTGAATAACAAGTCCTGTGGAGAACATGTGACGCCCTTTGACAATTCATTATCCTCATCATAACACAGCAGGATACTCTATACTGGATTTAAACAGTGGGTTAATGGACTCGCACGTGTGTCAAAGTTACGTGAAAATAACTGGCGAGAAAGACCACACAGCAGGTGTGGACACATTTACAATAGACACTAAAAACAAAGACACGATGATATAAAAATAAGAAGTGTTGTTTGGATTTGCCCGTTAGGTTTCAACAGGCTTCTCCAGAAGTCGTCTTCGTTTTTCCTATCTGTTTCCTGTGTGATCATCCCATCCATTGCGTTCGTCCACGCGCCCCGGCCCCCGAACTGTGGCCCTCGAACTGTGGCCCCACAGTAGTTCTGCAGGTTATGTCAGTATTCTGTCTCTGCTGATAACAGCTGCCAGCATCTCCCTTTCCACCACAAAGTGCCCGGTGAAAATAAAAAAAATAGAGAAACTGGGTAGAGCGCATAGAAAACAATGATATCTTATCTTTTCTTATATACCTTTTTGTTGATCAATGTATCAGTGGTCACCAATTGAGAAAGGAAAGCGTGGTAGAGACTTTTCAGTAAGAGTTTCTGCGATGTTGATATTGTAAAGCTGGCATTACTTGTCGCCAATGTATATATTTGTCATGATGTAGTCTGTAGTGTAAGAAATGAGCAATGTGCAGAGTGGTCAAACCGTCCGAGGTATTTCTTACTTAAAACTAAACACTTAACAGGAGGGTGGGGAACCACCATGGAGTTGGTTCTGTTGAGCCATGGCAGCGGCTTAAGTTTTATAGCCTGTACTGACTCAGGCTCGCCTGCGGGGACCGGCTCTGGCACGCCAACCGGTGGTGGAGGTAAAGGCCAGTCCTCCTCCACCACAGGTGGCGGATGCCTCGACCATTCCTCTGCCGGCACTAGAGGCAGAGGCCAGTCCTCTGGCCAACGTGGTTGCGCTGGCTGCTGCTCTTGACAGGCAGGGGGCGCTGGTTCTGTTGAAGGCAGCTCCAACCATGCCCTCCACCACCTTCTGACCACACCCTGCCAGGTGTAGCGCCGCTCCCACTGCTCCGTGGTGCGACGGTGAGCTTCATCCCTCAGGGAGCGGTAACAAACTTCCCAGAGAAATCCACTCATCGTCATTCTCTGCTAGCTTGTCTTTAGGCTTTTGGATTCTGTCACAACTCCTCTTTGGGGTAGTGTGGAAATTAACCATTTGCAGAGTCGCCAAACTTTTCTCGGTATTTCTTACTTAAAACAAAACACTTAAGAACAAACGGAAAACATAAACTCAATATTGAAATTAAAGTGTGCTTTACATAAAACATCAACCAACGTCGAAACAGAGCTAAACATATAACCACACTCACCTACCGACGTAACTTAAATCAAACCAAAGCAAAGTGCCTTAAACTCCAGAGAACTAAATAGCAAGCTGGTCACCGATTCAAACCAGCTGTGCTCAATGAAAACAAACCCACCAGAAATAAAGCGTGCACCCCACTAAAATCCCTGTGTGGATTTAATGTTCACCAGAATCACCACTCGTGACAACATTGTATGCACACTATTATAATTATCTCCATAAAATAACGGATTGACATTTGTTGACCCCAATCGATACTGTCCTGAAGTAATCCCTCGATTATTACTATTGGTTCCTTAAGATTATTGGTAAGGCCCAATGTCTCATTGGCAACATAATCACAGCATACCATTCAATATGTTCAAATAAAACCAAGATGGAAACCAAATCAAACATGTCAAATCAACACCAGTATTTCCATATAAACAACATTAGAACAGCGGCCCAAACCAGGCCAAGGTTGTCTAATAAGTGGGCTGTGAGCAAAGAGCGTACTCTCTATAGAGGCAGAACAGGAAGTAACAGCAGGAACTTTAACCATCAATCTGTGCTGTGAAAAATCCACTCCACTGCAGAGGCAACAATAGGCAGAATATTCTACATTCAACTGATCATAACCACTTGCTGACCATACAGGGCAACTGATATCGGATCAGATATATATTTATTAAACAAAAACATACAGGGCAACAGATATCAGATCGGATATAGTTATTAAACAAAAACATACAGGGCAACGGATATCAGATCAGATTAGATATATTTATTAAACAAAAACATACAGGGCAACAGATATCAGATCAGATATATAAAAATGTTATCTTAGTCAGTATTATATAGTGTCATTTATTTTCTTTAGTCCAGTTTTCCATTGCAACTCTCTCTACAATTTAGCGTACACTGTTATTATAAACTGACTTGAAGGTACAATAATGGCCAAGTGCCTTGCTCAAGAGCACAACGGCAGATCTATTATCTTCGTCAACATATTGGTTATTAGCCCAACACTTAAGCGATTGGGGCATCTCCTGCTATTGGAAGGGATGGAAGAGGCATCTACAGTACGCTGATCTAAAAATAACATAAGAAAACGGTATCCATGAGATCTAAATATGATTGCTTATTTTTTGGAGGACTCTGTATCTTAATTTGACCATCCTGTAGTTACAATCCTTCCTCAGCAAAAATGCTAACTTGTTTTTTAAGCATCTACTGTTAGCAATATCCCCTTTCACACAGAATTCTTAAGTATTTTTTGAATCATCAATTCCATTACATATGGCATGACATACACCCTGTGCTTTGGAATTGGTTTCCTGCTGTAGCATACTGGGTCAAGATACACTGTCTGTATGAAGATACAGGAGGAAACTGTAGGCGATTTCACCTCTTCCTCCGAATAACCTTGCTTGTTTTCCCATTTGTGTCAGCTCAGAAAATCTGAAAAACAAGACAAAGGTTCTGGCTTGCTGCCATGACTCTGACTGGGTCTGAGTCGGCTAGTTCCATCTGTTTTCTAGGCCACAACTTAATAAAAAACACTGGGGGAGGCCGGTCCTTCACTTTCTCCCCCTCATTCAATATCAATTTCTTGTCTCCTTTTCCCAGCAGAACTTTTGTCCAGGAACTGCACAGCTTTTAATGTCAAAAGGTGCTTATGTCTGAAACCAAACCCAGTCCTAAAAGGGATGATATATATAAATGTACAGAGGTTCCTGCTATTTAATTAAATATTTGACAAGGGACCAGTTAATTAACACAAAGTACAGTAGAGTACAGTAAACACAATAAAATACTGTACTTTGTTGAAATGGGTGTGGAAGCTGTCCAGCTCTTTCCCCAAAACAATAAACACGGAATACAAATTAGGAGTAAACACCCAATGAAATCACGCTAGCCAGTGTAATCAACCGATCCGGGACAATATTTGAGGTTCCCACAGATATTATGGAGAACAGGACAGCGCTTAGTGGGAAATTATTTTAAAAATGAATCATTGCAAAATATTTATTATGTTTTATTAACCGATGTTGGCAATCGGCCAAATCTGTGAATACTAGCTGATTTTGTTTTATTCAAGAGGAACAAACTTTCAATCTCCCTCACTTGATTTTATCAAGAATAATAAAATATAAGGGCAAAATATTGATAAGCAGTTCTGAGCAAACCTGTAGTCTCTCGAGCACTCTGTATCTTTCTATGTCTAAAATCTTTAACTCTTCACAGTCATTCGACAGAGATAATGGCTACGTTGACAGCCATACATCTTGGAGTAATATGACAGACCACCTTGTCAGCTAAAACAGTTTTCTTGGCACGGCAGATATCGACATGAGGATTAACAATGGCCACTAACTATGTCCTAACAACCTAGGGTTTGTTTGTTAGTCATAACATTTTTTTGTAATAAATCACAATGATATAAGCGCCGGGAGTTTGTTTTAAGTTTTGCCGGTTACATGGCCGGGTCGTGATGTTGTGATAGCTGTACTGACCTTCTGCCGTCCGCATGCTGCAAACAACACGATATGTTTTCCCTTATGACTTTCTTTTTTGAAACATGGTCGGCGCTTGTATCAGTTTACTATCTTTCAGTAGATCTTCTTAGCACGTTTTAGTGCAGTTGCAACATAACAACGTTTAACTTTGTGCTTTGATGCATATAACAAACTGTTGGAACAAGACTGGCGTGTCGTTTTATCGCCCTCGCTAACATCCCCAGATCACAACAATGCAACGTGTTTGAATAAACGCAAGTCTACCTTTGACCCTAATAGTCTTCATTTTATCTTTCTACTTAAAACTGATGTTGTCTGGCTCATCGAGTGTTGCGTAGAGGCAGAGGAAACTTAAGGAGGACAGGTGAATGCTAAGTCTTTTCTGTCATGACTTTAAGGGGATACAATCAAACACAATTGACAAGCCTGGACCCAATTATGTCGGTTGTTGTTAAAGGAATGGCAGTTTTCCAAGGCAGTTTAATGTTTGCCCACTCGTACACACATGGTCCATGTATCAACACAATAGAATAAAATGGTTACATAAGCTAGTACATCTAGTGCTTGCTTTAGTTCCTCCGAACGTTCAAATATGGTGTGTACACACTGGTTCCAGTAGTTGTTCAATAACTTTATATTACTGTTTGAGGTGTAATAGTACCAGGAACCATAGTGCTGTACAGGGCTCTCCATTTATATATCTGGTTGAGGTGTAATAGTACCAGGAACCATAGTGCTGTACAGGGCTCTCCATTTATATATCTGGTTGAGGTGTAATAGTACCAGGAACCATAATGCTGTACAGGGCTCTCCTTTTATATAACTGGTTGAGGTGTAATAGTACCAGGAAACATAGTGCTGTACAGGGCTCTCCTTTTATATAACTGGTTGAGGTGTAATATTACAGGGCTCTCCATTTATATATCTGGTTGAGGTGTAATAGTACCAGGAACCATAGTGCTGTACAGGGCTCTCCATTTATATATCTGGTTGAGGTGTAATATTACTGGGCTCTCCATTTATATATCTGGTTAAGGTATAATATTACTGGGCTCTCCTTTTATATAACTGGTTGAGGTGTAATATTACTGGGCCCTCCCTTTATATAACTGGTTGAGGTATAATAGTACCAGGAACCATAGTGCTGTACAGGGCCCTCCTTTTATATATCTGGTTGAGGTGTAATAGTACCAGGAACCATAGTGCTGTACAGGGCTCTCCATTTATATATCTGGTTAAGGTGTAATATTACTGGGCTCTCCATTTATATATCTGGTTGAGGTGTAATATTACTGGGTCCTCCTTTTATATATCTAGTTGAGGTATAATAGGAACCATAGTGCTGTACAGGGCTCTCCATTTATATATCTGGTTGAGGTATAATAGTACCAGGAACCATAGTGCTGTACAGGGCTCTCCATTTATATATCTGGTTGAGGTGTAATATTACAGGGCTCTCCTTTTATATGACTGGTTGAATAATATAATATTATTATCACTGGGCTCTCCATTTATATATTTACAGAAAATCTTAAGAGTTGGTATGTGGCACACTAAGCTACTTATACCTTTTAATCAGTCTGCAACTACGACAGAAAACCTGGGTAAATGAGCTTACCAAATCACCCAGAGGCAGAGTAATTCCCCTCATAGTTATTTGGATACACTATATTTAGAGCAAAGACCTTAAGTATAAAACAGTATTAATATTCAGTAGATACTGTATGGAGAGGAGCTAGTCCAACCATATTACTCATACTTTACTCTGGGAAGTTACTCACACAGCATCTTTACAATTAAACACTTGGAGGTGATTTGGGAAGACGACCTTCTTTGGGGTGACTGTAAAACCCTGAAAATAACCAGTGAGTTTGCATCTGTTCTGCCTCCCAGAAAAGACCTAATTTGAAGACGTCTTTGACACAACTTACAGTGAAGGAAGACATTATTTGATAAGTTTGCCCACTGAATAAGACATGATCAGTCTATAATAGGTTTATTTAAACAGTGAAAGACAAAAGAAATCCAGAACAACGCGTTTCAAAGATGTTATAGATTGATTTGCATTATTGCTCAGGGAAATAAGTATTTGATAAATCACCAAGATTTCTGGCTCCCAGGTGTTTTAGGAGCACTCTCTTAAACAGGCTGGAAAATTGGGTAGGACTCTCAGGGACAGTCTTTAATTGGTTCAGGTCTTATTTAGATCTAGATTTACTTTGTCACCACCGGCAATCATGAATTTGATAATGGCTATGACATGTGTAATTCCCCAGGGATCAGTTGTCAGTTGATTTATTTGTCCTTTCAGAAATATGACTGAAGGCTTAAACTTTACCACACTGTTAAGTCTATTTTGAGTTTATTTCAATTTGTTCTTATTTAATTTTTATTTTCTATTCCTCATCGAATTGCATCTAAAAGTTTATAGACATCTTGGTCATGTTCTAGCAATCTGGAAAGGTTATAGAGAACTTTTGAATACAATTTTTAAGACCTTGAAGTTCTGAAGACGTATTGGCCAGGTTCTAGAGACCTGGAAAGGTTCTAAAGACCTTTTGAATAAAGATCTTAAGACCTGGAAGTTCTGAAGACTTCTTGGCCAGGTTCTAGAGACCTGCAAAGGTTCTAAAGACATTTTGAATAAAGTTCTAAAGATCTTTTGAATAAAATTCTTAAAACCTGGAAGTTCTAAATGTACACGGTTACTACTGAGATGTAATGTCTGAAATGTACATGATGCCAGTACACAGGTTGCTATGAATACAAAATGAATAAAGTAAAGCACATTGATTTGCTTCTATGTATAAATTGTGCTATATGAATAAACTTGCTAAAGAAGGTGAATGCATGCTCAAATTAAATAAATCATGGCTGACCACCCATGATTCTCCAATGCAGTGTTTGTTTACAATACATCTATTATATACAATGATTTGAATCACAACATCTGTGTATACATTGTAATCAAAGCAGAGTAGTTCAAGCGGATTCAGTCTTCATTAGAGTCTTTATCTGTTAGCATACAGAGAAACAAGCAGACCATAATTTTCTACAAGTGACAACTTGGGCAAAGGCCCAGAAAATGAACTTTTCAGCATCAATCCGGACTCAAGCCTCTTAGAAATCGCAGCTTTAGTTGATCTGCCAAGTCCCTCCTCGGTTGTGCATACAGCTCTGTTCACCACGTTCGCAACTCTGGGAGACCGTTTGGCTTTTCTGCAGCTGTGTTTCGCATCTGAACAAGCAAATATATCAGACCACCTCTCTCTGTCCCCCTCCCTACAGAAACACTAACGTAACATGTCTAGCAGAGTCATCTTCATAGAGATCAGCGCCATGTTGGCTGTGCTAATGTTTCACATCCATGGCGTCTTAGTTAAGGCACTTATTTGTCATGCGGGTTTGTTTGGTTGGGTGCCACATATAGCACCACCGATACACACACGCAATCGCAATAAAAAACTAGCACAGAAAATTGGCCTGAAACTATCACTGTCATTAACAAGGGCAGCTGCCGGCTGAGAGAAAAGAGACATGGAAACAAGTTGTCTTTAAAGGCCACAGATCTGTATTGTACTTCTAGCATTATTACAGGCATAAATGACCACACAGAATCAGCATAAAGTATCTTTTCTGATTATCTGTAATAATTATTGCTGGTCCGTCTATTAGTTTGTAATGATGTGTAGTCTCCACATCCTGTATACACTCCTTAATACACTGGACTAGCTAATACAATTCCAGTCAGTCAGTAAGGAAATAGGAGGGGACACATTCTGTTATGGTTCAGTCTTGTAATTGCAGCAGTCTGGTTTCTACACTGTGCCCCTTTTAAAGGGCCATTTTCTACTTTATTGACAGTTTACTGTTAACTCTTGGAAAGCTAGAGTCCTTACTTAGCAATGGGCCAAAATCAAATTCAAATTGTAGCAGTAAATAAATACCAAAGACAGTGACTTAAGCCGCTACACCAACCATTGGACGACATGCCTTTTCCTCAATATTTTAACTTGAAATTAAGCTGTATAATCAGATTTCTGGAATATTGACTAGAACATAAAGGCATTTGGATTGTTATTTTAATACAGTCCATACTGTTTATCTATCCAGCTAAGCTTAGTTGTTATATCAAAGTAGCATTAAGTTATTATAGGTAGTAGAAAGGAGAAAGAGTACTTTATGAAAAACATTGTATAAACAAATGCATGCTTTCCAAATATTTTTTTTATTTTTTCAAAGGTATTAAACTACAGACAAACATATATTGGTCCTATCAAATCACTAAGTTGTGATTTTACAACAGCCACATCCCCACGGAACCACGAAGAAAGAAATTTGAACCTCCATCTTTACTTAAATCCACAGGTCACTTGGCAACACAAAGGTTTAGAAGACCATATGATATGCACTGAGAAGCTTTTGAAGAACCGCGTGGCTGCTAAACGCATACAAACTCAACATCCAGACATCGCACAATAAATAACACAACGTTCGAAATGACCAAAAAAATCTGCCTGTCCAATGATGTGCGCATCACTTCCCATGAACACGTACAGCTCACCCACGTATCACATCCAAAGACCAATCCTATTCGAAAAGTACTTTCGTCATGTACAAACACAAACCGTCACTCAGCATTTTGCATTTCAATGTGTGACTACATGTTTTATAACGACGACACAAAAACCTGGACTTAGACTAAGAACAGTGGTAAATAGCACACTTAACATGGTCTACTAGGAGGATCCAACGAAACTTATCCAGTCTCTGACTTCCACTGTAATACACTTTCAGAGGCATATCCTATATTGACAGGTGACACATCCAGTTGATAGTTGATGCAGGCATTCACATACAGGTTATAGCATAGTTTCCTCTCAGGTTTACTCAATGCAGCTGGAAGAACTGTTACACGGTTCAACAAGCAGTGAGCTGTTACACGGTTCAACAAGCAGTGAACTGTTACACGGTTCAACAAGCAGTGAACTGTTACACGGTTCAACAAGCAGTGAGCTGTTACACGGTTCAACAAGCAGTGAGCTGTTACACGGTTCAACAAGCAGTGAGCTGTTACATGGTTCAACAAGCAGTGAGCTGTTTCCCGGTTCAACAAGCAGTGAACTGTTACACGGTTCAACAAGCAGTGAGCTGTTACACGGTTCAACAAGCAGTGAACTGTTACACGGTTCAACAAGCAGTGAGCTGTTACACGGTTCAACAAGCAGTGAGCTGTTACACGGTTCAACAAGCAGTGAACTGTTACACGGTTCAACAAGCAGTGAGCTGTTACACGGTTCAACAAGCAGTGAGCTGTTACACGGTTCAACAAGCAGTGAGCTGTTACACGGTTCAACAAGCAGTGAGCTGTTACACGGTTTAACAGTGTTACTAAAAGGAGACAGTTATCGTTGTAAAATTGTAATAATGTCAGTAGGGGTACGATCATAAGACCTGACATTGGCAGACCCCGACTTCACAAACCCTTCTAGTACGGATAAAATATTCATTTCTATATAAATATATATATATAAATATATATATAACAATTTCTTTATATATATATATACATATATAGTCAGGACAGAAGACAGACTCCTGTGATGGATATAGTTTTAGACAGATGTGACATGACTGGATAGATGATAGTGATGCATTGATTTACAGTGTAACATCTTAGCAAGGTACCCAAACAGTTAACAGGTAGTTAAGAGGTAACATTGACTCATTTACAGCCAGCCTGCATGTTATCTCTGGATCAGGTAGTTTTCTGGAGACATGTCTGGGTTTTCAGCCAAATCTTGGGGTTTTTCTTATTTTTGCTGACATCACCCGATCCTTTTTTCAATAGTATAATCCTCCTGGGAATCGGGAATGAACTAATTTTCAATTTAACTGCTTCTACCATGATTCCATTGTGCACAAGGCAGAACGAAATGAGCAGTATAAATGTAACTACGCTCATTCCAATAATATATTTGTTATCATAATTGAAATCAAACATGACACCACATCAGATAGAATACAAACCTAGAATAATGAAATATGTGTAGAATGGCAAGATGGCCGAGACCAACTGACAACAACACAGATGCTGAGGCAACATAATACTGTGTCGTCCATTACGCTAACAAATCTGGAAGGCCAAACTGCCTCTTCAAATACAAATCGTTATAGTTTACAGGTTTACAGGTCGGATGTACAGTTCTCAGTTGGACTAAGATGATATACATTGCTCCATTTTTAAGTTAAACTTTCATACAGTAAACAATCATTAACAGTAAAATCTGTATATAATTCAAACATCTCAGTAAAGACTCTAATAGAGCTATTATTGCATTGAAATGTAATGTTGAAAAACTTTCTTTTTTGGAAACAGTAATTATCATTCATTGTTATAATATAATGATTAAAATTGTATTTCTAAACTAAGAAACAGCCCAAGATTATTAGTTCTGAAAATGAAGTTATCTTGCATGGCAGAAGTTAAAGAGAGAATTTTACAACAAAAGTTCAGAAATTGCCATGATTTACTTAATTCACTGTAAAAAAAGGCGTGCAAAGGGAATGAGTACTTGCACAGTAAAATTATTACAGAAAATGATTGATGTATGGACAGTTCATTTGAAATTAAATATCATTGTGAAATTAAAATAAACTAGAATAATCGTAGAAAATCCCCTCCTCACCAATCACATTCACTGAAAGAATTCTAAATAGCATTCTAGAGTGCGTTCACAAGCAACAAGGAGCCCTTTAACTGTTACCATGGTGATGTTTGTTTATGACGTATTGGCTGCTGTTATGGTCAAGTGAACCAAAGGTCAACAGGTCTAGGTAAAATTCCAGCTCATTTCTAAACACTGTGACCCTTGTGAGAGTTTAGACAGAAACCCGGGGTATGTCTTAATGTAAACACTAGTTACAGGTTCTGGACAACATTTGCAGGACTACATTTTTCATTATTGGTACACAAGACAACAGGCTAAATAAGACTCAAATACGGACTAAAGGACAAGGATGGACGCCGTGAAAATAACAAATTACTCTCCTCGCAGTATCTGGATATGGCACAGTATTTTTATTTTACCACACGCAACTTAATCAAAAGAACAATAAATCTGATCTAGGTAAGTTGACTCAATGGTAGATACTAACTGAATATAAGTTTACATTAACGCACTATGGGAAATGTAAGCGTAAACTAACTCAATAAAACAAAGATAACAAAATAGACACTATTGGTTTTGTCTTTCACAGCTGTCCATTGGAAGCTGTGTGTCGAGTTCGATTAATATAATATACAGTATCTCTTCATTGCAGCTCATATCGATAAAGCAAAATAATAAATGGCATTTGGTCATTTAGGCCTAAGCAAGATAAACTCAGACACTCCAGACGTCTGCCCATGTTCCACTAAGTTCATCGTAAAGTCTTTCAATATGCGGACATGGTGCTGAAATTTACCACCTCGCCGTGGCGTGACGTGTGCAGACAGAAGCTAAGCCACGCAACAGTACTTTTTCCACCACGACTTTGAAATCTTCTTCATCTTGTCCGGAGTTCGTTTTTTCAGCCGATGCTGTTGCTGACAGTCATTGTACTGGATGCTGGCTGCAATGGCCGTGTCGAACACCTCCTTCAGGTTCTTCTGGGTGAGCGAGGAGCACTCCATGTACGACACGGCCCTCATGTCCTCCGCATACTGCCGGGCCTCCCGAAGTTCCACGGGCTTCTCTTTGTACTTGGCCAGCTCGATCAGAACCTTCACGTCCTCCCGCAGGTCGGACTGGGTGCCCACCAGGACCACCGGGGTGCGCGGACAGTGGCTGCGAATCTCCGGCACCCATTTCTCGGCGACGTTCTGGAAGGAAGAGGGGCTGACCACGCTGAAGCACAGCAGGAAGATGTCGGCGTTGGTGTAGCAGAGCGGACGCAGCTTGTCGAACTCATCCTGCGGGAGGGAAAGGAAAGGAGGGGTTCAGAAACACAACCAGACGACAGGCAGAGTGGACACCGTCCTGTGGAAACGTGCTAGACTGTGGGGTTGGTGATGACATGGTCACAGCCAGAGAAGAGACATAGGCTGTCACAGTGTGAAGAGCTGCTTCTGGAGACACCCCTGACTCACGGCGTAGACTCGCTCTCGGGCAGGACTATTGTCAGTTTCCGTGAGAACGGGTCAAAGGGTTCCGTTAACATGCCGTAGTGATTCCGATTGAGGACGGCACCTTCAGCATAGCCTAAAGATTAGGTCCAATTCTAATGTCAGTGACTGACATGCTTTTGTGTAGGTTGGCGTTAAAGGTACTATTTATTCCGACCAACATATTTCATACAAGCATGAACGCCAAGTATTAAAACAACTGCCAGCGGCTAACTAGGAGAACAGAGTGAGCCCACGTTAATTGGCTATATAATTGACGGTATTGTACATTAAAATGCTGAGAAGACAATGAACCTTAGTCCTCCTCACTTGTCTGACTACTGAAATGTATGTCTGATGACATGCAAGCATGCAGCTAAACCCTGTGAGACATGTACTGTATGAGCCAGTTCAGAACGTAGAATAGAAAGTTATTGCTAGTTGGCTAGCTTGTTGACAACATCTATAAGCGTAGAGAAATGTGATTTTTACCAGCTAAAACCCCCCTGATGGGAGCGGTGACACCATTTAACACCACGTTCAAATGGCAGCCACACAATTACAGCTGTAAGCATTTTGTCCAGGGTGTCATTTAGTCTTTTCATCTGGCAAATGTGTTATGTAACATGGAGATTACACTCGCATATCTCCAACGCATCTAGTTCAGAGTACTGCGATGTTAACAGGAGTAGATAACACAGGCATCCTACTGACAACACACACACACAGCGCATGATGTTGTTTACTGACAACGCATGCATTCCACCACTCACAATCGGTCTCTATCGCTCTCTTGTCTGTTGCTCTCATACACCCATCCGCTGTGCACTCAGTTCTTCGGGATAGAGACTTTCATAGTGCGTTTCTCCTTGTCAGCATGAAGTGTCCAGATCATTTTGGCTGGAGGTGAACAAGCCATGTCAAGAACATAACGTCCTCCCCAACGTTGACGGCGAAGGACCCTGTAGTTTGTATTCAGGCGGTCCGCTGCATAAGCAACAGATTTAAGAACCTACGGCTGTCGTAGCCAGCTTGAATTTCTGCCAGTTAAGCTGGTATAACCAACTGGTATAATTTATGTAGCTTAAATGGTTGGTATATTGTCAAGAAGGGCTTACTCTTGTCTGTGAGCAGAGGATTACCAATTCAAAGCCAGCATGGGGTAGTTGGGCAGTGGAAGAAGCTCAGCCTTTAGCATCACAGTGACACCGTCTAACATGTATTATATGCATGCACTTGCATCATTGTGGCAAGAATCTGGCCCACAAACTGCTTTAAATGAAGGACATTTGTAGATTTTTTCACATAAACTGTTCATTTTACGTCTTGCCCATAACATTGAAAATTAGCTTCTTAGCCGTCATCTATTATTGCATATGGGCCACAAACAGATGATTTGCTTCAAATTTTACATATTGAATGAAGATCAGACACCATTCAGGTTGACAAATAAATAATAATAATAATAAATATGCAATAGAGGAAATCAGGAAAGGAGAAAATACTTTTTCACCCCACTGCAGATGCTATTCATGTTTGGCTTTCTTTCATAAAATTATCCGATACAGGGCAAAATATATGCTTCCTTTAATTAAGTCCTTTAGGTCCTTATGCAGCAAAACACCCAGAAAGGTCCCACTATCACCACTTTGCTTTGATGAGAGTACAAAAGAATGGAATGCAGAGCTTGTTTTTCAGCAGACATAACATGTCCAGATGACACTATTCCTTGAGTTTCTTGGCGAGTCTCTACGAGCGCTTCCGGGTGGATTTTGTTATGTCTGGTGAAAACCAATCATTGCATTTCACCGTATTTACTCAACATTAATAGTCAAACACTGTGGTGACGCAAGTGGGATGTTACAGGATGTTTGTAATTGTTTTCTTTTTTCCAGGAATTATAGTGTAATCGATTTGTTATGTATTGAAAAAGACCTAGTCAAAAGGTTTGTGCTGGCCCTAAAATATTACAAATAATAGAAAATAAGTATATAACTTTGATATTCTGCATGTGCTTCTCTCTGTGCCCACGTATTCTCTGTGTGCACATCTGTGCACACATATTTCTTTGAACTATTTTCATAATTCTGCACCTTTAGAGAGACGTAGTGGACTGAAATAAAATGATATATTGTTTAATTGGCTCAGTCATGATCTCACATTATGGGGTTTTGGAGGACAGCTGATAAATGCACTTTTACAATATGGGCTGTGCATGACAATTTACATGCAAGGCCAGCATATTTATCTTCTTGATTAAACCTGATTCTGATTAGTTTTCCATGTACACCAATTTGAAATGCAAGTTTAGTAACTTTATTGAAGCAAATATTAAGCCTGTATTGTCCTGTAAAAACGGATGCTCCAAACATAAATAATGCTGTTGTATAACGTAAAGCCAACTGCTACAGAACCGTTCTCTGCAAAGAGCCAAAGCAGAACCCTCTGAACCCACAGAGCTCAGCCTCCAGCCAGGCACTGACTCTCTGTGTCTAGACAGAACTCTGGATCTTGCTTGGCTCGTTTTCCAAGGGCAGCTTTACACGGTTGACTCTCACCACTGTGCTCTGCTTCTCAAAAACAGACCCAACGGGTGTTTCCTCTGACCAACCCCAGCTGTGCTGAAAATTAAGCTGTGTTTCCTTTCCATGATCACATTCAGTTCAATATTATATGGTTTTCCATCTGTAAGCTCCCCCCTATAGCCTGATATCCCTCTACCAAACGTTTGAGACAATCCATATGAGTAACCTCATTTTTGTAGCAGACTCAAGACTGGATAAAAAGCTGCTAGAGCAATCATCATAGATCACTTCACTCCCCACACTGGAAGACCATTTGACCTCATTTTTAGTAGCCTAATGCATTTGGTATAGCATAGCTTAGACCATTTTGAGGACGCACAGTGAGACATTGCTCAGCAAATCATTCACATATTATTAGAGCTTCTTTAAAACTGTCCTAGATGTGTTTTTGATTACAAACCTGGCCGGCTGTGTCACAAAGCTGTAGTTTCACTGGCTTGCCATCAACTGCCACCATTGCTGGAAAAGTGAATAAAAGAACATTTTACAACAAAAAAGTACACATTAAATCAGCAAAATACAATGGAATGAAAATATGGAATACAGTTTAGGATAAGAAGAATATTGTATATATTGCGTTTGCCACTAATCCAATCGTACCAAAGATATGTCAATACAATTTTATCAAATTTAAATGTTTTAGACCGTTTTATGCTGATTTAAAAAACAATCTATTGTCAAGAATCACCTGTTTCAATCGGGAATTTAAATTGCCTGAAGAAAAACAATAAAATATCAAATAATATAAATAAAAAAATACAAATATAAAAATATAAAAGGTATAAAATGTAAATGTAAATGTAAAAGGCAGATATTTTAAAGTTTACCGGCAAAGTTATCAAAAGCAGTGGGGACATATTCAGTAGGATATCCATTTGTTGTGTAGCTGACAATCAGGCTTGTCTTCCCTACCGCCCCGTCACCCACCAGGACACACTTCACCCTGCGCTCCCCGCCTCCGAACCGACACCTGGAGCCTGCAGACGGCTCTCTGCTCCGGAACCTCCGTGGGGGGACCGGGGGGACCACCGGGGGGACCACCGCGGACACCACTACAGGTTTATATTCTCCATCGCCCTGGGGAGGCATCGCCAGTGAAACCGTCCAGCAATTTTGCCCCTAATCCAAGTTTTGCAAAAGAATTCGCCCCCCAGATCTGGCATCAATGGGATTTCGACTAGACATGTTCCTGTGCCTCTGTGCTGTTTCCATAGTTAAAGTGTGTCCTTAGAATAAAGTCGATGCTGGCACATTAATTGCACCCCCCCATTGTTCTATGAGCAATAAATCCAATGCTTTTATGTGTCGACCACTGATCATTTGAAGTTTCTTTCCGGGATCTCCACGGTTTTCCTTCTCTCTCCCCGCCCCTTCAGACCGATGCCTGGAAAAGGAAAGAGGCTCAATCTCAACCTCGCACTTGTGTGAGCAGCATATGACATCATGAAACACCACTCAAACAGAGAAAAGATTGCAACATTAACCCACAGTAACATTAGTTATCTACTCTACTATACCTACAAATTAACACATCATAGCATTAGTGCAATAGACGATCAAAGCAACCCTGTTGAATTGTTATATTGTAGTTCACTTGTTTAACTCATAAATGTATTTGCCCTCATAAGTGTTGGATACAACTGTTACATTTGAATCCTTCTTCACGTGACGTCACCTATCTATCTTACTCACCGCTGACAAGCAGCACAAGCCTGCCCCCTTGTGGACATGAATATCACATGCATGGACGTTAATCAAGCAAAGCTTATATTTGTCATTTCTTTAACGAAAAAAATATATAAGACCAATTTAATTCAATATTAAATAAAAACAGCATTTTAATCAACGTGTTTTTCGTTTACACCGAATGACAATAGCTGAGCGGGAATTACATGGAACGTGTGCCTCACGGTCAGAGTTCTACGTCGGACACATTTTTTAAGTTACAACAACAACAAATGCACGTTTGACTGGGAGCCTGCTGCGATTGAGTACATATCGTTACGTTGACGTTACCTAGAAAGGACACAATTATGGCAGAAACACGTGTGGCACTTGGTTTTCTGGAGGATGCCGAACATTGGCAACTACAAAGCAGGCAGTTCCCGAGCAAAGTCGGGGGGAAACCTGCTTGGTTGTGTCTGTCGGACATCCCCAGTCCACACGAGTTAACGTGTGACAAATGCCATCTTCCGACAATGTTTCTTTTGCAGGTTTACGCCCCGATCGCCGGCCAAGACAGAAGTTTCCACCGAACTGTTTTTGTATTCTGCTGCAAGACACCAGACTGCTATTCGCGAAACGACAGCCGTTGTCTGAAAGGTAAATAGAAATAATCTGCAGCTATTCCATTTCCATAGTCAGATTAACTCGAAAGTGAGTTAGTGAAATCAAAACAAATGCCGTCTTCGCACGTTTACTTGGATCATGGCCAACCAAATGCTTCTGAGGCCATCATTGATTTGTCTCTAGATTAATCATAAATATTGACTTTCGACCAGTGCATTTTTTTATCACTAATATATTTAGAAAATACCTTAGTTGAGACAATGCTATATCCAAACCTCAATTTTGATAGAAGATTACTCCCTTACTGCTTGTCGATATGGTTGTAATTGTCATTCCTCTTGTCGATCTAGTCAAGTTTAGGTAGCATTTCATTTTATGGTATCCTTATTACAGTGTACTCACATGTAATTACACTGTAACAAGTACTGTAACAGAGGGTAACAGCCCATTGTTACAGCATAACAATATAGTGTAACTGCTTGTTATTAATGTATTTAATATGAACACTTGTAACCATGCTTGTTACACATTTTTTAGTGTTTCTTTTATTTCATCCTAATTCGATTCATCAACATCAGGGGGAATGTATTTCCTCAAGGGGTAAAAGCGGAAAGCACACACCCAATAGCCTGCTTACTTACCTAACAATCTGCACGGGTCAAAATATCCCTGGTCAACGTTACTGCCAGTACTTAGCAGGTGATTTAAGTTGTATATCCGCTAATGTGCGTTTTTGGTTATCACTGTAATGTTTTTTTCCCGCCTTGGATTATGGAACCCAAAATAACAGCTGAACCCATAACGTTCTGGGTAGGTTTATAATCAGTAGTACTTGTTTAACATCTTTTTGGAATGGGAAAATCAGAAGAAATTGAAATAGCCTGTTTCTCTCAGTGTGGCATAGCCCCAAAAATACTACTGATTGGTGTCAGTTGTGGAACAAAAACACAACATTGTCTAACCATAAATGTTTTATAAATACGTGAACTATAATCACACGGACCAGAGCAGAGTAAGTATTGAGTATGAGTGACATCTATGAGTCCATCTTGTGTTTATTACTTACATTGAAATTACTCTATTCCAGTATTCAGAAGCCAGTTGCCAAGGAGAAACAACTTTTATCCATTCGATCCGCCATCTGATGAAGGACCAAATGAGATGGGGCCTGACCCCTGTGTCCTGAGATCAGAGGTCAAACTATGCAAGCTATGTGGCTGTGCCGGTCAGAAAGCCTGCTCTAAATGTCATTCAGCGTTCTACTGCAGTAAAGAACACCAGACCATAGACTGGAAACATAGTCACAAGAAAGAGTGCTGCAAGCAAGGTGATTGTGCTGGTCTCATTGGCTCAATACATGTTATATGATTGTGTTGAATTTTATTTTAAATCTTTCAACATATTTTCAGTACCATCCAGTCCAGGGCCTTCCACATTCCTGTTTCGTGAGTCTGAACTGGTCACAGAGCTTGAGGAACAACCGAAAGAGGAGTCAATTGAAACGGTAGAGGACGAACGGAATGACCTGGATTGCGCCGATTTAGCTGATGGTAGCGGAGTTTAATGCTTAGTTAACAGAACACTTTTTTGTTGCATTAGACACAATCTAAATATTAATCTAGAAATGTTTGTTATTTTTATTGTGTGTTAATGGTTTGACTTTGATCCACAGGTTTGGCAGAGACAGAACTTGAAGATATGGCCATGCATGAAACCGAAGATAGCAAAGTGTTCCAGAAGTTTAAACAGAGGATTGCATCAGAGCCACACCAGGTTATAATACGACTGTTTTGGCTTTTTTGTTTCTGTGGAAGGGGTGAAGACTTCCTTAGTTATGTTCTTTGCTCATTTATCGGCACCCAAAGCTAAGTTAGCATCTGACATAATTGCACAGTTCGTTTTAGGTTTCTGAGATTTCTTTTAAGGGATAAGCTGGAGTTATTACTTAATATTATTCTTTTACAAATTCAATGTATGATATTTATTGATTAATTCCTGAGGAATATAACATATAAATGCTGTTGGACCCATGCAGAACTTTAACAAACACTACACTATTAAAAAATGGTTCAAACATTTCATATGGTGAATGTATGCACACATATTCCTGTCAAAGAATCTCTTACATTACATTTCCCCAACCTTACTCCTTAGCTATTTACGCAAATGGGTGAAAGTATGCTTTGTTCAAATGTCAATTCCCACCTAAAGATCTTAATAACATTGTTTTTTGTTGCAGGTCTTGCGATACTGCAGAGGGGGCTCTCCTCTATGGGTTTCGTCTGAGCATGTTCCCGTGGAGAAGGACATCTCCAATTGTTCATGTGGCTCCAGACGAATCTACGAATTTCAGGTATTTACAATCTGTTAATAAAGAGCTGGTGGCCCGAAACCAGAAAGTGTTTCCCTGGGTTAAAATGCAATTAAAAAGCATGTACTGGATGTAGTTCTAAGCCTTTTTCATACATAGTCCAAAGTCAAAACGGTGGCATTCAGGAATTTTGTTATAGGAAAAGCTGTACTAAAAGTGATGAGCGAGAGCTCATCACTTTTAGCGAGAGCATACTGAGCGAGAGCATACAGTTTCACCTTGAACCATATGGTAAAGGCAGTGTTGACATCAATGGCTGACACTTTAACTGGCACACTTGTCTTTATTCATATGACTGCTGAAGGCAGAATTAGGATGAATTCTAAAGTGTTCAGAAACACCTGAACACCTCAAAACACTTCACCTTGCAGCAGGGCAATACCCGAAACGTAATGCTAAATCAACCAAGAAGTCTTTCCGGCCAAAAGGTGACTTGGCCAGTCATCATACATTTTACTTTCTAAAACGGAGATTGAAGGCCTAATTGCACAAAAACAAACATTAACTGCAGATGGCTGCATATGTTTGGTCATCAGGTAATCATCCAAGGCAAAAAATTCATTGTCAAATGCTAATATTATAGAGAATACGTTTTTGCTAGTAATCTGCCAGTACAATAGCAAGCTTTTTTTTTAATTCACGTGAAGTTGTAATCCATTTATCTATTATAATGTGAATTGAATCATTGGATTTATTCACCACATGCAGTAGAGGGTAAAGCAGTAGATGCACGACAGGAACCAGCTTGACACCTGACTGTGTTTTGTTTAATGAAACTTGCAGAATGCAGAATTGACAGAAATTCTAGAGATGAAAGCTAAACCCCACATATGAAAGGCACAGTTCAAAGGCATTGAGAAAAAGGTGTGGAGAAGATGAGCTGTCCCTCCACTCTGCTTCAGGATTGTGCTGGTTTGCCAACGTGCATGCCAGGGCAAGCCCTGATATTCTCCGGCCTTCCCCGGGGTCTGTGAATCAGACTTGGTGACATATATTTAATCTGGGTCTGGAAAACCAGATAAAGCTCTCAATGACTTAAGCTATAAAAGAATGTTCTGAAAGTGTGTTTGGTTTGTATCCTATCAGGTCATGCCTCAGCTTCTTAATGACCTGAAAGTGGACAGCCCTGATGCCAGTATAGACTGGGGAACCTTGGCCGTCTACACATGTGCTGACAGCTGTGACCAAGGCAACAAGTACCTTGCAGAGTTAATCTGGAAGCAGGATTTCACAGGAGAACAAATATAATTGGATAGCATTGTAATAAAAATGACATCTGATTGTGAATGGCTACTCAAGTAACATTGATTTGAGGTATAAAGTATGCTAGGTGAACCCAAGTCAGAAGTCTGTGTCTTATGTCCACTGTTAAAATTGTTCATGTTTGCTTTACTCTACATTGAATTAAAAAAAGAGATTTCGTTTATATATTTTTTTCCCTGATTAAATGGTACTTTAATGGACATTACACAGCTTATTTGATGATAATAAACAATGATAATAAACAAATTACATTTTTGCTGTAGCTTTCAACATCACCTAAAATTAAAAACATTTAGCAGATCTTATACGATTCGACGCGCAGGAAGAACCAGCGCAACAGTCTTAATGTGCAGAAAATACTGTCATAGTTGAATTCTGGTCACATGATCACCCACCTGTAATCTATCTGAAAAGTCCCACTTTAATAACAAACTAACTCAACCTGCCATCAAGTCACTAGAACAAGACACAGCAAGGCAACACTGATGACCCATCCTTTCCTCAACCTGGGGGGTGTTCTCCGTACGTCGCTTAATACATCCGAGATCAAATGAGACATCCAAGATGACATTATCCGGCAACTCATCATCCGGCTAATTCGGTTCTCCGAACATACCTGCTGTTTACGATGAGTATAACTGGACTGAGTCAGCTGAGATAAATGCGCGTCCACGCGTTCGTTTAAAAGGCGACATGTATCGATAGTAGAAACCTTGATCAGCGAAACTCCTATTGGCTACTCATCATGGCCAAAGATCACGCCCACTTTTTCTCCTCAGCAGAACCAGAGATATTGATGGAAGGTTATGCGAAACTTGAATGTTTAATTAATACGCAAGGGAACACCGCAAAGTCTACACACGCCTGAAAGGGCTGGCAAAAAGTAGCAGACAAATTAAATGTGTTAGTGGTCATCATGTTATGGTTCAATCAATTGTTACGGTATTGTATTTTAATGATTTCATAATTTAATTTCATATGTTCTTACTTTCTTAACGATTTCTGCCCACGTTAATTCATACAAACTCCAACACACACATATATTCGGGAATTACTCATGGACCGACTAGAACATGGGAACAAGTACAAGAACATTCTACTAAATGGTAGTCTTTACTACTTGTGTTGTTCATGGTCACCTAAGTCTCTTTAAAAACACAGGTAAATGCATGTGTTTGTCTGTTCATAACATGCAATCAAGAATCAGAATCAAAAAAGTGTTTAATCGCCATGAATCACAATGGCAGGAATTGGCATAAAACATATGAATAGAACAATATCAATTATACTAAGGGGTTGAGGGGGTATATGGATAAGTAATATACAAAATGATATACCAAAATACAGATAATTAAATTAATGTGCCGTTATTAAAGCCTTGAGATGTATCGGTTTTCACGTGAGGGTGTCAATTACACAATTAATTTATATCGGTGTATCGGTTTTAACAAATGTGAGTAGAGTTTCGCTCTGAGATAAAGGGTCTTGTCTATCTCGCAATACGGAATTATTATTATTTATTTATTCATTATTAAAGGGTCTTGTCAATCTCGCAATACGGAATTATTTCGAAAAAGCTCAGCTCAGTTCTTCTCGTATACGGACAGCACATGGCTGTGAATGACTTCCCACGTCACCTCCGCTTATAAAGCAGCCATCTAATCGTGTTTACATGAAATAAGTCTGCCCCGGAGCAGGTTCAAGCTTACCCACCCGTTGCTATGACTACAAGTACAGGATGAGCTTCGGAGAACCGAACTATCCAGGATTATGGCAAATGGACAACAATCAAATCCGGCTAACCGAGTTAGCGACGTACGGAGAACACCCCCCTGGACAGGGATATGCTGCGACACAACACGGAAGCCCCAAAACAAAACTCACCAAATGAAGGAGCGTGATCCAAGTTTAATTGTGCACAACGTTGCAAAAAAACATTTAAAACCAGAACGTACAGCAATTACTGTAACAGTGCTTCTGTGGGCTTAGACTGAAGACCAAACATACAGTATGTATCAACGAGAAAATAAAAATGGTGAGTACGTTTCTTATTTCAAGCATTAAAACATGAGTCCTTAAATCGCACTGAAAATTTGACAAACATTCAATGAGAAAGATAAGCCATCTGAGGTACATACATTCTTTAGACAAACGCTAGGATATTAATGTTCCTCCATGTTATGATACACCACTGTCTTGCCCTCAAGTGGTATCAACATGGAATCCAAATAATGTAAAAGAAATTGCAGAAATACACAATCCCAGGTAACACTCGATCTGGTTTCTTCATTTAACAACTAATTTCATTATAAAAGATAGTAAAAGAATAATGTTACGAATCTTGATGTCATGTCAGATTGTAGGGAATGTGTGGGCTTATATGCACTGAAGAATGGTAGGATAACGTCATCAATAAAAACTACATCAGAAAAAAACAAAATGCTTGAAAAATAAAAAAATGGCTATCCAGGCTGCCTCATAAAAAGCAAGAGTCATTTAAAAACAAATAAAACTGCTATAATACAGCATTTCCCCTAGTATAAAATCACCATTAAGGTGAATAGGAGGGTCCCTGACTTGTTTAATTACCTGTACAGGTCCAATCAGTCCCAAAATAACAGAGCAAATTCCCCTGCAACTATACATATTTAAAAAAGACTGCAGGCATAAATATTTACGTCGTCTTCCTGAATCCTTTCAAGATCGGATAGATGTTTTCAAATGCTTCATAAATTTCTCCTCTAACCTTTGCACCTTAAATTACACAGCAAAAAAAACAAAAAGTATGATACATAATTTATCAGCTAAGGACAAATGACATGTATGTGTTTAAAAAATGTGTTGAACTCACCTGTTAATACAACTTTGCCAGAAACAAATATCAACAGGACAATTCTGGGTTTGATCATTCGGTAGATTAGCCCAGGAAACAACTCCGGTTCATAACTGAAAAATAATAACAATAATTTTTGTGATTTGTACTGAAAAATATTAGCCAACCAATCACCATGCCCGTCTTCACACGGCTCCATTTGTGAGTAGTATTTGACTAACCTGCTGAATTGCTGGTGAGTTAGCACTAGTCCCTCTAACCGAATGGGGAATTTGACATCACAACTGCCCACCATGTTTTGTATCTTGAAATCAAGAAATTTGGCTTGGAAACCCAACTTCTGTACAACTCTAGCGTATTTCCTGGCAGCCAGACGAGACTGCTCTTCACTGTAGGCAGAGGAAGGAACATGCTAAGGCGATGAAAAAACATCTGTTCTTTGGTTCTTAAATAAAAGTGCACGTCACTAACCTTTTGGCTCCTGTGCACACCATTTTCCCAGAGCTAAAGATAAGTGCGGTTGTCCGTGGCTCTCGTATTCTCATGATTACAGCAGCAAATCGCTATTAAAAAAAGTTCGTGAAATTTGTTAACGAAAGCACAGTAGCTTGGTGAGGAATATGCAGACCTGAAGAAACATGCCTCGTTGGACCATGGTAGTTGCAGTTGAGCATTACTACATTTCTCACCAAGTTTGAACAAATGAACAATAACACAATATGCTTACTTTGGGGTTGTACTCTGCATTTCTAGCCCGCAATGCAATTGTTTTCAAGTCAAGTTTGCAGCCCAAGTTCACCGTTGACACGATGTTCCTAAAAGGGAAGAAAGTTAACAGTGCAAAAGGATTAAATATACTTGTTACCATGGCCAAATGGTCAATTAAACCATAACTATTGTTAATTCCCCATCCTTTGTCTATATATCATAAGTACATGGCAATTAACTATGAATGATCTTTGATAATATCTTACTGTAGCTGTGGAACAATCCCAGAACTTTCCGATGCAGGCGTGGCAGGTGTGATGGGTGTCATTGGGGTTAATGGTGTAGAATTGTAGAGTGGGGTGTTTCCTGGCAATGTGGTGGTAGTGACTGTTTGGGAGTGATAAAGTTGGGGTGTCTGTCCTGAACCCCCTGGCATTCCACCTTGCTGGGCAGAAGCCTGCTGCTGCTGTTGCCGCTGATGGTCTTCTAGTATAGACAAGCTGTTGGTGTTGGTCACAGGCTGGGGAGTCAGACCACTGCCGTAGGGCATCATGGGGCTGAACATGGGCATTCCAGGTGTCATTGCCCCCTTTAAATGATGAAAGAACCATCCTTTGGTTAGGTTAGCTGAATTTAAACATCTGAAAAACACCGTTTTATTTTGACTACCCAAACCTCTAATGCAACCAGCATGTAAGTCAAATGGTTTTACCTGAGGCGAGGCAAGACCCTGGAAAGGCAGACTGTTGTTCTGCTCCATTTCCTCAACTTATGAAGCGGACAGTAGGTTGACCTCCAAGGCCAGAAGTGTTCTCAGGCCTACGAGGCAATTCTGAATTTCCCAATTCCGACAACAATCATGTGTTTTAAAAACGTAGGCAGCAGCGAACCGCTTATCTGGCTCCTTTCGACCTGAAATAATGCAAACAACAAAATTGAAAGTAAATATGCAGACATGTAAAATCAACAGGAAACACTGTCGGTGAAACCGTAAAGAATAGCTCGATTGGGTCAGACGCAACTAACGCAAACAACTAAACAGGACTACTACTACTACTCGCTAGGTAAATAGCTAAACAGCTTAGCATTTGCAGCCACCGTCAGATAACGCATTCTAGTGGCGCGCAAAATAAGACTAAACATTTCAGCATTGAAATATGCAATTCATTTGAAAAACCTTTATTACCTAACACATGCAAATGTGCGTGCGCGTGTGTGTTCAACGCAGACTTGAGCAAAATGTCCAGTTAACTTTAAACTTGGCGACGTGAAGAGGTAACATGCTACCGTGGTACTGGGTAACATTACTGGCGGCTAGTCATTGGCTAATTGCTTGCATGTCAACAAACACAAGTCATTTCTGTTTTGTTCCGTAAGAGATGAAGTTGCATGCTGTCTATGTTGAGATGGGACTGAAAATATGTTTTTAAACTCACCAGGTGTATGTAACTTCACTTTGTGAAAATGCCACATTAACCCCCTATTTGGCAGAGCGCTTCCACTGATTCATGTACTCCCGATTCACTCGCTCAAAACAGACTTCCGGGTTGTTGCTTGACTATTTCCGGGGTTGAAGTTCATTTTTATTTCGATCTTCCACATTACAGATGTTTTCTCTGGCTGGTACAGTCAAGTTGCCAAACGATCATATATAAAGGGCTATTATAATAACAGGTTTGGCCCGTGTATTTTCGCTAGTGATAAGTCTTCAACCTTCTCTGGCATTATAAGAGATTGATATGTACGGCCAGTGCACATGCCATCTGAATTTGATCCCTGAAGTTCTCCATCATTACATTCGTGGAAGCAGAAAGCTAATTCCGGGTTTATGGCCTTAGCAACCAGTGCTGGTTGCTTAGAAATACATGGGAAGCACACTTCTCCGAAAAACGGCGTAAGCCTATAGATTACACAACCCATATCAAACATCTTACAAAACATGTGGTTTGCTACAGTTAAAGAACGCCAACTGGCAAGATGTCCTATTAGATAGTAATGTAGATGTTTGATACCAATAATGTAGGTTGCTGACCATCCTGTACGTCAAAAATGATGAAGTCATGGCATCTAAGCAGTACATGTTTGAGGTTTTTCATTTTTTTTTATACACTGCAACACTATTGTTCAAACTTCATGTAAAAAATGTTCCAACATTTCATGTTAAATAACATTTAACGCAGAATAAACGGGACACGCTACTGGGAACATTTTTATTATTTTTCAGCATAAAAGTAAAAAGAAAAGCAGGCGATGAGTCCAAAACAAGAAAAATCCAGACAAAAACTGGAGTTTGACAGGGCAGCAAGAATATGCCATTCAGTCCTTCCTCAGAGGGACAGTCTCCTCTTTGATGCCATCCTTGGTGATGATGCAGATCCTGAGAGCATCCCCAGTGTACACATCTCTCTCAGCAGCAGAGATGAAAACATCTTTGACCAGCTGCAGAGCCTTCTCCTGGCTCAGGGGCAAGTGCTGCACACCCTCCATGTTCTTGAATCCGATCTGATTTTAAATATACAAAACACAAGACAACCGATAAAGGGAAATACAGAAGCAAATACCTGGTTGGTTCCAAACTAAAGTCAAAGTTATTGGATAGAGGTGCTTTTGAGAGAGCTCAGACTGTGACGCTGAACTAATGCAAATCTATTTATTTACCTGGTTGTCAAGCAGAGGTTGCAGCATTGAACTCGCTGAGCCCCCAGCTTTATATGTGTCTCTCTGATACGATCCCACTGGATCAAAACTGTACACAGCTCCTCGACCTTAAAAGGAAGCAGAACAAATTAAATTAAGTTTAAAAGCAAAAACAAAACAGTAAACTAACTGGAAGTGGACTTAAAAACAGGGGACATACCCTCCTCATCCAGGCCACCAATGATGTTGTACACATAGTAGGGGAAGAACCTTCTACCGTACAGGATAGTTGACAGCATGGCAGCAATGGCTCCACTCGTCATGCTCTTATTGTTGGAGTGCTTGTACATCTAAAGTTAACAATTGGAAATGGGTTCACGTGTAAAGTATATAGAGCATTTTCTCTTTCATGCCAAACTTTATCTTAGCTAACTGTTTTGACAGTAAAAATTATGAAAGAAAGTAAAACTAAGTATCACATTTAACATGAACGCACCTTTAGTCTTGCATCAATGATTTTGGTAAGAGTCAAGCAATCTCCATGGAATCCACTGCAGCCTATGACAGTTGTATCAGTCCTGTGAAAAAGTAAAGAAACATTTCAATTGTAACAATGTAATAATGTAAGTTGTGTTGATGAACACATGTTCATGAACATGTTGTGTCACGGCAAGTTATGAAGCAGTATTAAGTATAGTGTAGTAAGTTTAACGAATAACAATACTGATTTTGATACATCTCATCACCAAACAAATTGGTCTTTATGCACAATTTACATATACATCGGGACATATGCAAATTCATATGTAAATAGAAACTACACATTGCTTCTTTTGCATAGTTCTTTACACATCTAGACACTGCTCTTTTTTACTATTCAGATTCATATAATATATTAGTATCCATTACATATGTAAACAGCAACTATTATTTCATAGGTTCACACATATCTGATAGTCTGCCTTTAGAGTGTGATGTGACTTGACTTACAACTTGTAGCATTTTGGAGAGTCACGGCTATGGATTGAATAGCCTTCACTCAGGCGGGTGTCTGAGGCAACAATGGCAAAGTCTTCACCAGCAACAGCCAGCACAGTCCTGGAAGCATAAAAAACAATCAGCACCGAAACAGTACCGGTATATCATTCGCGTTTCAGTCTAACTTCTTTCTAGTTAGCTTAATTTAGCTATCTGAAATCGAAACTAAACATAACTGCATGCCCAAGCTAACTAATACTGGAGAAAACTGATGTCTCCAAAACGTTAACTACGGCTACCCAACTAAACTCATTGTCAGTCATCTTGAAGTAACGTTTATTATAACAATATATATATATATATGTCTAGATTCTGCATAGAAAATGACGTAGCTTATCATCAGCTAGCTTAATAGGTAGCAAACGTCGGTAGAAAAGTAACAGCTAACATTAGCTACTAGCTAACTATACAACTGGACTGTTGATACAACATACCCTCCATTGAATGAATAGGGGGAGAATCTGTGCTCTACTGGTCCAGTGTAGTGATAGTCCTTCATCTTCCCATTATCTCCATGAATCTGTGTAGCAAACATTATACCGGTTTATAACAAATCTAGCTAAATATTCAGGTATTCGGCTTGCCAAAAGACAAATAGGAAATCTCGCTGTATCACTGCAATATGGCGGCCGGATGTGTTTCTTCTTCGTTAACAACCAACCAAACAAACGTTGACTTTGCTACCGCCCACTAGTGGGTTGGGGAAAAATATGTCCAGTACAAAACAAGATTATTATTATTATGATATTATATATATATTATTATACTATGAATATATTATATATATTATTATTATGTCTATCTATGTACATAACTGTCTCGAGTGTTCCTTCTTCTTTTTAGTTTATTGGCAGATCGCAACCAACTTCAAGGTGCATATACCGCCACCTACCGCACAAGAGTGTGTGGCCGGTCACGGCCTCCCTGCTATATCCTCTCGAGTGTCCCTCTACCGCCTCCAGCGTTCATCCGTTCACATTACTGTAGGAACTCATGTTTGCGGAACGAATAGCCGTTTTCGCTAATTTCCAGACGGCAACATTATTGCGAAGAACGTCTCCATCTCTGAAGCTGCTGTGTTGTTATTACAGTAGTTAGTAGTTCGGATAAATATGGCTACTGTTTTCCAACCCAGACCCTGTGATAGCAACCCTGCAACCCCGGGTGCGCAGTCTGTTAAGGTAAATCTGGTCAAAGATATCGTATCAAAATTAACACCGACATGTTCGGTAATTGCAAGTTTGTTGTTGAAGCTAAGCTAGTTAGCTAGGTAGGTAACGTTCAATAGACGACCGTAGTAGAACATAGTTAGCATAGCTAGCATTAGCTAACAGCACCAGCATCAATCTGCAACTCCTTTGTTTCATTCAGTCTTCCGGCGTTTGGTACATTTAAAGTGCATTGCGTTAATAATATGTAACAAGTAACTTTTTTACTCTTGTAAAACTCTTGCGACTGTCTTAGTTAGACAACTTAACGTTAGTTAGCTAACTATGTTACAGTACGTATCAGTCCACATTACACTAGCGACACTGTTTGTAATATATAATAAATGCTGTCTAGCTAGATGACCTCAGTACTCGTTAACAAGCGATATAGTGATAACTTGCATATGTTTTTTGTTATTACGTGTTGTCTATATACCTACTGTGTTCTGTAAAAATGTTTAGGATGACATTGAAGAAGTGTCAAATGATGGCAGTCAAGCTCCCAAAAGGAGGCGCATGGGTTCAGGTGACAGCTCCAGAAGTTGTGACACTTCCATTCAGGAACTTGGGTATGTTGTTATATTTAAAAGCATAATGTAACCTATTTTACTTGCTCTTCATAGCCCATAGCCAATCTATTACACTAATACAAACACAGGGATGCAGATCACATTGTCGCACCTTGTCACTCCAAACATAGGTTACCTTGTATCTGATTCTGATTTTCTGTACCTTTACTCGTTTTTAACCTTTCCAGTCATACATGCTTCTCCCCAGGCCCACATACTTCTCAGCAGAAAATCTGACCGAGTACAGGTGGCCCTCAGATGGCAGTGGGGAGTATTACATGTTGCAAGAACAAGTCAGTGAATACTTGGGAGTAACTTCATTCAAGCGAAAATATCCAGGTAATATGAGTGAACTTTTAAATATCAATAGAACTAAGAATTGAAGGTCATGGGCTTTATTCGGGGGTCATGTTTGTAATGTTGTCTTTGCCATGAGTTGTCTTTCATATTATCAATTGTTTTTTTATTTTTTGTGTAGATTTGGAGAGGAGAGACCTCTCCCATAAAGAGAAGCTTTATCTGAGGGAGCAGAATGTAATTACAGAGACCCAGTGCACATTGGGTGAGAAATATGTGAAAAGTCTTTGTTTGCTTAATCAGGTAGTGCTTTGATATTTTATTTCAGCCCACCAGGGCATGAATAGTAGTTTCAGTGAGTTAATGAAATTATGGGCATTCATTTATTGAGAATCTGATCTTTCAGGCCTGACTGCTTTGCGAAGTGATGAAGTAATTGATTTGATGATCAAGGAGTACCCAGGCAAACACGCTGAGTATTCTGTCATTCTCCAAGAGAGAGAGCGCCAGAGGATCGCAAAAGAGTACTCTGTAAGTACTTGCAGTTCTGTAAGTAATGCCAACATGGGCACGTTTTAGCTGAGCTGAAGTTACAGCTTTGAATTGGCAGAATATTATTGTTTTTAATGTTTTTTTTTGGCGATAACTGATGCCGCCTTAGACTGGAGTTCCCATTTTTTATATTTTCATTTTATGTTCATGTAAAATATACATGGTTATTCATTATGTTGTGCGCTAATGTGTTTCTCTGTCTCCTAGAAAATGCAACAACAAAATCCTCAAAAGGTTGAAGCCAGTAAAGTTCCCGAGTATATAAAGAAAGCTGCTAAGAAAGCTGCTGAATTCAACAGTAACTTCAACAGGGAAAGGATGGAAGAGCGGAGGGCATATTTTGACCTTCAGACACACGTAAGTTCAATCAATTTGATTTTATAAAGCCTTTTTTACAACAAATTTGTCACAAAGTGCTTTTACAAACAATCAGCCTGAACCGGGCAGTGCACGCATCCACAAGTTTATACACAGCGGCTAGGAAAAACTCACTGATGGGTCGAATTCAGGAAGAAACCTAGAAAGGAACCAGGCTCTGAGGCGTGGCCAGTCCACTTCTGGCTGTGTCAGGTGGACTTTATTAGAGTTGAGTTCAATAATTATTAAATGCATTTTTTTAATTCAGGGAGTCTTATAAAATAAAATAGTCCAGGTCAAATACAGTCAGAAAGGGACAACCCGGAGGGTTGAGGGATTAGGCAGATTGGAAGTCGAAACTTTGAGGTAGAATCAGGTGGTCAACCTGCAACACAAACGAACTGAAGTCTATCTGATAAATATTCTCTAAACCAGTCGAGTGCATGTCCTCGTAGCCCATGTGGGTCTCCAATGTTTTCAAAATAAGGGAGTGATCAATAGCGTCAGAGGCACCACTAAGATCAAGAAGCAATATCAGAAATGCCGAACCTTTATCCGATGCCAATAAAAGGTAATTTTCCACTTAACGACTGCAGTCTCAGTGCTATGATGGGGTCTAAAATGTACAAACATATTCATTTATAATTAAATGTATATACATCCATTTATATTTTCTATGTTTATGTAAAAGCCCACGCACATGGTTGTAAGTAGATAACACTGATACACTGATGACAATACACATTTGTTTTTATGTGGCGTCAAACTTTACATTTTCAACAGATAATCCAAGTACCCCAAAGAAGGTATAAAGTCCTTTCCCCGGAGAAAACCAAAACCGGACCGTATCCCGTGGCCCTCATCCCTGGGCAATTCCAGGACTATTACAAAAGGTAATATTCATTAAGCGAAACATTAGTCTACATGAATGCAGCTCCTGATCTTGATATTTGAACAGCTGACTTATTGCTGATCCATTGTTTGCTACAGGTACTCTCCAAACGAGCTGCGTTACCTGCCCTTAAACACGGCCCTGTTCGAACCTCCCCTGGACCCCGAGCTGCCTGCCCTGGAAAGCGATGGAGACTCGGATGACGCCGATGACATCAAGAGGGAGGAGGGAAAGAAAAATTCAGTAAGGAACTGGGTTCTACATGTTTTGTTCTTCTCTATTTCACTTGAGTTTGGAGTGGCAGACCAGTGTTGATATTATCTGTGTATGCTCAGAGATGCTCCGTAATATTTGAATCAGAAGTTAACAGAGTTGTGTCTACAGGACAGTTCTTCTGGGAACACCTCGGATGGGGACAGCCAGGACAGCGGAGTCCAGTCAAAGGGCAAGGCCAAGGACAGAACTTCCACCCCAGTTAAAGATGCCCCCCTACGCCCCAATCAACACAAATCTGTCCCTGGGTACAAGGTAGAAGAAAAAAGCCCCTGACTTTCTCAAACAGCACTTTTCTCCCCTCTTCCCTACTCCGCCACCCCTTACGGCTCCTTCAGCACTTTTAGTAGAGACCCTCCTTTGTCCCGTTCGAATGTCTGCCAAAATATCCCTCGCGCACACACACACACACACACTCAAACTTCCCTCTCTCCCCCACTCGTTCTCTGTGCACAAAGTGACAATAGTTATCTCTTGGGTAACACTGATGTTTGATTTGCCTTCCCCTCCACCTCTTGGTACAGTTTGTTGAGAACCCACTAATGGCTCCATATCAGACTTTATAAGCAATAACTTTTTTGACTAGTTGGTTTTGGGGCTGGGCGTTGTATTTTACAACACCAATTAGCAAATTGGAACGCCGGTTAAAACAATATATCATTTATTTGTAGTCAATAGCCTTCTCAGGGTCACGCACTACTCAGAAAACATTGAATATTTAGAAACATTAAACATGGCCAAATACAATAAACAAATGTAGAAAACATATTGTGTAATAATATTTTGGCCGGTTCGCCCAGCTTTATTTTTGTTTTCTTCACTGCACTTTTGATTTGTCCTAAAGACATGTACATTTTTGACTTTATTCTTTGAATGTCTTAAATATACCTCTCCTGTTTACTTGTGAACAGATTATTAAGACAAGTGAGCAAAATATTTTGCTGCTAGACTAATTGTTTTAAAAAACGTCTTGTTATGATACAGAATTTATAAGATACTTAGAGTTTATTGACTGGCTGCAGATCTGGCTTTTTGTTGAGCGTTGTTTTGGCACAAGATCCCCTTTTTGCAATGTGCTATTTGTTAAAACGTATGAATAATTATTAATTATATAACAACAGTGAAACACTTGTGGTCTGTGTTAAGCAGATCGTTTTCCTTCAATCCAAAATCTCGGCAACGAGTTACATTTCAGAAGCGGGACACCATCTGGTCGTCTCTATTGCAATTTAAACACAATGTGCTTTTATCATCACAGTGAACATCAGAAAGGGTGGACACGCAGAATAAAATGGTGTTCTTTTTGACAAACTCAGGGAACACAATGGCAGCATATCTCGCAATATTCCCTTACGATACCTTTCCAAATGCAAACTGTTTTGCAGCAATGCAAATCGCAGACTGCATCTGGTTTCTGCAACGGACAGTTTTTCCCTAAATAAGCTTACGAAACACCTCTGTTTATTTTAGGATGTCTGTTATTTTGTGTGTCCAAAAATACACGACGCACAGGATGCATGGTCACTTGGCCCAGTTATTTTTTTTCAAACAGATATGATTGTGAACAGGTTAAGCCGCACTTATGTAAATAGCATGAAGACAAGAAACGCATTCCCCGAATCTTCAGGATCTAGTGGCCTGGGTTGGTCCAGATACCTCTGCTGATGTTCAAACAGTACTGTGCAAAAGGCACCTGAAAGTGAAATAAAAGCCAGTTATTGGGAAGTAGAGGAAATAGATGTGTGTTTGTATATCTATAGATATATAGAGCTGTGTGTATATATGCAGAGCGATTGACACATATAATAGATATAGACCGATGTATAGAACGATTATAAAGATCGATACACTGTTGAAATGTTTGTGGTTACTTAGAAATGTATTTTTTGTTGGTCCATAAAAACAACATCAAATTGATCAGAAATTCAGTGTAGACATTGATAATGTTGTCAAAGACTATTGTTTCTGTAAATGGCTAATTTTCCAATGGAATGTCTACATGAACGTCTATTGGCTCGTTATCAGCAACCATCACAATTCTGTTCTGTTGGGGTTGCTAATTCAATTTAATGATTTTAAACGACTAATTGATCATTAGGAAACCACATATTCTTTCAAATGCATGGAGATTTTCTAAGTGACCCCAAACATTTGAACAGTAATGTAAATACGTTTTTATATAAATCAACATTAACTACCCCAAATGAATGGCTTTATTTTAACTTTCAGACACCTAAGATATTGGCACTATACTGTATAGTTTTGCATTATGGGTAAGAATCTGGCCCAGTGCTCTTTCAGTAAAAACTCTATAGTTCAGCACTATATTGGCAATAAAGCTTTGAAACAGATGCTTATAACAATAGCAGAAAAATCTGCTGGATCTGCAGCCACGGCCTACATTTTATCTAGCAGGCTAGTAGCACTAAAAATGTCGGTAATACTTGAGTGTTTGAATGTTTATAATACAAGTCATGTCTCAGTGTACATAGGTTTACTCCATGCTTTTAATGCAGTAATGATGTGCTGTTGTTCTGTTGTTACCAAACAGTTGTTTGATATAACCATGCCAACTGTTCATTCGTTTGTTATGAGACTGGAGCAGACGATCCCACTGTGCCACTGTCCTGTTAACACAGGTTCTATATGTTGGCTTCATTGCTTTCCGTTTCCTCATTGTTGTAATTTGATGAAAGTGTGGTATTTCCAGGATTAACATGATCTACCTTCTGTAAATCCCCCCCACTTCCTGTCAGGTGTCTAGCTGCAATGGCAGCTGGGTACAGGGCTATAGTTTAGTGTGCAGAACATACTAGCGTGTAGTAGTAAGGACAAATATAGATTGACTTAAGTTCACATTGAAAATGTTATATCTTATGTCTGTTACATTTTTAATAAGCAAGTTTTACAAGGGAATTTAACTGACAAATGTAATGTTGGGCAAAAATATAAATTCAACAGTTTCAAAAACTTTACTGAGTTAGAGATTATCTTGGCAAAGCAGATATACTCATTAACTGGTATATTCATTTTTTAAAGAAACTGTCAGAACTTACTGCATAACGTCAATGCACAAATTGGAGTTAGTCGTGTTTGTAATTAAACCACGACTTTAAGGTAGTTTTGATATACTTTAGAAATCTTTTAATTTCTATTATTCATATAATTCTGCGACACTGCTAATGAATAGGCCATCTCAACCCCAAACAGAGACTATTTAGGCTTACTATATTTCTAGTTTTGCACAAACTAAATCACATTGTACGGATGAAATCACCCACCTCGTGACATTTCGTAAGTACCGGTAATGATTTTTACGTGAACCTGTTTATGGCTTTTATGGCGTTTATCCCCCAAATTGATTGCAGGCTTGACATCCCAAATATTTGTGCAGACTGCCTGTCTAAGTAGGTACATTTTATGTTGATCCTTTAAAGTTTTTTTTCTGACTTGTATTATTCCACCTCTTTTGATGTGGTGTGTTTTACATGTTTGATTTTACTGCAGTGGTATGTAGCTATCCTCTTTTGAATGTAAGACCTGTTGGATATGTCTTTGTTCATCTAGTTTAGCTGGCACCCTTTTTTCTGTTTCTCTATTCAACTAGCAATGTCACTTCCTTGTGTGTCTAAGCTCTAGTTCAGTCTCCCACCTGTTTCGTTGTTTTGTTTTCTTCGAAAGACTTTCACTGCTAATATCCAGTTCAGTACTTTTTATGTAGGCCTTTGACATGGCAGTATTTAGACACCAGGTCCACAGTTAAACGTTGAAATAAAGATTTCAAACAGTGTGTTCAGTGATGTTTTGATTGTTGTCAACACCTAGACTTAAGTTTTCCTCATGTTTAAAATGACCCTGGCTAACTGCCTAATGACGGTGACTACTAACAGTGGGAACCAGATCCCCGTATTACCCTAAATGTGTTTTGAATAGTTAAACCTGCCAAATCCATCACATGGGAGTTAAGTCAGCCTCGCTGTTGTCTGAGATAAGAACCATTGTCTTCCTATCCCCATTGATATCAAATGATCAATACAAATCATATTCATGGTTGTTTTTAATATCGTAGGTTATGAAAATGTACGTAATTGCGTATTACGCCATTTATTGTAGTCGTTAGTGTTACCCAGAATTCCTGTGTTGTGTGGCACGCAAGGGGCCTCGTTGTTGCTGTGGTTTTTAAAGCATTGTTCTACCCTTGCAGCCTAAGGTCATACCCAATGCTATTTGTGGCATTTGCCAGAAGGGTAAGGAGTCCAGCAAGAAGGGAAAACCGGAGGCTCTCATTCACTGCTCACAGTGCAGAAACAGTGGTAAGTGGAAATGCTTTATAAAATCCAGCGAGCAACAATCACAGTAGCTTACACGCACACCGTATTGTAGACATCGTAAACACTGTAAATTGTATTGTATTTGTTTGAGTTAAAATCCCAGTTTAGGAATATGCCATGGTATGCCATGCCGAGTTGTGGTAAGAGCCATGCGTTGTGTGTGTGTGTGTTTGTCCATTTTCCCCTGTCTGCCTCAGGTCACCCATCCTGTCTGGATATGAGTGAGGGGCTGGTGTGCCTGATTAAGACCTACCCATGGCAGTGTATGGAGTGTAAGACCTGTACCATATGCAAGCAGCCTCACCACGAGGAGCAAATGATGTTCTGTGACAAGTGTGACCGGGGCTTCCACACCTTCTGCGTGGGAATGGACTCCATCCCACTGGGTGAGCTGCGCTCCCTCTCTTTTTTGCTCTCTCTCTCTCGCTTTCTCTCTCTCTCCCCCCTAGCTCTCTCTCACTTTGGCTCTCTCTCTCACTTTGGCTCTCTCTCTCACTTTGGCTCTCTCTCTCACTTTGGCTCTCTCTCTCACTTTGGCTCTCTCTCTCACTTTGGCTCTGTCTGTCTCGCTCTCTCTCTGTCTGTCTGTCTCGCTCTCTCTCTGTCTGTCTGTCTGTTTCGCGCTCTCGCTCGCTCGCTCTTTCTCCCTGGCTCTCTCTCGCTCTCTCTCTCTCCCTGGTTCTCTCTCCCTGGTTCTCTCTCCCTGGTTCTCTCTCCCTGGTTCTCTCTCCCTGGTTCTCTCTCCCTGGTTCTCTCTCCCTGGTTCTCTCTCCCTGGTTCTCTCTCCCTGGTTCTCTCTCTCGCTCTCTCTCGCTCTCTCTCGCTCTCTCTCTCTCTCTCTCTCTCTCTCTCTCTCTCTCTCTCTCTCTCTCTCTGCTCTCTCTCTGCTCTCTCTCTGCTCTCTCTCTGCTCTCTCTCTGCTCTCTCTCTCTCTCTCTCGCTCTCTCTCTCGCTCTCTCGCTCTCTCGCTCTCTCGCTCTCTCTCTCGCTCTCGCTCTCGCTCTCGCTCTCGCTCTCTCTCTCTCTCTCTCTCGCTCTCTCTCGCTCTCGCTCTCTCTCTCTCTCTCTCTCTCTCTCTCTCTCTCTCTCTCTCTCTCTCTCTCTCTCTCTCTCTCTCTCTCGCTCTCTCTCTCTCGCTCTCTCTCTCTCGCTCTCTCTCTCTCGCTCTCTCTCTCTCGCTCTCTCTCTCTCTCTCTCTCTCTCTCTCCATGGCTGTGTTTATATGGCTTCCTTCCTATGTTGACTATGTGAAAGCTTGTGATGGATTCTTCTTGCACCTATTAATAGGTGTTGTGTAAAGAAGGATGGCTCACTCTCAGACTCTCTCGTATTCTTTTACACAATCTCGTGTGAAGTTTTGGGGTGATTTCGTAACAGTATCAATTTTCTCAACCGACATCGCAATTATTTTATGTGTTCTGCAAATTGCTTGCTGAGTCTTTTTGGTGGATTCTTTTGTCTAGATTTTTTAGATTTTTGTGTACCGTGCCGCAGGGTTGGTTGTTACCTCAGTTTAGAATAATTTGCTAGTTGTACATTAGTAAATTTAAATGTTCATGTTTAAAATGTGATCATGGGGCTTTATACATATGATTTTATAGTTGTGTTTGATGTGAATCGGCTCTAATATGTAACATGATTCATTGTTTTGCTTTTTCGTTCCCAGGTTGTTGGGTTTGTGAGTGTTGCAACAAGGAGTTTTTAACCCCTAAGAAAAAAGGAGGAACAAAACTGCCTCAAAAGTCTAAATCTGCACATAAATAGGAGGTAGAGGAGACATTGATCAGATGACCAGATGATCTGATCAGCAAATGCAAGGACGTTTTTTGATACTATTTGTACCTTTGTGTTAAAATTCACCTGATAGTTTCTTGTAATTGTGTGTGTAAATAAATACGTTTTTTTTTCATTTGTAATTTTGTATCGTGACCACAGTGTTGTTGTTTTTTGCCAATAAAAAAGGAAATCCATTACCCCACTACAAACTTTGTTCCTCCCCCAAATGCTGTTTCTGTCAACCTGCTTGAACAACGTTTTAATCTTTAACACACTCTAATCAATTGGCTGGCGACCATACAAATGATCTCTCAACTGAACACAACATGTTATGTACTGTATCTATTACCACAATCAGTAGAACCAGTCATACAGTATGTTACCGTTTGGTCATTACCGACTCTTCATGCACATTTAACTATGCCTGTCCTAAGTGCTACCAATTTGATACCTGGAGGCCGTTGGTCCAGAGGTGAATTGCTCTCTCCAGGTGAGAGTTTGCACCTGTCCTGGGTCCTGGGGGATGCTGTGAAGTCATAGCAGCTGGCACGTGTCTTCCAGGTAGAATGTGCGACGGACACCGGCGTTACCCTGTCACCTGATAGGGGACTGTGTTGAACAACAGGCTGTTGGGCCGCAGCACTGAGCCGTGTGGTACTGATCCGTGTGGGACCACTGCCCTGTTGGCTGACACCGGGTTAGGCTTCTACTCCACAGCCGGTGTTTATGTTTGAGGCCAGGCCACGGGCCTGAAACCGGGCTTCTTCTATTGTGAGTTTGTGTAAATTGCCCTCCTTATCGCGATGTCAGCATCTGCTGTTAGTTGAAATTGGACACTTTGTGTCTTTGTGACTTGAAGGGGGTAACTAGACGAGGGCAGAGCGCAGTACAAACGTGCTGTTCATTATGTCACCACTAGGAGGAACCCAACAGCTGTTAGTTTTGCTGTCCTGCTATGTATGCCTCTGAGGAACATTGAGAGAACGTCCTGTTTGTTTACATTTTCAATGGCTAAAATGATGCCTGTCGTTCATGCACCAGATTAGGTATTAGTTGGTCATTTGTATTTGGGAAATAATGTACCATCTCCCAATATGGTAAAAAAAAAAATCTGAAACGAGATTCTCAACCAGTAAGCCAACTTTGCCAGTTTGGTTTGGAAATGAGCATATTTTTTGTTCACTTTAACACACTCTTTGACTTTAGAATTTGTTTAAAATCAGGTCAGTCGGTCGATGTATGTTTTATGTTTCAATCTGCCGAACTTGTTAGTTCTATAATTTGTTAAGAATCATTTCCATCACCAGGACTTATAACTGGACATTTTCTACTGATCTAGGGCACTATATAGAGGACATAAGCATATGTGATGGATTACCAGACTTCCATGTGTAATTAGACTTCGACACAATTGGTGATGAAATAAAAAATGAGGCCAGCTGCACTTCTCAGATAGATGATAACAGCTTGTGGATGGGGACTGGTCCTTTGCTTGTTGTGGGAGCCTTTTCTCCACCGGTCCCCATGTCTTCTAGTCTCATCCCTTCTCTGGCCTGTCCCCCATGGTTCATAACAAACACTGGATCGCTTGTTGCAATCTATCAATTATTAATCAGGCAAGCCCATGGAAAATGCCGAGCCATTAGGACTTGTTCTAATGAAAAGGCCCCTCTGTTGTTGTGACTTTCGTTGTGAGCAGGCCGGCGGCGTGGCGATCTCCTGTTGCCAAGTCGTTACACCTGTCTGAGCGTGCGCGGCAGCACGGGTACGGGGCAGTCCTCATGCATATTTCACTAGTGATGGCTTTAAGCTGGGACACCTGCCTCACCTGTTGCCCCGTACACAATGAGAATGCCCCCGGCCCGGTGGAACGGGCACTTTAAGTGGAGGCCGGCCATGCGATCGGCACCTTTCAGCGGCGTTCCGTTTCACCAGGCTGGAATGGAGCGGTTAATGGAGGGGTGTCAGTTGAGGGAGGCGAAGTTAGGAGAGTGTTAATGTGGGCGCTTACTGGTTTTGTTATAATGAGCTGTTGTTAGCCAGATTGGTACACTGTAAACCTCGAACACGTTGGTTAACCTGTAGTAAAGTAAAGTCTGGGGCAAGCGAGGGCCTTAATATCTTTTGGTTTGTAAAATGTATAGGCGGACGTTTGCTAAACATACAGAAATACACACATTTTCCTTTGATTTAACTCAAATCTTCATCTCCGTCACAAATGAGTGAACGTGAGCACGCACTTTTGTCTATTCAGATTTATTTTCGATTCGCTCAATATTATTCGGCAATAAAGTAATCCGCAGCGCCAATAAAATACAAAGTGTTGGTGGGTCCGTCCTCTATGTTTTTTTTGTGTTCGAGAACCATCTCGTCATTCATCTAGTCCTCGGATCAGTGCACAGACTGACGCGATTGTATAAGTTATTGTGAGGGCCGTCTCAGACCCAGACCGGGATTTGCCGTTGCCCAGTAACCGTGTTTCAAATCAACAGCTGGCTGCAGCTGCTCTCTGGATTCACCACATGCTTGAGTGAGGTTAGTTACCGGCTGCACCGCAAGCGGTTCCAAAGAAACGGTGCAACGGCAGACAGGCACGCTGCAGATGTTTTGTTCCGCGCACGTGGCCACTTCTTCTCCTTGGTCTTGCAGCCTGTTTCAGCAGTCGGACAGAGGCGGTGCCGACTCTCACCCACCGTCGCTCGGTCGGCGACCCTTCCCTTTTCGCAGTCCGTCCCTCCCCGGCGTGACATGGAAGTTAGGCAGGTTTGCTATCAGCTAGGCTAAGATGTAAACCCTGTTGTGTTTCCTGTGCTGCTGGGTGGCCGGTCATTTGGGTTTCTACGATATCCGGGACAGTTTAACGGTCCCGTTTCAAACTGTGGGCCCGCCCGCCTTGTCACAGAGCTGCCGATGCGCTTCTGGGCTCCCCGTGAGTGAAGACAACATATGGACAATGCCCTCCCTTCCTGTTTCAAGGGAATGTTGTTCTGGCTGGGTGGACTCCTGGGAAAGGGAGCGTTACCTTTGACCTCTGGGATCACTCATTTACTCTGGGCCCGGTGAGAAGATGATGGGATCTCCAGGACGGGATGAGGCCAACCAGCTGTCACCAGAAACTCCCTTCCACGGCTTCTGTGGTCATTCTCTGAGAGGAAAGCAGACCTTTCAGGGGGCAAGAGGAAGAGCTAAAGGGCCAAATAATTTGGTTGTCGATTTCTTATCCATTCCTATTGCTGCGTTTCTATAGAGATTGTGGATATTTAGGGAAATCTGTAAATCCACGACTAGCCAAGAAATACCATGTTGAAATACTATTTCAACTCCATTTTTTGGGTGGCTGAATGATTTGTGTCACAGCCAATTTGTTCATTTCCCCCCCAAACGCTCGTCTTGTCTGTATGTCTATATTCCCCTGTAAGTCACCAAATGTTCATTTTTGTTCTGATATCACCTCCTAGATTTAGTTTTGCGTGTCCAGTAAACCTGACGCCCAGCAATGTAGTGACGTTCTAGATATAAAGGAATGTGCACTTACAGGATGAGCCAATAACAGAGATAATCTCCTAACAAGGGCACGTGTCGAGGTCTGGGTAGATTACATGGTAAAAAACAGTCAGTTCTTATAATCAACATGTTGTATTTAGGATATATGGGCACGAGTGAAGACCTCAGCGACTTCGCTAGGGTTTTCCTTTACAATACGTGGACTTCTGTGTAACGTGTGCACTGTTAACCGGTGGAAGTAACAGCGCCAGAATGCACTGTGGGAAGACGACAGGCCAGTGGAGGATGTTCTGGGCAATAATCTGCTGGGAATTCCTGTGTCCGGGCGTTCGTGTTTATGTTCATTTGACACGTGCCACCTACCTGAAAATCACTGCGGACAAAGTTTGTTGTTTTTTACTTCTGAAATGTAGACTATTCTGAAGGGCATATTATTGCCTAGTTCTCTGATAACCAATCATGACAAATACAGATGTTAGTCACAACGGTATCAACCAACATTCATCCTGCTTTTCATCCCCCTGAAATATTTTATGACCCTAAACCCGCTTGCCTTGTGGATTTATCACCACCAGGTCCTGTGGGATATGAGTCATAAAATGACATTGCAAACAAAAGACTTTATCCGCCACTGTGCGTTTCCTCCGGCTTTCACGGATACTCTTCTGCCAATACTATCACAACAAACTATAACATTAGTACACATTCACCACTAGAATTCACTGTTGAAAACCTAAATTGTGTTTTTTGTCTTTTGCCCGGAGTTGCAACATTTTCTTTTGTTCCGCAGTCGCCACTGGTAGAATCTGTCAACAAAGTGCACCACGTAAACCTTGAAATGAAGCTAATCTAGTGTAATAATTCCTTTAGCCACTGTTCGTTTAGCAGTAAGCAAGGAACAAATACATTAATTGATTTGCCATCTTGGTCCTGATAAAACAGTTGAGGTTCAATCTTCAGTCTGTATTTAAATTAGTTTTTACAAGGATATCATTAGGAAAGATTAGCTGTAGTTAATATGTCCTGCTATCCCTGTATATATATGCCGTCTGCCGAGAGAGAGAGAGAGAGAGAGAGAGAGAGATTGAGATATAAGAGTATGAAACAATCTGTCAGTGCACCGCTCGTCTAGATTTGTAGTCTTGTCCATTATGGAAGACATTTTCACCTCTTGCACATTTGTCTATATACAGTAAATATGAAAAGTCTACACAACCCTGTTAAAATGCCAGGTTTTAGTGATGTCAAGAAATGAGACAAAGATAAATCATGTCAGCATTTTTTATACCTGTAATATGAACAATTCAATTGAAACTGAAATCTTTGACGAAAAAAATATAAATAAATAAACTTACAATAACCTGGTTGCATAAGTGTGCACACCCTTAAACTAACACTGTGTTGAGGCACTTTTGGATTTTATTACATTCACTTAGTCTTTTTGGGTAGGAGTCTATTAGCATGTTAGCAATATCAGCAATATTTCCCCAGTCTTCTTTGCAAAACCACTCCAAATTTGTCACATTGCGAGGACACAGATGTTCAATTGGATTCACGTCTGGGCTCTGGCTGGGCCATTCTAAAACATTGTGTGGCGGGGAGCTGGGCACCAATGATGCGCTGGGCAGTTTTCCCCACCCGCTGCAGGGACTTGTGGTCGGCCGCAGAGCAACGCTTGTACCAGACTGTGGCACAGTTGGTTAGATTGGTCTCGACCGAGCAGCGGTAAAAGTTTACCAGGATGTTAGTAGATAGGTGGGCCTTCTTGAGCATCCTTAAAAAGTACAGGCACTGTTGCACCTTTTTGACCAGAGTTGTGGTGTTGAGGGACAAGGACAGGTCGTTGGAGATGTGGACACCCAGGAATTTGTAGCTGGCCACAAGTTTCACCGTGGTCTCATCAATGAGAACTGGGGCATGTATACAGCTAGTTGGCCAGTTTGTTTTCTACCCACCAAGCAACTAGGTGGTTGATCGTAAGCTGCCTCGTCATTGTGAAGAAAGGGTACAAGAGTGGGCTAAGCACACAGCCTTGTGGGACACCGGTGTTCGAGGTCAGAGTGGAGGAGATGAGGTTGTCCAACCTGGCAGACTGAGGTCTGTTAGTTAGGAAGTCTAGAGTCCAGTTGCAAAGAGAGGGGCTGATCCCAAGGTCATGGAGTTGGGTAACCAGCCTAGGGGTGATGACTGCATTGAATGCTGAGCTGAAGTCTATAAACAGCATCCTCACATAGGTGTTGGTTTTGTCCAGTTGGGTCAGGACAGAGTGGACAGTAGTGGAGATGGAGTCCTCAGTAGACATGTTAGGGTGATAGTCAAACTGATCTGGGTCCAGAGTTGGAGGGAGGCATGACTTAAGGTGAGCCAATACGAGTCTGTCAAAGCACGTCACGATTGTGGGGGATGAGCACAACAGGTCGAAAGGCATTTAGGCATGACGCAGTCGACTGCTTTGGCACTGGCACAATGATTGTAATCTCGAAGCACGTGGGGACATCCGCTAGGGACAGTGACAGGTTGAAAATGTCCTTGAAGACCCCAGCCAACTGCCCAGCTTGTTTTCTGAGCACACGCACGGGGACACCGTCAGGACCAGCCACCTTGTGTGCGTTCATCCTGCTGAGTGCAGAAGATACCTCCGCGAAGGACAGACTGAAGGGGACGACGTCCGGTGAGAGCTCCAATTTTATGGCTGGATCTTTGTTGTCCCTGTTGAAGTGGGCATTAACGGTGTTCAGCTTGTTGGTAATGGAGACATCAGTGGCTGAGGGTGTAAGGGGCTACATTGGCTAGCTAAATGTTGGCTAGCTAAATGTTGGCTAGCTAAATGCTGACTAGCTAAATGTTGGCTAGCTAAATGCTGGATAGCTAAATGCTGGATAGCTAAATGCTGGATAGCTAAATGTTGGCTAGCTAAATGCTGGATAGCTAAATGGTGGCTAGCTAAATGCTGGATAGCTAAATGGTGGCTAGCTAAATGCTGGATAGCTAAATGGTGGCTAGCTAAATGTAGGCTAGCTAAATGTTCCACTAACTCAATTAAAATTATATTAGCTAGCTTTCTTTAGGAAATATCTTAACGTTCTTGATTGGTGGTGTGAATGTTGTGGTGATTTTTCCTGTTAAACAAAGGACATTGTTCCATGGATTGTAACTAAGGACAGCATTGTGGATTAGTACAGCTATCAACATCTGTAGCCACAGTACTCTGGATACGATTGTCTGCTAAATGACTGCCATAAAGCTTTATCACTCTTTTGTTAATGGCTGCCCCATCCTATGTAGACAACTTTAACTCTGAATAAGATGTGCAGCCTCTAGCTCAAGCAGAACAAGCTAAATCTAAGGTTACTGTAAATGTGAAGCTGTGATGCTGCAAAAGTTTCAGTGATTCATAGCATGAAATCTGTATCGAATTCGAACACATTGAAAATAAATAAACGATTTGTCTCCAACGCACCAATTAACAATCAGTCATTTAGTGAGCTTTGTTAGCATCGGCTCAAACCACGGAGCGCGTTTCAGCCTGTGCTCTCACTCTTCGTCCAGTTTTTACCTCAGAGAACGGAGCGAGCGAGCGAACGGAACCGCTCCGCTAGCGGAACCGCTCCTCTAGAGGTGTGGCTGAGGCCGTGTGGCCAGAGGGGGCGGTTCCCCTCCGAGCCGACCACTGTGGTGAGAGTGAGGCACCATAGACAGGGGCTGGATACCCACTGGGAGAAGAGAAAACATTCTGCGGCCCCGTCTGACACCGGGGGTCAGGGGTTCAGCCCTAGCCACTGTAGGCAGCTTAGAAGGTATGGCCCTCACCCGCTGCCCCATCCCCATCCCCCCAGCGCCATCATTTTGAAGCCGGAGCAGCTGGCAGGTGTCAGGAGTTACAAAGGACCATCTGTGCATGGAGAACTGTCCCCACCGTTCCCTCGCTCGCTACTTCATTAAACTTTCCACTTCATAAACCCGACCGGTTGAGCTCGCTGTCGCTGGCCAGTGTGTGTGTGTGTGTGAGGGCCACACTCCGCAATTTCTTTCCCAGCACTAATTTGGTCAGTTCACATTGCCAACCGAACAGGAGTGACAAGACCCTTTGTATGATTTTTCATCACCGACAATTTCTGTTCTCTCTTTTGCCAGCGGGGACAAAAAACCTTAGTGGCAAAATTTAAATAAACGCTTTTTAAGATTTAACGAGAAAACGATAATATCCCATCGCTGACAATTATTAATATTTATTATTAATTATTAATATTTATTTTGTTGCAAGTCATCAACCGCGATGAACGGAAGACTGAACTCTTTTTGGAGCGACTAAACACTTCCCATGCTAGGCATTCCTAATCATGGATATAATGGAGACAAAATTATGTAACTTAAAATAAAAATGTACGATCATGAGACTTTATTTTGAGACATACTCAGGTGTAAAGCCTGTGAAAATGTGCAGGCATCATATCGTTTTTATAACCCCTGTTACTGAGATTAGCAATATGCAATCTCGTTCTAGACTTTGCTCTCAGAGGCGTTAAAGAGTGTTTGCACACTACTTAATTTAGATAAATAAGACCTGTTTCCAGATTTGTTTGGGGGATACGTTTTCCACAAAGTAACGGGTAAAAATCGCAATAATAGAGAAATGGGCTCTAAGCAAACGGTAGCCTTCTTTTTATGGTGATATTTCCAAGTTCTGATGGGCCATGCAAACAGACTCCTACCCAAAAAGTCTGAGTTCTGTAATAAAATCAAAAGGTGCTTCAACAAAACAAAGTATTAGTTTTAGTACGCCCCCTCTGGTCAGGTTATTGTACGGTTATTATGTATTATTTCCCCCCTCAAAGAATTCAGTTTGTTTTTAAAATGAATTGTTCACTTAATAGATCACATTTAAGCCGGGAAAAGTTCCGGCATGATTTACCTTTCTCTCATTTCTTCACATCAGACTTTTTATATCCACTGTAACTTTACACGTCGCAGTTGTCCGTGCGGGTAAAGAAGCAATGTCTCCAACGATGAATGAATAAGTGTGCGGGCAGATGATTCAGACCTAGTCCTAGCCAAGGAGTCAGACATTGTTCTCAGTATTTCCTTTAATGGTGTTGAAATCGTTCACAAATGTGACGGCTAGAAATCCTGGGCTCAGGATATCGGTGGGAAATGGCGTGAGGAAAGCTCAGCTCACTCGAAACGGAAATGGGCACTGACTCCAGCGACATCGTCTGTGTTCCTGAATAATCATTCGGACAGGCACTCTCTTTGAGAGCCACCAACCTTCCGATTGATAGACAACCGACTCAACCCACTGAGCCACTGCCGCCCCCGGTTGGTGACGGCCAACATACTCAGTAAAGCAGAATATGTAACAATGCTTTTGACAGTTTAAATAATACAGGTAGCCTACGGAAACGGCTCAATCTGACACAGTATTGGTTAAGCGGATGACCTTTAACTACAACATGCTGTCATCATCAAAACAATCTACGTTGGGAGTCTCTAACCTGTCAATCACAGGCTACCGGTTGCTCAGAGACAGTTTCTGTAGCAACATTAATATTACCAAACCCTATTAAGCCTTTATTAGCTATTACTGGCCCTGTCTCCGGTGTTACCATTTGATCAAACCATTTGTAGCCAGTTGCTAATTTAATTGACATGAACACATCTAGCTTCATTCTAACATTCCAACATCAGGACAAATGAAACAGATACATTTGTATTTCTTAACCATCATTCTAGCAGGCGTGTTGACTAAAGATGTAATGCGATAACTTTTCTTCTGCATTAAAGGCCTTCTGAATACCTCGGCACATAGTTAAAGTTTGAAGAGAGAGCAGAAAACATTGTGTCTATTGTAAAGCTACAGACATTGCTTTTGACATGTTAATTCATTCCTTTTTTGCTTAGGCAATTCAGCAGGACATATTAGGATATGACACGAAGGTAAGATTGTGGATTAAAAAAAGAGTTTGGTTATGGACATTGGATCGTATTATTCCAAATCTTCAAATGTCAATAAATACTTTGTATATACTCATAAAGTAGTGTATTCCTTTTAGTAGAACGTGTTACTGTTTGTCTCGGAGACATGTAAACTAGTATTCTATTTGTCTGTCAACATATTTGGAAATGCACTTTCCCTGTCTGTTGCTGCTGAGTGCTGTTTGTCTCACTTATGTTTTCTCAATTACATTTCGGGTTCCTGTGAAGGCCTAGGTCAGCGGTCCCCAACCGTTTTAGTAACTGTACCACCCACTGAATGTTGACCAGCCATGAGTGCCCTGAGTGTAGCCCGTCCTATGATCTCATGGGTCATCACAAGTAAAGAGGCCATGTACCCGCGGGGGGCCTAGTACCCCTGGTTGGGAACCACTCGCCAAGGTCAGAGCTCATTGGAAATCCACATACCATCAGAGAAAAGGGAAGTTCCTCTTCTATGTGCCAAAATCCAAACATAACATCAACACTTGACCACAGGGACTTTTTTCTGTCACTCTTCTCTCCTTCTGTCTTCTTCTCTACCTGCTAATGAATGAATAATTAATTGGACAGTAAATGCAACAACACAACATTCAATATCTCTCTTGTATTTAAGCACCACAAAACTCTGTCATTATGTTATGTTATGTTATTGAAATATTGGAGTATTCACATTCCTCGTGTTGTTTGTTTATAAGTCATAGATTTACAGTCTTTTTACCATGACATTTGTGTTATTTACAATTATCTGGTAAAACTTCATTTTGTGCTGTCCATTTTACGGTGTATTTCCATATGTAATTACACTGTCACACGTTTTGTATCTGAGGTAACGACCCATTGTTTAAGCGTAATAATATAGTGTTACTGCATGAACGTGAGTGTGTCCCAGCTCCAGAATCAGCTATGCATGAACGTCAATGGGTCCCAGCTACTGAACCGGCTATGTATAAACATCAGTGGGTCCCAGCTTGGAACTAGGAAGTTAATTTGCATAAACTTTCCCAATAACTCATTATCACTACCAATCACTTCCCCTCCTCATCCGTAGAGGGCAGCAGCAGATGGGTTCAGGGTATGTGCTGCCAAGCCGCAGGGTTAGGGTGGGCGTGGTGGATAGCATCTTCTCTTGTGCCTGTCAACCTCTTTAGTTTGACATTTTTGTTTTGTACGTCTAATTTAATTGGCATTGAAATGTTTTCAGACTCTGTTGGGTAATATAAACATGTTAAATAAAACCAATCTGGCTATCAATCTACTTAAAATAATGTTTTTTTAATAATTAGTGTCCCAATTTATTAAAAAAAATAAGATCAAATAAATGTGTACAGTGACCAGACCCTTTATTCAGCACTTTGCAGACATGTCTTTGGCAGCAATCAAAGCTTTCGGTCATCCTGCATGGCATTACACACCTGGATTTTGGCAGTTTCTCACATTCTTCCTCTCAAACCAATTCAGATTGAATGGGGAGTGTCAGCAAACTGAAATCCTCAGGTCTCCCCATAGATGTTCAATGGGGTTCAAGGCACGGCCCTTAGCTGAGCCGCTCAAGGACATTTAAAGACTTTTCCCGAAGCCACACAGTGTTGTCATGGCTGTTTGTTACAGAAGGGTTGTTGTGCTAAAAGATGAATATTTTCCCTGCACCTAAGCTCCTGTGCTTTCTAGATAACGTTTCTCTTAACGTTGGATAACGTTCATCTCCCGATCCATGTCGCAGAAAAGCATCCCCATCGCATGATGCATCCACCACTGTGCATTACCGTAGGGTTGTAATTTCCCAGATGATGAGCGGTTAGGGTTACCATATGTAGCACGTGGACGTCTAGTCTTTTTTTGTCATGTTCTTCAGTCCTTTAATTGCCATTAGACTAACTCCGGGCAGCATGTCATAGTGTCAATTTGACCTTCATGACATTTTGCACTCTGAGGTGTGTGACCAATATAGACAGATGTGTGCATGATACGTCTCACCAATGTCCTTTGAATTCATTCCCTCGTTATACAATTGTTTATGAAATCAAAAGTAGATTAAACAAAATCGTACTCCTGGAGGGACATTCAGTCAAGATCTGTGTTCTGCAAAGCACATATGATGCCGTTATGGTTCTTTTACCATTGCTCGCTCAACCAGGAAGTCTAGACCAGATTCCTGAAGGAATCTGAACAGAATGCACTCTCCTGCCGTCTACCTCAGTTGAGCTCACAAACCCACGCGTAACCACAATGAGTCGCCAGAGCGTGACGAGACAAGGCAGCCGTATTCACTTCTTAACCCAGGTAGTTTCTTACGGTGAGCCTTGGTCTCCAAGCGACCCAGCTGCATTCAATGCCATTTTGCAGTGGTAAACAAAAAAACAACGTTCTCTATCTTACTCTATTATACAACTGGTGCATCCGATATGTCACAAAGGCATTTTAATTCTTATCACAAATCTTAAACGTTTTCACAAATTTGATGACCATTGCTCTGCATTATTTCTTTGTTTTTTATTCAGATTTTAGTGATGTTATTCAATCAAGATTTAAAGCTGTCAAGGGCCGCTACGTTTCACGCACAAGTACCACTGCAACATGGGTTTGAATCTGACCCAATGGTCTTCCAGCAATCGAATCCCCCCTGTCCTCGCTGTGTCTACGCAAATAAACCGTGCCTGAATATGTTTGTTAAAATACACAACACAACCTAACTGATACTGTAACCTCACTGCTGTCCACGTTCTGGAAAGCTGCTCTGTTTCTCTCGCTTGTTATTCCGGACAACTATAGTGAAACAAACATCGTGACGTCATTTCACCCAACAGGAATCAATCAGCATGAGGCAGTTTAACATGTAAATACTCTCTACTTTGTTTGAGATATGGTTCGTTTCTCATGCACTGTTTACATTAGCATCAGAATTTCTCTTTCCCTGCTCAGTAGATAGAAGGGCGGATACTGGCAAGGGTTTCCTCTAGATCCCCAGCCTGTTTCCTGAGTAAATCTCTTGCCCAGACCTCATCAGTGTGAACAATATCTCAAGCATTCCTCGGGAATAAACACAAACGCAGACACACACACACACACACACATACAGACATCGGTCTCGCACATTTAATTCACCCAAAAGTGTTTTCTACCTTCTTTCTATGTTTTGATTTCGTTTGTTTGGCATTCGCTTCTTCATCTCATCCATGTAATACCTGTTTGAAACACATGTGCCCGCATGCGAGAACTGGACGAGTTTAAAAAGTGAAACCCCACCATTGCCCTCACCCTATGGGATGATAACAATGCTGCAAACCATGTGGAAGGAGACACAAAATCAATGTGGCCCGCTGCTCCGCGCGTAGCGAGCCGAGGACACGTGACGCTTTCTGAATGGGCGCGTTGGCCGGGCCGGCGGTGACCGCGGGGTGGGTACGCGAGTCCAAGTGACTGGTGTTATTGATTCCAGTCAACAAACGAGTCCATGTAATCCGTCTGCCTTTGTTCCGTTCACTCGGCGGAACGCTCTCATTAGTGCCCCGGCGAACGGTCAACCTGTCAGCAGGTCTGCTCTCCTGCACGCTGCCCGCCGACCTCTGACCTCTCCCTCTTTCTTGGACAAATTAAATCTCACAAATGACAAACCCGGGCATGCAGTAAATCCTACGCCGCGGCGCATTCGCCTTTAACGTGGTCGGGCCCATCAGGCGGGCCCCGACAGAAAAGCTCTTTCAGCGGGCAACTGGGCCGGCCTGAAACGGTTTTAACGTTTATCGCACTTGACAGCTAGCAACAGGCTTCTCGGAAGGTCCAACGTTCTGAGGAACGTGTCAGTTGGATTTGCTCGACACGACGTCCCAGGGAAGGGAAGTGTGTTCCGTGTTTGTTTTAGAGCCTTGTGTTAACTGTCATTACGGAGAGTTTGATTTAGTATGATTTACACTGGGGCTGTTTCACTCTTGAGGCAGATAGCTTATCAGTTGCCAAATTTCCCCTTAAACAAAGTGCAGGGGAGGATTTAAAAGTGCCCTACCAACCAAATTCCTCTCTGTGCAGTGTTTCTCTGTGGTTTATGTTCAAATACAGAATGTCCATGGAAAGGAAGCGCATTTATGACAACGCTGTCATTCAAATCTGTAATCAAATCTGGTACTACAACAGCAGATCTACAGCTGCATTCCTCAATGACAATGTCTATTGTAGGTTAATTACTACCTACAAAACGTGTTCAATAGAAGGACAACGGAAATCAAGATGGAGAGGAAGAATGAGTCATCATTTCTTTAATTAACAGTTATAAGACCAATTGACGTGTGCTAATTTTTCTCCTTATCCAAATCTGAATCAATCACTTGTTTTTGCTTTATTGAGGTGACCCCCGGCAGGAAACAGGCACTGTTTCCTGCTTGAATAACTCCGCTGGTCTGCGATCCCCCCTCAGCCAACACATTCTTAATCAGCAACTCTCTGTTATCCTACCAGTGGAGGAAGCATTGTTGTTTGCCTTGACGCTTTGCTCTACCACCCGGCTCTGCGAGGAACACTCCAGTTTGAACCGTATTGTAGTTTCCAGTAGGGGTTGCATGGAAGTGAATTTTCCTACACTGATACTCTTTTTTGGCTCCAGAATGTAAAAATTTGTACAAATATTTTTGTTTGAATTCAAAAGATGAATGGACTTTCGACCTTTACCGGAAAATATCTGGTATTTGCAAATATTATTTCAGGGAAGTGTCATTATCTTTTGGTTTTTAGGTGTGTTGGAGCGTAATCAGGTACGCGTACAGTTTAATCATTGAAAACAGATCAACACGATCGCTACATAATTCTGAGGAAAAAGACAGGGATGAACGCTATGTTAATCACACTTCTGACCGTGTATCACATTACACTGTGTGAATTTCTTTTGCGTGTACGACATTCGAACTGAACCATATTTTCCCGGTGGGCAGTCTCATTTTGGTTATCGGGGTTCAGGTTCAAATTCAGCTCACTCATTAGATCCCCGCTGAAGTCGGTCCTTTCAAAGAACGAGACTAAACACGAATCGAATACAATTGTGTCCCAGTAAATTGTTTTCCCTACATGACCGAAATAACACTTATTATTGTTATTGCTCCGTCGCACACAATGAGGAAGAAGGAGAAAAAACAATGGAGCAAATCTCATTGTGACAATCACTATGATTGTGTCCTGTCTGAGTTTTGTTTTTATAATGAAGTCTATAAGGGAGGGGGAAGGGGAGGGCTTTGGTTGTTTCTCTCTCTCTCTATCTCCATCTCCCTTTCACTCTTGCTCTCTCTCTCTCTCTCTTTCTCTGCCTCCCTTTCCTTCTCTATTCATATTCAGATGAAAGCAGACCTTCTCTGTCTGCTTATTTACATACTGTGGAGAGAAGTGTGGGGCAGGCCAGCCAAGGCCTGCCAGGTCTGGTGGAGGACAGGGATGAGAAAATTCCAGCACAGTCCGGCAGTTACCAGGGCAGGGACGGAGCGATGCGGCTCTGGCCCGTTAATGGGCGTTGCTCGCCATCTGTCCGCTCGAGGGGCGAGGCGTCCACGTCCACTCCCAGCCCCGCATGGCATCACAGGGCAGACTGAAGAGAGTGAGAGGGGTCCCTAGAGCTCCGCCGGCTAGGCCGTCCCACAGACAGAGGGGAGGACAATGCCCCCGGGGTGGGGGGAGGGAATGGGTGGACGAGAAAGAGAGAGGGGCTGTTCAGCGCTGATTTATATGGATCTGTCCAGCCCCCTCCGCGCTCGTGCGTTCCTCGCACCACAGCCCGACGCGCTATCGCCAGACTCGCGGGTTCCGCGTCGGAGCGGGGCGCTCGCGGATACAGTCGCATGGGTCGGGCGTGACCACCGCGCGTTATCCTCCGGGTTCGGGTGATTATGAGAACTGGGTGGGGCGTGCGGGGTGGCAACCGGTCTGTTGTCTGTGGCCGTTGCTACCCCGGCTAATCTACATCGCGGAACAACAATGGGTTTCCTGAACGCTCCTCTTTGGGAAGTGTTGATTTATTTACCCTAACACAAAAGATTTACTTCTAACTATACCTATTGACAGAAAAAGAAATCAATTAAAGACGGAAGTTACGGGTGTGATTAGAAAAACCCCTGTGACTTTCATGGTTGGCCCAATAAGCAGTACCAATGGGTCCGCTCTCTTGTTTTCAACAGTTATTAGACTACAGTCCAAGAGGACATGAGATGCCTTTTTCCTTTGTTCTCAACCAAAGGGGTTTTGGTTCATTGTCCAGTTGATCGCGGCCGAACCTTAACGTTCCTCCCCATCTGCTATTTTAAATGATTATCATCTCAAGAGAGCGGAGCATTCAGCGTTCGCCGTCATTAATCAGGCGCCAGTCCCGCGCACACCCTAAACCGAGCGCTGTCTCCGCGGGGCACGCCCCACTCTCGCTTCAATAAAGGAGACCTGGCAACCCCCGACGCAGACCTGGCAACCCCGACGCCTTTCCGAGCACGAGAGTCAAGGTGCCCGGGCGTTTATAGACACATTGTGTTTGCTCGCATGTGACGGGGACATGCTATTTATTGGGCTGTTGTGGCTTTTCTGTATCGTGTCAATTACGCTGCCCGGGATCAAGGTCCCGTGTCCTGTGACCTCTGCTAGTCCAGCAGGACCCTCAGAAAAGGCTTTATAGTCGGAGGATGAAGGGGAACATGCATAGCCAGCTGCTCCGTGACTCCCTGGCTTGGCCCGGCCCGACGCCCTCAGCACATTGACCAGAACCCTGTGGAGACAAGCGAACACAAAACACGGAGAAGTTGATCATTGACTGAGGACAACACTGCTACCACAGTGCAACCGAGAACGATCTCACAGTGTCAACGCCACTAGAATAATCGGCAGTTCAAAATCCCCCCTCTCCCCCCTCAATAACTTTTGGAATATTGTGTCACTTTTAGGGCTTCCTACTGAAAAATTGTTGACTATTCGAAATCTCAGTTCCCATGTGATGTGAGGGCCACCTTATTGTCCCTTTGATGACAGGGTGAAAAAAACTTTTTTTGGGGGGGGCTGTGAAAAATATAAATTATACTGGGGTGTGAAACACGACAATAAATACAATTGAATCCATCATGAATTCATTTGACCTTAATTTCATCAGCCGTTGTCACTCTCCACCAAAATAGTGACTCACCCACTACTGTGTCCTGGCTGTTTTCCGCTGCACAGCTATGTGGGCTCTGCTTGTGCACACGGCTGAATACTCGCGAGGAGGCATCTGTTGCTTGTAGCTCTGACAACATCTGCTGCCATTGCTCCATTTTCCCAGCATGCTGTGGGATATGGTTTCTCCCAAAGGTGGCCTTTGTGTGCACCATTGTGAATTCAATCATTGTCTGCCGCGGGCGGTTCCCACGAATCTCGCAAAGGAAGTTAATGCCACATGCGAAGAAAACCTGTTGTCACTGCATGTGCTCATCGACGGCCAATGGGAAGATGCTACTCTCTATTTCACTTTTATTACGAGGAATGCTTAGGAACAAAAAGGAGGAAAAATCGTTTGATACGTTTGTTAAACAAGGAGAACGGCCCGGAAATTCGGGATAAACTGCCAAATGCAAAAACATTTTGAACTAAATGTAAAATCCGCTACGATCAGTTAATTTGGTTTTGTACGTCGGGTTGGACTTTATATCGGTATAAATTCTTCTTGTGTATCTGTCAGCTTGTGTGATTTTCCGAGGGCCCCTTCTGGTTGAGGCGAGCACAAGGGACTGAAGAGGCTAGGTCCCTAGAGAGCTACTTTTAACTCCTGACAATGTCCACAGTGTCACAACAGAATGGCCCACCATGGGGTTGGTGGGGAAGACTCAGCAGATGTTAATGATAAACTTTGCTCACTGTCCTTCCCCTAAGGTTGGCTGTCATTGGTCCGTTCCACTAGCAGCCTGCTAAGCTGCAGTCAACATAAAAGGCCTGCGTGATATTTCTGCCACACCACAACAGAGGCTCGCTTTTACCACACTTGAGAATAAACATTTGGCACCTAAGAGTGTGTTTGCTATTCAGACAAGCTGGGCCTTATAAAACAAATGTGCTCGTGACCACAGTAAACATTTATATTTATACCGTCTGACAGTCGCTGACGTGTGTTTTTATAATGTCACTTTTACTTTTATGTGGCCATCGATAATTAATGAAAATGTGAAAGGGTTTGGAAGGTCTGACGTCCTTTATGAGAGACAGAAGAGATACCAAATGAATGATTTATCGAGTTTGCGTCAGTCTATATGAGCTCCATTGTGTGTCGCATTTAAATCCAAATACCGTTCTCCGCTTGTCTGTTGATTATACAAAGCAAAAAGTAGTTGGTGTCACTGAAGCTTTTGTCTGCATATTTTGCGCATGTGTCCGTCTTGCACTAAGTAAACACTTGGTATTTTTTTCATTACAGTTTATACAAAGTTCAAGTTTTTCATCAAGATTAACAAGCTCATCTAAATACATTTCTACCTCCCCTTTCATTTGTATTACTTTTGCCCAAATGACTAATTAACAAACATATATACTTGAAAGTTTGACACGATCTCTGTTTAGACTAAGTCACGCCTCTTGTCTGTTTTCCATGACTATAGGAATGTGGAACTCCCAGATTCCTGTAGAGGTCTTACACTCTCCACAAAGCTACTGACCATCCCAGGACAGTAAAAGTGTCTGCTAGAACATGGTTGAGCAAACGAATGGGGTTGGTTTCATTCTGTGGATCACTGGGTTTTGAATCAGAGGACGACTTACACGGGTTAAGTCTTTCTCAAGATGAGAGAGCGTGTGAGGGCTCGATGGTCCCAGCGAGTCTGAGATGCACTATCACCTCCCCCCTGATGGGTGGTCCCTCCTGGGCAAAGTCAAGGGGCACTGAAGGGACAGATTGGTATGGTCATTACTGTACATGTGGACTTGTACTTTTCTCCACCTGTGTGGCGACACTGGAATGCAGGCACGTCTCTCCTGTCTAGAAGGGTCGGTAATGTTGGTTCATTCCAAGGGCGAGGTGATCAGAACTAGTCAAAAATAAAAATCCTATGTACATAGGTCGTGTTTGTTCCATTGCTTCTGATTCCGTAGCAATTCTGTCGATTTATAGCGTAGAATTCTCTGCCTATATTATCATTGCTGACATATCTCATTTGCTTGTTATGTCATGACTACCACTTACGGTTGTTCTCGTCTTCATAACACATCATATGGTATTTTAATTGTATTCTCACAGTAACGTTGCATAACGGCTATATCTTCAATTGGGTCTGCCGTGATTGGAGGGTGTGGCGAGCTGGCTGACGAGTGTCCGCCTCTCTGGGGTCGTGCGACGCCCCGTTGGCTTTTGCACCCGCCGCTTCCCTTTGTGTCCGTTCGATTGTTCCACGAGAAACAGTTTTGTCTCCCAATACTTCCCTGGCATAACCCTAAATCCTGTCCTTAGCCCAACGAATGAGATCTGAGGCTCCAGGTTGCTCCGGCTGAATGCGGGGCGGCTTTGCATTGTGGGTAGTGACAGGTGACCACTATGCCGGAACAAAGAGCGGGTTGTTGCCATACCAAGATCTTCTTTCTTCTGCCCATGTTCCGCTCTCGCCACAATCTGTCAAATTTTCCCTTTGCCATTGAAGGGCTTGGCAGCAGAAAACAGCTTTATATAGACTAATCCAAGCAGAAGTAAGAGTGGACACACAAGCCCGACGGATGGGGTCCAAGACACCAGCATCGCCCAGTTTATCTTGTAAAAAGAAGAAAGGAAAAGGCGTAAGAACGAAAAGGGAGATATCTGAGGGCTGATTAAAAAGATCATGGGAAAGTAACAGTTAAACAAGTTATTGAAGGTGCCAACCATGGAACTAACTGCTCTGTCGTCATGGCAATGCAGATTCGAACCAAACTAATTGCCTACGATGGGTTTTTAAGAGTACCCATTGATAACAGGGAGAGTTTATTAGGCGTCGTCTGTAACTATGAGAGACACTGAAATCAAAGGTGGCATTACATTAGAGGCATCTGCATTGATATACAGTGTATTACACAGTGAATTGGCATTGTGTGAATGAATACATTTACACCATTGACAAACAAAATATACTTTACATATCATTGCGTTGAGCATTGTGACAACGGCGCAGGAACAACGGAGACAACTGAACGTTCAATGTTGTTTACAGGGAGTGTCACGATTGGTGTGGTGGCGTTGCTACACTTCCATTTCGGTGATCCACTTCCGTGTTTTTGTTCTCACTAGCTGTGATTACTTCCTCTTTCACGTGGTCACAGCTGTTAGTAATCTGTCACTTTATCTGGGATATAAGAGGGTCGCGAGCAGTGCACTCGTTGCTTCGCATTGTTACATGTCACACGTTATTTTAGAGGTGAGTGTTTGTGTATTTTGAGTGCTATTGTGGTTTGTGGAATGTTTTGTATGTAAGTCGCGATATGCGCACTGTTTATTTCAGTTAAACCAGTTAGCCTTTTTTCCGCCGTTATCGGTTTGTTTTACGTTGGTGTATTAATAAACCTGTTCAAAACGGATACATTGGCTCTGCACATGGCTTCACGCACTACACCTTGGACGGACCGTGACAGAATGCGAAGCCCACAAAGAAGCCACCGTCGCACCACGGAGCAGTGGGACTGGGGTAAGCCGGAGACGCCCGAAGAGGAGTATAGGCGCCTCCGTGCTTACTTCGGGTATGAGCCACCGATGCAGCTATCAGGGCCGATTACATCGGGTCCGCGGTCCCTCCCGGAGGAAGGCAAGAGGGCACCCCGAAGGCGTCCCAAGAAGGTTTTTGGGGGGGAGCTAAGGAGGTGTTCCGGGAGGACCGCGGAGAGAGCACCCACGGTCCTGGTGCTGCAGGAACGGCCCCCCACTGCTCCGGGGCTGCAGACAGGGGGAGGGAAACCCTTGGAGCTACAGCCACTACCCCCGCCGTGGGAAGACCCTTTTCTGCCGCCGACGACAGGGACAGAAAAACCCCCGGAGGGGTTGGATGAACAGCCCTCAGCTGTTATTAGGACGTGGTGGAGGACATGGCTGGAGCTACAGCCACAAACCCCGCAGTGGGAAGACCCTTTTCGGCCACCGACGTCAGGGACAGAAAAACCCCCGGAGGGGTTGGATGATCAGCCCTCGGCTGTTATTAGGACGTGGTGGAGGACATGGCTGGATTTACAGGAGCCAGCGCCTGAGATGGTCGCCACCACGCTTGCGCCTGAGATGGTCGCCGTCACGCCAGCGTTCACGATGGTTCCTGCCGTCCCGCCAGCGCCCAAGATGGCTACCGTCGTCCCGCCAGCGCTCAAGATGGCTGTTGCCGTCCCGCCAGCGCCCAAGATGGCTGCTGCCGTCACGCCAGCGCTCAAGATGGCTGCCGTCGTCCCGCCGGCGCTCAAGATGGCTGTTGCCGTCACGCCAGCGCCCACGATGGCTCCCGCCGTCACGCCAGCGCCCACGATGGCTCCCGCCGTCACGCCAGCGTCCACGATGGCTCCCGCCGTCCCGCCAGCGCCCAAGATGGCTACCGTCGTCCCGCCAGCGCCCAAGATGGCTGCCGCCGTCACGCCAGCGTCACGATGGCTCCCGCCGTCCCGCCAGCGCTCAAGATGGCTGTTGCCGGCACGCCGGCGCTCAAGATGGCTGCCGTCGTCCCGCCGGCGCTCAAGATGGCTGTTGCCGTCACGCCAGCGCCCACGATGGCTCCCGCCGTCACGCCAGCGTCCAAGATGGCTACCGTCGTCCCGCCAGCGCCCAAGATGGCTGCCGCCGTCACGCCAGCGTCCACGATGGCTCCCGCCGTGCCGCCAGCGCTCAAGATGGCTGTTGCCGCCACGCCAGCGCTCAAGATGGCTGCCGTCGTCCCGCCGGCGCTCAAGATGGCTGTTGCCGTCACGCCAGCGCCCACGATGGCTCCCGCCGTCACGCCAGCGTCCAAGATGGCTACCGTCGTCCCGCCAGCGCCCAAGATGGCTGCCGCCGTCACGCCAGCGTCCACGATGGCTCCTGCCGTGCCGCCAGCGCTCAAGATGGCTGTTGCATCGCCGCCCACAATGGCTGCCGCATCGCCGCCCACAATGGCTGCCGCATCGCCGCCCACAATGGCTGCCGCATCGCCGCCCACAATGGCTGCCGCATCGCCGCCCACACTGGCTGCCGCATCGCCGCCCACAATGGCTGCCGCATCGCCGCCCACAATGGCTGCCGCATCGCCGCCCACAATGGCTGCCGCATCGCCGCCCACAATGGCTGCCGCATCGCCGCCCACAATGGCTGCCGCATCGCCGACCACGAAGGCCGCGCCACGACTCGCTCACGATGGCCGCCGCCACGACTACGCTCACGATGGCCGCCGCCCGCTACGCTCACGATGGCCGCCGCCACGCTCGCTCACGATGGCCGCCGCCACGACTCGCTCACGATGGCCGCCGCCACGACTACGCTCACGATGGCCGCCGCCACGACTACGCTCACGATGGCCGCCGCCACGCTCGCTCACGATGGCCGCCGCCACGACTACGCTCACGATGGCCGCCGCCACGACTACGCTCACGATGGCCGCCGCCACGACTACGCTCACGATGGCCGCCGCCACGACTACGCTCACGATGGCCGCCGCCACGACGGCGCCCACGATGGCCTCCGCCACCACGTCGCCCACGACGGCGGACTCTGAGCTGCACAAGATGGCGGACTCTGAGCCGCACAAGATGGCGGACTCTGAGCCGCACAAGATGGCGGACTCTCAGCCGCACTAGATGGCGGTCTCTCTGCCGCACTAGATGGCGGTCTCTCTGCCGCACTAGATGGCGGCCTCTCAGCCACCGAGGCCTTTTCAGGGCTGGACCTGCGGTCCTGGACTGACCCTTTTGGGTTTGACTGCGGGTTCTCTCCCTGTTGCTCCCTTGTTTTGGTTTTGTGTTTCCGTTCGGCTATCTGGGGAGCTAGCCTTTTAGTGGGGGATACTGTCACGATTGGTGTGGTGGCGTTGCTACACTTCCATTTCGGTGATCCACTTCCGTGTTTTTGTTCTCACTAGCTGTGATTACTTCCTCTTTCACGTGGTCACAGCTGTTAGTAATCTGTCACTTTATCTGGGATATAAGAGGGTCGCGAGCAGTGCACTCGTTGCTTCGCATTGTTACATGTCACACGTTATTTTAGAGGTGAGTGTTTGTGTATTTTGAGTGCTATTGTGGTTTGTGGAATGTTTTGTATGTAAGTCGCGATATGCGCACTGTTTATTTCAGTTAAACCAGTTAGCCTTTTTCCGCCGTTATCGGTTTGTTTTACGTTGGTGTATTAATAAACCTGTTCAAAACGGATACATTGGCTCTGCACATGGCTTCACGCACTACACCTTGGACGGACCGTGACAGAATGCGAAGCCCACAAAGAAGCCACCGTCGCACCACGGAGCAGTGGGACTGGGGTAAGCCGGAGACGCCCGAAGAGGAGTATAGGCGCCTCCGTGCTTACTTCGGGTATGAGCCACCGATGCAGCTATCAGGGCCGATTACATCGGGTCCGCGGTCCCTCCCGGAGGAAGGCAAGAGGGCACCCCGAAGGCGTCCCAAGAAGGTTTTGGGGGGAGCTAAGGAGGTGTTCCGGGAGGACCGCGGAGAGAGCACCCACGGTCCTGGTGCTGCAGGAACGGCCCCCACTGCTCCGGGGCTGCAGACAGGGGGAGGGAAACCCTTGGAGCTACAGCCACTACCCCGCCGTGGGAAGACCCTTTTCTGCCGCCGACGACAGGGACAGAAAAACCCCCGGAGGGGGGTTGGATGAACAGCCCTCAGCTGTTATTAGGACGTGGTGGAGGACATGGCTGGAGCTACAGCCACAAACCCCGCAGTGGGAAGACCCTTTTCGGCCACCGACGTCAGGGACAGAAAAACCCCGGAGGGGTTGGATGATCAGCCCTCGGCTGTTATTAGGACGTGGTGGAGGACATGGCTGGATTTACAGGAGCCAGCGCCTGAGATGGTCGCCACCACGCTTGCGCCTGAGATGGTCGCCGTCACGCCAGCGTTCACGATGGTTCCTGCCGTCCCGCCAGCGCCCAAGATGGCTACCGTCGTCCCGCCAGCGCTCAAGATGGCTGTTGCCGTCCCGCCAGCGCCCAAGATGGCTGCTGCCGTCACGCCAGCGCTCAAGATGGCTGCCGTCGTCCCGCCGGCGCTCAAGATGGCTGTTGCCGTCACGCCAGCGCCCACGATGGCTCCCGCCGTCACGCCAGCGCCCACGATGGCTCCCGCCGTCACGCCAGCGTCCACGATGGCTCCCGCCGTCCCGCCAGCGCCCAAGATGGCTACCGTCGTCCCGCCAGCGCCCAAGATGGCTGCCGCCGTCACGCCAGCGTCCACGATGGCTCCCGCCGTCCCGCCAGCGCTCAAGATGGCTGTTGCCGGCACGCCGGCGCTCAAGATGGCTGCCGTCGTCCCGCCGGCGCTCAAGATGGCTGTTGCCGTCACGCCAGCGCCCACGATGGCTCCCGCCGTCACGCCAGCGTCCAAGATGGCTACCGTCGTCCCGCCAGCGCCCAAGATGGCTGCCGCCGTCACGCCAGCGTCCACGATGGCTCCCGCCGTGCCGCCAGCGCTCAAGATGGCTGTTGCCGCCACGCCAGCGCTCAAGATGGCTGCCGTCGTCCCGCCGGCGCTCAAGATGGCTGTTGCCGTCACGCCAGCGCCCACGATGGCTCCCGCCGTCACGCCAGCGTCCAAGATGGCTACCGTCGTCCCGCCAGCGCCCAAGATGGCTGCCGCCGTCACGCCAGCGTCCACGATGGCTCCTGCCGTGCCGCCAGCGCTCAAGATGGCTGTTGCATCGCCGCCCACAATGGCTGCCGCATCGCCGCCCACAATGGCTGCCGCATCGCCGCCCACAATGGCTGCCGCATCGCCGCCCACAATGGCTGCCGCATCGCCGCCCACACTGGCTGCCGCATCGCCGCCCACAATGGCTGCCGCATCGCCGCCCACAATGGCTGCCGCATCGCCGCCCACAATGGCTGCCGCATCGCCGCCCACAATGGCTGCCGCATCGCCGCCCACAATGGCTGCCGCATCGCCGACCACGAAGGCCGCGCCACGACTACGCTCACGATGGCCGCCGCCACGACTACGCTCACGATGGCCGCCGCCACGACTACGCTCACGATGGCCGCCGCCACGACTACGCTCACGATGGCCGCCGCCACGACTACGCTCACGATGGCCGCCGCCACGACTACGCTCACGATGGCCGCCGCCACGACTACGCTCACGATGGCCGCCGCCACGACTACGCTCACGATGGCCGCCGCCACGACTACGCTCACGATGGCCGCCGCCACGACTACGCTCACGATGGCCGCCGCCACGACTACGCTCACGATGGCCGCCGCCACGACTACGCTCACGATGGCCGCCGCCACGACGGCGCCCACGATGGCCTCCGCCACCACGTCGCCCACGACGGCGGACTCTGAGCTGCACAAGATGGCGGACTCTGAGCCGCACAAGATGGCGGACTCTGAGCCGCACAAGATGGCGGACTCTCAGCCGCACTAGATGGCGGTCTCTCTGCCGCACTAGATGGCGGTCTCTCTGCCGCACTAGATGGCGGCCTCTCAGCCACCGAGGCCTTTTCAGGGCTGGACCTGCGGTCCTGGACTGACCCTTTTGGGTTTGACTGCGGGTTCTCTCCCTGTTGCTCCCTTGTTTTGGTTTTGTGTTTCCGTTCGGCTATCTGGGGAGCTAGCCTTTTAGTGGGGGATACTGTCACGATTGGTGTGGTGGCGTTGCTACACTTCCATTTCGGTGATCCACTTCCGTGTTTTTGTTCTCACTAGCTGTGATTACTTCCTCTTTCACGTGGTCACAGCTGTTAGTAATCTGTCACTTTATCTGGGATATAAGAGGGTCGCGAGCAGTGCACTCGTTGCTTCGCATTGTTACATGTCACACGTTATTTTAGAGGTGAGTGTTTGTGTATTTTGAGTGCTATTGTGGTTTGTGGAATGTTTTGTATGTAAGTCGCGATATGCGCACTGTTTATTTCAGTTAAACCAGTTAGCCTTTTTTCCGCCGTTATCGGTTTGTTTTACGTTGGTGTATTAATAAACCTGTTCAAAACGGATACATTGGCTCTGCACATGGCTTCACGCACTACACCTTGGACGGACCGTGACAGGGAGTTTTTCTTCTTTCTCCGCGGTGGGAAGATATTTGGGAGCCGAAGCTTATGTGCGTCCTTTCAAATGAAAAGAATGCCCACAGAAACATTTGGCATCCCACCAGATTTCAAATATATAGCTGGATCGACCTCCCCCCAATCAAACGGATGAATAGAAGCCACAAACCCTAAGGATGAATCCACCACCAATGGCTGAAAAGTAGACGGTTGCCCTGCGTGAATCCATCAAAACCCACGCTCTGATCACCAGTATGGAATAACAACGTGACCGAGTGGCTATATTTTGATTAAAACCGAATCCTGCTTCAATACAAAAACACGTAAGAGGTTGTGTTTAATCCATTACATAGAAATGCACGTTTGGTTTTTAAATCATAAATCCTTTATGACTTTTGTATAAGGTCATTATTTTTCGAGCACCAGTAAGTATTGTTGAATGCATTACAGATGGGTCTGAAGTAAACTTTTAGCAAGAGAATTAATCTTTTGTTAAAAAATGAAAGTGAGAAGATTTCACGCACTTATGTTGTGAACTTCGATTGGTCTTTAACTCTCAACATCAATTGGTCAAACTTTCAAAATTCTTCTTTAAAAATATATACCTTTATTCATGCTGATCAGCGTTTAAAAGTTGTTCATTCAAAATAAGCTGGCATATGCATTATCTGTGACTTGACTTGTGACTGTTGACCAAAAACTAAAAGAGATAAAGAAGAAAATATTCTCCAATAGAAACAGAGCTGTGAAACAGGACTACACTGACTGAAGAAACAAAAGGGCTGCTTTAGGCCTGTCTCCTGATATTTTCCAACTCAGCGAAAAGCCATTGTGTGACTGAAAAAAGTTAAGTTAAAAGCTTAGCCTGGTATGTGAGAACAGCTGTTGAACAGTTGCGTAATACAAGCAAATACTTTCCCCTGGTTCCTACCAGTGCCACTACAATTTCCCTGAATACACAGGACCACTACAATTTCCCTGAATACACGGGACCACTACAATTTCCCTGAATTTACAGGACCACTACATTTTCCCTGAATTCACAGAGCCACCACATTCTGCCTCATTTTTTTTAGAAGACAAAAAGGGTACTTTTGTACCCAGAATGGTTATTTATCCTTTTGATTTTAAATTAGAATCCAGGTAAGTCTATATTGTCCACAATAGCGTTATAATTGTAAGAGGTTTAATGCCCAAAAGGTACAACGCAGAACTCACAATCAAGTTGGACCTCATTCCAAACGTCAGCATGAAATTCAACAGGAGTTCTCAAATAAAATGCTCGTCATACAGATACAACAGATTACTACGTATACTGATCAGAATACCGTGATCAAAAAATACCAGGTGCATAGAGCAGGTCCAGTTCATCCTGACACATTTGCTGTGTCACATCATTAAATTGGTCCAGACATGAGGTTGACTTTCCAAGTGTGGTCAATGTTCCTTGTAAAAACGTTCACAGCTGTTTGATCCAAGAGCCTGTTTATCATTTCAGTGAGTAACCTGATAGCGTCCATTCGGGTCAGAGTGTTAAACCTATATGTCACTACTGCAGTCAGACCAAAGTTCAGATATCGAACTAGCTAATCCTCTTTACAGAGAAAACATAAACCCAAAGAAATATTATAGGAAGTATGGAACGTGAAAAAAATACATTAAATAGAAAGTCAGCCAGCCGATACATCTGTATTATCTAAACATAGCAGGTTTACAGATGGGATTTGTGAATATGTTAGATGCTAAATGCTGTGAACATGCTACATCAAATATAGAAACCGGAGCAAACAAGAACAACACTGGATCAGCGTTCTATTGTCAAAATGATTTCTCCTGCATATGTGCTGCTACAGATATAATACAGCTACACGCTATCTGCGTAACGCTGTCCCTTTAACTCTAGAATGGCGCTCTCCTCCAGTCACCATCTGGACAGCTGCGAGTCTGTGTGTTACTCAGTCACGTTTTCAGCTGTCCACAGTCATGGATCTCACTCAATGCTTCAGAGGCTGATTATGAATGAAGAAGCACAGGGGGACGTCAATAGTAGCGATGCGTTTCCCTCCGGCTCCATACGCACATTTGTAACCATTCGTCACGCTGGTTGGATTTTTCCAAGAATATGATCCAAATTTGTCTTTGATGAGGTGCAAAGTGCTAGTTGTTACACTCTCTAGTATTACTAAATGACATTGACTAATGTTTAAGTACAGTTTTTTTATCACTTCGGTACTATTCTTGTAGCTATGTTGTTAAATTAATTTCTGTTCATTTCTGTCACATCTGTGAATACAAAACTCTAAGAACATCACACTTGTGACGCAGAAAGTTTTTCATTCAAAATATGCCACATACATCTCTCACCACAAAACCGTTGATTCATAAGAACATGACAGTTCCCATGTCCACCTCTATGACAGTTCCCATGTCCACCTCTATGACAGTTCCCATGCCCACCTCTATGACAGTTCCCATGTCCACCTCTATGACAGTTCCCATGTCCACCTCTATGACAGTTCCCATGTCCACCTCTATGACAGTTCCCATGTCCACCTATATGACAGTTCCCATGTCCACCTATATGACAGTTCCCATGTCCACCTCTATGACAGTTCCCATGTCCACCTATATGACAGTTCCCATGTCCACCTATATGACAGTTCCCATGTCCACCTCTATGACAGTTCCCATGTCCACCTCTATGACAGTTCCCATGTCCACCTCTATGACAGTTCCCATGCCCACCTCTATGACAGTTCCCATGTCCACCTCTATGACAGTTCCCATGTCCACCTATATGACAGTTCCCATGTCCACCTATATGACAGTTCCCATGTCCACCTCTATGACAGTACCCATGTCCACCTCTATGACAGTTCCCATGTCCACCTCTATGACAGTTCCCATGTCCACCTCTATGACAGTTCCCATGTCCACCTCTATGACAGTTCCCATGTCCACCTCTATGACAGTTCCCATGTCCACCTCTATGACAGTTCCCATGTCCACCTCTATGACAGTTCCCATGTCCACCTCTATGACAGTTCCCATGTCCACCTCTATGACAGTTCCCATGTCCACCTCTATGACAGTTCCCATCCCACCACCCCTCTGACGGACCTCTCCCTTTTTCTTCCTGTCTATCCTGCTTCATGTTGAATGAAAGTGCCCATGTTTACATCCCCCCTTTATATGGTGACTAATTACTGCAAGGTTACAACTTTATCAGTAATAAGTGTTCATATGTGTGGTTACATGGAGTTTGGATGTTCATACAAACACACATTTCACAGTATTTCAAATCAGTGATTAACCATTGATAGCAGTTGAATTAAGTGTTGATAAAATGTATAACGCAAATCTGAAGTGAAGCTTATCAACAGTCAAGTTAGCATTGTATTGCGAAAGACAATTACTTCATATGAAAGATATTTCTTTGGCGACACACTGATTAGATGTTGTGAAAAAGTGACTGTGCATTGTACTTTGTCAAAAAACATGTGATTACATGTTGAAAAAAACATGTAATAACATTTTTGTACTATAAGTTGTGTTGAATTTTGTACTAAAAGTTGTGAGATTTTACTACATTGTTGTGATAATACTACCAAAGTGATAAAGAAACAGTACAATTGCACCATTCTGAACAAACCATTTTCCAGGGGTTAGGGTTAGTGTCTTTTTTTGTCTGACGGTTCTTTCTTTCTAAAAATAAATTGACGTCAAGATGAGGGTAGTAATTTCTGATTACCGGGTGTGTCTTTGTCTCACTTAGTGAAGTACCACAAGGAGACAGCTGAGTGTAGCATGAGACCAAGAGTACAGACTCAGTTTGCAGTCTCCTCAGAGTTCCTGTGGTCACACATTGCATGTGTTTATCCCCGAAGAGAAACTGAGACCAAACTGTAATAATAGATCTCACAGGTTTTGAATGAGATGTAATATTGCCATGAACATTAAGGACTTTTGATATACGTCAGTTATTTCATACATTATTGATTTATTTTGGAAAAATATTTAGTTGATTTCGTCATGGCCAACAGCAATAAAACAATTCCGATAGGTTCTGTACAATGCTTCTTAAATACATTTTGTTGGAAAACAAAGTCACATTGACCTGAAGTGCCTTATATACATTATACATATTTGCAAAAAAAGAACTTAAATTATATCAAAATGAACTCAAACAAATGAAACAAATAACACAATTAAATAAAAAATACATATTTGAAGAAGACAACGAAAAAGTATTTCATCAAATTTGAAGGCAGTGTTTCTCCCTCTGCGAGCCAATTCAGAAGACTGGCTCGAATGCCTTACAAATATACACTGCATTTAGTGCATACTCATTATACACAGTAACTAACTCAAATGTGTATGTTTAAATACGTTTTGAAAAGCAACCCCTCCATACATAGTGCAATGAGGTAAAACTGTCCTCACAGGCAGTGCAACAAGTCCATATTGGGCACGTTCCTGGGAAAAACAAAACTTGTGAGAGCGCGGGCCAGTATGGTCCAACCATCCTTTATCTGCAGTCACTGTGCTTCCTTCAGTCGAGAACCAGCTCATTCTGAATATCAATAACAATGTTTAGTCCCACAGCAGCAGTCACTTGAAGGGAAACCTTCCCTCTGGTTTTGAGCAGCATTTACCGGAGTAAAACCTCCTGTAGAGAAGACGAGCCACAGCTCATGGTGGTGTTACACCTGGGAAAACAAAACGCGGAGACGGTTTAGCGTCGTAGAAATGGTTTCGATTCGTGTGTGTTGAGCTATTCACAGAGCACTGTCGAGATGCAAACAAGCGGAAATGTCTTTCTCACCTCAGTTGCAATGATACATTCATCTTTCTCGTCTGATATGACGTAGACTGACTGGTACTTTGTGTCACCGCACATCGAATCCTCGGCGTGTTTGTTTTCTGAGGTGTCACTGAGAACACAAGAAAGAGTAAACACATTAGCATCGACATTCGTTGAGACTTTTCACACAGACATGACTCCTGATGGTTGGCGCGCGCCGTTTAACCGTGTGCGTTCATATTCACCTCCTTAAATGTTTTCTGTGTTTCTCTTCAAAATCACTGTCGGAACACACAGACTCTGAACACCTCGATTCAGGACTCTTCGCTTCACTCCTCTCTTGCTCCTCTTTTAACAAATCGTCCGGTTTCAGCTCGTGCACGAGGTTACAATCCACTGAAGTGTACCGAGACCTGTAGCCGTTCTTTTCCGAACCGCCGTTGTCCGAGTGAAAGTCCACCTTCTTGTTTGTGTTCTTGACCCCCGTCGTGCCGATCATGCTGACGGAAAGTTCCTTGTCAGATCTTTGACAGTTGTTGGTCAAATTGTTCATGGTCTCGCTGTCACTGTGGTTGTCGCCCTGCTGGCTCCTCCGCTGCACTTTGACCCGGACGTAAACCACGAGCACAGCGCAGCTCAGCAGAAGCACCAGCGCCAGGATAATCCCGGCACACACCGCCGTCCAGGGGAACGTTCCCTGGTCCTCGTCTTTGGAGTATCTCTTATCGGCTCCCTCCAGCGCGGGCTGACCCTGGGACTGCTCCGGCAGCAGGAACTGGCAGTTATGACCTCCATACCCTGGCACGCAGGCACACACGTAGCGGTTCTTCCTCTCGTGGCAGGTGGCTCCATTGTGGCAAGGGTTGTGCTCGCACTTGCTGATGGGCGAGCTGCAGTTCTTGCCGGTATATCCAGGTGGGCAGGTGCACGAGTAGTCGTTCATGGCGTCCAGACACGTGCCGCCATTCTGGCAGGGATAGTTGGCGCAGTCATCAACGTTGTCCTCGCAGTTGTCTCCGGAGAAGCCTTCCTGGCACTGGCACATGTATGCGTTCACAAGGTCCACACACTGGGCCCCTGGAGACAGTGCAAAAATACGGTTAAAGCATCTGTTCTCCGGACACGCCAGCTCACTTTGAATACAGACATTATTCCGGTAAACTCGGAACTGGAGAGACGTGTTTCGGCTTACCGTTGGAACATGGGTTGGAGGTGCAGTGGTCGATCTTCTTCTCGCAGTTGAATCCGGCGTGGCCGAGAGGACACTGGCAGAAGTAGCCACCTTCCGGGTTGTCCGCACAGCGTCCGCCGTTGAAGCAAGGCCCGTCCGCGCAGCTCATGGCGCTCAGCTCACAGTTGTTACCGTAGAAGCCTGGGGGGCAGCCACATTTGTATGTATTCTCCTGATCCTGTCAGGAGGAAAGACAGAGGCACTTGCTCAGCTAGAGTCACAACTCCATAACAACCTGCCGTTAACCGCACGATCAACACGCTGCCTTCGCCGCGCGGGAGGCCTTCCAGTTCGTGCTTAGCAGAAGCACAAAACTATGGCCAATTACATCATTGAGGAGCCCTTTCCAATGTAATAAATTAGCAGAAGCACGGGCGAAAAAACACTTACAGTGCAGCTTCCCCCGTTGCGGCAGGGGCTGTTGGAACATTCGTTGACCTCAATCTCACAGCTGGCCCCTGTGAAGCCGGGCCAACAGGAGCAGGTGTAGCTGCCCTGGCCAGTGTTGGTACAAGTTGCCCCATTCATGCAGGGCCTGTGGTGGGTGCAGTAGTTGAGATCTGAAACGGACAATGGCACATGTGGCTTAGTCTTCTGAGACTGTGTGCAGTCACAAGCAGGATGTTCAATGTCTCGCCTTCAGGCGACTAAATCCCAACCAGTGTATCTGCACAGCGTCTGGATTGTGGATTCCGGTCCAAAACAGGACCAGCGTGTTTGCTACAAGGGCATACTGGCGAAACGGGTGCAAATGGGAGATTACGGGACTCACCTTGGTTACAGAAGAGGCCACCCCAGCCTTCCTGACAGTTGCACTGCCACGGCTGCTGGCAGGTGCCATGAAGGCAACCCGGGTAGCGGATGCAGTCATCACAGTAGCGCCCACTGAAGCCAACTCTACACCTGTAAACATACAGCGAAACTAGTTAGACATCCGGCTCGTGAAACTGTACCGAACTGTGATCCTGTTGACAGATTGACTGAAGTGAGACGGACGGGTCTCCCGGGAACTCACTTGCATTCCCCGGGCTTTTCGCAGAACCCATGCTCCTCGTCACAACCAGGAAGACAGATCGCTGCAATGAGAAAGACCATCACACGTGAATCATGGGAATCTCACTCATTGAACCAGGGCCCCTTTTCAAATGGGCCCTTTTCAGTAAACACTGGCTAATTCATTTCAGTGGGCCGATGGCCCCATTAGCTGTTACCTAGAAAATATGCTCCCCACATCACCAGGGGGACCAGGCATTCTGCTTAACACAGTTGCTCCCGCACAAAAGATTCACACACAAAGGCTTCTTTTTTTCCTATAACTGTGGGTCAGAAGTCCCTTTTTTTCTTTCTGCTCGTACAGCCCCTCCCCTGAATGTCCCCGAGTCGGTGCAGATAAGAGTGGACAGCTGGTGTACATGGTGCCAGTGCAGGACAGCTGCTCCATTGTCTACTCTCACTCAGCAGCTGCCCGCAACCAACAATACCTCACCGCACTAAGCCAATCAGCGCCAAGCGCACTGCCAAGTAGCCAATCAGGCATTACATTTAATCTATGGCACGCGTGTGATTATTCGGCAAACTTCTCTCATTTAAATTCGCCTAAACAGTAGCCGGGACGCCTGTTGCAACTCACGTTTTTTAGAAAAAAAAGTTGAAATATTAAGTAATAGACCAAAGTATTTAGACAAAAAATAAAGCACACGTAGGAATGATTATGCAAAATAAATAAAACGGAAAAACAAACGAATGAAGGCCTATACGGGCAAAACAAAAGCAGCAGTGACCATGTGGCATATACTCACATTCAGTGCAGTAAGCTCCTTTCCATCCGGAGTTGCAGATGATCTCGCCACGTTCCCCACAAGTGAAGTGACCGAAGGCGTCGTCCCGAGGACGGCAGAAGACAGAACAGCCCTCCCCGTAGTAGTGCTCGTCGCAGACAAACCGGTAGGAGTACTTCAGCTCGGTCCTTCCACCGGTCTGTAAGTCCGAGGACCACTCATCACCCACTGTCAAGTGCCTCTGGGTAGTGAAGCGACTGATAAGACGTTCGGGGTGATCTGAAAACGATTAAAACAATAATATAAGTATACTAAATATAAATATATAAATATTGATACTTAATTATTGTAAATAAATTTAGTGGAAAATTGTACCTGTTGAAAGATCATCGATAGAGTCCGTGCCTATGGCCTCGATGATGAGAGAGAATGTCCCCTATATTGAAAAAAACAAGCAAAGAATATGATGAACAACTGTGGAAATTGGTTATTAGATGCTGACGCACTATACAGTCCATGCATAAACCTCAAGATGATTCACGTGTGAAAGATTGCATCCATTATAGGCTTAATAGAGGTGTGCCATCGCTTTTAGGTCTCACACTTAATTCCACCAGTTTCACACAGATGTAAAATGGAGCGGAATTTCACGCAGAGATGCCAATTATATATGCCAAGTGTGAGGATGTGAAGTTCCCCACAAACGTGCCCAAATGTGCCCAAATGTCTCCCCGGATATATGGCACGACCGTTGGGTTATTTACATAATTAATTACATGTATTTATATTATAAACAGAGTAGTACAAATGACCATGATTGTGCCTGAATTGTTCATGCGCCGCAACTCACCGGCCACGTGAATCCAAAGGGGAACGGAATCGGGTTGGCGAATGCTTCTGCGGTTGTTTCGGGCACTTGGAACGAGTTTGACCCGAGGACCGGAGTGACCGCTCCGCCGTAGGTGCACGGGGGCTCCGGTGACACGTTTACCTGGTAGTGCTTCAAGCAAATCCTAAAAAACGTTTTGCATTCACACTGTTGCATCCCGGAGACTCCTTGGCAGCAGTTTGCGTTGCCCGCCACCCCTTTCTTGTTTAGGAACTCTTGTAACTTCAATTGGAAAACCCCTGAGCAAAAACCCTGCAGGAAACACAATGCATGATGTTGTTATTACATGTGCATTCTGGATTACGATGTTGTTGTTTGCGTATTAATGGCCATTGATGCAGTTGCAAAATATAGAAATCAGTTTGCGTTACAATAAAATGTGCAATACCTGGCATATCAAGACACAAAGGATGACAGCTATCGCGACTGACTGGCGTCCCATTCTGCTGATAATATTAAATAAATAGTGAAATGTCCATGCAGGAGCCAGGGCACTGAATGAATGACCCCGCTCAGAAAATCATAGAGAAGTTATGTTCCGTTAGCAAAAGTCCCACTGGAAAATCCGTACGAGGTCTTCAGACGTCTTGAAGGGAACTGGAGTTTATTTGGATGCTTCTCGGTGTATCTTCATTAACAAAATATGCAGTACAATGTAATCCTCAGTAATTAATTCGACAGTCCGTGCCAAGGCGTTAATTCCCATCCAGGTAGGCAATTAGATATGAGCCTGCAGTTCAACACAGCTTCTGACCCAAGTATTAGGGGTTACTTTTGTTTTGTTTATTTCCTCTTGATTGATAATTGAGAAAAACTGGTACCGATCCAAAACACTTCCCCAAGGCTTTCTAAGTTCCTTACCCTGCGATACTATTCGTGTGTCTGATGTCCTGGTCCGCCTGCCGCCCGGTTATATACAGGCAGAGGCTCCTAGGGTAATGAGATGCAAATGAGCTACTCCCCAATCTGGCTCCAGCTGTCACAAAGGGACACTTTTCCAAACCTCCCTCCCTCTCAAAAGAGATCGCCAAATGGTCACTGAGCGCTGTAAAATGTGCAACCCTGCCTTCCCCGTGCATGGCCAAAACATTCTCATTTAAATTCCAACAAATGTTATACCGCGAGAATCCTTTACATATGTCCATCTCTGACGTGAACCTCAAATTACATCACAGAACATCTCCACATCTCCACACTGTCTGAACCCGCGCAAAAACAAGAACTTTGCAATCTGGAATGAGCTCTCCGACAAATACTATATTTCCACTGTGTTTATTAGCTTCGCGCATTACTCTTTTCTCTTGATTGATGATTTATATTTAATTTGTCATAATTTTGGACTATACGTTTGTCATCATTAACAAACTTTTGACACCGTTGCGATGTCTAATCAGAATGTAAAAAGAGTGGTCAACATTAATTCATAATTTATTTAAATGATAACTTTATATATTGTCCCATAGCTCTTAAAAAACTGTTTCCCAAATCCGATATTATTGCACTTTTGCACCATGGTTTTCTTCACTTAAGTGTTTAGAGAAGTGTGCGCATCAACAGGTGGGTGTTTTTTCCTCTTCCCCTCTTGTTTATTATGTAAAAATATCGCATTGACTTTATGGACATACAGATTGTCCATCTTACATATTCTCACATGCCGGGCAGTAAACACTTTGCCGGTGTGTGTCGTTCGCGTGGCTGTCATTAAGGCACTTTGTTATTGTGCGGGGCGCAGGAAAAGTTGCGTCTTTGTGCTCTCAGCTGTATGGTAATTCAGTCAGCAGCACCTGCTCTCTCCACAATGTACCGGGGAGAAAGAGCTCCCCTCGGCGCACGCTGCCGGCCCTACAACAATGTGCTCGGTTAAAAACACACACACGCATAGATCGCTAAAAGTCCTCCTTTTTGGGGTTATTTGAGTATCAGCGACAACAACAGAGAGTTTTTTCAACCGGCCTATACAAATTGGTAAACTGTCCATTTATTTTCATGCGCTGAGACTTTTAGAAACACATTTGTGTCATGTGCAAAAGAGGACCTAATTTGTACCGGATCATCTCTGAGCTGATTGCACTGGCTCGCTGGTGACACCGAGGGTGTGTGTGTGTGTGTGTGTCCCGTGTGTGTGTGTGTGTGTGTGTGTGTGTGTGTGTGTGTGTGTGTGTGTGTGTGTGTGTGTGTGTGTGTGTGTGTCTGTGTGTCTGTGTGCGTGTGTGTGTGTGTGTGTCGGGTGGTCTTAATATAGGACGCTAATTGAAACGGCATTTCCATTTTTTTGGGCGGCTGGCAGCAACGACATTTTAATATTTGAGCGCCTGTCCAAAACAAGGAGAGCATTGATCCCACGCGTAATTACGCACACTTGTTCACCATGCCATTCTGGCTATAATGTCTGACTGGTGTTTTTATTTTGCTTATAATCCTTTACAACAGTCGACATATGAATAGGTGCATGTCTTTGTGGCCATATAGGAAAGGGCGAGGTGATAACATTTAAACCCTATGACTAATACCATTATTAATGTAGTCTATTTGCAGATCGAGTTGTCTTTAACCAGTTGTTGCAATCCATTCAGTGAAGTAATCCGAAGGCTGATGTTTTTTTTGCAGGTCATTGCAGTCCATCATCACACAGCCAGTACTACCAGGCATTTATTATATTGACGTGGCGCACATTTCTCGATTACCGCAGCAAAGCGTAACCGAAAGGCATGGTGAAATCTTTCAGAATCATACCCACTATACACTTATTCTTTTCGAGCATAATTTATGCCACGCGATTCTGTCTTGGTTAAATCAAGCAGAAACCTCCTCCAGCCAACCCCCCCAACTTTCTGTATAGGTGGACCATGGGGAGACTGTTTAACTTAAGTGTTTCTATAGGGGGCTGTTGTACTTTAACTCCTGCCCACCAGTAGCTCCGATGAACAAAAGGGGGACTCGAGCTCTGACTATTCATCTTTTCTTTGCGCTTTAATTTTCATTGATTTTGAATACAAGGGGGAGCCCTTGGGGATTCCATCTGAGGGCACGACACGCCTTTAGACGCGGACAGTCCCCCCCCCCCAAGCCAACCATCTGCTCCTCACCAAATGTCGTTTTTCCCCAACCTGAACTGCATGTCTCCACTGTTTCTCCACACATATTGCAGTCTTCATCCAAATTGGACTGGAAGCATGTTTAAGAGACTGCGACGGTATGATGCCGGCCATATGGTTGCATGGGGAAGCCAGAACTTATAGGGGTTTTCGGGAAGAATGCTCGTGGGAACGTGCACACTTTGAATGTCACACCATCACGACCAGATAGCAACCCACGCGTATAATCCACGCTGTCTAAAACCAATTTATCAACATATGACTTTATTTAAAGTTTGCACAATTGATCTTGCTGATCGATATCGATATGATCATTTGAGCTGGAGCTATTCAACTGAGTGGAATAAACATTGAACTAGTTGTTGTACAATATATGCATGTACATTGATTGGAACAAAATCAATATGCACAGTTACCAGGGATGTCTATTATAGGTTTGTCAAAAAGACAGACAACAGGTGCGATGTGAAGAGGCATCTCTGTTCTTTCGATCATTTCCCTCATAACTGGACGTATTGGGTTCAGATAGAGGACGGGGCTTTTTTTAGTGTGCTGAACCTCCGGGCCGAGATTTATTTTGGGACAATGGGTCTCTCTGGGTCGGCATCTTGTGTGATGCTGCAAACGGGGCTGATTACAATGATAAAGAATCTGTCGCGTGGCTCGATTGCGTCCAGATGATGGATAAGCAGCAGTGCAGCATCACCCTGCATGACGACAGAAAGTGGTGAGCAAATCATCTGCTTGCTCCGGCCCGTCCCCTATTTTAATGACAATACCCATGTGCTTACCTGTGATCCTATATGAACGACACGGGATTCATTTGTCTTCAAGCAGTACGATTACTCCGGCGCAGCTGCGCTGTGCGAGTGGACAAGGACCCATTTCAAAGAGACCTTTTTGTGCCCTGTATTGTAGGGGTCATGGGGGAAGATTGGGGGTAACGTGCGTGCGTGCGTGCGTGTGTGTGTGTGTGTGTGTGTGTGTGTGTGTTTTGTGTCTAAGTGTGAAAGCATTCTTTAGGATTTTTTTTTTACTGCTGAGCCACTCCTGAATTCTTTAGCAGAGTGAAGGGCAGTCGCGTGCTTTGCGGAGAACATCTGCCTCATTTGTTCACCCCCCCTTGTGTGTCAAGCTTGGCTGCTAGTGGGGGGGAGGGGGGAGGGAGAAAATCAATAAAAGGTCAGAGGTGATCCAAACCGCAATATCAAGATGATTATTGATTTGCTGATTTGATGGGCTTATTCACACTAATATCTTTTTTATTATTGCATGAACTAAACTAAGCGAAAAAACAGTAGAAAGAATTTCCTGAGATAAATAACTTAGCAGATAATGCCAAGACTTTGTATGCTCTAGTTATATTTGTTTTGCAATGACGTTTGCTACGAATTATACGGAACCCTCTTGCCAGCATTAGATAGCCTATGTCGCATGCATTCAGTGCGAGATTTATGCACGCACACATACAATTTAGATATTTACCTAATCTAGCAGTTTTAAATAAATGCATCGATTCCCCAGTAAACCAACCACTATATCGCAATTTCACATTCGGCTATAAGCTCCAGTGCTAGAATGCGGTGGAGAGAGAGCGTGCAGTTATGAGCCCCTCACCCCCAATTCCGGACCAAGGCAATCTGAATGACGACACAACGCCACTCCATTCAATGGAGGATTTAAAGTGGGCGGTGCCCCTTTTGAACAGCTCCCCATGTCCCTGCATAGGAGCATCTGCCCAGAGATGAACAGATGTAGGCACCTGCGGTGACAGCACGCATATGCTCCATCCCATTCACACTTTTCAGGACTCCGGTCACAATAGAAGATAGACCTTTGTGTGCACAGTAATATAACTCCGGGATGATCTATTTCTTGGCAACAGCATGTAGACATATAGCCATATCTATTCGATAATATAGTACAAAGTTAATCCGATTCACTATTTTTAGATCCTTCTTTATCTATATATTTTTTAGAAACATATATATTTCTTTAAAGATCATAAACAGGGATAACTTTTTGCAGCCACCCTGAATAATATAACCGAGTTTAAATAAATGTTAGAATTTTTGGGTCAGTTGCAAGAACAGCCAACGTTTACCATACATTTTAATATGGTAAAGTGTTAAAAAATGTATGCTTAATTCTCAGTTACCCGGTAGCAGAATTTAACATTATTATGTAAAACAAGGTATCCCTGCGCGCACGTGCGCTTTGTTTATAAGCTATTACGTGATGACGCATTTGAGCGCGTCCTCTTCAAAACAGGAAGTTATCCCGTCCTGTGTGCTGCGGTTTGCGGTGGACTTCATGCATTCATGAATCCCGTGTAATGTATCTTGACGCCTAAAAGCGTGCCCACCTCGTTGTAGTGTATTTGGCGAACACACTAGTGATGTTGACTGCGATGTGTCGAATGCATAAACACACTGCAAATCCGTGTTGCGTTGCTAACTCATGACTTGGTTATGCTAAGATAACTAGCTAGCTAGTTGCAAATGCTGCAGACTCAATGCGAGTGAGCCCGCATGTTTGCTACTTACCGGTATGTGGATATGCAATACCACGTTTTGTCTGTTATGAATATGAGCTAACTGAGTTGCATTTGATACATGGATTGACTGGCAAGTGCGCATTTAGATAGCGAGTGTACGTTAAAGTTGGTTATATAAAACATATTGGATTTTTGTTCGTGTTTGTTAGTTGAGATGGGTGTAAAAGGACTGCAGTACTTTATTGAGAAATGTTGTCCCGAAGCCTGTGTGATGGTGGACCTCCGGGAGATGGCGAGGCGTCATGTCAACAGCCACCAGGATGGCAGCTGCAGCAACCCTCCTCCTACCCTGGTAGTGGATGGCATGGCCTGTCTGAGACAGTGGTACAGCTGCCAAGCCTGGGTGCACGGGGGCCAGTGGAAAGAGTTCATGCATCGTCTGGAGGAGTTTGTGGCTGCGTTTTCCTCTGCAGGTATACGACTTGTGTTCTTCTTCGACGGGGTCGTAGAGGAAGGCAAACGGGCGGAATGGGTGAAACGCCGACTGAGGGTCAATGAGGACATCGCCAGGGTTTTCCACCATCTGAAGTGCTACGCTCAACAGCCTGACGGGGATCTGTTCTGCCTCCCGTCAGGGTTGGCTACCTTTGCTCGCTTTGCTTTGAAATCTCTGTGCCAGGAGACCAGGTGTTCAGTCCGCGAGGCCGATTATGAGATTGCCAGCTTCGCCGTCCGTCACAACTGTATGGGCATCCTGGGGCAGGACACAGACTTTATCATCTTTGACTCAGTCCCTTATTTGTCGGTGAGTCAGCTGAGGCTAGACACCATGACCACGGTGCTGTTTTCCAGAGACACACTATGCCACGCCCTGCGTCTCCGGAAGGCGGAGCTCCCCCTGCTTGCGTGTCTCCTAGGTAACGACGTGGTGCCAGAGCAGCGGATGCAGCAGCTGCGTCGCGATGCCCTCGCGGCGTATCGGAGGAAACATCCACAGTCTCCTCCACAAGGGGAAAAGATTTATGCGGTAGCAGATTTCATCAGTAGCAACCAGCTGTCCGTGAAGGGAAACCAGGGCGTTAGCTCTGTGTCTCTGTCAGATAGAGAAGCTTTGGAGAAAGCAGTCCGGTATTATCTACTTCCTGGGCAACAGCCACTATGGGAAGTTCATAACACCTCACATCCCAGCTCTGTGTGTGTGATGGATGGCTACTTGAGTCCTGCTGTTCTCCAGGTAATTCAATGGAAGAAGTGGAGGTACCGCGTACATTGTTGCAGTGTAAATCACCAGTAACGTTAATAATACACGAGCACAATGTTATTTTTTATCCTGTTTTTGTTCCTCATTTAGGCCGCCAGAGAGCAACACATGCGAGCCGAGTGTTTTATGGTATACAATGTACTGAATGAGGGTGTAGTGGAATGTAGTAATACACTAGAAGACATAGAGGACACTGAGCTCAGCCCTCAGGCCATTGTGTTTCTACCCAGCAGAGAACACATTTATGGCATTCTGTTACCCACATATCCAGGTATTCTATGTTCCATGGTTATAATTATTATACATCCTGGTGATTATTACATGGATATTGCATAGCTTTCTGTCAGTTTTATGGTCGGACATCCCTCTCAGTAAAACAGGTTTCTATGTAAGTTTAACCCACGATTTACATCTCTTGCCTTTGATCATGTGTCTTCAGACGACTGTGAAGGGATGCCAAACGTGAGGGAATGGTTTGTCTTTCCTGGAAACCCGCTGAAGGAGCCCAAGCTGGTCTCTCCCAAGCCTGTGAATCTCTCTGGTGTGTTGTGAATTCCCGACACAAATGTCACGGCTCGTCACCAGCATGTAGTTGATTGCTTAATGCGATGGGCCGTAGATGGAGTAATTGCACTTTTCGATATATTGCGTTATTTCTTCCCCAAGGTGTGAAACCAGATTTGAATGTGTTATGGTTCGGGAAGGATCCTGAGGCGTCACGTCTCCGTGTCTCCGCCTTCTGGGCGGTGTTTGAGCTGGGGGAGTTCTCCGAGGAGCACGGTCGTCTGGACGGCCCCCTCCTGGTGGTTTTGGGTCTTGTGACTTACATTGCCATGCAGGTGCGGAAAGACCCATGTTTTGCTGTGGGTCCTGTTTTGTTTGGGGCGGGGGGAGGGGGGGTCTGTTACGATCAGTCAATGTTGCATGGTTGTTTTTTACCTTGATTTGGCCTTATTCCCCCTTTCTACGTTTGCTGCTAATTATGCCTTATGTCTTACTTGTCACAGTAATTTAATTATACAGAACGAGGCTATGTTTAGTGCATTTGACAAATAAAGGACCTTGACTTTGAGTTTCCTGCTTGTTTACAGGTCCTACATCTGTCATTGGAAGACATAGACGCCTATCTCAGCCAAGCGATCTGCGTCAGGAACAAATCATACACTGAATTGCTTCACACAACGGTGAGTGTATTCTGCTGGTGTCATTTGACATGACATGTTTTGTACAACCTTTAAAGGCACAAGACAAAATGAATAGCATATGGCAAAACAGGTTATTTTGTTTAAACTGAACGTAGTATGCATTTGCAAAGAGTGAACCTTAGTCTGTGCTTGTGATTAATTATGTTTTTTAATGGCTTTGGAAATACAGAAGATCCTTTTGAGAGCTTTTAAAAGGGCATTATTTTTACTGTATACACTGTCTTGATTTTGCTCATCCAAGTTCCCCATTTTCCACAATAATATCATGTCAGGGCAACCTGCCAATGAGCTTGGAGAATGCGGAGCACATAACCACACGGCTCCAACCCAATCAAGGAAATATCAGCAAATACACAAAGTAACTTAACATATCCTGACTATCCCTCATCAGACTGTGTGTGCGTCTGAGTGTGTCTGTAAGATGATTGGCAGTTGCAAATGGCTGGTGGAGAAAAATAGCAAGTAGGGTGCAGGAGCAATGATTTATTTTGATGGGAGTGGAACCAGTATTCAGTTTTGTTTATTGACTCCTTATGATTTTGAGCAGCTCCACCCGTATGTCTTCTGACGGTCTGGCTCCACCCGTATGTCTTCTGACGGTCTGGCTCCACCCGTATGTCTTCTGACGGTCTGGCTCCACCCGTATGTCTTCTGACGGTCTGGCTCCACCCGTATGTCTTCTGACGGTCTGGCTCCACCCGTATGTCTTCTGACGGTCTGGCTCCACCCGTATGTCTTCTGACGGTCTGGCTCCACCCGTATGTCTTCTGACGGTCTGGCTCCACCCGTATGTCTTCTGACGGTCTGGCTCCACCCGTATGTCTTCTGACGGTCTGGCTCCACCCGTATGTCTTCTGACGGTCTGGCTCCACCCGTATGTCTTCTGACGGTCTGGCTCCACCCGTATGTCTTCTGATGGTCTGGCTCCACCAGTATGTCTTCTGACGGTCTGGCTCCACCCGTATGTCTTCTGACGGTCTGGCTCCACCCGTATGTCTTCTGACGGTCTGGCTCCACCAGTATGTCTTCTGACGGTCTGGCTCCACCAGTATGTCTTCTGACGGTCTGGCTCCACAACGACTGGAATTCTCCACACATTCTAACTTGAGTGAGAACTATGCGGACATATTCATCTCTAACCGAACCCACAACAAGAGAATAGGCCATAAGAATGGCCTCTTCAATAAGTCTTTCGTTCGCCATACATCATGTCCCACAGAAGGAGACAAACAGTTGACTCTCTCCATATACCAGAAGATACAACATCAGAAACCGAGGGGGGATGATTTTGGGTCGCCTTGTGACATTCCTGGTCAAACAACTCTAATTGTGGTGTAAACCTGAGAGCGATGCTCTGGCACCGGTCTCCAAGCTGTCCCAGACACTGACCACAGCAGCTATTTGCAGCTTCCCACTCTAATTTAAACCCTACTACGCTTGCTATTTCTGCCCCAGTTGGCTCAACGCGGCGGGCTGTTTTCCTGGGCCAGGTTGATAGCGGCCCCCTACCGTAGAGATAATGGATGATAGCAACGACAAATTAGAGCCTGGTTGGAGACCTCCAGGAAGTTACCTTCTGATTTATGGTGCCTCCTTCCTCTGTGTCAGTTAAGCTGAAGTATCTCTTGTTTGGTCAAATCACTGCAGATGTCAGCATTTGACTTTGTCTCAGATATTAATACAAGTCTTGGCTCAGTTTAAGTTGGTTGCTGATAGACTACTGTAGATAGTTTAAAAATGTGTTACGACTGTGGATTGTTTGTTTTGCCACTATCATTAGCAAAACCCTATTCAAGTAATGTGTACTGTCCGTACTCCTCACTGCTACCTCTGGCCCTACACACTGCTAACTTATTTACTTGCCATTTGCACAATGCTTAGTATATGTACTCCCCATTGCTAACTCATGGCCTACACACTGATACCTTATTCTATGTGCCATTTGCACAATGCATACTGTTTGTACTCTCCATTTGCCACAAGCACAGATGTTTTCCGCTTTTACTGCCCTCCGAATATCTGCAATTTGTTACAGCATTGAACTGCGCAACTGCACCTTTACTTATCCATGTCAATTGCACATCATTGCATTGTCCTTTATCTCGTTTGACTCACACATTGGCACATTGATACCCGGCCCTGCATAGTATTCTACTGCCCTGCATAGTATTTTACTGCCCTGGATAGTATTCTACTGCCCTGCATAGTATTCTATTGCCCTGGATAGTATTCTACTTCCCTGCATAGTATTCTATTGCCCTGGATAGTATTCTACTTCCCTGCATAGTATCCTACTGCCCTGGATAGTATTTTACTGCCCTGGATAGTATTTTACTGCCCTGGATAGTATGCTACTGCCCTGCATAGTATTCTATTGCCCTGCATAGTATTCTACTCCCCTGCATAGTATTCTACTGCCCTGCATAGTATTCTACTGCCCTGCATAGTATTCTACTGGTGGTGAGATACCGCCTGGTTTTCTTACCAACGCTTCTTTTATTTATCTGTATTTCTAATTAACAGCTCTACAGCTAACAAGCCAACCACAGGCTATCTGTATTATTCACAGTTGTGTGCAAGTCATAGAATGGTCCCAAATGACTTTGTAAATTTGTATGACCTTTTTTTGGCTGTCTCTTTTAGTCATTGTGTGTGTGTGTGTGTGTGTGTGTGTGTGCGCGGACGGCGACAGCCTGCTGCTGGACAGATTAGTGTGTGTAGGCTTGCGTCTGCCTCTTGTACTCCGGGGCTCTCAGAGCACCTGTTGCCCCCACTATTGTTGCATCCCATCAGGAAGGATACTGTCACATCTGCCTTAAAACTCAGGACAGAGTGGGGGTGGGGGGGGTGTAACAGGGGGAGACAGATGGCAGGAGACTCTCCAGGGGCAGTCCGATGCTTCTTGCTCTCTCTTTCTCTCTCTCTAATCTTCCCCCCTGCAGTGCTTTCTCCTACCGGGGGAATGTCCATTGAGGATCTGAGGATCTGAAGATGCCACTGCACCAGGAAGCTGTTGGGAGCTCGCGTTCAGCCCTCAGCCACACGGATAAATCTTTCCGTTTAACCGCAAAGGCTAAAAATGAGAGTGGTTCGACCGGTCCTAGTTCCTAACGGTGCAATGAGCCGTTGTCCAACTGAGGTCGTATACCAAAGCCAGGTTTCAAAGAGTCACTTCTCTCACCTGACGAGATCTGTGTGTACACGTCTAGTGAACTCAAACACAGAGGAATGCCCCCAGGGGTTTCTGTTCTTAGGCATCTGGTTAGAGGAGATTTAAATGTTGATGCTTTTTGTGAAGCCGCTGCAGGACAGCTGCGTCCATTTATTTAAAGACACGGCCCTTTAACTTCTTTACTGAGTTTGGCTCCATGGCTGGAGATTATCATTGTGGCCTCAGCGTTTAGAGACAAACACACCAAATTATGGAAAAACGGCAAGACTATGTTTAGAAAATGTTCAAGGGAAATTATAACTGGTCTGCTAATTGGCCAGGCATCCCACACGCAAGTAGGTGTTTCCTACTTTTACTGCCGCTTTTAACCAATAAACAGGAAATATGCTACCGCACATTGTCAAATTACAGCATGTGTCAGATTGGGACTTTGGGTTAAGTGTCTTGTTCAGATCCAGTGTGTCTGAAATGCTCAATTTGCCGGCGGCGACTTGCTTCAGATTTATTTCTTTGTTTCTTTAGCTAAAGCTGTGTTTATGTGGGGAGCAGGTGGCAGGCAGGTCTCTGAGCTGTTGTGTTTGACAGGATCTAATCAGCCTTATCTTCTATGGGCTGAGGTCCCAGGTGAGACCTGAGGGTAAATACAGGGAACATCTGCCCGTGGCCTTGCTAGCTGCTGCTCCTGTTCTATTGCTCCTACCTCAGCCTCTCCTGTTCTACTGCTCCTACCTCAGCCTGCGGCTAGGAAAAACTCCAATGGGTAGAATTTAAGAAGGAACCTAGAGAGGCCCTTAGAGCCTGGTTCCTCTCTAGGTTTCTTCTTAAATTCTACCCATTGGAGTTTTTCCTAGCCGCAGTGTATCAACTTGAATCACCTTGCTGATGTGTGCTCTGTCGGGTTTCAGGCTGGGTGTTTGTAAAGCACTTTGTGACCCCTTTGTTGTTAAACGGGCTTTATAAAATACGTTTGATTCATTGATTGTTTGTCTTGTCTAGCAGAGCAGAGGATCATCCCAGCTCTATACTCGCTCCATTTCATCTCTGTCTTCTCTCCAGGTCTCTCACGTGGAGCCCCGGGCCGTTCAGCTGGGCTCTCTGTTTGTCCGAGGGCTGACCTATATGCTGGCTGCCAACAGCACTTGTGGCTCACCATTCCCCGTGGAGCAGCTGATGCCCTGGAACACCTTTGACGGGCTGCTCTTCCACTCAAAGTACCTGCTGGCTCACTCCGGGACGTCACAGGAGCTGCTGCTGGAGGGCAACGTGAGTCAGTAGTCACAGCAGTTTAATTCATTGTAGCTGGTAGCTACGGTACCCGTGGTGACTCGATCCTCAGACCTGAGTCCGTCTTTCTCCTCGTTTTCTTTTTCCATGGTCTTGTAGAGGCCTACAGGGTGATGTACCCCGGATAGGGCACTTTACTACAGGGCAGAAATGCCTCACCGTAACCTGGCCACGAACAGACTGGGCACAATTAGCTTGATACCATTGCGGTTAAGGTGAGGTAGGGCCAGGGTATTTCTGGTATCATTGCTCTCTAGCGACTCCTTGTGGTGGGCTGGAGCCCTGGATGCTGGCCGGGGTTGAAAGGCTTCATCTGACCCACTTTTTTGAGGGTTTGAATAGCGAGTGAGGTGAATGCAGAATGACTTGGGGGCGTTTCAGAACTCCAGGGCCTGTAGGTGATTTGCTGCAATAAGAGATTCCTTGCAATTAGACACTACGATATTGGAAGGACATTTTGAATTTAAATATTTAATTGTGATATTTCAACTTTAATTGTTATGTGTGGGCAAGGAGTTGGTCTTATTCTTTAACTTGGCACATACTGTTGTCTAGGCATCCTGGGTATCTCAGTTTCGTTCCCTCAGAGAGCTGGTCCTCGGAGCCTGTCGTAGACGCGGCCGGATAATCCAGTCCAGACCGCGGGCAACGAGGCCTGGTGAGTAGGGATGCAGTCGTTAATCTATATTGATATTGGTACCGTTATTGAGACAGCTTAACAATCTGAGTCTTTATTGATACCGTTATTGAGACTTGCTCAACAATCCGAGTCTTTATCGATACTTTTCCATTATTGGGTAAATAGACCAGAGACACAAACACATTCTTAACGTAACCGTTAAGGCTTTTATAGAGTCTGTAACTGTTTGATATCTCTTTTTGAGGTGCTTTAACGTTGGTATTGTGTTTCCCTCCTTGCCAGAAATGAACTTCGAACATAAATGCCATTCCGGTGCCTTCTTTTCTTTGGCTTTAGTAAAATGTGACACATCACCTGACCAATGAAACGTGTTTAGGCCCCGTTGTGGTTGAACCATATGCTCCAGGACCCACTGAGCTCAGTTACTGCTCAACCTTTTCTGTCGATCCACAAAACATTCTTGCATTAGCTTTTCCTTTCCTGCGTAGGCTGGGGCTGAAAATGCACTCCGTGACAATGAATGGTTAACGACAGAGACGTTCTATAATCCTCTCCTGGATGATCACGCTATGTTGGTTGAGGATTAGAGATGGGTACTCCTGAATAGACACAACCTATAATTATTATCCATATGTTCTGAATAAAATAGACGAATGATTGTAGCCGAGAGAGAATGCGTTCTGTACGACGGCATGAATGCCCTGCGTCCTCCATAATCACAGCCATCTGAGCCTCCGTCCGCTGGAACGGTTCCAGTGGCACATTTATTTTGGCTCCTTAAGACGCTTTGTCATAACAAGAATAATTCTGGGGTTCTTTTTATAGGACGTGATCTATATTAGGTAACACAACAAGCCGACCCGATTTTAACGTGGGGGCCAGTTCCCGAGTCCTCAACCTCCACCGCTTTCAACTGGCTTCCAGCGTCCTGTGGTTCTCTGTGGAAATTCAAAGAACCAGGATAGCCAAATTGTCTCCATCTGTTTGTTGTCTTAACATTGAACAACACGTCCAATATGAGTTGTGTTGGTCTGCATGGGCCACTATGATAAGATTTGAGTTGGTGTACGGTAGGATTTTCTTCTCCTGGGCCACAAACACTTGCAGTTCCTCATGACTCTGTGGGACTGGACCGTTATTTACCTGTTTGTGACCCGTCTGTTTGCTTAGAGAAAGTGCAACACATGACTGCTGCCGCCTGGATGTTTTTTTGCACTGTCATGTATGAAAAGCCCGGAAAAGGTGGATGTTTATTTGCACTGTCATGTTTGAAAAGCCCGGGAAGGTGGATGTTTCTGAGGCACCTGTGGCACCAACCACCATGCAACACTTACAAGAAATTAGTTCCTTTTTACCAGTTCCAAATGATTCCTTTGTCTGTCTGTTGGCTGTATGTATAAAGCCACGAGACTAGAAATGAAAACGTGATTTAATCAATGTTTTCTGCACCTCAACTGTCAAGTGGGGAAGCTTAAATATGTCTATTCGTTTTTCTAATCCTTTGCGTTCTCCCAGTAAGTGTTTTTGTAAAACGAACTCGTTTGCACGAGTTTCTGCTTAGTTGTCTTTGCAATGAATGGTTTGTGTTTGGAATACATTCCCAAGGAGAATCTCCGTGTCAGCGCGACTGTGTTGATGTAAAATTGCCTCAGGTCATATATGTGCATAGTTTATAGTAAAACGGTTCGACAAGCGAAGAAACCAGGCTGCTTGAATATTGAGTTCCACTGAGGTGAAAAACACTCTGACCTTAATAACATAATGACTCCCCTCTGATCATCTGCTCGACAGAGTGAATAAAAAGGCAAATGCAGCGCTGCGACCGTGCCCGCAGATCTGGAACATTTAAAAAACGTTCATGTATTACAGTGTATACAGTGTAGACAGGAAAAAGGTATGTCTTTCATTTATTTCAAACAGTAATCATTACTACCAGGGTTGTGGAGAGATGCCGACGTCGCCGTTATGGTCCGGCTTTGGAGGGATTCTCACTGTGTCGTCTCGATGGCGAAATATGAGCCCGTGCCTCGCTATTGAAGACTATTTCACTATTCTCTCTCGTGTTGTCATTAGGGGAGCGTGTGAATAACGGGGGGACGCAGTGGGGAAGAGGTGCCCCGTCAGATTGGAATGATACCCCTCCTCAGCACCACTGGACCCGGGCCAGAGACTCCAGACCGCAGGCTTGTGGTAGGCTACGGATACACCGCTAGCTGCTGACTGCTGGCGCTGCCTGGGCCAGAGCAGAGCCTCGGAGAGCTCCATTCCAGGCAGATCAAAACAAAACAGCCACACGCTTACGTTCTGTCGTTTGTTAAATGCCCGGCTAACCAGTCGATCAAAACTCTACACGTTATTATTACTTTATTGTCTCGTCAGAAATATTGTCCATTTATGTTGCTTGTGATACATCGGTATAAATCGTACAATGTTTTTCTCGCAGAGCATGGCAGACAAAGACATCCAGACAGGCACAGATACCACCTGGCTCCTAGGTAAACATCAGTGGTAAACATCAGTGGTAAACATCAGTGTCTTTTATAGGGTTTTCTGGGTAAGCTGCACTTGTCTTGGTGTCTTGATTTTTCTCTCCACTCCGCTGTTGTAGGTGGCGATACTCCCATCCAGATTACCCCTGACTGTAACTGTGAGACAACTGAGACTGGCCTCCGCTTCTGTGAAACCAAGTCAATGTCTGACAACAGAGAAGGGCCTCCGCTCCTGTGAAACCAAGTCAATGTCTGACAGCTGAGACGGGCCTCCGCTCCTGTGAAACCAAGTCAATGTCTGACAGCTGAGAAGGGCCTCCGCTCCTGTGAAACCAAGTCAATGTCAGACAACAGAGAAGGGCCTCCGCTCCTGTGAAACCAAGTCAATGTCTGACAACAGAGAAGGGCCTCCGCTCCTGTGAAACCAAGTCAATGTCTGACAACAGAGAAGGGCCTCCGCTCCTGTGAAACCAAGTCAATGTCAGACAGCTGAGAAGGGCCTCCGCTCCTGTGAAACCAAGTCAATGTCTGACAGCTGAGAAGGGCCTCCGCTCCTGTGAAACCATGTCAATGTCAGACAGCTGAGAAGGGCCTCCGCTCCTGTGAAACCAAGTCAATGTCTGACAGCTGAGAAGGGCCTCCGCTCCTGTGAAACCAAGTCAATGTCTGACAGCTGAGAAGGGCCTCCGCTCCTGTGAAACCAAGTCAATGTCTGACAGCTGAGACGGGCCTCCGCTCCTGTGAAACCAATCCACCATCTCGCATCGTCTCAACACTCTTTCAAAAGTGTCCTGTTGTTTCGACTAGTGCAGGCCAATTAACTCAGTTAAACTCAGTCTAATGTCTGAGATTATATTCGCTTGTTTGAGCTTCAAAATCTTTAGAAAACTGCTCACGTCATCTACATTGTCTTTGAGTAATATAGCTGAGGTCACAGTGAGTCGTTGGCTGCAAAAGTATTGCAATGGTTGACAATGTGGGGAACGAGCTGAGGAGGAAAGTCTGCTGTTAACTGATGTTTTTTTAAAACTGTTTGAGGTGAGAGAATGTACTGGGTAAGGAATGGGAAATTACTTAGTTTTAGCACCTGAAATTCCAAAGTAAGTACTGAAATGGATATAATGAATACTAGTTATGCCTTTACTGTAATGTTTGCCAAGCGACAGTGATAACTACTAAATACCATGACTTTGAAGACACAATACGAAATGGCAATGTTTGAGTAGATTGAGTTAGATGCAGTAAAGCAGGGGTGTCCAAAGTTTTTTTAGTGAGGGCCAAATACAGAAAAATAAACAAAGGGCCGGGCCGCACACTAGAGGTGACGTATTAACACATGAATACTGTGTGTATTTCTAACTCACCTATAATGTGAAGAACTGTGCTGTCCTCTAGCTCGAATTATGTTGACAGGTTTTACGCCCGTCATGGCCGGAGCTCCATCCGTTGTTTCTCCATAGAGTTTGTCCCATTTAAGCCCCATATTTCCAACTGCCTCCGACACAGCTTAAAAATATCTCTGCCCGTCGTTGTGCCTTTTAGGCTCCTCATATCATGCAGCTCCTCCGTACAGCAAAAATGACCATCTACTCCCCGCAAAACATTAACAGCTGCGCGGTGTCTGTGGCATCTGTGCTCTTATCGCTAACCCTATCAATTACCAATCGCATGCTATCGAGTACAAATCAAAAGCACTAGCTTGGTCTCTCAGCTGAAGTTTCCAGTTAGCTGACAACAAGTCCTCGATTCTCCGCACCACTGTATTTCTGGATAAGCTCACGTTGTTGAAATCCGGAACTTTTTCCGGGCACATTATTGCTGTGACTTTGAGGCACTGCTTTATGAAATCACCGTCTGAGAACGGTTTGCCGTGCTGGGCCATACGTTATGCGACCTTATAGCTTGCTGTTGTGGCGTTTTCCTTTATTTTGTTAGCACGAAAAACACCTGTTGTTGAGCTTGCATGCTAGCTGCCATTTGCTTGACTTTCTGCGTTCGTTCGGCACTGGTGTACTGATGTGTAGCTCTGATGTTTGGTCTCATAGTGCTGACGGACATTATACTCTTTCAGCACAGCAACATCTTCATTGCAAATCAAACAGATACACTTTACGTTGATTTCTTTGAAGAAATATTCATTTTCCCACTGTGTTTGAAATCTTCTACACTCACTTGCTATTTTGCGTTTCTTTGGTGCTGCCATTTCTGGTGACTCGCAGTAAAAGTTTTTGTTTGCTTAATTTTGTTTAGTGGAGAAGCACCGTTTCCATGGCTGGCTCCAACTAGTGTTGAAACTGAGAAGTGCAACAGAGTTGAGCTCAATCTTCTTGTGCGGGCCATATTCAATTATATTTTCAGAATTTGCTGCGGGCCAATAAAAACGGGCCGGACTTTGGACACCCCTGCAGTAAAGGGTCTGACCCAAGCTGACTAGATCAGAGCATCTCTGAAACCCGAAGACCTGTGGGGTGCACCCCTCAGAAGTTTGTCAGAGCAGGGGCAAACCGGCAACAGAGTGTTGGGCGACCAAGGCAATCCCGTCTGGTCCGAACCAACACAATGGCACAATGCCACCACACCTTCACAGATTTATAAATAATGAGCCCACCGAGGTCAAAGCAGATTTAATATCAGAACTAGGTACAAATCACAGTTATAGATAATAGCAGGGTTTTTCTCCCTTCGCCAGGATAGCCCTAATTGTTTAACGCCAATTGAATAGGTGCATGTTCTAATGGTTTTGTGTTCATGTAAGACCGTCTGATGTATGTGGGTGATATGGCGCAGTGCGATACAGCCCATAATTAGTCCCTGGTGGTCTCTTACCTGTCTGCATGTGTGGTTTGGTTGGAATGAATGCAGTCGGAGGCACAATATGTCACGCAGTTGTCCGGGTTCCCGTTGCCTCGTGGGATGCTCCCCTCACGGATACAGGAAGCGGCTTGTTTGTTTGTTGTAAGTAGCGGAGTTGTGAATGACTGAAACCTCTTAATGATGTTGGTAATTAAAGATATAACGAGGATTAGAGGCGTGTCATTGGTCTGTTAATGCGTTTAGTTAAACAGCACATGGAAAGACTTCAACATATTATAATATGTTACATTTGTATGTATTATTTTTTGTCTCGATAAAAAGAGCACTGATGCCCGTAGTTCAGTTTATTGGCGCTTTATACTAGAGGCTTCTTCCAGCGGGATGTCGTAAAACAGTCCAAAGCGGAAATAGGATATGGAGAAAGTTCCACAGCTCAACTGGTCATAGCACAGCTCTTTCCTCTTTATCTGCAGAAAACGACACACACGCTGGCAGGAAAAACAAAGCTCAATATTAACAGATCACTTAACCGTCGGCAGCAAAGCAACATATAAGCTGAGCAGGAAATGGATTCACTGATAAAGAAAAAAGGAGCGCTGTAGTGGATTGTTGATGCAGTGAGATCATCGGGTTCTTCGTGATGTGGAGGTACAGGGGCTTCGAACCAATCTACTCTGATGGACATCATCCACGTGTGCATAGAAAGTCAAATGAAGTCGCCAGTTTGAGAAACTGCAGACCAGAGCACTATTAAAAGTGTTATCTTAGTAAGGAAAATAACAGTGGATTCGATACAACAGTTCGTCCGATTACATGTTAAATCCTCAACTGGAATGGATGTGTTATTAACGGGCGTGGCAACAGAAAGCCTAAACCTAAGAGGTTAAAGGTTAGCTGGAGCATTGCTCGTTCTAATGAGGAGTTTTTGGAAGTAACCCCAGAGTCCAATCTAAACTGACCTCGGATGTCCATGTTAGGCGGAACGCAACCGAATCATCCGTGTGCCTGCGCGTTTAAAAGCGGCCCAGGAAGGGGCGAGGGAGCAACAGAGTCGACAACGACAACAACTTCCCGTCCCAGTCTGAAAGTAGCAGTCCCCAATTACCCGTTTAATTATGGCACTGCGTCGTACGCTCTAATGGTAAATACAGGCTCCCCGTCCCAGAGGCACTGTGGTCGTGGTCAAGGCCATGTGGGCCAGAACTGGAGGTGCCATGAGGGGGCTTTGGTGGCTGGCTACGGGGCGGGGCCCGACCATCCCTGTGGCCGGTACCGTTGAGAGAGCCGTCTACTGCTGCCGGCGAGACGGGGGAGGGCCGGGCGGTTCTACCACAGGAACCAGAAGACTTGGCTGGATGTCATCGCCGTTTCCTCTGTGGAACGGCGGGGCCGGCAGACGCGGCAGAACGACCTACCCTCGCAGAGTCCCGAGACTCCGAGAAATGAGAGCCTGCACGCTGCTGTTTTCAGTTTGGCTTTGTGTTGTCGCTGGGTGTGGGACAGGGACTGGGGGTTGGGGGGGGCGTATGGGTGCTGGGGGGTTGGAGGAGGTGGGGGTTAGGATGATTGGAGCTAGATGACAAGGGGCCATCGCTGACCTCGATTGTCATGATGACGGTGTTGATTACAAGTAGGTTGATTATAAGTGCCACGTAGTTATCTATTCAGGAATAATACGCAATCAGCATGTGAAAGGCTTATGATGATGACGGCTAGAGGAGGTCCAGTCTGTTGTGTGTGTGTGTATTTAGAAGGCTCTTTAGGAACACGTATTGCCGTATCCCACTATAGTTTTGGGGGAAAAATGAATAGCTTTTGGAATGGGGTTGTTATACGATAGTACACTGAGATATTCACAGCTGCAATTACAGATTTGTTGATGCCGTGTTTGTCGACGGATCGAATGAGGTGGAAATATGAAACGAAACAGAAAGAGTTTAGTATTAGTTTTCGACGAGCGCTATTCTGGTCTTGCATGGTAATTGGACTGTACCCTACCCACACTTGCAGCCTTTAACCTACGCCAATCACTTGGTTTCCCTTAGGTTCTATGCCCATTTAGAGATTTTCTTCACAGTTATAAAGAGGTGACCCGTTGCTCCAATTGTTCGTAGGAGAACATTTGACTATAAATTGTCTTGAGAAAAGGCTACGGTGGTCTCTTCTCTTTGGCAGTTTGAAGCTCAATTAACAGGATGCCCGTTTTTTGCCTTTAAATTAAACGTGCGTTCGTGGCGTACGTATCCCGTGCACTTGTGAGGTCCGGGACGAGTGGACATTCTCAAACGACCATGGGAATGGCTCCTGTTCAAGTCACCTCTCGGGGCAAACCTCCCTTTGTGTTATGTAACAATGGCGCACCAAATGAGGAGGAAATGTCAGGTTATGTTTCAGTGCCAGCCTCCTCTCCACTCTCCATCTGTAGTAATCGCAGTGCTTATTGGAACATATGCTGCTTGTTGCACAGCCACCCACCATCTGTCGGCCGAACCGACGGAGTGATCGTGTTGCCAGGGCATTGGGACCATTCAGCGAATGAACCCCGCCTACGAACACTTCCTGCTCAGGTTCTGGCGCGTGACACACGTGAAGTATTCGAAACTGCGTTTTACCTTGACCGCGGGAGAAATTTGTCATGAAGACAGTGGTTCTTGTGTAGTAGCAACCAAACAAGTGCAGTGTAATAAAGGGTCCTAATCTAGCAAATGTTTTCGCGACCAAACCAGGCCACGATACAACATTTAACTGGCGATATTATTTGAATCAGAATCGGGTTTATTTGCCACATCTGTTTACACACACACAAGAAGTTTCTTCTGAACTGTATGCAGCATTTAGAACACACATTTTAAAATGTACACGAACAGTGCAAACAGAGCAGAACGCATAACACGAACAGTCCGACAAGAGAGACAATGCCTAGTTGGCATATGTACTGGCTAAACATCAAATGTGTAATATTGTATCTGAATTGTGCATGGGAAAAATGTCTAGATGTATGAGCAGATTGCCAAAAGAAAAAGAGCAATGTCCAGGTTCTAGTTTCAAATTGTGCTAATGAGCAATATCTAGTTGTATAGACAGTTGTCCAAAAGAAGAGCAATATCTAGTTGTATAGACAGTTGTCCAAAAGAAGAGCAATATCTAGTTGTATAGACAGTTGTCCAAAAGAAGTGCAATATCTAGTTGTATAGACAGTTGTCCAAAAGAAGAGCAATATCTAGTTGTATAGACAGTTGTCCAAAAGAAGAGCAATATCTAGTTGTATAGACAGTTGTCCAAAAGAAGCGCAATATCTTGTTGTATAGACAGTTGTCCAAAAGAAGAGCAATATCTAGTTGTATAGACAGTTGTCCAAAAGAAGAGCAATATCTAGTTGTATAGACAGTTGTCCAAAAGAAGAGCATTATCTAGTTGTATAGACAGTTGTCCAAAAGAAGAGCAATATCTAGTTGTATAGACAGTTGTCCAAAAGAAGAGCAATATCTAGTTGTATAGACAGTTGTCCAAAAGAAGTGCAATATCTAGTTGTATAGACAGTTGTCCAAAAGAAGAGCAATATCTAGTTGTATAGACAGTTGTCCAAAAGAAGAGCAATATCTAGTTGTATAGACAGTTGTCCAAAAGAAGAGCAATATCTAGTTGTATAGACAGTTGTCCAAAAGAAGAGCAATATCTAGTTGTATAGACAGTTGTCCAAAAGAAGAGCATTATCTAGTTGTATAGACAGTTGTCCAAAAGAAGAGCAATATCTAGTTGTATAGACAGTTGTCCAAAAGAAGAGCAATATCTAGTTGTATAGACAGTTGTCCAAAAGAAGTGCAATATCTAGTTGTATAGACAGTTGTCCAAAAGAAGAGCAATATCTAGTTGTATAGACAGTTGTCCAAAAGAAGAGCATTATCTAGTTGTATAGACAGTTGTCCAAAAGAAGAGCAATATCTAGTTGTATAGACAGTTGTCCAAAAGAAGAGCAATATCTAGTTGTATAGACAGTTGTCCAAAAGAAGAGCAATATCTAGTTGTATAGACAGTTGTCCAAAAGAAGTGCAATATCTAGTTGTATAGACAGTTGTCCAAAAGAAGAGCAATATCTAGTTGTATAGACAGTTGTCCAAAAGAAGAGCATTATCTAGTTGTATAGACAGTTGTCCAAAAGAAGAGCATTATCTAGTTGTATAGACAGTTGTCCAAAAGAAGAGCAATATCTAGTTGTATAGACAGTTGTCCAAAAGAAGAGCAATATCTAGTTGTATAGACAGTTGTCCAAAAGAAGAGCAATATCTAGTTGTATAGACAGTTGTCCAAAAGAAGAGCAATATCTAGTTGTATAGACAGTTGTCCAAAAGAAGAGCAATATCTAGTTGTATAGACAGTTGTCCAAAAGAAGTGCAATATCTAGTTGTATAGACAGTTGTCCAAAAGAGTGATTTGTGTTGTGACAGTAAGATTTGTCATATCTCTCCCGACAGTGAAAGTCTCTTTGATAGCCCTTTTATTTGTTTTTCCTTCTATTCAGTGAAGTCCGGCTCTCGGCATTATAGACTAAACCAGGTGTAGTCCTCAAAGGACGGTTATTCTTAAGAACGAGACTTTGTGTGGCGCACACTGATGTGTTGAGCCGAGCCGTGTCTGATTTCTGTTCTTTCAACTGCCGTCACTCGGGTGGACCTGAGAGACAAAAGAGAGAGGAACCCCCAACACAAAGGTCCAGGGGGGAGAGAGTCAAATCACTTGAAACCCGATCCTCAAGACTTATGCCGCATTCTGGCCTCAACTGTATCCAACTGTGGCTGTATTCCGTTCAGTTAACTTTGGTCAAAAGATTTCGGGTGCAGCGCTCCACCCTTTCCATCCCGGCGCCCCGCCCCTCCCTCACTCCCACTGGCCTGGTGGCCATATGTCAGACCCACGTGTGACTTACTGTATCCAAGTCACAGATCGTCTCCGGGGGAAGTTATCAGAAGTGCTCCACACTCTTTGGGTAACCTTGTCTTAGTGAATGCGCGGCCATGGCTGTGGGTTGCAGCTGTGACTCGCTGAGACTCTTTAGACTAATTGAAGCGAACAGTGACAGTTAAAATGACAGACTGACGGGGGAAGACGTCATGGAAAGTTGCTTTTAACTGGTCTGTAGTGTGATGAATGTTACAACAGAACTTGACTTTTTGCAGCATATAAGCTGCTTTGTCACATAAATATCTAGTGCACCTTATTGCCACAGAACTCAGTGAAATACCTACTGCAAGTAAAATACCTTTTATTTTTTTAGCTTTTTCCTTTTTAGCCATTCTTTTTTATTGTTATGCAGGGAGGCATTTTGTGTAGGTTCAGAAGTATGAATATGTTCATAAGGTTCATGAGTTTTAATAAATACATTTAAATGCAGGCGCTTCTAAATGGCCTCTGAGGTTCCTGAGTGGGTCACTGGATAACAGAACAGCGCTGTCTTTATGGGAGGCCAGAAAATCCTGTCCTAACCCCCGAAACAGGTAGGTGTTGTCTAGTACTTTCCTGGTAGTGTGGGCTTGTGCATGCTTTTTCTTCGACACACTCCGTGACCTTCAACCCTCCTGAGCTGGCTGGTAGTGGCTACAATAGAAGCAAAGACATGAGGGTAAAATTGGAAAGAGGGGGAAAACTATTTCCCATAGTGCTCTATCACTTACATTGTTCACCATAACAAGTAACACAAAGAAAATAAAGTTTCCATGTAGTTGAATTGTGAATGGGAGTGTGTCATGTGACGGGGTGGGTGGGGGGGCATTATTTCAGACTGGGAATCGGTGGAGGGCTTCACGTGTCAAAGCGTTTTTAATGGCAAGGTCGAGGGAGGCAGTAAAAACAGTAGCCGCCAAAGGAAGTTCCTCCTGCGTTTGTAAAAACAATGTGCAAACTAATCACGGCAGAGGGCCTTACACCGCATGACAGCCACCTCCCAGAGGGCAGAGCAGGCTAGATGGAAGTACCACATGAAGCAGTGCCATAGAGGTCAGAGATGTGAGAAACGACACACAGGCAGGGGAGGGTGTGGGCTTCCTCTAGCCTGCACAGTCATGACTTTCACGACCTCACGTGGGGCATGTTGGTTGTCCCACCGCTGCGGGAGATTTCTGTCAGGTCTACGAGTCACGGCAAACCAATCCTGCTGCTCGTAGGATATTTTAGTAGTACACAGCACTATCCTCAAAACAATGTAGTCATGATACATTTTGCATTCTACGCTACCGTTTAAAAGTTGGGCGACGTTAAAATGTCCTTGTATTTCATGAAGACATGCACGAGTTTGAATAGGAAATATAATAATTGACAGGGTTGGAAGTAATGACTTTTAATTGAAATTACAAATGTGTTCTTCAAACTTAGCTTTTGTCAAATAATCTTACATTTGCAGCCTTTAAAGCCATGCCAAAGTTGTAGTTGTAATGTTTTGCTGTCAGTTTGTTGAGGTAATCTGAAGAGATTTTACCACATGCTTCCTGAAGCACCGATGAGTTTCGGAAGAGATGTCTTTGTTTCTGGCCATTTTGGTCAGCGAGGGTTTAGAATGTCATCAACTTCAAATATTGTAACCAAGGCGAGCGTTTGTGACAGATTCTATTAGGATATTGTAACGGACTAATGAATGTGGAGGCTGTTTTTCTCCCGGATGACAAACATTTTCTTCTAATATTGTTTAAGCGTTTGCTGCTTGTTTTATCACGGCACTTACCACTGCAAGAGACTACAATTCCCACGATGTGCTGCTGTTGGCTGCATTTGTCTGCATTTTTTCCCCAGAGCCGAGCGTTGAATCTGCATTTGACGCTGGCCGCCACCGACCATTGCCAGCGCTGGCAGACTGTTGTCTAGAGGGTTTTGTTAAATCTAAACAGAGAGAGGGGTTGCTGGGTTGCATGTTAATGGGGAGTAAAGGGGTTGAAACCTAACAGGGGCCTAGTTATGTAAACATCATTATCCACAATTATCCTCTCAACATCGCTAAGAAACTTCTGCATATGACTGCAGATTCACAGTATTTTACTGCATAAACTTAAAGTTAATACAACCTCAGATGTGCTTCTGGCTCTTCCCGAGGGTTTCCTGGCCGGCATCGGCTTCATTTCTTCAGTAGCTCTTCGTCAACATTGTCTCCAGAGCCGCCGCCCACACTCACAGAAATGTACAACGGTGCCAACTGAAGCACTCATAATGTAATAAAACACATCAGCAGTAGCCCGATCATACAAATAATATTCAGTTACATTTGACACACTCACAAATGTATTGGGGCTGACAATGCATAATGTTTTGATTGTAATCAACCAGATCCTCAGTCACTCAGCGATATAAACTGTGTTGAGGCGACAGGCCCAGTGACAGGAACTGTATGGTAGCCATATAAGTGCCTGTGTATAATTCTGTTGCTCGGGGGGGGGGATTGATTTTGTTACATGGAAAGCCTCCAATTCTTTTGATCTTTCATATTCTGCCAAAATTGCCCGTGCATGTCCTCAGACAAGTTAAACATTAAGTAAAGCAGACTTGTGATTTACTGGAGACTGTAAGTCCAGTCACAGCCATAGATCCTCTGCTAGGAAAACAAAAGAAAGAAACCTCACATATTCCATGCCGTGGTTTACCCCCTAAAATCCTCTGGGTTCTGGTGGCAAACTGATCCAAAACAGTCTTACCCCTCACCCCCTCCTTCTACACACACACAGACACACACACACACACAAACACAGACATTTCAGAGACTTTTGCACATTTTAACCGGGGCCCAACTTAAATGCTTGTTTTACTCCCAGGCTGAGAACAGAAACATTGAAATAACTTCACTCCTAACAGGAAGGTTTGGGCAAAGTCTTGTTCCTATATCCTATATTTAGATGTCAGTGTTTATAAATCGCATCCCTTTTCGAATGTGTCGACTCGAGCTTTGCTGCACTGAAGTCAGACACGCAAGCGGCCCAGCCGAGTCTTTTCTCTCTGTCTTCGGGTGCTTATCCGACAGGGTCAAATGTCACGGTGGCAGCAGTGTGCCAGCCGGTGGTGGACAGCAGGCATGCAGCCGGCTACATTCTCTCAGTCGTAGAGGGTCCGTGTGGCCTAGATCCGTATATCTATCCGGCCTTTATTTTAGCTACGGTCTCCTGGCCACCAGAGAGGTGCTGTGGACGCCGTGGGTTCGTAATGGGCCCATTTGGCCCGAGAGAACACTGGAGCCGTTCTGTTTAGGATGATTTCACCGCAGCTTTGGACCGGTGCCCCTTTTTCCCGACACGCTCCCCCAATTACCCCTAATGACAAGGGCGGAATATAAAAAAACAAACGACGGCCCTTTCATCTATCAGAGGATTCGTGCTGTTGGAAACGGGAGCTGCCGGCCCTTCACCTCGTCCTACAGTATCTCTGATTATGCTCTCCGGTTGACAGGAGGGACGCTGAAGTGCCGGGCGCGTGCGCACGTCGGCCCCCGTGTAGACGACATCTGGAACCGGCTGAGCAGCGCCGCGGGTCCGACCGAGCCCTGTGATCATTTAGCACGTCCTCAGCGAGCCTGGTGACTGAGCTGTGCGCGACTGTAACTCACGGTAGTGAATGTCTTTGTACTTCTGTTAGGTGCTGCCCCCCTGCCCCCCTGCCACCCCCCGCACATGGCCTGAAGAGCAGTCACACCGCGACCAGCCAATTACATGTACGCTTTAAAAGCCGTTTAATACGAACAGGTCCGAGAAGCGCTGACAGGCCTGCCGACATCAACCCCACCCGGGGTCACTTCGGCCCGGGCCGGCAGACCCGACGCTCGTCGTCGCCGGGTTGTGAACGGGCCGGCTAAATCCGCCCAGACGGCACCTGGAGATGCCTCGGACTTCCTCCGACCCGGTGTTCAGTCGCGCGTGCGCGAGACCCGGGCGTACCGGGGGAGATCCGGAGGGCACGGGGTCATCGGCATCCTCTGTACCATGTGACCTGAACTGCGGAGGATCAGCATGATGACATTGACTCACTCCCATGGGTCCAGTATGATAAATCACGGGGGCCCTTCGCGGGGCCCCTAGTCCACAGACCGGCCCTTTGATCCTGCCTCCGCGCTGCAATAAAGGTCTTTGAAGCCGCTTCAGCCCTGCCCGTGTTTCACATTTTCAGCCTCCTAAGCTGGCAGCGCTTCTTTCTGAATGGAGGTGTTGCGGCCTTTGATCTTAAATCCTAAGCGACACGGTCGTCTTGACGCTGCTGTTTGGTACGAGCGGGTGAAAGTGCCGTTCTGCACGCCTGCGGTCATGCTAATGAGAACCTCCAGTCCTGGTCCCGATGTATATTTCCACATGGTGTTGTATTGTTGCACTATACAGTAACCGCGCTACGGCGCTAAAACAGGCACGAAGACGCGAAGCTGTTGTGTACTCCTAGATCGATGCAGGGAATACTGAATACTTTTTGTCTCTTTGGGTTTTCGAACCGCAGTTTAACCATTGGGCTTTGGCTGGAATTCTCCAAGTTCCCTCTGCTACAGTAGGGGTGAAACGCCGTCACCGAAAGCCTAAAACCATTATAAAACCGAGGACAAAGGCCATCCTGTAATGAACTGGGTAATGAGAAGTAAACAGGAATACGTCCTAATAGACAGGTACATGTGATCAGGCGGGTCCCTTTGATAAGGAGACACGCTTCCCCTGAGCAGGGGCTTGTGAAACAGCATCCTGCCAACAAACCTCCTAATACACCTCCTAAAGGGAGGAGACCACGGTCTGCTTGTTTTGCTCTGGGTAACTGTAATGCATGCTCTAATGAAGCAGACAGACCATAATAGACCTGGGAGGGGGGTTGTTTGTGACGGTGGGGGGTTAGGGTCAATGGGGAGAATCTCAGCAGCAAGCTGCCCCATCATTAACCCATGTGGGGCTGCATCCCCTGCTGCCGAGCCGGTGTGAATAACCCCCCTGTTCTCACCTTAGACCATCAGCGACTGCCCAGGGCCCTGCTGGGCTGACACTTCACATGGGCCTGGGAAAGACCCATGCGGAAAAACGCCGCGACACCTGGAAGCAGGGAAGGCAAACTGGCCACATTTGCTGATACGTCCACCGCTACTCGTTCAGAGAGCTTTGTTTTGGAGCTTTTAACATTTTAGTCAGTAGTGAAATTCCTGATTTAATTCCTTTTCTTACATGGATTAAAAGTGAAGCGGTTTTATTTAAAACGGCTGTTGGACGCTCGTGAAATCCATATTCCAGTGGACCAATTGTCTGCCTCGAAATGGGTGCCAGTGTCACACAGCAGTTCCCTTGACTAGAAACAAGGAGCCGTGATAAAGTATCTCGTCCTGACAGAAAGTCCAAGCCCTGTCTCAGTAGCCACCCTGAGAGTTGTCAGGGTGAGCTTAAACCAAGCCCTTATCTCTGATCACATGATTGGGGGGCTGTTTATAGAAGCCTTGGCATCCTGCCTCGTGCCCCCCCCCCCCCACACCTTTTCCTCTTGCTGATAACGGGCGTTGCTCGTTTTGTTCCAGCGGGGTTAAGTGCCTCGGAGATGCGAGACTCATAATGAGAAACGAGGAATAGGCGATAACACGGTGGCAACTTACCCTGGAGGGAGGGTGAGAGAGACAGTCCCACGTGTGTCATACATGGTGACATGGTGAAACTCTCCGTCATAATAAGAAACGGCTCGTCTGGGCTCAATGTACTTATGATGACACAGACATAATGTGGACATCTTTCAAACAGGGGAGATTATTGGCTGTTGAGATACTACACATTGTTATTCTAATACCCCAGAATTAATTCCGCCTTGTAAAATATGTCCAGACAGTTGGAGTTAGCCAAGTGACAGACATTTTGGAACGTTAATGTGTCAGTGTTTTTTTTTGTATTATTATGTATTAGACGTAAAAGCATAACATGGATGCAATTTAATTGCCTGTTCCCTATGAACTTTGTCTCTGTTTGTTTTGAATTGGAATTTTATCAGAAACCACCAAATTCTAACATATCTGTTTCTTTTGTTTTTAAGCTAACGCATTATCTAGTTTGAATTCTAAAGCTTGTTTCATGAGAAAAGAAGTTGCATTTGGGATCTGATTTAATTATATCTACCACAAGCTGTTGTCTGCTGTCTACATTTTGCTCCCCTCCCCTTCGGCGCTGTCTGTGGGAACGGCCATCCAGAAAGCAACGTAGACCAAGTATTGAAATGGGTAATTCAATTTCACTGTATTGTAGAGAGTAAAGAAGACAGCGAGAAAGAAGGAGAGAGAGAGGGAGAGTACTTGGAAAGGCAGAGCGAGAAATAGCATCTTGTCTGATTCAAGCAATTGACATGAACAAAAAAAATGTAGTGTCACTTGTATAGTGGAGTCGATCCAATACGCCACCTATTGGAGATGTTGTGTACTGGTCACAAATGCTGCATATATTATTATTATTGAACAGTCAGCCTTGTGTAGACTGCCAGAGGAAATAAATAAATAAATGTTCACTTTTGGTTATAGTGTTGTTATTGTGATTGTGGTGTGGTTACAGTGGGGTTATAGTGTGGTTATAGTGATGTTATAGTGTGGTTATAGTGATGTTATAGTGTGGTTATAGTGTGGTTAAAGTGGGGTTACAGTGTGGTTATTGTGTGGTTATTGTGATGTTATAGTGTGTGGTTATAGTGGGGTTGTAGTGTGGTTATTGTGTGGTTATTGTGATGTTAAAGTGTGGTTATAGAGTGTGGTTACAGTGGGGTTATAGTGTGGTTACAGTGGGGTTATAGTGGGGTTATAGTGTGGTTATAGAGTGTGGTTACAGTGGGGTTATAGTGTGGTTATAGTGATGTTATAGTGTGGTTATAGTGATGTTATAGTGTGGTTATAGTGTGGTTAAAGTGGGGTTACAGTGTGGTTATTGTGTGGTTATTGTGATGTTATAGTGTGTGGTTATAGTGGGGTTGTAGTGTGGTTATTGTGTGGTTATTGTGATGTTAAAGTGTGGTTATAGAGTGTGGTTACAGTGGGGTTATAGTGTGGTTACAGTGGGGTTATAGTGGGGTTATAGTGTGGTTATAGAGTGTGGTTACAGTGGGGTTATAGTGTGGTTACAGTGGGGTTATAGTGTGGTTACAGTGGGGTTATAGTGTGGTTATAGTGGGGTTATAGTGTGGTTATAGTGGGGTTATAGTGGGGTTATAGTGTGGTTATAGAGTGTGGTTATAGTGTGTTTATAGTGTGGTTACACTGGGGTTACAGTGTGGTTACAGTGTGGTTACAGTGTGGTTACAGTGTGGTTATAGTGGGGTTATAGTGGGGTTATAGTGTGGTTATATTGTGGTTATAGTGGGGTTATAGTGTGGTTATAGTGGGGTTATAGTGTGGTTATAGTGTGGTTATAGTGTGGGGTTATGGAGCCAAGGAGCCATGTCTAGGAATGGCTGATTCAAAGGTGTTGGGGTGCAATATAATCATAGTTTAGGTAAAACATTAACATTGCAATGCAGAATCAGCAGGAAATAAATGCATTCAAACATTTAGACACTTCCTAGACAAAACGGTGTTATCGCAATGTTTAGGTTAAAAACAATTACTGGACTGGTAATGTATCCGGAAAGATGGGCATATTGTATCGGTTATAAAAGTTCTGATTTGGATTCCAAAGAGAACCGGACAAAATGTACAAACAAAATGGTTACATCGTGTTGTTGCAAATAGTCTATTCGTATGAGAACATGTTACTATAAGTGGACTGGCTGCAGCCCGGTGGTACTTGGTTCTTTGAATCTCCGGACAGTTCTGTTTGGACTGAGGATGGCAGACTCACCCGACCTGTGTCTTGGCGAGTGGACTTGCTTGTGCCCACGGTAAGCAGCGGCTAGCTATAATAAGGGTTGTCTGTGTGCTGTCCTTGTATTTTATATCTATTCATTATAAAAGAGTTATGAATAAAATGATTCATGAGTCAACCACAATTACATAATGATAAATGTGTATGGATTTTCCAAAGGATTATGTGTAATAGTGACCCTTGTTTTCAATACTTTGTCCCCGCCCCTCATGCGATGATACTGACCCTTTAATAGAGTGTGTTTTGCCAAAAAACAAGGTTGCCTTTGCCAGGAGACAGATTCTTTTCTACAAGTGGATCTTCCTGCAAGTCGAGGAGCCCAAGGACACGTGGAGATCTGCAAAGATGTGGCTAATTTAGCACAAAGGCAACATTTCGTAAACGTCATCACCGTCTCCGAACCTGAATGCCATTTAAAACCCGTGGTTTGAATTAAAAAGGGCCGTCGATGAATGCCAAAGGATTTGTGGGATATGGAAGTATTCTGCGGAGGTGTTATCGCAGCATGGATTGCTTTGGGCATTCCTAATTTGAGAAACGTGTTTTCTGTTTTTTTTTACAAATATGTATTGCAGTATTTAATATAACTCAAATATACATCCATATATACACACAATATTCAATGTTGATTACATATTACATAATAACACAGCCTAACACAATGGTCAGACGATGGTCTTCACCCTGAAACTCAACCAGGTATATGTTTCCATTAACATCACAGTGACCGGGCAGAGTCAGAGTGCAAGCCCCCCCCCCACACAGGTCAAAGGTCACCATATTGTAGCACGGCCCCTACATGTTCAGTAGCTGAAAGGTGGTAGCAGGGGGCCCTACGTTAACACAGGTCCCCTGAGCGTAGAAGAGCCCTGATAACAGCCAGCATGTGGGTGAGAGGTGCCATTAGAGCAGACAGAGCTGTGCTCCGGCCTCACGCCACCGGGGTGTTACATATCCCCCCTGCGGACCCCCGCTCATCGCACCCAATGCTATCTCCTGTGCCTCTATTGAGCCCAGGTGTAAAAACAGGGACGGAGAGTAGGAAGCAGACTAGAGTGTGAGAAGTGTGTGTGTGTTGTGTGTGTGTGTAGGGCAGTGAGTGTATCGCTAGGGAGGTATGCAGATCAAAGGGTGTTCTGTTTTGGAGTTTGATTTGAATTAGCACCTTCCTGTGATGGTGGTGCGGTCACCTGAGGACCTGCAGTATGGTAACGTCGCCGTCCTACAACAACAATGGACTTCCTGAAGCCAGGAAGTACGAACCGGAGTCGACGGGCCTACCTTACAACACTCCAGAGAATCTACACCTAACGGGATTGTCTGGACGGGGATAAAGAGATTCGAGGTTTGTCACAGGGACGATCAGAACTCTTGAAAAAGACATAGCCGCCGTGCGTATCTAAAACAAAGCGTAGTGCATATGTGTCATGAATGTAGTTCGGACGACCTTCCGTGAAGGGTTACAGTTTAAAACATTTCGTCCTTTCTCGTCCGTCGGGGAAATCGACCGTGGAGTGAGAGCTGCTACTTCCATAAGCATTTGCCACTCACTAAGCCAACGCTGTAAAAACATAAAAAATGAACAAATATGGTATGTGCATCTAACATGACCAGGGACTCAGAGACCTTAAGACCGACAATATTTGATTGATGGCCAAGTCTCCCTGTGTTGCTTAGTGAACACAGAGAGGCCAATAGTGAATAGGTGACGGCTGTTGATATTGGCTGTAATTGCTTTCCACCCACGATTTTATGCAAGTAGGGTCATTTGATATGACAAAAACGGCAACATGTAGGTTAAATAATGTTCTGTGATTGTTCGACATGGTGTCCAGCTAGCACAAACCAGGTGCGAGCGTGATTGCTCTGTTGTTATTGCCTTTCCTCTAAAGATAGCCGTCTAACTGCTTGGCTTTGGGACATCCACAGTATATATAAAGAACGGAATAAAAACTTTTTTCATATTTCATTACTTTAATAACAAAACGTTTCCAAAAAGTTCAAATGAACATTTGATAAACTATTTGGTATATTTCTACAAACATTGTCTAGCTAGTGTAAAGCTGTAAAGTTTATCAAATCGTCCAGAGAAGATACTTTTTGACCTTATTTCTACATATGTTTGAAGTCATGTTCTGAGAACGCTAATGACAAATAATGTTCTGTAAAAACCTTAGTAATATTCAAAAAACATTTAAAAATAATATTTAGAAACATACATTTGCATTTTCCACATCAACATAACAGTCACACAGTTGTGTTTAGGTGTGTTAGCCCAGTAATTAGTAATTTGTCACAACTGCCCAAAACCTGACCTTAATTCTAACTAATCATAACCTTCACAGTCCATATTCTAAGGTTTAGTGAACTGGTGAGGAGTGGAAAATGGAGAATTAGGTATTTTCTACCATTTGGGATTACTAAACCGTAACAGGGTTGAAGTTTTTATGTTAAACGGTAAACCAGACATTAATGCTGCAGTCTTCTATACATACTCACTCACTCATGCTGCCAAACTTGTCTTGGTGAAGGTGACTATTAGACCAATGTATGATTTATTGTGTAACTGTATGTTGTCTTGCACATTTTTGCCTTTTTCTTGGCCAGGTCACCGTAGCAGATTAGAATTTGTTCTCAATCGGTCTACCTAGAAAAGGTAAACAGAGGTTAAATAAAATAAAAAAACATCTTTGGTCAGGCTGTCATACAGCAATTCCCAAGGAATCATCCCCAGCTTCCAATTGGCCCATTCGTCCCTCCACCTTACCTATGCAAATGATGTGGTTATTAACCTTGTAGAATAAGGGTGTACAAAAATGCATATAATAATCCCCTCTTGAGTTGAAGTGAGCTGCAATGTTCAAAACATGAAATTAAAGTAAAAGTAAAAAACAAGTTATACAGGATATACTGTACAGATATATAGGAGGTGAAAAAAGCCCCTATTTTACTATTTTCTTTTAAAGGGAAACACTGGAGAGTCTCTGTATATGACAAGTGCGATACAGGATATCCTAGGGAGAGGGTTTTGCCCGTCCTGCGTCTGACGCAAATAACAATAAAAAGTATTAATAACTCATCAGAAGGAGAACCCTGATGTACTGTGTGTGTGTGTGTGTGTGTGTGTGTGTGTGTGTGTGTGTGTGTGTGTGTGTGTGTGTGTGTGTGTGTGTGTGCGTGTGCGTGTGCGTGTGCGTGTGCGTGTGCTTGCGTGTGTTTGCGTGTGTGCGCGTGTGCGCGTGCGTGCGTGCACGAGCGTGTGCGTGTGTGTGTGCTGGATGCGATCAGTGTGTGAGGCGGAGAACGACAACAAGAGCTAGAGAGAGCAAACAATTCCCTGGCCATTTAAAGACAAAGACCTGAATGAGCATTTCGAGCACAAATTGAATAAATGAGCCTGGTGACAGGGTGAAGAAAGAACGTGAATGGAGCCGGGAGACGGTGGAGAGCAGTTATTACATTTCCCCGTGGAGGCCGGTGTTCCTCAGTAGGCTGTAATTGATTTAGATGGATCAGCCATGGGGTTCCCACAGCTCGCGTCTGTTTGTTCTCTAGGGGCAGAACCCATTGAGGGGACAAACCCTCTGCACAAACAGGAGGGGTCTGAAAACAACAACAAAAACAAAACGTTGTTGTAGAATAGAGCGAAAGGACCCATCTCATTGGATCATAAAACTGTCCCATTCCTCTCGGTAATTTGATTGTTTTCCAGCTCCACTCTGTCATTATTTTCAACGGACTTTAACAGACTTTGTTCTCAGGCCTCTCTATTTTAGTTTCGACTTTGGGTAACAACTTTTGACATTTAGAATATTTTTCTTGAAATCATAAAAACACTTGGAATACTATTTGGTGCTGCTCAGGTAGACAACAAAGAGAGTCAGGAAACATATAATTTTTCACTACTTAAAACTTTCAAACCCATTCTGTTCTGTCAAATCTGCCATTTTGTCAGAACTATGAGGTGTGTTTTAAAATTTAACTAACGTAAATGATCACTTGTTACTTGTGGCTACGAAAAGTATATTGTGTTTTTTTTTACTATAGAACATCTAGAGGTAGAGCAAACATTTAAATGGAAAGGAAGATGGCCGCAGATAATATTGGGACAAACGCCTGAGCTGCTACTTTTCACAGTCGTGTTTCTCCACCTTCATGAGGACTGCCAAGTGGATAAGAGGTGCCAGAACAAACTTATTAAAGAAAGTATCTGACAAGCACACTACATTAGCCTGCGATTTATCCTGCAACGGCACATAGACCACAAATGGTGTTGACACCAGTTGAGCATCTTTAGCAAGGTGGTTAGCATTTGACACATGGAAGCCATGTACGCAAGGTAGTCAGGCAAGAACCAATAGAAAAACAGAGGAAAGACAGTATGTAAAAGTCTCTAAGCCCCATCTCACCAGTACCCACAGTGGATACACCTAACCTCTACACCACCCACAGTGGAGATACCTAACCTCTACACCACCCACAGTGGAGATACCTAACCTCTACACCACCCACAGTGGAGACGCCTAACCTCTACACCACCCACAGTGGAGACGCCTAACCTCTACACCACCCACAGTGGAGATACCTAACCTCTACACCAACCAACAGTGGAGACACCTAACCTCTACACCACTCACAGTGGAGACACCTAACCTCTACACCACCCACAGTAGATACTCCACCTTCTACACCACCCACAGTGGAGACGCCTAACCTCTACACCACCCACATTGGAGACGCCTAACCTCTACACCACCCACAGTGGAGACACCTAACCTCTACACTACCCACAGTGGAGACACCTAACCTCTACACCACTCACAGTGGAGACACCTAACCTCTACACCACCCAGAGTGGAGATGCCTAACCTCTACACCACCCACAGTTGAGACACCTAACCTCTACACCACCCACAGTGGAGATGCCTAACCTCTACACTACCCACAGTGGAGATGCCTAACCTCTATACCACCCACAGTGGAGATGCCTAACCTCTACACCACCCACAGTGGAGACACCTAACCTCTACACCACCCACAGTAGAGACACCTAACCTCTACACCACCCACAGTGGAGATCCCTAACTTCTACACCACCCACAGTGGAATTTCTTGCATTAGCTCAGTCTGCTGGTAGGACACTCAGGCTTGTCACTTGTTTAATCTTCTTCATGAACCCCCTCACCTGACACCTACCCAATACAAACCGCTGTTAACAAACGCCTTGCCGTTCTTTTGTAGAAAAGGGTCTTCTAAATGTAGTATGACCTAAACCTGCTCCTTACATAGCTGTATGTGTCTTTGCACATGTGTGTGGTAAACAATGTTTTCAACGCAAAAATGCTGAAATGAAATTTACAGTAAAAACGATGCGACTTCAAGCTCTTGCAAAGAATAATTTCTAAAGAGGTGTCACTCAAAGTATTGAGTGTCCTAATCTGAACAAGGTTATAATAAAAGCACATCTCCATTGACATGGCCTTTAACAACCAATGGGGGTTAGCCAACGATGCTTACGTACGATTTGACCCACACACTCAAACCCAGACAAGAATACCTTGTGGCATTCTGAAGGATGTGGCCAGCTTTATTATCTTATTTATTTTTCCCAAGTATGGCTTTACGGTGTCTGAGAGCTCATGTATTTAAATGAGTCTATCTCCGCTTTCTCACACTCTGGCGGATGGCAGCTGGCTGGTGGACAAAGGCCGGTTCCTCAGGTGTCCGCAGAGGGTGAATTAAGGGTGCTATAGCTTTTAATCTTTGTGTTATAGCTATTTTAGCACCGGCGACGCTTGTTTAGGTTTCAATAAGGAGGTGTGACGGGACACTGGGACTCTTGTGTTAGTTTTAGGGCGCATAAAAAAAAAACGCCTTACCAACATCAATCATCGATGAATGTCGGCCCCGCGGCAACAATGAAAGATTGTCACTGGTGCTGTGAAATCTTGTACGTGATCGGCGGTCTTACGCAATCAACGTTATTCGCCTCAATCGGATCCTTCGGCCCGGGAACAAGGACGCCATATCGCCGGAGGGACATCAATCACCACGCGGGAAAGGTGTCTTTTATTTTAGTTTTTCTTGGGACAGCACTTAAAATTCTGCCTAATTCTTCTGGTTCAACGCCTTCACGTGCAGACAGTACTCCTTTCTGGCGGACTGCTGAGGTCACGCTGTCCTGGGAAAGTTAAGTTATCCATTTATATGAACAAATGGCGCCCGACCTCTGCCGAGTATATGAATGTGCCCCTTGGCAGATGGCAGTGTGCCGTAACCCCAAGGGGTTCGTGCCTCCCTGGGTCATCAGTTGCTCACGCCAAGTAAGAGCAACAGAGTGCGAGAGAAAGAAATAGACGGGACTCTTGTTCACCCCTAATCCCTCGAATTGAGCTAATACATTTTTGAGTTCTGCTTATGCAAAAAGGGGGGACTTAAGACTCTCTCAAACCCTGATTAGGCTTTCATCTCACCAGTCCCTCGCCCCCCATGAATAATGTCACACAGCCAAGTAGAGACTCGCTTCATCCGTTCATCCATTCGACAGCCGGCCGCGTTCTAGAGCTTTTTAAACGGAGGAGAAATAAATAAAACGTTTGCGTGAAAGTATTGTGAAATCACATTTTAGACTTCCCGAATGAGTCATTGAACAGGAGGTTTAAGCTAAGTCATATAGCCGTGCGCTAATGTTAGTCGGAAGCGTCTGACCCTGGCAATATGTAGGGGCCCCGTGTTGGCGTGTTGATACACATCAGCTGCCGCTTCAATCCATCCAATTCAGAGGTCTCTGTGACTCAGCAGTTGAAGGTGTCCCGGACCCTCCCAACACCGGAAGCGGTTCTCACAGACTCACACCTCTCCATCTGGACGGGCCCCTTTCCAAATGTCAATCACAGCAGGGTCCCTCATTTCTCAACCGACAACAGGGACGAGCCCCTTCAGAAGAATTTGTTGACTTTTTTATGTGTTATTTTTCGGGTTCTCATTTACCATTTTAAGATGATTATCGAATTTCTAAAAAGATGTGATATCTTTACGTGTTTTACTTTGTCAAAACTACGGTAGCCAAACGGACGATATAATTCAAGGATTATTTGACATAGACATACAGGCATTCCATGCTTAAAACCTTGTTCTGGCTAAACTTGCTAAGATAAACATTGATCCAGGATAAAAACATGCTTCCCATTTCACGGTAAAATTGGTTTAACCTGGCGAAATCGATGTTGTTTGAAGAGTTTCTGTGTCAGAATGTAATCAGTGTGACTGACATTGACACGTATTTGGACAGTATTGTCACTCACAGTTTATAGCACTTCTACATAATAAGTCTTGCGTTTTTTTGCCAGCAGAAGGCTTACTGGCACAAACAAACCTAAAATACTGGTGTTTGTCTCCCCCTTGTGTTGATTGAGGACCTAGGCCGGCCAAGGATTGGCAGTTGATGGCTTATGGGTGGATGAGTTTCCAAAACCCCAAAACTCAGCAATGTAAATTGGTAGTAATTATGGTCAAATTACCAACTGGGCCAGCCCTTCTTCCTTTTGTTAGTCACTGTCAATCAGAAATCACCCAGTAGCTGCAACGGTTATCACAAGTGTTGCGGTCATAGGTTGGACCAATAGATAAAAAGTTGCTAGTTTGAATCCCTGAGCAGTGAGCAGTCAATTTGAAAAATCTGTGCATCTGCCCTGGAGTAAGACATTTGACCAGTGTCGCCACATACAATGGCCAATTGTTGTTAGAGGGTGTTTGAGAAGAAGTTGGGATGTGTAAATCTCTACGCAACTTGAGTTTGTAAAACCGGACAAATATAACAAATCACTAATCTGTGACCACGCCCAGGTCAGAGTAGGCAAATGGTAATGGAGAAAGCTAACAATAAGTAGTTAAAAAACACGGCTCATTATCTGGATCCAGAGTCGCATGTTGGCCATGAATCAGATTACATTCAACTTCGTGGTCATTGGACAGTACAAGTACACTACAACGAAATGCAGGGGTAATTTTTTTTTGACTGACACTTAACTGAACATTAATGGAACTAAAGTGAAGTAGGGGCAGAAACAACAAAGCCAGTTGCATGATACGTTGATTAAAGCCATGTTTAGAGTGATCTGTGACAAATGGCAATGAAATGTTTAAACCAAAGCCAACGTTTAAACAGTGACAACGCTACTTTTTCACATACATGCTTGTCATTTCGATTGCTTTGCGTTGTGAGCAAAAACGATTACTACCGTTTTTTGGAGGCCATTTGGATACACCTTAGATTCATTTGAAATTACAAGTTGTTACAGTATCCATGGTGCCGTAATCATTTGGAAAAGGAGCAGAACTGCATTTTTAATATGTTTTAATTGTGTTTTCAGCATTAACTTGTATATTATCCAAATAAACTAGGGGGATTCTGTCTTCTCTTATCTATGGATCAGTCTTAATGAATTAACACAGCTCGTCTCTGTTAAGTAAGGTTCAAAAAGGCAAACAACAATATACAGTATCGTCAGAAAGGAAACCCAGGCTATAATTAAAGGATAATACATTTATTAAAAGAACAATCAATGGGTTTTCCGGTACTTTCTCTTGGACCTAGAGCGGAGAGCTTTCTTGGGTGCCTAGGGAGACGAGACATTTGAATGGGAAGTTAGACCACGTTAGCATTATAGAAATGCTTGTGTATTTATTACTTGTAGTTCAGAACATGCAGCTGACTGACTGATCTTTCATATTGCTACAACATACCTTTCGGAGCCTCTTGAGGGTCTCATGAAGACACCAGGTCCCGAGCAGCCAGGCACTAAATAAAACACTCCAGGAACCCTGCAACCCTCTGCCTTCAATCCATGCCAATGGTTCCATTTCTTGGTTTTCTTGGGCCAATGCTTCCAAGTTGACTGGTTTCTGGGCCAGATGTACCACAGTCACATGGTTCAGGGGTTCCTGGGTCACCTGTGTCACCTGGTTTAGGGGTCCCTGGGTCAGGGGTTCCTGGGTCTGGTGTTCCTGGGTCACCTGGTTTAGGGGTCCCTGGGTCAGGGGTTCCTGGGTCTGGTGTTCCTGGGTCACCTGGTTTAGGGGTCCCTGGGTCTGGGGTTCCTGGGACACCTGGTTCAAGGGTCCCTGGGTCAGGGGTCCCTGGGTCAGGGGTTCCTGGATCAACCAGACCAGCGGTTCCTGTGTCACCTGTGTCTGGGGTTCCTGGGTCACCTGGTTCACTGGTCCCTGGGTCAGGGGTTCCTGGATCAACCAGACCAACGGTTCCTCCGTCACCTGGGTCTGGGGTTGCTGGGTCACCTGGTTCAGGGGTTCCAGCGTCACCTGGGTCAGGGGTTCCTGTGTCACATGGGTCAGGGGTTCCGGGGCCAGATGTTTCTGGGTCATGGTGTCACTTAAAAAGGACCCCACAATAAAATAAATATGGGGGTCCCTGATTTGCTGGTGATGCGGCTTTGATCGGGTAATCAGGGCAATCAGTCTTTCAAAAAAACTATTAAGCATAGATATCCCGTTCTCCTGGATGCCCAGATCCCAGCGCCAAATGTGGGACGAGTTCCTTGGTGGTGCCTGAGATAGTCGTCCAGATGGGGGATGAATTAGGGCCATCTTGGTTCTCATCTGCTGGTTGCTATTCATCCCACACATCCAATAAGGCCTGGTCTGCGGCTGGTCAACAACAGGTTTTGAGGGTGGTTCCTGGACCGTGTGGGGCATTAGGAGAGGTTCCTGATGGACCACAATAGGTGAGGGCAGAGGCTCCTAAAGGATAAAGTATTTTATTTGTCAAACGCACTGAATCACATTCAAAACAATGCAATTCTTATGAACGCAACATCTATGCAGTGATTGTTTAACAAGATATGAAACAAGAATAATAGTAGAAACATAAATGTATATGTATGCATCCAATAAAAACTAAACTGACCACACTGGGTGATGTAGGTTCCTGCTGGACCACACTGGGTGATGTGGGTTCCTGCTGGACCACACTGGGTGATGTGGGTTCCTGCTGGATCACACCTGGTGATGTAGGTTCCTGCTGGACCACACTGGGTGATGTAGGTTCCTGCTGGACCACACTGGGTGATGTAGGTTCCTGCTGGACCACACTGGGTGATGTAGGTTCCTGCTGGACCACACTGGGTGATGTAGGTTCCTGCTGGACCACACTGGGTGATGTAGGTTCCTGCTGGACCACACTGGGTGATGTGGGTTCCTGCTGGATCACACCTGGTGATGTAGGTTCCTGCTGGACCACACTGGGTGATGTAGGTTCCTGCTGGACCACCCTGGGTGATGTAGGTTCCTGCTGGACCACACTGGGTGATGTAGGTTCCTGCTGGACCACACTGGGTGATCTAGATTCCTGATGCACAACACCAATTGTTAGGAGAGGTTCCTGCTGGGCCACAACTGGGTTCGACAGAGGTTCCTGGGCCTCTCTGATCCTGAGGCGGTTCAAAGTTTTCGCTGTCTTGGCTGTAGTTTTGCGAACCTCCACCCAGCAAGCTGCACGGCCTAAGTCCACTAAGGGCCTACCCGGCAGAGGTGGAGTGCTGGCCCATTTTTTGGGTACCATGGGAGGCATCAAGGTGTCTAGGATGACTTGAAGATATGGGATCTCCACCTTGATGGCCATCAACATGGTATGGAAGCGAAATCCAAGAGGTTCCTGTTGGGCCACAACAATCAATCAATCAAATGTATTTTATAAAGCCCTTTTTACAACAAAGTTGTCATAATGTATTTTTACAAACCAGGGTTGGAGAAGGTTCCTGGTCGTCTCTGGTCTGCAGTCCGTTCACAGATACACTGATGTTCTTGGATTTGCTCTCAGAAAGCTCCATCCAGCAAGCTGCACGGCCTAGGTCCACTAAGGGCCTATCCTGCAGAGGTGGAGTGCTGGCCCATTTGTTGGGTACCATGGGAGGCATCAACGTGTCTAGGATGACTTGAAGATAGGGGATCTCCACCTTGATGGCCATCAACATGGTATGGAGGCGAGGTTCCTGGACCAAACCCGGTGGTGATGGAGGTTCCTGTTGGGCCACAACGATCAATCAATCCAATGTTTTTTTATGAAGCCCTTTATACAACAAAGTTTTCACAAAGTGTTTTTACAAACCAGGGTTGGAGAAGGTTCCTGGCCGTCTCTGGTCTGCAGTCCGTTCACAGATACACTGATGTTCTTGGATTTGCTCTCAGAAAGCTCCATCCAGCAAGCTGCACGGCCTAGGTCCACTAAGGGCCTATACTGCAGAGGTGGAGTGCTGGCCCATTTGTTGGGTACCATGGGAGGCATCAACGTGTCTAGGATGACTTGAAGATATGGGATCTCCACCTTGATGGCCATCAACATGGTATGGAAGCGAAATCCAAGAGGTTCCTGTTGGGCCACAACAATCAATCAATCAAATGTATTTTATAAAGCCCTTTTTACAACAAAGTTGTCACAATGTGTTTTTACAAACCAGGGTTGGAGAAGGTTCCTGGCCGTCTCTGGTCTGCAGTCCGTTCACAGATACACTGATGTTCTTGGATTTGCTCTCAGAAAGCTCCATCCAGCAAGCTGCACGGTCTAGGTCCACTAAGGGCCTATCCTGCAGAGGTGGAGTGCTGGCCCATTTGTTGGGTACCATGGGAGGCATCAAGGTGTCTAGGATGACTTGAAGATATGGGATCTCCACCTTGATGGCCATCAACATGGTATGGAAGCGAAATCCAAGAGGTTCCTGTTGGGCCACAACAATCAATCAATCAAATGTATTTTATAAAGCTCTTTTTACAACAAAGTTGTCATAATGTATTTTTACAAACCAGGGTTGGAGAAGGTTCCTGGCCGTCTCTGGTCTGCAGTCCGTTCACAGATACACTGATGTTCTTGGATTTGCTCTCAGAAAGCTCCATCCAGCAAGCTGCACGGCCTAGGTCCACTAAGGGCCTATCCTGCAGAGGTGGAGTGCTGGCCCATTTGTTGGGTACCATGGGAGGCATCAACGTGTCTAGGATGACTTGAAGATATGGGATCTCCACCTTGATGGCCATCAACATGGTATGGAGGCGAGGTTCCTGGACCAAACCCGGTGGTGATGGAGGTTCTTGTTGGGCCACAACGATCAATCAATCCAATGTTTTTTTATGAAGCCCTTTTTACAACAAAGTTTTCACAATGTGTTTTTACAAACCAGGGTTGGAGAAGGTTCCTGGTCGTCTCTGGTCTGCAGTCTGTTCACAGATACACTGATGTTCTTGGATTTGCTCTCAGAAAGCTCCATCCAGCAAGCTGCACGGCCTAGGTCCACTAAGGGCCTATACTGCAGAGGTGGAGTGCTGGCCCATTTGTTGGGTACCATGGGAGGCATCAACGTGTCTAGGATGACTCGAAGATATGGGATCTCCACCTTGATGGCCATCAACATGGTATGGAAGCGAAATCCAAGAGGTTCCTGTTGGGCCACAACAATCAATCAATCAAATGTATTTTATAAAGCCCTTTTTACAACAAAGTTGTCATAATGTATTTTTACAAACCAGGGTTGGAGAAGGTTCCTGGCCGTCTCTGGTCTGCAGTCCGTTCACAGATACACTGATGTTCTTGGATTTGCTCTCAGAAAGCTCCATCCAGCAAGCTGCACGGCCTAGGTCCACTAAGGGCCTATCCTGCAGAGGTGGAGTGCTGGCCCATTTGTTGGGTACCATGGGAGGCATCAACGTGTCTAGGATGACTTGAAGATATGGGATCTCCACCTTGATGGCCATCAACATGGTATGGAGGCGAGGTTCCTGGACCAAACCCGGTGGTGATGGAGGTTCCTGTTGGGCCACAACGATCAATCAATCCAATGTTTTTTTATGAAGCCCTTTTTACAACAAAGTTTTCACAATGTGTTTTTACAAACCAGAGTTGGAGAAGGTTCCTGGTCGTCTCTGGTCTGCAGTCCGTTCACAGATACACTGATGTTCTTGGATTTGCTCTCAGAAAGCTCCATCCAGCAAGCTGCACGGCCTAGGTCCACTAAGGGCCTATACTGCAGAGGTGGAGTGCTGGCCCATTTGTTGGGTACCATGGGAGGCATCAACGTGTCTAGGATGACTCGAAGATATGGGATCTCCACCTTGATGGCCATCAACATGGTATGGAAGCGAAATCCAAGAGGTTCCTGTTGGGCCACAACAATCAATCAATCAAAGGTATTTTATAAAGCCCTTTTTACAACCAAGTTGTTACAATGGTTTTTTTACAAACCAGGGTTGGAGAAGGTTCCTGGCCGTCTCTGGTCTGCAGTCCGTTCACAGATACACTGATGTTCTTGGATTTGCTCTCAGAACGCTCCATCCAGCAAGCTGCACGGCCTAGGTCCACTAAGGGCCTATCCTGCAGAGGTGGAGTGCTGGCCCATTTGTTGGGTACCATGGGAGGCATCAACGTGTCTAGGATGACTTGAAGATATGGGATCTCCACCTTGATGGCCATCAACATGGTATGGAGGCGAGGTTCCTGGACCAAACCCGGTGGTGATGGACGTTCCTGTTGGGCCACAACGATCAATCAATCTAATGTTTTTTTATGAAGCCCTTTTTACAACAAAGTTGTCACAAAGTGTTTTTACAAACCAGGGTTGGAGAAGGTTCCTGGCCGTCTCTGGTCTGCAGTCCGTTCACAGATACACTGATGTTCTTGGATTTGCTCTCAGAACACTCCATCCAGCAAGCTGCACGGCCTAGGTCCACTAAGGGCCTATCCTGCAGAGGTGGAGTGCTGGCCCATTTGTTGGGCACCATGGGAGGCATCAAGGTGTCTAGGATGACTTGAAGATATGGGATCTCCACCTTGATGTTCATCAACATGGTATGGAGGCGAAATCCAAGAGGTTCCTGGTAGGATTGCACGATATTGACAAAATGTGTTATTGCGATATTGATATTAATTTCGATATTCTTAAACATATGTAAAACACAAAAGTTATGGGTAAAATGCCTCAAAATAGAATAATATAAAAACAAAATAAAGTTCTTACAACATTATGTTTTTTTCATTTACCAGTCAATTTGATTGTTAGTTGAAATAAACCATCTAACAGGCAAATGAATAAATAAAGTGCATGTCTACAAAACAGGAAATGTTGTACTGGTTGTACAGTACAAAACAATAGGTAACTAGATAGGTTACAATTTCTGCTGAAATTGTGATGTGTGCTTGCTGCCACCCATAGTCGACTGTGTACTGATATCAACTGCCAATGTCCAGTTATACGTTATAATATGTATGTCAGATTACAATATGTAAGCATAGTAACCTGCCTATTCACTATCATTGTAACCTGCCTATTAAACACTATAGTAACCATCATATTAAGCCACATATTTTAATCTCACATATATATTATTATTAATATTATTATTAGATCACTTTTTGACCACCCTACAGCATGTGACCTGCCTATTAAACAGCATAATAACCAGCCTATTAAACAGCATGTAACCTGCTTATTAAACAGCATGTAACCTGCCTATCAAACAGCATGCAACCTGCCTATTAAACAGCATAATAACCTGCCAATTAAACAGCATGTAACCTGCCTATTATACCGCAGGTAACCTGCTTATAGTACAGCGTGTAACCAGTCTATTGACAGACATAGCAACCTGCCTATTAAACAGCATGGTAACCAGCCTTTTAACCAGCATAGTAACATAGTAAACATCATTGTAACTTGCCTAGTTGTTTGAGGGTTAGCCTACACATACAGTAGTGGCTAGCTAGTTAGTTTTGACACTAACAATAATTGTTTTAATACAATCTACCCAGTGATGGAGCCTACACATACAAGAGTAACTAGCTAGCTAGCGTGCTAACATGCTAACGTTAGTTGTTTGTTTGAATGTATGCATACACATACAGGAGTAGCTAGCTAGCGCGCTAACGCTAGCTAACAGGCTAAAGTTAGTTGTTTAAATGTATGCATACACATACAGGAGTAGCTAGCTAGCTAGCGCGCTAACGCTAGCTAACATGCTAACGTTAGTTGTTTGAATGCACATAGGAGTAGCTAGCTAGTTAGCGCGCTAACGCTAGCTAGCTAGCTAGCTAACGCTAGCTAACGTAAGATGTTTGAATGTATGCATACAGGAGTAGCTAGCTAGCTAGCGCGCTAACGCTAGCTAACATGCTAATGGTAGTTGTTTGAAAGTATGCATACACATATAGGAGTAGCTAGCTAGCGCGCTAACGCTAGCTAAAATTCTAACGTTAGTTGTTTTTTGAATGTATGCATACAGGAGTAGCTAGCTAGCGCGCTAACGCTACAGACATAGCTTACCCATTCAACATACAGCAGCAGCTAGTGATTGTGGCTGTTGCCCCAGTTTCTAAATGTTCTAAATATGTTCTCCTGGAGAAGAGCTCACACTCTAATTTTGGACATTCTACCAGAAACAGGGTCAATCAACGCAGGTGTAGCCTTTAGAGCACCTATTCTTAACCATAGGGCCGCGAGCGCCACCTGGAGGGCCGCAAAAAACCTTACGTTTTTCACCTGTGGGCCGCGAGACCAAACAAGTTATCACTTTGCTAAGCCCCGCCCCCCTTAGTTACTGTTGCTACGTCCGACAACTTTATATGGGCTCTGGTTTGGTATCAACATTATGCTGTGACAGCTCTTCTTGCTGAAATTGTATCAAACTTTTCTAAAGCAGCAAATAAAGTGTCCGGTAGAAGTAGGCAAGCGGGGCTGCAATATGCGTTTGAAGGCTATATTCAAGACATACAGGTGAAACAAGGCATCAAAGAGGTAAACGCATACCGGTCACAGTGAAAAAATCCTATTAATCGAGACGGAGGCTGGGACTAACAATATCAAGGAGCAACACTGTTCATGCAAAGCTGGGTAGGTCTCTATTCACTTATATAATCGTTATTACAAAGCAAACTGACTAGGCAAGTATAACAACGTTTAACTATATTTTTGATAAAACTACGACGGTAATAGCCTGCCGAGACCAGAAATATGAGACCGCCTTGTTAAAGTCAATGGAGCGCTGTGAAAAACTCCTCTGCCCGAGCTCATTCTTGGCTGTGCTGTGATTGGTCAATCTACATTCTAGGGTGTGGCTTAGCTAAAGGCGAATTAAAAAACAAACCATACATTTTTGGAAAATAATGATGGATTTTGGATATAGCGTTTCCGAAAAAAATTATAATATGGAATTACAGCGTTTCTAAAAGAATGACCACTGTTATCCATAACAGCGAATTACGTTACAATACACCAGCACTTCTCAAAGTCCCGACTCCGGTCCCGACCCGGAGGGAATTCAATCCGGACCCGGCTCCGTTTCGTATTTCAACAGCAGTTGTTAATTATGTGTAAGAAATTAAAAGTATGGATTTCCTACTTTGATAAACGCATGCCTGTCAAAATCATTTTTGTTTATGTCTCTTTGGAGATGGTCTGAAATTAAAGCGAAGGCGATATATTTAAAGTTTTCCTCCGTGATTCAGTTGCCATGACATCCAGTAAGTGTATACTTTTGAATTAGTCGCGAGCCGCGACACTTCACCGCAGTAAGCGTTTGAATGGGTGTGGAGGATGTCATTGTCCAGGAAAAGAAAAGTTGATGGAGAAAATAGAGTTTTTAAAGATGATTGGACAGATTGTTCATTTTGCCCCAATCCAGCACGAAGCCATTCTGTTTGATTTCTAACGAGACAGTTGGAGTTGTGAAGAGTGGAAATGTCAAACGTCATTATGAAACAAAACACGGTGTTTGTTGGTCCTGTGAGCATAACATGTTCAGATGATTTTACTTGAATCGTGCAGAAAACAGATCGAAAGGGATGGAGATATATAAGAGAGAAAGAGCTGAGACAGGACAGAGAATAGGGAATATATTAGATTGTGGGTAAAGAAAACCTCATTATCTTCACTTATGGGATGCAGACTATTTTAACACACACACCACACTTAAAGTACGATTTGTCAAATCTAACTAATTTTAGTGTTAATATATGCCTGACTTGAGCCTTTAAATTTGTTCCTGCAGATTGATTTGTACCATGAATTGTTGTATGTGCAGGTTTACATACATAAATAAACTGTTAAACTGCAAGTGGATTTCGTTTAGTGATTGAGTACAAATCAAACCCAGGGTGAGATCAATAAACCAATACAGTGCTAATATTTGAATGGGCCCTGGGCCACTTGGTACTGTAACATTTGGGCCCGACATCAAAAAGGTTAACTAGCATGTTTTTCCTCTTGCCCGGTATATCACCATACCGCTAGTTTTGCACAACAGCTTGAGCGACATTAGTTGTCTTAAACTTTTCTTTAGCTTCTCTAACTTGCTTTTACTCTCTTTGTCCGACTGTATGTCTAAGCCCTTTTTACAACAAAGTTTTTTTACAAACCGGGGTTGGAGAAGGTTCCTGGGCGTCTCTAGTCTGCATTGGTGGGGTGCTGGTCCATTGTTTGAGTACCATGGGAGGCTTCAAAATGTCAATGAAGTCATGAAAACATGATTCCTCAACCTTGGTGACCATCAACATGGAACCAAAACACAAAAGGAACAAAAAGGACATAAAAAATCTAATCATATTTAAAGAAACAGCAAATGAGCATAGACAAAAATAGTAGTAGGCGCACGGTCAGAAGATAGTTCTGAGACTTTCAGTCGGACTCAGCAGCTTTATACTCATGTGTAATGGAATGTTTGTTTAGAGTTCTAACAACAAATTCTATGTGTGATGAAATGAAATGAAAGGTGTCTATGACATCATCAACATATCAAGGATCTCAATTAATGCAAATAACTTCAGCTTGTACATTTCATTTGAATATAATTTTGTTTTAAGAGATTGTCACAGTATTTGAAGCCTGATTAACTCCACCAAAAGAGCACAGCCTACATGAAATAACCTAGTGAGGGTCCTTTCAATAAAACCAATTAAACATTGTGATTTGCTCGCCAGGCAATTTCTATAACACTTTATCAGAATATTGTATGCAATCTTTACACAGATGATATTTGCACATTTGTTTGCATTTAAATAAAAGAACGCTACACAGATCCAAGGTCAAGTAGTTTGGCTTATGTGGTCATAAAGCAACTGGTCTATTTTTGTAATTATATAGGCGACATGTTGTAGGCTATGTGAAAGCATGCATTACTTCACCAGGATGTAGTACACCTATATCCATAGTGATAAAGTAACCCGTACATACAGGCCAGCACCTTCCCGGTATTTATGGTAAAGTAACCCATACCTACAGGCCAGCACCTCCCCGGAGCTTATGGTAAAGTAACCAGTACATATAGGCCAGCACCTCCCCAGAGCTTATGACGGAGTTCTACCGGAATTAAAGTGTAGTGGAATGAAATTAATGCTTGCTGGCCCGTATTGTAAATTATAGTAAGCCTATACTGGAAACAAATTATTATTTTTTTAAATAGCTTTATTTCAGTACAGAAAAAGATGTGTGGATTTGTAACAGTAAGCATCATCTACTACAGTATAGTCAATTTGCACGGTTGTTTCCGAGTTTGTCGAAGCTCAGTCTAGTGGTCACGTCCAGAACTTCATTAGTTGTAGCAAACAATATCCATCCTGCCATATTAAGAATTCACGTCTGACACGTGATTGGGGGATCCATTTTACCCTTGTCAGTCACCAGCCCTTAGTATACCAAAACACTTACTGTGGTGTGTTGTAATAAACTGAATGACTTGTGAAATGCAGTGTTTTTCTAAACTGTTGCATATGTAATTGATGTGCTGTCGGTTAATGTTGTGTTGTCAACTTTTGTTTGCTTGGCTAATGCTGTGGTTTTGTGCCCTCGTGGGCCATCGTTTAAGTCTGCATATGGTGGTCTCTTGGGTCATTGACCCAGTTTTTAATCAAATAAGTAAGCAGTTAATTTTGCAATGTACCGTTGACGGTCGGCAGGCGTCAATGACTCGCAATATGACATTTTTGTCATTCAAGTACACACAAACAATGTTTGCAGATATCCCCGCCGCCAGACCACGCCCCCAACTATGAATAGATGCCGAATGTATGATGGGTCTAGTTGGGAACCAAAAAAAAGATTTAAAATTATTTTTTGCATTTTAATGTGAAATATAGATGTCCTTCATTTTACAGTTGCGCTGTTAATATATTTAAAGTAAATTCAACAATTCAATATAACATGTAATATCCCCATGTCTTCAGACAACTGAAAAACGTCTTCGGGATCCTTCGGTCCGATTCGTAGTAGTCCGCGTTTTCTACCCATAAAGTTTTGGCGCACTTTCTGAAAACCCCTTGTTACAAAAGACTCATGCGCAGTTTCACTCGTCACAGCATTTCCGGTTCCGCTTTATATCTCCGGTTCTTTTTTGAGAGGTCTGTTGTTAATGTTTGCAGTTACACGTGCTGGTATTTTCCTGTAAAATGTACAAATTGGCCCGCATATTTACGTCTACTTAGTGTATTGAATGCCAGTTAATTTTCCGGTTAAGGGTGTCTGACGTGTCCCGTTTGCTTTCTTTTAACGGATATCGTTTGCTAGTAAGAACTTCAACGCGTTAGCGGTGTTGGTTTAGTTAGCCTTGCTAGCTACATACCGTTAGCTGGCTAGCGCATTCAAGCTACAATACTTATCAGTAACGTGTCTAGTCTATTGATCTGTGTTACATGATTGCTGTGTTTATACGTGAATGCATTACATAAGGACTACTTAAACCGTGAGGTTTGGGCATATGTCTCATTTTCACTATCTTGTTTCCCCCTCCTGATATTTCTGATAACCCTCCAGGTTGTAATCCACGGTTGATGCTTAAGCATGGGAGCCTACTTGTCGCAACCCAACACAGTGAAGTCCTCCTCCAATGGGGGGAACGTGAAGATGAGCTATGGCTTCTCGGCTATGCAGGGCTGGCGTGTTTCCATGGAGGTAATGTGTTTAAAAAAATCCATGCACTTTTTGCCGGTTCACGTTCAGCGGGTCAGCTAACTTAAAATACCACTGGCAATAAGTTATAATTGCAACCATGTGACTTGGTTCTGACTAGAATCAGTTGTTGCCCTGGAGGAGGTATGCTTTAACCCAATCTGATGGCATGATTCAAACTATTTAACACGTTGCTCAAGTAAGTTGCACTGTTTGCAGATAGTTTGCTACTACTAAGCTTAGGATTGAATAATTAGGAATGTACACATTGGAACATACAGGTATATCACATGTCTGCGTCTATCCTGTAATTCCACTGATATAAATTGGATTCAATAAGATTAATGTATCGTTATTTTTGTGTGTCTTGTAACAGGATGCTCACAACTGCATTCCAGAATTGGATGAGGAAACCGCAATGTTTGCTGTGTATGATGGACATGGAGGTACTGGATAACATTATGCCCAATGTGTATTTGGTTTACAATTTTGTTTAGTTTGCTAAGATGTTAAACCACTGGTTAGTTTGACTGCTGTGGCCAGCGAAATGGCTTAAGTTACATCCTTTGATGCTTGAAGCGTGCATGGTCTATGGGTTCTCAATATGTAGCGAGCTATTCATTCATAGTCATTGTTGGCATGTTTGCTTGCTACATATCTTGACTTAGAGAAAGCACCACCGCCAATCTACATTCACCAGGGCCATGATATAAAGTAGGAGGAAAGTAGCAATTATTGTTCCATCTGCCATATTACCGGGTACCAGTACCAAATATACGTGGGATACTGGTATACAGTTACAAGCTTCAGAACTAATGTACAGACGCATGGTATTAATATTTTTTTACATTGAAAGCCAGGGAATTTGTTTTGTTTGCCGTCCAATGTCCAATTTTTTATTATTTTGTGACATTTAAATTACTTCTTTATTATTATAATCAAACCTTTACTATCACTATTTAATCTCAAGACTCGCCCTGTTTAAAAGGTTAACATGCAGAATAACTTTAAACAATTGAGAGTAAGAATGTATTTAAAACTGAGGATGTAACACTTAACACATGAAACTCACTTTAGATGGGACACTTTTAGCTGAGCTAAAACAACGACCAGGACTGCATGTCCTCTATTCTTCTTGGCATAACTTTTTCCGTTCTTGTCTTCTCCCCGTCTTGGATCTATCGTCCCTTTAGATTGAGTGCTTTTGCTTGCTCTTATCTCATCCTGTCCTGCCTTCTCTGTTTACTTTCTCTTCTATTCCTTTCTTGCCTGTCTTATATGTTCACTTAAGTTAGTCAACGAATTAATACATAATTGAATTGATTGTGCAGGTTTGCGTTTAAAGAAATACATTTAATTAAAATGCTGCTTTCACACTATTTGTTTACAATGTCAACCAGATGAGCATAAGGCTTTGTCTGATCTGCAAATTATATTTTTCTTTGCCAATTTGTACTTGCTGCTTGGACAGTCACATTTTCCGAAGGAGATAAGAAAATGTCACTTGATAACATTTTTGTTTTTCTGGTTTTGTTAACTGAGGCTATTTGGCTACTGTTTGTAATTAAAGCAATGTGTTATGCTTTTGATTTCTCAGGTGAGGAAGTGGCTTTGTACTGTTCCAAGTACCTACCGGATATCATTAAGGAACAAAAGGCCTACAAAGATGGCAAACTACAAAAGGTTAGGGCCGCAATGTATTTCACGTTGTGCTATGGGTTAACAAGTATTACATTATCCAGTATTTCGATTTAAGGCCTCAACATGTTTTGTCTTAGACTATCAGCGTTCTATAATGCTAGAGATTAATCTTTTCTGTAAAATGTGTGCCGAATGGAGGAGTTAATGCGTGTCTCTGCAGGCTTTGGAGGATGCTTTCCTGGCCATTGATAGCAGGATGACATCAGAGGATGTGATCAAAGAGCTGGTTCAAATAGCTGGCCGCACACACGTGGAAGCTCCGAATGAGAAAGTGGCTGAAGAAGATGATTGTGAGTAAAGTTTAATATGCCGTTGTAATGAAGTATTTTCGTCGGTTATTATTCAAACAGTTTGATTCAAATCCCTGTGTTCCTATCCTTCTGTTAGTGGACAATGAGGAGGCAGCACTATTGCACGAAGAGGCCACCATGACCATTGAAGAGCTGCTGGTCCGCTATGGACAGAACCTGAATGCGCTCAAAAACAAAAAGCTCTGCCCAGAGGGCAAAAAAGAGTCTGGAGATGGTGGGAAAGGTATCAATGGGGAAGTTGACAGTGGGATGGATTCCAGCGGGAAGTCTAAGGATGAAGGGTCTGGAGGTGCGGAAGGCGGTGCGGCTGGAAGTGCAAAAGGCGGTGCGGCTGAAGGTGCTGCGGGAGGCAGTGCTGCAGGAGGTGCTGCGGCTGGAGGTGCTGCGGCTGGCAGTGCGGCGGAAGGCAGTGCGGCGGAAGGCAGTGCGGCGGAAGGCAGTGCGGCGGAAGGCAGTGCGGCGGAAGGCAGTGCGGCGGAAGGCAGTGCGGCGGAAGGCAGTGCGGCGGAAGGCAGTGCGGCGGAAGGCAGTGCGGCGGAAGGCAGTGCGGCGGAAGGCAGTGCGGCGGAAGGCAGTGCGGCGGAAGGCAGTGCGGCTGGAGGTGCGGCGGAAGGCAGTGCGGCTGGAGGTGCGGAAGGCAGTGCGTCTGGAGGTGCGGCTGGAGGTGCGGCTGGAGGTGCAGCTGGAGGTGCAGGACTTTCCAAGCTGCGAGCCTGCAGGAGAGCCGGGGGGGACAGCTCTTCAGCTGCTGGAGCAGCAGGGTCCTGTGAAGGAGAAAAGGATGCTGGGCCCTCCTGCTCCTCGTCAGCAGCTCCGGTACCGGGAGACACCAGCTCCAAATTCTTTGAGGACAGTGATGAGTCTGGAGAAGAGGAACATGAAGAGGGCAGCGAGGAGGAAGAAGAGGTAAGGGGAATGGACTTTGTGGGTTGTTGTAAGTCTTGGCCAACGGTCTTGCTGATCTAGTAAAAATGCAGACTAGTTCCAACATTAAGATCCTAGTGAAAAATCCTGCTGTCTAGGTGGAAGCCCCCCGACTGTAACTGCCTTGTATTTCACTGTAGGACACCACACTGGATGTTCAGATGAAACGTTATGTAGTTGTTTGTAATTCTGGTGCTGTATGGATTAATGTGTTGTAATTATGCATCTACAGGATACCAGCGAGGAGGAAGAGGAAAGTGAAAGCAGTGATAATGAAGAAGACACAGAAGAGGGTGAGGACTCTGGTGAGGAAATGGATGGGGATGTGTGCTTACCCGGATTGGATGGGAAAGCTGAGGTAAAATGCACTTCTATTTTTTTTTACCATTTGACAAACCAAAATAAATATGGAATATGTATTGAAAGACGAATCATAAAAAAAAATGTTACAATGTCCATATTATACCGGCAGTTATAGTGGAATTCTGTTTTTATAGTGTAATGAATGTTTATTTACCATATGTGGCCTAAAATGCTGAATTTAGTTAATCAACTCTGCCCTACAAAGACTGACAGCAGTAACTACACAAAATGAAACTTAGAAAAATATCTTTAAAGTTTAACTGGCCAGCCAAATGAGTTGTAGCAAGTTGTTATTTGAGGAGCTGTGGCGTTTCTATCATCTTGGTCGAGTCTGGCCATTCTCCTTTGACCTCTGCCATCAACAAGACATTTTCGCCTCCATAGATTTTTTTCTTTTTCGGCCTATCTTCTGTAAACCCTACGGATGCTTGTGAAGAATAATACCAGTAAATCGACACTAACCACCATGTCTCGTTCAAAGTGACTTAAATCCAATTTCTTTTCCACTCTGATTCATTCTTATGGAGAAAGGTGCTATTTATTTCTGTTTTATTATGAAGATGTATTTCTTATATCTGTCTCACTATTGATGTTAAAAATATGAAACCGACTTTGTGTTTTGAAATGTTGTGGGATTAATCTCTCTTACATGGGCGACTTGCTGTCTTTCCCCTCAGCCTGGCTCGGACAGTGGCACTACAGCTGTGGTGGCTCTGATCAGAGGTAAACAGTTGATCGTGGCAAATGCCGGGGACTCTCGCTGTGTGGTGTCTGAGAAGGGCAAGGCTATAGACATGTCGTACGACCACAAGCCAGAGGATGAGCTGGAACTGGCCAGGATAAAGAATGCGGGGGGAAAGGTCACCATGGATGGGCGTGTCAACGGAGGACTCAACCTTTCCAGGGCCATTGGTAAATGGATGCTTTATATACTAGCCCTGCAGAAATGGAAAATACGTTGGCTGAATTGATGCAATAAGGAGATATTAAATGGATACTTTTTGATCAGCCGTTTAACTTGGCATTGGCGTTTAATGTGTCACCAATAGTTTCCAGTAATGTTTTGCCTTGCCGTTAATGAATTGACGTCAGATTGTGTGACGTAACTGAATGGCCGTTGTGTTTTTTAGGCGATCACTTTTACAAGCGGAACAAGGCCCTTGGCCCGGAGGAGCAGATGATCTCCTCAATGCCCGACGTCAAAGTGCTCACCATAAACCCAGAGCACGATTTCATGGTCATCGCGTGTGATGGAATATGGTACTTGTTATTGTTTTGATGGCAAGACAAAATGTCCCCCTTTTACTTCAACGTTGGAGATGGATTTTAGCGGATATCTCTTAACGAGTGTCTTCCACAGGAATGTCTTGAGCAGCCAGGAGGTTGTAGACTATGTCAGTCAAAGAATAAAGCCTAATGCCAACGGGACTGTCAGGACCCTGTCCTCTATAGTAGAAGAGGTAAGTTGTACATGTTTGCTACTACCCAGGAATAGCTCTGTTGGTGTACATTAGAGCCAGCGGTCCTCAAGTATGCAGTCTTATTTATTCAACTGTATTGCCTCTGTAGCTACTTGACCATTGCCTGGCACCTGATACGTCTGGAGATGGCACCGGCTGTGACAACATGACCTGTATGATCATCACGTTTGGCGCTCACCCTGCCAGCGTAGCCGAGGTCTCATTGAAGAGGAAGCCAGAAGAGGTTGCCTCGGAAAAGAACGGAAATGACAGCAAAAAAGCCAAAAGTGAATAGAGCCGCCAGCCAGTACGATGGCTTCAGTCCTTTTCACAAGTCAGAACTTTTCCATCTCTGAAAACGTTTTAAAGGCATTTGTCTTTGGGATATGAGTTTTAGTTTAAAGTCCCAAGACAGAAGAGAAAGTATCAATGTAAAACACAGACATTTTTTCTTTTTGTAATTATTGATTTTGCTTAACTCCCTGTTGGAAACATGTCTCGTGAATCCTAGTGTACTGTTTTGTAACCCATGCCCTTTATGTATATAGTTTTCAATACTTGATTGAAGAAATGCATTTTCTTTGTAATTGTGGATCAGTGTGAAAATTGGTGCATACTTTTTTGACACCAGTATGTAATTACATACAAATACATTTTTAAAAAATATTGTTATGAGTGACAACTTGTCTGTTTTACAAGGACGACCCATGTTTTTGCTTGGCAAAAATAACACTCGAACTCCACTCTTCTTAATAGTTTGGTAGATTTACAAAAACACAATAGATTCACACACATTGTAATAGCTGTGATAAGTATACACTTTTTACATTCCCTGCACTCACACATTTTGTGAGAAGTTTCCTAACCCACAGCACTGAGTTGAGGCCACTGTTATTTCAATGGCATCAGTTAAGGTTTAAGGTAGCAACATCGCTGTCAATTTCAAATGTTCCAATTAGCGTCAACATTCAGCAAATACTTTTAGTGGATTTGGCAACACTTTTCACCTCATGTACAATAGTTTGTCTCCACTTGGTTCAAGAAGGGTTAATATAAATAAAAAACGTACATTTATTTTGTTACTTTTTGAGAACATCTCTAAATTGCACAGGAAAACTTTATTTTCTTTTAAATCAATAAAGAAGTCAAACGCCTGTCTTTTACACTTGTGTACTGAACTTATATGGAGTGAAAAAAAACTACTATCCAGGCTGATTGTAATTTATCAATGAAAAAAGCTTGACCAAAGGTGGAACTATATCCATCAGAAACCTGAATGTCCATCCCATTGAAACTTTATTACATTTCCATGGTATGCTGTGCTAATGTGACAAAGTTATGGTCATACTAGTAGGTATACAGTTGCCAGACCTAATAACTAGACACGTAAGAAACATTTACCACATGGGTGTTCTAGTGAACATTCCCATCCAGTTGTGAGAATCGGCCATCTAAAAATAAGAAAAGATAGTTACATAAACATAAAAATCTGTAATGCTGACTGTATAAACAGAAATCAATGCTTACCTGCATTCTTTTATGAAGAAATATCAGCTGTTGGTTCAGTAACTCAATTTCCTATTACAAAATAGGTATTTTTTTAACCATCCCATTTACATGTATAGTGATACTGTCATTTAGTTGTATGGACTTTTTGGTTGTACCTGATCGATTTTCTCATGCTGTCTTAATTTAATTTGAGGAAACAGTTCTTCCAGTCTCACTAGCTGGAATGTAAGAAATACATGCACGTTGGCAATTACAAATACAGTGCTGTTTTGTTCTACTATTTACATTTTCATTTAAGCACATTTTTACTTTGGTTTGTAAGTTTGGTTGGGCCACACATGATGACCCTCAAACATCAAAAAGTAGGATTGAGAGACTTTGCAATACTAGTTTGCTCCACTTGAGTTCTGTCCAAAAAGCTCCCATACAGGCACATGTTACAGAGCTGTTGATGTGGTGGTCTGCTGCACCATTTCTTCACTCCCAGCCGCGGAACTCTTGAGACACTTTGAAGCGATAATTGGCCTCTGTGACGTCTTGTTGGAGCGTGGAGTTTTTGAGGGACAGACTTTTCTGGCAGTGCCTGTGTGGTGTCAGTAATTACTGGGACAACCATACCGCTTTTCTGCTCTCTTCCAAAACTATGCATTTGTATTAGTTTATCACTAACGTCTGTTAGATGCACTTCGGTTTTGGTTTTCCTTCAGATTTACAGCCTGACCAGTGATCCACCAAGAGTGGGATTTGTATCCAGAAAATATGTCAGCATTTAATAGTGAACATGTAGATGCAAAGTCCCTGTTAGCGTCATTTCTTTCCATATCAGCTGGGAGCTTCCACAGTGCAGGAGTCAAATATTAATTCAACCAATATACTTAAGTACTTGACACCTTGTGATAATGGGTTTGGAGTTAAATTGTGGTCAAATAAAATACTGAGCAGAACAAAATTTCAATGCATTTCAGTAGAGAATAGTTAGAATTGTATTATACATTTGCAAGGCAATGTATAATAATTCCTAATTCCTTTTAGGAATATAAATATAGCTAGAAAGCCATGAAAAATAACCACTTACCCTTCTGACCGCACTTTGAAGTCGTGTTCGTATACTTTTATTAACCACCGTCATGGCGATATTCCGTGGTTTTGGAATGACTGAGAATCAACAACATTATTTGAATTAACTTTTATTGAAATAATTTTTCAATAATGTCAAATGTAAAGATAAGAGTCAAATATGTACCATGCTGAAAGACTGTCGACACCTCTAGAACATATGGCCTATAAACCAGTGATAGAAACTGACATCAGTGTTATGCAATTATCAATAGACACTTTGCATGTGTATTCTTTTGCTTATTGAAAGAAAAAATATATGCTTGCTAATGTTTAAACATTGTTTTAACTAAAAACAAAATACCAATTTCAGAAAATTGTTTGCTGGTGTGAGAGTACTTACATGAGCTTGCTGTTCACTGATATATAGCTGTTGAAAGGAATTAGACAGCCCCGATTGTTTCTTATCTAAAAACACATATATAGATATATTAGAACAATATTATTTCTGTGATATTTATGCATTTATTTGTCTCTTAGGTTTAAGAAGCAGTACATCCTAAAAAAAAATAAGGTCTGGCATACCTTAAATGTCAGGGGCACGTTCGTGGAATTGAATCCAAATGAACCTATTATGATCTTAGGACCGAAAGAGAAAGAACGTATTACCAGATAGAGGTGATGGGACAATGTAGTCCTATACAGGAAGTCCACCTACCTGTTTAACTGTAGTGGCCTGGAGGCCTGTTGCCATGGGAATGGTGACCTCTCGCAAGGCAATTACTCTGTCATCTGGAATAATACATTCACCTATTAGTTTATGATACACTGCTGCGTTATGTGCAACTGCAAAAAAACAAACAGAGAAATATCACAATGTAAAGCTTTGACCTTGGATTTTCTAACTTCATGCTTTTACGATTTGCCCCTAATGTCTGAGTGGAATATTAGCTGCAGACAAGCAGGCTGTCTACTGCATCAACACAATAAAAGCCTCTTGTAAGATTGATTGAGGTCAAACCATCAAATCCAAAGGCGTCCAGCTGTCTGAACTTTTGTTCTGAAAGCATGCAATATTTTTTATACAATATTTTGCTCTGCTTTCTGTTCTTTATACTGAAGTAGATTTTGAAGTAATTACATTAGGCCGTCAGTGCGCATGCGCATAAAATTAATTCACACGTCGCGAGCTATGTGGTGTTTCTATGGAAACCAGTGTAAACACATTGACCACATCCGAAAACCGCTGCAATGGTTCAATAAAAATAAAGAACGTACCGTTTTTATCAAGTCTTCTAAGTCCAATCCAAGCTTTCGATAAACTTTGAGAATTATCCACCTTAATGTTAGCCATTTTTTAAACGTTGCGCTAGGCAAGTAAATTAGAGAAAAAAATTGATCCTTCAATATCACAAGCTTGCCTGTTACTACCATGGATGTATTAAGAGAACGGTTACTACCGGTCATCACCCCTGTGAAAAAAAGTGGCCCCCTGTTTTCAATCTCCGGGGCGTGGCCTCGGCCATTTCCATTCATAACAAAAGTACCGCGATAAAATAAAACAACCTCTTTGCACATTTTTAAATCTGCTCACACATCTAGACATTGCTCCTTTGCACTACTCGGATGTATATAACACATCCTATATATCTATCCATTATGTATGCCACTATTGGGCAGGGTCTCTTGTCCAACTGTTTGTGTTGTGAGTTTTTTGCACTGTTCATGTACTTTTTTTAAATGTTTTCCAAATGCTGCAGCTATGGGTCAGAACAAATTCCTTGTATGTGTAAACAGCCTTGGCGAATAAAACTGATTCAGGTTCAGGTCACCCACCCTCATCAGTCTTTCCATCGAGGAGGTATCTTCTGCACTGCTCCCTTTTGCCCTCCTCACTGCTAACTTATTTACTTAATTTGCCATTTGGACAATGCATAGTGTCTGTACTCCCTATTACAACCTCATGTCCTACACACGCTTATTTATTTTATTTGACATTTGCACAATGCATACTGTTTGTACTTTCCATTTGCCACTTGCACAGATGCTTTCCGCTTGTACTGTGACCGTCCTCCGCATATGTGCAATTTGTAACATCATCGAACTGCACAGCTGCAATTTTCTTATTCATGTCAATTGCACATCTTGCATTGTCCTTTATCTCGTTTGACTCACACATTTGACACACTGCCCTGCATAGTATTTTACTGCCCTGGATAGTATTCTACTGCCCGGCATAGTACTTTACTGCCCTGCATAGTATTCTACTGCCCCACATAGTATTTTACTGCCCTGCATACTATTCTACTGTCCTGCATAGTATTTTACTGCCCTGTATAGTATTCTACTGCCCTGCATAGTATTCTACTGCCCCACATAGTATTTTACTGCCCTGAATAGTATTCTACTGTCCTGCATAGTATTCTATTGTCCTGCATAATATTTTACTTCCCCGTATAGTAACCTACTGCCCTGCATAGTATTTTACTGTCCTGCATAGTATTTTACTGCCCCGTATAGTATTCTACTGCCCTGCATAGTATTTTACTGTCCTGCATAGTATTTTACTGCCCCGTATAGTATTCTACTGCCCTGCATAGTATTTTACTGTCCTGCATAGTATTTTACTGCCCCGTATAGTATTCTACTGCCCTGCATAGTATTTTACTGTCCTGCATAGTATTTTACTGCCCTGCATAGTATATTTTGCAAATTCAGGTTGGATGCAAACTGCATTTCATTGTACTGTATTTGTACTGTTCAATGACAATAATGTTGCATCTAATCTAATAAATGTATTTTTGTAGTGGGATTTTAAATCTGAATCTAGATATGTGTGTACATCAACCAAATTGGGCACATGGGACGGAGTAATGTGATTACATGTAACAAAATGATATACAAAGTCACCATAGATTTAAATCGTTTTTTAAATAATTGTCAATGGCAATTGTTACAACGTCAAACATACAGCATGCTGTAACAATTCTACAGGCTATATAGAATACACTATTCATAATAAATATAGTTGATCATGATGACAAAGTATTGCAAATGATAGTTGGATTGTCATCAGTATTTTTCTTATTCCAACACTAAACACATACAAAACATCATTTGAAAATATGGTATATTGAGTGATGCTTTGGCTGCCAATAGTATCTTTGTCATTCCTACTTGAATACAGAATATTTGGGTAAATATAAAACCAAGGGCAGCGTTAGCCAGATACTGAACATGTAACCAAGGAAAGATAGACATAGAACAATGGTGCCACCTACTGGCCATGTTAAACAGGAAATTACGTGCAAAAAATGCTGATATAGGTCTCTGGACTTGAATGGGATATGTCCATATCTTCCTTACAGGGTAAGGATAACAGTACACCATGTTAAAATTAGGGTTAACTATCTCTTTAAATAGCACAACAATTTGTTTTATCACTATATGAGTCAACATAACTTGTTTTGATGGGTATAATGGATGAAGCAAAAGGTTGAAGCCTAAAGAGTGAAAATAGCTGGTGATTCACTGATCGAAACATGCAAAACTGTAACCACAGTATGACATAATGTTTTTTTCTTTACAGTACAACAAAGCTTACGTCCTTCTATAACTTTAGAAGCACTTGATGAGGAAAGTATAGTACAAACAGGCTTTGGCCTTGTCCCGTAACAAACATGCATGTAAATAGCATGTATGACTGAAGCTACACTTAACCAGTCCAAACATAATAGAGGTAATGAACATGGTGGTAACAGACAGGTAACAGGCAACATAGTGCAAAAACTGCACTCAGTCAACAGCATTCGTGATTACAGTGCATATAATGAGGTACAGGCTTCTGTTTGGTGTGAATGACACCAAGGCACTACATACATACAATTTTATTAAATATATTTACATCCCAAACTGCGTAGGCTCTGTGTCTACACCGATGGGAGAGAGAAGATCTGGGTCAAGGCTGGTGGGAGAGAGAGGATCTGGGTCTAGACTGGTGGTAGAGAGAGGTTCTGGGTCTAGGCTGGTGGGAGAGAGAGGTTCTGGGTCAAGGCTGGTGGTAGAGAGAGGTTCTGGGTCTAGGCTGGTGGGAGAGAGAGAGGTTCTGGGTCTAGACTGGTGGTAGAGAGAGGTTCTGGGTCTAGGCTGGTGGGAGAGAGAGGTTCTGGGTCAAGGCTGGTGGGAGAGAGAGGATCTGGGTCTAGACTGGTGGTAGAGAGAGGTTCTGGGTCTAGGCTGGTGGGAGAGAGAGAGGTTCTGGGTCAAGGCTGGTGGTAGAGAGAGGTTCTGGGTCTAGGCTGGTGGGAGAGAGAGGTTCTGGGTCTAGACTGGTGGTAGAGAGAGGTTCTGGGTCTAGGCTGGTGGGAGAGAGAGGTTCTGGGTCAAGGCTGGTGGGAGAGAGAGAGGTTCTGGGTCTAGACTGGTGGTAGAGAGAGGTTCTGGGTCTAGGCTGGTGGGAGAGAGAGAGGTTCTGGGTCAAGGCTGGTGGTAGAGAGAGGTTCTGGGTCTAGGCTGGTGGGAGAGAGAGGTTCTGGGTCTAGACTGGTGGTAGAGAGAGGTTCTGGGTCTAGGCTGGTGGGAGAGAGAGAGGTTCTGGGTCTAGACTGGTGGTAGAGAGAGGTTCTGGGTCTAGGCTGGTGGGAGTGAGAGCCGTCCCCAGCTGATAGTTATCCTTCATGGGCTTTGCCCCATGCATCTTCACAGGATGCCTCCTATCAAACTCGGCAGTGATCTCAGCCATTGTCCTGCCCTTGGTCTCAGGCAGTGTGAGGCCCACAAACAGAGAGGCCAACACACAGACTCCGCCGAACGGGACGAAGCAGACGGCACCTAGGTACCTCACTATGAAGGGGAAAGCCATTCCTACAATGAAGAGGTTGATCCACATCAGAGACCCAGCCACCATGTAGGCTGCCGGTCGGGCCGTCTGGTCAAAGATCTCCGCCGGAAGGATTCCCGTCACCCCGGCGGGGCCAATACCGAAGCTGAGAATGTAGCAGAATACACAGGCCATGCTGAGGTAGGACATCCCTGGCACCGAGTAGCCCTGGAGGGTCAGTGCCAGGGTGAAAACCAGTGCCCAGAATGTCATGAGGGCATATCCACCACTAAGGAGCATCTTGCGTCCCACGTGCTCAATCAGCAGGTTACTCATGACAGCAGCGGTAAATTCACAGGCCCCCGTGCCGATAGAGACATACTGGATCTTCTCCGCGGGGATTCCAGCCTCTAAGAAGATGTACGTGGCATAGAAGTAGATAGAGTCGTTACCACACAGCATCATTGCAGAGCTAGTTGCCATTACGGTGAATAATTGGGGGTGAAGGGAGCGGTCAGAGAACAGGTCCCATGGAGTCTGACTCTTGGCCAGAGCTCCACCGGCGTCCGCCTGCTCTTGGAGCATCTCCTCCATCTCCAAACTGTTGGTGCCCTTCCCGCGGAACCTATTCAGAGCCTCAGCACACGCCTCCTTATCCTTAAGGTCCATTAGCAAGTAGCGAGGACTCTCCGGGAACCAGGGCAGGGTGAGCAGCTGGAGAATGCCTGGCAGGGTGTTGCTGGCCAGGAGGTAGGGCCAGAGGGGCTCTGTACCCAAAACCTCCGTCAGACCCACCACCTGACCCATGAAGATGCCAAACGCAGTGAACACTGCAGAGGAGAACGCCACCGCGCCACGCAGGTGTTTAGGCGCGCTCTCGGCGAAATACATAGGCTGGACGTTCATGCTCACCCCGGCGTTGACTCCAACCAGGAGACGGGCGAGGATGATCAACTCAACGGACCTCGCCATCCTGCTGGTCAAAGCAAAGACTGCGCCAAGAAACAGGAATGAGTTATTGAGGAGCAGCGATTTCTTTCTGCCAAACCGGACCGCCATTAGTCCCGCCAGCAGAGCTCCGGCCAGTCCCCCCAGGGAGTAGGCAGAAACTATTACAGTCCAGAACAGCGTCACCTGGGAGGTGTCTAGGCCGGTTCCCCAGCGCTCCCAGTAGGTGTCGTTGATGAAACTTTGTATGTGGTTGGTGGGGGCGTTCATGATGGACAGGTTGTAGCCATACTGGAAGGTGCCACCAATGGCAGCTGAGCACACTGCCAATGCAAGGGCTCTAGAATTGCCTGCAGGTCTATCCGTCTCTGCTTCTTTTGGATCATCAGTTGTGACATTCATTTGGAGAATCACAGTGATGATTCTATCAAATTCGGAACACCGGTTGGACAGCACCTGTGATGTTTTGACACACAGTGAACACAGTTAAGTACAGGGCGAGAGCTAGAACCAATATTTAATCTGATCTGTACTGGAAACAACAGTCAAATCCATGGCAAATACTCAACCGAGTTAGTGAGTGAGTTTTGCCAATACTACTGATGTAACTGATGTTCGAGATTTGCAATGTTGTCACGGAACTACATTTGTGTTGAAAGAAAATATATTTCCGATAGTGAATGCGTTTGCCATCTACTGTCCACCTAGAAGAATATAGCAAATCCGGGTACCTTGATGAACAGTCCAGGTACAGTCACAGTAAATAAAGCGTGACGGAACGACTAAGACACGCCCCTTAATGGTTTGTACCCGAATGCGCATGCGTGTGGTCGCCCAGAGCCGGTTGGTATTTTTTGCTCTGGGTAAAAGCCACTTTAATTTGGTAATCGAGTATAGTTTGTGTAGCAGAGGGTAATATCTAAAATAAATGGTACACGTGTCATGATTCATAAAAAAAGTAGACAAATAGGGAAAGGCTTGCGTATTTTTTCAAACATTCATGTCCTAAATAAACGAGACTGAGCAGTTAAAATATGGAAATATTCCTGTAATACAAGGAATATAATAACAGTGATACTAACAAAAAAACATGATTAAATATCCCAGAACAAGGAGGATATGTGCAGCCATTCAATGAACGATTATGGATAGTAAGCAGAAACAGGACGCATAGGTAGGTAGATGCTTTCATAGTAAGATAAAATACACAACAAAATGATTGCACGTTTCTACACAATAATGCAAAAAGACAGCAATAGCACCAATAAAAAGTAATCGCAAAAAGCAATAGTATACACATAAACCTTTACATTGCATCTTTGAGTGGAGGATTAACAGGATGCTTACATTCACCAGTATATTTGTGCCTATTCGAGCAGGGTCGATGTATGTAGTTATAGGTGCCTGGAGACATGCAGTCAGAAACCGGTCAGAACAGTCTCTGTGTCAAGTCCATTAAACCCGGTACCCGGTAGGAGGACTACCCCTTACAGTGAGGAAGTCCATGCGTCATAACTCCCATAAAGCCAAGCGGCAAAATGTGATACCGGGAATTTTCGGGAAAATATAATTTATTCTTAACCTAAAAACATAGTCTTTATTGATAAAGGTAAACTTGTCCTAGTATATGAATTATGAACCGGGCGAGATGTTGTAAGCAATTAATACGTTTTTTAAAGTATTTACATTTCATATTAACCAAATTAGTCTCTGATCACATACAAAATAAAACATTATAAGAATTCGAATAAAACTCAAAACTCATGTTTTGATAACATATACAATTTGGTGTAATCAAAAGAATCTCCAAAATTTGCTGACTTTTTCCATTTCTATCCCCGAATGTCATGCCAGAATGCAGTGACACAAACACATTAGAAAATAATATGGGTAGATTATCGAGTCAAACAGACGTAGCACCGGGTTTTTTCTGTTTTCACGTTTTTAACATTTTAAGTTTCCTATATCATTTGACTTCTGTTTTGTTAGCACATTTGTTCTTCATTTACACCCCAGACTGTAGGGGGCGACAACACACATTTGTTCTTCATTTACACCCCAGTCTGTAGGGGCGACAACACACACTTGTTTGTAAATCCGCCAAAAAAAGATTTTTTTTTTTAAATAACAACACAGGACCACCATCAAGCAACAAAATAATTAACTAGTGGTTATCTTTTCAAGGTGAATCAGTGCCTCGGTATTTTAATCAACTGCTGACATCTTTATATGTTATCAAATACACGTAGTCCAATTAGCCTGCTGATTGCTATGCTATAATAAACGTTACGTTAGTTTGCTAGCTACTAGCTGATGCTAATTCACGAACCATAGAACAAGAAGTACATAACCTAGGATGGTAAAGTGTTGGTCAATTACTTAAACCACGCTTGCTATCTACTGTAGATGGTTAAATAATATTCCTGCTAGCGCACACACTTACATTTACTAGCTAAAACACACTGATCAGTCAGCTATACAATATTCAACTAATTACATAGGCTGTCACAATGCTGGCTTAGAACAAAAATAATGTGTTATAGGGGGGGAAAGCCACTAAAGTCGTGTTGTAATGTTTGTTTCAGGCGCCATGCAGTCGTTTAGGAGGTGGGTTGGTTTTATAGATGACTCTGTTACAGAGACGTTGTCCCAAGCCCTCCAAGGCGCAGGGGATCAGCCAGACCGGGAGCCGGACACAGAGGTTCTGTTCGGCAACCTGCGTGGGAGTGTGGTGGGGCTCCGGCATTACACTGGTGTGGTAAGCATCTGTGGTAGTGTGGTGGTTGATCCGGTATTATACTGGGGTGGTAAGCATCTGTGGGAGTGAGGTGGGGGTCCGGTATTATACTGGGGTGGTAAGCATCTGTGGTAGTGAGGTGGGGATCCGGTATTATACTGGGGTGGTAAGCATCTGTGGGAGTGTGGTGGGGATCTGGTATTATACTGGGGTGGTAAGCATCTGTGGGAGTGTGGTGGGGATCTGGTATTATACTGGGGTGGTAAGCATCTGTGGGAGTGTGGTGGGGATCTGGTATTATACTGGGGTGGTAAGCATCTGTGGGAGTGTGGTGGTTGATCTGGTATTATACTGGTGTGGTAAGCAGCTGTGGGAGTGTGGTGGGGATCTGGTATTATACTGGGGTGGTAAGCATCTGTGGGAGTGAGGTGGGGATCCGGTATTATACTGGGGTGGTAAGCATCTGTGGGAGTGTGGTGGGGCTCCGGCATTACACTGGTGTGGTAAGCATCTGTGGTAGTGAGGTGGGGATCCGGTGTTATACTGGGGTGGTAAGCATCTGTGGTAGTGTGGTGGGGATCTGGTATTATACTGGGGTGGTAAGCATCTGTGGTAGTGTGGTGGGGATCCGGTATTATACTGGGGTGGTAAGCATCTGTGGGAGTGTGGTGGGGGTCCGGTATTATACTGGGGTGGTAAGCATCTGTGGTAGTGTGGTGGGGATCCGGTATTATACTGGTGTGGTAAGCATCTGTGGTAGTGTGGTGGGGGTCCGGTATTATACTGGGGTGGTAAGCATCTGTGGGAGTGAGGTGGGGGTCCGGTATTATACTGGGGTGGTAAGCATCTGTGGGAGTGTGGTGGGGATCTGGTATTATACTGGGGTGGTAAGCATCTGTGGGAGTGAGGTGGGGGTCCGGTGTTATACTGGGGTGGTAAGCATCTGTGGGAGTGTGGTGGGGATCTGGTATTATACTGGTGTGGTAAGCATCTGTGGTAGTGTGGTGGGGGTCCGGTATTATACTGGGGTGGTATGCATCTGTGGTAGTGTGGTGGTTGATCCGGTATTATACTGGGGTGGTAAGCATCTGTGGTAGTGTGGTGGGGATCTGGTATTATACTGGGGTGGTAAGCATCTGTGGTAGTGAGGTGGGGATCCGGTATTATACTGGGGTGGTAAGCATCTGTGGGAGTGTGGTGGTTGATCCGGTATTATACTGGGGTGGTAAGCATCTGTGGTAGTGTGGTGGTTGATCTCTGTGGGAGTGTGGTGGGGATCCGGGATCATACTGGGGTGGTAAGCTGGGGTGGCATCTGTGGGAGTGTGGTGGTTGAGTGTGTGGTGGGGATCCGGTGGTTATACTGGGGTGGTAAGCATCTGTGGGAGTGTGGTGGGGATCCGGTATTATACTGATCTGGTATTATACTGGGGTGGTAAGCATCTGTGGTAGTGTGGTGGGGGTTGATCCGGTATTATACTGGGGTGGTAAGCATCTGTGGGAGTGTGGTGGGGATCTGTGGGGTGGTGGTGGTAGTGATCCGGTATTATACTGGGGTGGTAAGCATCTGTGGGAGTGTGGTGGGGATCTGTGGGGTGGTGGTGGATCCGGTATTATACTGGGGTGGTAAGCATCTGTGGGAGTGTGGTGGGGATCTGGTATTATACTGGGGTGGTAAGCATCTGTGGGAGTGTGGTGGGGATCTGGTATGTGGGGTGGGGAGTGTGGTGGGGATCCGGTATTATACTGGGGTGGTAAGCATCTGTGGGAGTGTGGTGGGGTCCGGTACTATACTGGGGTGGTAAGCATCTGTGGGAGTGTGGTGGGGATCCGGTATTATACTGGGGTGGTAAGCATCTGTGGGAGTGTGGTGGGGATCCGGTATTATACTGGGGTGGTAAGCATCTGTGGGAGTGTGGTGGGGTCCGGTATTATACTGGGGTGGTAAGCATCTGTGGGAGTGAGGTGGGGGTCCGGTATTATACTGGGGTGGTAAGCATCTGTGGGAGTGTGGTGGGGCTCCGGCATTACACTGGTGTGGTAAGCATGGGTAGTGTGGTGGGGATCCGGTGTTATACTGGGGTGGTAAGCATCTGTGGTGGTAGTGGGGTGGTAGGTGGGTGATCTCCGGTATTATACTGGGGTGGTAAGCATCTGTGGGAGTGTGGTGGGGATCCGGTATTATACTGGGGTGGTAAGCATCTGTGGGAGTGTGGTGGGGATCCGATCTGGTATTATGGGAGTGTGGTGGGGATCTGGGGTGGTAAGCATCTGTGGGAGTGTGGTGGTTGATCTGGTATTATACTGGGGTGGTAAGCATCTGTGGGAGTGAGGTGGGGATCCGGTATTATACTGGGGTGGTAAGCATCTGTGGTAGTGAGGTGGGGATCTGGTATTATACTGGTGTGGTAAGCATCTGTGGGAGTGTGGTGGTTGATCCGGTATTATACTGGTGTGGTAAGCATCTGTGGGAGTGAGGTGGGGATCCGGTATTATACTGGGGTGGTAAGCAGCTGTGGGAGTGAGGTGGGGATCCGGTATTATACTGGGGTGGTAAGCATCTGTGGTAGTGAGGTGGGGATCCGGTATTATACTGGGGTGGTAAGCATCTGTGGGAGTGTGGTGGGGATCTGGTATTATACTGGTGTGGTAAGCATCTGTGGTAGTGAGGTGGGGGTCCGGTATTATACTGGGGTGGTAAGCATCTGTGGGAGTGTGGTGGGGGTCCGGTATTATACTGGGGTGGTAAGCATCTGTGGGAGTGTGGTGGGGATCTGGTGTTATACTGGTGTGGTAAGCATCTGTGGTAGTGTGGTGGGGATCCGGTATTATACTGGGGTGGTAAGCATCTGTGGGAGTGTGGTGGGGGTCCGGTATTATACTGGGGTGGTAAGCATCTGTGGGAGTGTGGTGGGGATCCGGTATTACACTGGGGTGGTAAGCATCTGTGGGAGTGTGGTGGGGATCCGGTATTATACTGGTGTGGTAAGCATCTGTGGGAGTGTGGTGGGGATCCGGTATTACACTGGTGTGGTAAGCATCTGTGGGAGTGTGGTGGTTGATCCGGTATTATACTGGGGTGGTAAGCATCTGTGGGAGTGTGGTGGGGATCCGGTATTACACTGGGGTGGTAAGCATCTGTGGGAGTGTGGTGGGGATCCGGTATTATACTGGGGTGGTAAGCATCTGTGGGAGTGAGGTGGGGGTCCGGTATTATACTGGTGTGGTAAGCATCTGTGGGAGTGTGGTGGGGATCCGGTATTATACTGGTGTGGTAAGCATCTGTGGGAGTGTGGTGGTTGATCCGGTGTTATACTGGGGTGGTAAGCATCTGTGGTAGTGAGGTGGGGGTCCGGTATTATACTGGTGTGGTAAGCATCTGTGGTAGTGAGGTGGGGGTCCGGTATTATACTGGTGTGGTAAGCAGCTGCTGCGCCTCTACAAATCTATGCAACCAGTGTGTTCTGATCAGGAGATACCTCTGGCTTTGGTCTAACTCTTAAGTACATTCTGAACTTTTTATTTGGGGCTTAGATTGTCTGACTTATTCAACATAATGTATGTGTTTGTAGGTGAACAAAGGTGAGATGGTGTCTCTGGTTCGTCAGCCTCAAAACCCATACGACGGTAATGCAGTTATGGTGGCTAATGTCTATGGCAGCCAGGTGGGGCACATCAAACGAGAGCTGGCTGCTTCGTTGGCTAACATTATGGACAACAACATGGCCCGGATGGAGGGGTGAGTGTGTGTCATTTTGACGGAGCCTCATTGGTCGTAAATGTTCAGAAGCCGTTCGTCAGTCGGCGTTTGAACGTACGTTCCTGTGTTGCGTTAAGGGTGGTGCCTTTCGGCGTGACCAACGCGTTCACCATGCCTGTGATGTTGTCGTTCTGGGGGACCGAGGGGAACAGACATGCGGTGGTCCGGCAGCTGGCCGCAAGTGGCTTTACACTGCAAACTGGCCCTATAGGTACACACATACACACACACACAGACACATACACATACACACACAGACACACACAGACACACACATACACACACAGACACATACACACACACACACACACACACACACAGACACAACTTGACGTTGCACTGCGTTAGCTTCTGTCTCACCCTGAGTGTTTCTGTCAGGTGTTAAAGGGCTAATGCGTGTCACTGGTAGTCAAGCTCCGCCGAGGAGGACTGTCCCACTGACTGCAGAAGAGGTAATTTGCAAACCCCTGTTTTCCAAAGACGTACCCTTCCGAATTGTCACGTAACAGGCACCTCCGCTATTGACGTGGCCAATCGATGTGTTGTCTGACGTTGTGAATGAATGAAATGAAAAAAAATAATTGCATGTGATGATAATTTTAGGGCATATTCCTGAAAGCACATCGCCCCTCCCCAGATGTGATCGTGGCTTATCTCACATAGAGGCTAACGTGCAGCATATAGCACATACACAAGTTCTCGTACTGAAGCACAGAGATCCCAAACATTTCAATATAGGAGGCCAAGTGTCTAAATGTGCATCAACACGCCCTGGAAGCTGAAAGGTGCACATCCCTTATATGCAGATATATAAGGACTGTTACCTGTTTTCATATCACCCTGTTTTCTCCTGTAGTTGAAGAGCGCGTTTGACAATTTGTTTGAAGACCTGATGGAGGATAAGAATGGAGAGATAGAGGCAGCAGAGGTGAGTGCCTGTGTACTACATCCATGTGCCAGGTTGTGTACAGGATATTTTGTTTTGCAATTTGAACGAAGTGCAAGTTGCAATGACAGGATTGTGGGTTTAGTTCTCACAGCCTGCACGAAATAGCGGTTAATCATCACTGACCAACCAACTATATATACACCAAGATATATTTAGACGTCGTGTCGACAGACAAACACACACTGACCATAGAACCAGTCAAAGTGCCATGTCTGTTTGCATGCAGCTGACACCAAGACTTAACCAATTGAACATAATAGTAGTCAGTCCTCCCAACACTGTTAATTGATTAAGATCTGGACGTGTACGTGTACTGGTTTGTGAGTGGATGAAGAGACGTATTGTTGTGCCTCATGTCTCTGTGTGTGTGTGTGTGTTTCTGTCTGTGTTTAGGCAGTGTGCACGCCCCTGCTACCCCACCAGAAGCAGGCTCTGAGTTGGATGTGTGTGTGTGAGAACAGCGTGGCTTTGCCCCCGTTCTGGGAGGATAAGGGGGGGCTGTTCTATAACACACTGACACACTCCTCTGTTAGAGAGAGACCGCTGAGGGTCCGTGGGGGCATACTGGCTGACGACATGGGACTGGTGAGAGGCACACAGTTTATTAACACACCTTACTGACTGTTTACTGTACGCAAACACACATTACTGACTGTTTACTGTACACTAACACACACATTACTGACTGTTTACTGTACACTAACACACATTACTGTCTGTTTACTGTACACTAACACACATTACTGACTGTTTACTGTACACTAACACACACATTACTGACTGTTTACTGTACACTAACACACATTACTGTCTGTTTACTGTACACTAACACAAACATTACTGACTGTTTACTGTACACTAACACACATTACTGACTGTTTACTGTACACTAACACACATTAATGACTGTTTACTGTACACTAACACACATTACTGACTGTTTACTGTACACTAACACACACATTACTGACTGTTTACTGTACACTAACACACATTACTGTCTGTTTACTGTACACTAACACACATTACTGACTGTTTACTGTACACTAACACACATTACTGACTGTTTACTGTACACTAACACACATTACTGACTGTTTACTGTACACTAACACACATTACTGACTGTTTACTGTACACCAACACACATTACTGACTGTTTACTGTACACAAACACACATTACTGACTGTTTACTGTACACAAACACACATCACTGACTGTTTACTGTACACAAACACACATTACTGACTGTTTACTGTACACAAACACACATTACTGACTGTTTACTGTACGCAAGCACACATTACTGAATGTTTACTGTATGCTAGCACACATTACTGAATGTTTACTGTATGCTAGCACACATTACTGTCTGTTTACTGTACACTTGCACACATTACTGCCTGTTTATTGTACGCTATTACACATTACTGTCTGTTTACAGTACACTAACACACATTACTGTCTGTTTACTGTACGCTACAATCAATTCCTCACTTAGGAAAAAGTAAACTACATTTACATACTGTGAATCTTTTTTTTGAATCGAAAATCGTTTTTCAATCGAAAATCGATTTTGAATCAAATCGTGAGCCTAAAAATCGAATCAAATCGTGAAATTCTCTGAATTGTGCACTACTAGTTTACTGTACGCTAGCACACATTACTGACTGTTTACTGTACGTTAGCACACATTACTGTTTGTTTACTGTACACTAACACACATTATTGACTGTTTACTGTACGCAAACACACATTACTGACTGTTTACTGTACGCAAACACACGTTACCGACTGTTTACTGTACGTTAACACACGTTACCGACTGTTTACTGTACGCTAACACATGTTACTGTCTGTTTACTGTACGTTACACACATTAACGGCTGTTTACTGTAAGCTAACACACATTACCGTCTGTTAACTTTACACTAACACACATTACTGTCTGTTTACTGTACACTAACACACATTACTGACTGTTTACTGTACGCTAACACACATTACCGTCTGTTTACTGTACGCTAACACACATTACCGTCTGTTTACTGTACACTAACACACATTACTGTCTGTTTACTGTACAATAACACACATTACTGACTGTTTACTGTACGCTAACACACATTACCGTCTGTTTACTGTACACTAACACACATTACCGTCTGTTTACTGTACACTAACACACACATTACTGACTGTTTACTGTACACTAACACACATTACTGACTGTTTACTGTACACTAACACACATTACTGACTGTTTACTGTACGCTAACACACATTACCGTCTGTTTACTATACACTAGCACACATTACTGACTGTTTACTGTACACTAGCACACATTACCGTCTGTTTACTGTACACTAGCACACATTACTGTCTGTTTACTGTACACTAACACACATTACTGTCTGTTTACTGTACACTAGCACACATTACTGTCTGTTTACTGTACACTAACACGCATTACCGTTGGACAGCCATTTCATGTTTTTCAACTTTTACACACCTGTTTTTACATGTCAACTAATTATCCTTGAGGCAAGATTTGAGAAAAACAGAACCAACACGCACGTTACCATACATATAATGGCACAAGGATATGGAACTGATGAGTCACTGCACACACACGCACACACACGCACACACACACACACACACACACACACACTCACACACTCACTTTTGTCCACCCCCACTGGGGTTTGTGTTTTCAGGGGAAAACGTTGACCACCATTGCGCTGATCCTTACCAACTTCCTCCACGGTAAACCTCTGCTTCAGGAGAAGTGTGAACCTCTGGTTAGTGTTCTTCTCTCATTTATGACTTCTGACAGGCGAATGGTTTGGTCCACCTGCTCACCTGCTGCGTCTTGATGTAGACGGGTGGGCCAAACATGGATGGATTCACCTGATTGTAAGCTAGCACACAGATACAACGTGTTCCTGTTATGCCCTATGTTTCCATATGTGCTGTTCGCATGAGTTTTCATAAATGGAGAAGTGGAGACCGTCTGTGAATGGATGTGATTGTCATGTCCGTGAGCTGTTTCTGTCTCCTCAGCGTAATCCTTCTCAGCCAAAGGCCTCAACTACCCCGAGGAAACACTCACTCCCTGCAGGTAACTCCACAGACCCCGTTCTCTCTTTTTATGTTCATGTTAAAGGGCCTTCTGGAATGGGAGATAGTGGTGAACAGTGAACAGAACAATGAACATTTCAAAATAAAGCTCCAGTGACGTTTCTTCTCCTCTGTGCCCGTGTATGCACTTTGCTATGTATTTCAGCTGATAGATACATGGAGCTTTTATTGTCTTATTGTGCTGGTCCCGTTAATGGACTTTGTGCTCTTCCTTCCAGGGGTGAAGGGTGAGGGGGATCAGGCCGTGGAATTGGTGCCTCCTGCTGGTCCCTCCCCTTGTAAAATGTAAGTTAGCTTTGGTATATCTGTTAGCATCTCAGGTTGCTGTCAGGACTATATGTGTGTGTGTGTTAGCATCTCAGGTTGGTGTCAGGACTGTATGTGTGTGTGTGTCTGTGGGTGTGTGTGTGTGTGTGTGTGTGTGTGTGTTAGCATCTCAGGTTGGTGTCAGGACTATATGTGTGTGTGTGTGTTAGCATCTCAGGTTGGTGTCAGGACTATATGTGTGTGTGTTAGCATCTCAGGTTGGTGTCAGGACTATATGTGTGTGTGTGTGTTAGCATCTCAGGTTGGTGTCAGGACTATATGTGTGTGTGTTAGCATCTCAGGTTGGTGTCAGGACTATATGTGTGTGGGTGTGTGTGTGTGTGTGTGTGTGTGTGTGTTAGCATCTCAGGTTGGTGTCAGGACTATATGTGTGTTTGTGTGTTAGCATCTCAGGTTGGTGTCAGGACTATATGTGTGTGTGTTAGCATCTCAGGTTGGTGTCAGGACTATATGTGTGTGGGTGTGTGTGTGTGTGTGTGTGTGTGTGTGTGTGTGTGTGTGTTAGCATCTCAGGTTGGTGTCAGGACTATATGTGTGTGGGTGTGTGTGTGTGTGTGTTAGCATCTCAGGTTGGTGTCAGGACTATATGTGTGTGGGTGTGTGTGTGTGTGTTAGCATCTCAGGTTGGTGTCAGGACTATATGTGTGTTTGTGTGTGTTACCATCTCAGGTTGGTGTTAGGACTATATGTGTGTGTGTGTGTTTCCATCTCAGGTTGGTGTCAGGACTGTGTGTGTGTGTGAGCATCTCAGGTTGGTGTCAAGATGGTGTGTTTGTGTGTTTAAGAGCATGCAGGTCTGGATCCCAGGTGAAGGATGAGGAGTGGCTTCCTGAAAAGAAAGGTAGAGGAGAGATGTACCACACTGCACTGTGTGTGTGTGTGTGTGTGTGTGTGTGTGTGTGTGTGTGGGGGTGTGGGGGTGTGTGGGTGTGTGTGTGCGCTGGGCGATTTGTTTTCGTGGTGATCGATCCACATTTACAACAACATTCCACCTCTTTCACCTTATAACACTATAGCTAAAGCAGCCAGTACTTCAAAGAAATGTTGGACAACCACTGTTTAGTAAGGTGTGCGGGCGTGTGTGTGTGTGTGTGTGTAGGGGCTGCAGTGCTGGAAGAAGACACAAGCTTCGCAGCAGCGCTGACTGAGCCACCGCTGGGAGGTCCTCAGAAGAAGAGGTCCGGTGGGTTTGTTGGACTGTTGCTCTCCTGTAAATAACCTGAATGTATTCCTAAATTATGGTGTGTGTGTGAAGACCTACCCATGGAACATGCTCGCCTTTCTCTGCCATGTGTGTTTGGGTAGGCAAAAAGGCAGGGTCAAAGGTCGAAGCAGCCGTAGCGGCTAACCCGTCCGTGAGCCCCGACGACAGCAGTGCCACCGCCACTCTCATTATCTGCCCGTTGTCCGTACTCAGCAACTGGCTGGTGAGATCTCAACCCCCCCACCCCCACACACACACACACACACACACAGACACACTGAAACATCTAACCTGTGTTTCAGGATCAGTTAGAGCAGCATGTGCGTACGGACGTGAGGCTGAATGTTTATCTGTACTACGGTCCAGAACGCAACCAGGACCCGGGCTTCCTGTCCTCACAGCATGTGGTCCTCACCACCTACAACTTGCTGACTGCTGATCACTCGGTATGTGTGTGTGTGTGTTCAACAGATTCATTTGGCTTCAGTGATCTGGCACTGTTCGTTTCTCCTCGTCTTCATCTCTCAGCTGTGTCTGTCTCTGGTGTCCAGTCTCAGGGCAGTGGGGGTCCTCTGCACACAGTGGACTGGCTCAGAGTGGTCCTGGACGAGGGTCACGTGATCAGAAACCCCAACGCCCAGCAGAGCAAGGCCGTACTTGATCTCAATGCACACAGACGATGGATTCTCTCAGGTTCTCAGCACACACAGACACACACACACACAGACGATACCATATATAATAATAAAAACATTCATCTTTTTACTTAAGTAGCTTAAATCTGACCAGGCCAGAAGTATTGCAAGTGATATGTAATATGTAGATTTATAGCTGTCAGTATTAGGACATGCTGCTGCGCAATTGTTTTTAAACCGGCCACACCCTCTTTATGCTGATTGTACAGGTAGATGTCCTTTAGGTTTGTGATAGTGACCTGGTGGTCACACTGTTACAGTCCCTACACACACACACACACACACACACACACACCTTCTCCACCTGGTGTAAACCCAGGTCACTTTACATGGGTATGTCCTGTCACCTGTTGCATACTGACAGACTCATCTGGATGATTGGCAGGTTGGAGCCATGTGTGTGTGTGTGTGTCTGTGTGTGTTTTTAGGCACTCCCATCCAGAACAGCCTTAAGGATCTATGGATGTTGGTGGCGTTCCTGCGTCTGAAGCCGTTTGATGTGAGAGAGTGGTGGAACCGAGTCATACAGAGACCTGTCACTGTGGGAGACCAGACTGGCCTAGGGTCTGTACACACACACACGCACACACTGTTGTCTGTCATCTGGTCATGCCAAACTCACTGACAGTACTGGCGTGTGTTATTTAGAGCCCTTCCAGAAAGGTAGCAACAAATATGCCTGACTGTGTGTGTGTGTCTGTGTCCAGGAACCTGCAGGCTCTGGTGAGGTGTATCACTTTGCGTCGGACCAAGACAAGTTGTGTGGGAGGACGGCCTCTGGTCTCTCTTCCCAAGAGAAGCGTCAATATAGAGGAGGTGGAGTTGACCACGCGAGAGAGGGAGGAGTACAATCTAGCTCGATCAGAGGGACGGGCCACTATTGGCAGGTGTGTGGGAGCATTTGCATGGACGTTTTGTTTTTCGTTTGCGCGTGCATGTGGCTGTATGTGTTTTTAATCTGTGTGTGCGCACGTGGCTGTGTGTGTGTGTGTGTGTGTGTGTGTGTGTGTGTGTGTGCGCGCACGCACATGGCTGTATGTGTTTTTAATCTGTGTGTGTGTGTTTGTAATCTGTGTGTGTGCACGTGTGTGTGTGTGCGTGCGCACATGGCTGTGTGTGTTTTTAATCTGTGTGTTTTTAATCTGTGTGTGCGTGTCTGTGTGTGTGTGTAAAGGTATGTTGCAGAGGGCAGCGTCCTCAGGAACTACGCTGATGTTCTGGCGATCCTGGTCCGACTGAGACAGTTCTGCTGCCACCCAGACCTGCTGGGTAACACCACTTCGCAAGCAGGTACACACACGCACACACACACACACACACACACACACACACATACATACACACGCCTAGGGATGAACAATTTTGGAAAATAATCTTTTTTTTTAACCAAGTTTGTGATTTGATACGCAATTATGTTAATATCTTCTGTGTTATTGGACAAAGACGAGCAATGAATAATTGTATAGTATGACCAACACAATAGTAGATTGATTTAACATTAACTGTTCTTTCCTGTAGGGCAGACCTATATGTTATGAAGAATTGATGATGCATGAATTGATATGAATGACATATTTTTATTGAACTCCCTTGATCACAGTATTATATTGATCAATGTGTTGAACTTCTAGCCTAATAAACAATAATTAAATTAAATAATAATTATAATGACAACATAAAGCACTGACAAATATGCCTGGTGTAAACATGAATCTAAAAGTCAACAACAAATCACACAAACTGAAGTGCAGATTGCGGAAATATTAAAGAAAAAAAATCAGTTTTTACTACACTCAGTATTTGGATAGATCAAAGTCACTGTAATAAACATATGATATGTAAACTTGTTGATTGATTGTTGATAAGGTTTGGCACAGTACCTGAAAATATTCCCGCACAACTGACGTCTGTACCTATTTTGACACTAACATTACCCTAGTGTCAGGAGCTTTCAATCCTGAGGCCATTGTGAGAAAAAACAATCGTATTCCATAATATTGCGATGATATCGCAGGTGCAATTAATCATTGAGCCCTACACACGTCACACTTCATAGCACACACGGCTAACGCACCTGTTTAGGTAACACGCGCACACACACACTTCCTGTTACGGTTTTATTTTGAATTCCCTGTGGTGCTGTAATGACACACCCGGTCCCGTCCACAGGAGCGATAGTGGCGACTCCTGCCGAGCTGAGGGAGCGTCTGGTTGACAGACTGAAGTTGGTGCTGGGCAGCGGTTCTGATGAGGAGTGTTCTGTGTGTCTGGACTCGGTCCGTCTCCCCATCATCACACACTGTGCGCACGTCTACTGCAGACCCTGCATCGCTGAGGTTTTACGTACCGAGCAGGTAGCCAGCCTCACACACACACACACACTCTTACTGGGTCCTAAGGCAGCCGCTTGGGTCCTTGGGTCTAGCGTGTGTGTGTGTGTGTCTGTGTGTGAAGGAGCAGGCGCGGTGTCCTCTTTGCAGAGGTCCGATCAAGGCCAGTGAGCTGGTGGAGTTCCCGCAAGAGGAAGAAGAGGAGCAAAGAAGCTACTCTTCAGAAAACTGGAGGAGCAGCTCTAAGGTGGTTGGTCAGACAGAGTTTAATGTTGTGAGGTAAAACCAAATATTTGGAACCTTGAGGCCCTGAATATGATATGTTTTGTAGCTAGTTACACACCCATGTCAACAAACAGTGTGGGTGTGGGTGTGTGTGTGTGTAGGTAGATGCTCTGATGTCCAGCTTGCTCAGACTGCGCTGTGAGGACGGCAGCATCAAAAGTCTGGTCGTCTCTCAGTTCACACGCTTCCTCAATCTGCTGGAGGTCCCACTCAGGTAACACCACAGGATACAATTATGTTATCAGGGCTGTTCTGTGTCTCACTCTGCCTTCTGTCTCACCCATTCTGCCTTTTGTCTCACCCACTCTGCCTTCTGTCTCACCCACTCTGCCTTCTGTCTCACCCACTCTGCCTTCTGTCTCACCCACTCTGCCTTCTGTCTCACCCACTCTGCCTTCTGTCTCACCCACTCTGCCTTCTGTCTCACCCACTCTGCCTTCTGTCTCACCCACTCTGCCTTCTGTCTCACCCACTCTGCCTTCTGTCTCACCCACTCTGCCTTCTGTCTCACCCACTCTGCCTTCTGTCTCACCCACTCTGCCTTCTGTCTCACCCACTCTGCCTTCTGTCTCACCCACTCTGCCTTTTGTCTCACCCACTCTGCCTTCTGTCTCACCCACTCTGCCTTCTGTCTCACCCACTCTGCCTTCTGTCTCACCCACTCTGCCTTCTGTCTCACCCACTCTGCCTTCTGTCTCACCCACTCTGCCTTCTGTCTCACCCACTCTGCCTTCTGTCTCACCCACTCTGCCTTCTGTCTCACCCACTCTGCCTTCTGTCTCACCCACTCTGCCTTCTGTCTCACCCACTCTGCCTTCTGTCTCACCCACTCTGCCTTCTGTCTCACCCACTCTGCCTTCTGTCTCACCCACTCTGCCTTCTGTCTCACCCACTCTGCCTTCTGTCTCACCCACTCTGCCTTCTGTCTCACCCACTCTGCCTTCTGTCTCACCCACTCTGCCTTCTGTCTCACCCACTCTGCCTTCTGTCTCACCCACTCTGCCTTCTGTCTCACCCACTCTGCCTTTTGTCTGTCAGTCAGTCTTCTCCTTTCTCTTGACATTTTTGTATCTCCATTTTTCCCCTCACTCTCTCTCCTTCTGTTATTCTACTGAGGACTAAATTACTCTAAAGTATATATATTTTTTATTTCTGTCTCTTTATTTTTTTCTAGAGAGGAAGGTTTCAGTTTTGTGCGTCTGGATGGCACTATGAACCTGAGGAAGAGGGCTCAGGTCATCCAAGAGTTCCAGAGCCACTCCCCCGGCAGCCCATTGGTCATGCTGCTGTCACTCAAAGCTGGAGGGGTGGGGCTAAACCTAACTGCCGCCTCGCGTGTTTTTCTCATGGACCCAGTGAGTGTTTCACTGCTTTTTATAGAGCTCTTTACTAGTTTGTCATTGGAATCGTAAGGTGTGTGAAAAACCTTGTTGAAAGTTGTCTGAGAAATACAGAAATCACTTTTCCAGTGGTACCACCAAGCCGGGTGATACGGGTGGAGCTGGTTTACAGTCAGACATTCTATACATTCCTCACTACAAATGTTATGGATCATGCCAGGAATGTCCTAGGAACTTTGAGGAAAATGCATCAACAGTCTACCTCCAGTTATTGGATTATAAGAGTTGTTTTTATGTGTTTGTCAGGCTACACTATGTAAAAATATATATTTTTTTCAGCAATGTCGTACATTTCCTTATTCCACCTGTGCAATCCTAGTGGAATTTCAACATGTGAGAGCACACTATTAAGTTGTATTTTCGCATGCCATTATATATAAGTTTTTTGGATATTTGTTATTTCACTGGTACTCATTAAACTCTAGCACTTTTTTAATTTATCTCAAATTGTTTTATTGAGCGCCGTGTGCAATAGAAGGAATAGTAACACTAATTGTATATATAATCAATAAACTTGGATATAATCCCATTGTTATTGTAAATTATCTGATATCTGATTAATTGAGATAATAATGGGCAGATTAATCAACTATCGAAGTACTTGTTAGTTGCACCCATAATGAAAACTCTGTCTCCTTATTACATTCAACCAGCGTCAGACACCCTCAAACCGCAATATCATACTGTATTGTGGGTTGGGTGTTCTTGTTCACACACACACACACACACACTGAGCCGTCGTGTGTGTCTCCCAGGCCTGGAATCCAGCAGCAGAGGACCAGTGTGTGGACCGCTGTCACCGGCTCGGGCAGAAGAGGGACGTCGTCGTCACTAAGGTCAGAGGGCAATGGGGGGTTGTGGGTAATTTGAGGAGTTTTTTGTATGTCGTTGATAACGAAGGATGGCGTGATTGTAGCAATGTGTTCATGCGTGTGTGTGTGTTTGTATTGTGCTGTGTAGTTCATAGTGAAGGACTCTGTGGAAGAGAACATGATGCGGATTCAGAGGCAGAAGCAGGACCTAGTCGAGAAGGCTTTTGGATCCAACCCGAACAAGAGGAAGGCTTCTCGGATCGAGGAGATCCAAGCACTTATGGAGCTGTAGACACCAGAATTAAGAGAGAAATTGAGAGAGCTCTATGTGAATGTTCTGTCGTTATCTTGTTTGTTTTCAAGGAAATGTCCTCCCTGTTGTGAGGTTCTGTTTTTATAAAAATAAACCAGTTTTTGCTTGGCCTTCAGGCGTTATTTATTGATGGGTAACATATCTGAATCAAATTTAGAATTTGGTTGTAAAAATATAAGAAAATGTGAAAGGATCAGAATACTTTCTAATGTACTGTGTGCATATATAGTGCACTGTAACAGTGATTGCGTCTAGTTTTGTGTGTAGAATTCTGTACACATTAGTGCCGCATGTGGTCTTAACTACCTCCAGAAGTGGGTTTGCTGTTTGGACATGGAGCTCCAATCGGAATGAATTGCCACAATAGTTAATAATGACCAGAATCCTCACATCATGTTTCTGCCCAACTGACCACTGAGATTTTCTTAGTTGCCATTGTTTTATATACAAATAACTTGGCTAGTGATTTGTGCTCTTCTAATTACCCAAATGTTACAGCCGTCTGAACACACTGGACTTACCTCAAGAACTACAATAATGCACCCTCCTGGAGGCCCAGTTCAGAAATGCTGTGAAAACAACGTTTTGGTGTTGTGTGTAGTGGGTCTTACCATGTAATCATATTATTTGAGCTAAACTGCACTCCGAAGTCCAAATCCCATGGGCAATTCCCTGCGTAGTTATCACCAGCCAGAATGAGTCGAGCTTCGCGCCCGATGTCCTGACTCTGCCACAGGCATGCCACGACAGGAACTCTCCTCTCTTCTTTCTCCACTCCTCAGTTGTAAAGTGTTGCTCATTGCGTTGCCACTGGAGACGTGTTGTTTTGTTTTTCGCTGACAGAGGCGAAACCCAGTGTGGTCATCTGCTCCAGAGTAGCCCGTCTGTGACAAGAGCTGACAAGCTGATCACTCTGAAATACAGTTGTCCACACCACTGTGGCACTGTAGACAACTGGATAAGAGCGTCTGCTAAATGTGTAAAATGTAGACAGACTTACTGTTACGCCACCTGTTTGTGTGTGTGGCATTATAGCCGTTCACCTCTGACCTCATATCAACCGTTTGTATTTGTTCACAGGACTTTCATTAATTGGCTTATGTCATTTGGTGACGATTATCTGTGATTCGTAGACACTGCTGTATGTAAAAAGGTGATTGGCATCTGAGATACTCAGACTATTACGCCTCGCACGGATAATTGCAGTCATCTGTTTTACCTTTACTAACATTAACTAACTGCCTCAAGGCATGTCTGCCTGCTTTATATAGCAAGACATGTGACTGACTGTCTGTAGGAGTGGTCCAATTTAGTTAGTGTGTCATTTCATAAACTTTCCATTTAACAAATAATATTCCCCACTCTATTTCAAACGGACGTCCAGGTCACAGAGTCATAGGAAACACCATTGTTTTGTTCATTTAGGGACTCAATCGAATGATACAGTGGTACCGTTACTTTGTCACAGTCCTCTGTGAGTTTGTCCTGTTTTTTTTTCTGTTCTTTCAACTTTGTTCCTGTGCACATTGAGTAAAACAGGAAGCGATCGAGTCAGTCAAGTTGCAACCTGTGTACATGCACGGTGCTCCCCGGCAGACTAGCAGACAGCACAGTCATGTAGCTGAAGACAATATAGACTCTCTCAGGCGAGTAAACAGTAACGTGACAGAGGAAGATTGATGGGAAGATAGGATGGGAATAATGCAATATCAGCCCAGTGATGTCTAGGAGCCACTGACCAGAGAGAGGGACCGGTTTGGTACAGAGCTTCTGACTGCATTCCTCCCTCCAGGTATGAATAATGTAGTGTCAGGCCTTGAAATGCTCTTGTTTTATTTTAAATGTCTGAGGTAATTTTTGTTAGAATTATTGACGTAACATGGAATTTCCTCTGAATAACATTTCATTAGTGAGTGTAGTGAGTATAGTAAAAGCTCTTTGTGACAAATCTGTTGTAAAAAGGCTTTATAAAATCTATTTGATTGCTTGATTGTAGTGTGTTAAGTCCTAATGCGTTTAAATATTTCAGAGGTACTTGCCAATGTTTTAACTTCTCATATTCGTTTTGGTCATTTCCGATGCCTACATTTATTTTAAGCTCAAAACTTCTATCCATAAAAATAGGTCAGTTGGAACTTCCACAAAGAAACTAGAACGTTGTCTAGATATGACACTAATTACAAGTTATAAAAACGGATGAGTCTGCTCACTTTGAATGGGTTCTGCTACAGGGAGTAGCAACATTCAACACTTTCCAAGTACTGACAGAAACAAAGGGAATTGAGTTCTGTTTTCTGAAATTGTCCACTGGTTTTCTGAAGACCTTATATGGGAACCTGAGATTGCAGCAAGAGAGCTGAGAGAGGAGCAAGGCTAGAGACTTCCTGCTCTGTGGGCTGTCTGCATACGCCTGTGTGCCCACGTGGGTGTGAGTGTGTGTGTCTTGTGGGTCGGATATGCTCTAATTTGTGGGGTTAGGTTTTCTGTCGGCAGTCACTGCAGGCTGCAACTCTCTGTGGCACTGTGAATGCAGGAACCTGGTCCAGATAAAACACAAGTAGTCAGTACACCGTGGCACTAATATATGAGGCAAGTTCATCAAGTTGATATACTGTAGGACAGAGATGAATGTATGTGAGTGGTTATATTAGTCTTTAAAATATGAGATTTTCAAATGAACCATTTTGTCAAAATATTTTGCACAGTTATTTGCCATTTTTTATTTTAAATTCTTTGTGCCCTCTTCCCTCGTTGCAAGGATTACAGAACTGAGACGTCCTATATATATGTTTAAATTGCATTAGGAATCCAATTGAAAGGTCTGCTTTCTTCACTCCCAAACTTAAATGTTCAATGGGATTTAAGTCTGTTGACTCAAATGGCCATTGGGAAGTGTAGATTCTCTGATCAATAATCTGGTGATCATTTATTGGTGGATTTTGATATGCGCTTAAGGTCATTGACAAGTGTTAAGATCTACTTGCTCTGCGTCGAATCCAATAAATGAACAGCCAATGAACCACAGCATTAAGATTTAGTATTTTGACATATTTGTCCTTCGGATTTACTTGCAATTACTCTAAACAAGGGTGCTGTTAACTATCTTCCACTTGGGGGGTAAATAAATACATTATTTACAGTACACTATTAAACATAACATTGTGTTTTGTTTGAATGGTTATTAAAGTATAAGATCAATTTGACGTGGTATGTTCTGTTGTTCTTTATCAAGGGCGCCAAATGCCACCCTAGTCGCTAGTAGCCCTTAACATAAGTAGGTAGAATAAAAAGTCGTCGCTTGCCCATTTGAGTCACACAAAATGGAGTCACATCGAATGTTAACATGTCCCATTGACGGTTTCTAGCTCCAAGATGACCTCGTCTGAAATGTGAGTGTCCATGTGAACCCAGATGCCCCATCATGCAGTTCAGCACACAGTGATCTGTAACATGGAGCTGGTCCAGGTGGTGTTTGAGTATGAGTACACAGCCAGGAACGGGGCTCGGGTCACCATTAAACCCAATGAAAGGTAACGAAAATTAACCAAAAGAATGACCACTCTCAAAAACAATGTGAGACAGAACAACGTGAATAAACTGTTTTCAATACTGTTTGCAGGTACATCCTGGTCTCCAAGACTAACGAACACTGGTGGCATGTCCAGAAGGACCAGAAGGCCAAGCCTTTTTACATACCCGCAAAGTATGTGATGGGCCTCTCAGAGAAGACCCTTGGACCAAAGGACCCCGCCAACCGTGGCGCTCGGAGTCAGACGCCCCCCCAGGCGACGACAGACGGAGACACGTTCGACCCGTCCGACAGAGGTCCGACGTTAGCCGCAGAGACCGTGAAGGTCCGGGTGCCCAGGGACCCCTCGACGAGACCCCACTCCACTCACAGGATGTCAACGTTCAGTGTCCCACAGGACTTCAACCATATCCAGCATTGTGAACAAATGAGGTTGATGGTCGGACTGCAGACGTCCACCGGTGAGACGAGGGACACGGCGGCAGACATGAAGCGGTGTAGCTTCGATCCGGGTTTCTCATTCGCCTCAGACGATCTAGGTCTTGGAGATATGCTGCAGTTCCCTCCCCCACCACCAGTTAATTATTTCATTGAGGGGCAGAACTCAGAGGAATGGGTTAAAACACCGGCCGGGGATCCTGGTGGGCGGTCTAGTTCGGGTCGGGACACGGATATTTATCAGACTGCATCAAATGAACAGCGCTCCGAGTCAACAGACCAACCAGGAGCAGAACTGTCTGAGTCTCTGGGTTTCACTGAAGCACCAGCGGAACCAGCGCAGAGCCTTAATTCGACTTCCTGTCCGGTGGATGTTAAAGCCCCTTCTCACACGGATCAGGTAAATGTCACCGAAGGTCTGCGTTACATGCTGCATACAGTAGAATCTCTAACCATATGCAATTACCATATTATTGTACATTATTCCATTGGCATAATAACTTAGTAGTAACTTCTGATATCAGAGGGTGGTGTCATGGAAGAACATAGCAGCGGCTTCTGGATAAACACGTGGTGTACTCATGTTTTCAGATAGACATTTTGGTCAGATTGGTGGATTTGCTTGATATAATTATCTTGAATTTATTTTAGGAAGAGCAAAGTTCCAGATATGATCCACGACTCACCGGAATTATTACAGTACTCAAAGAGGAACTGTTAATGTAGTCAGTGCTCGTGTCCTAAATGGCATCCAACTCACTATGTTTCACCATCCGGCTCAAATGGAATATATGAGGGATCAAGGTGTGAACTGGGAGGAACCCAATGATTCAGTCACAAGTGACAGAAACAGCCTTCTGTCATATTTCCCAAACAGTCACCAAGTCACTGGGGCTTAGCAAATGGTTTGACATGCCTGCCCTATACTCTTACAGTGTGCCAGTCTAACTGGGTATGCGGTACCCATGGATGGTGGTCCTGACCAGTTGATTCACTAAACCACTATTGAGTGCGTTTTTACAGAATGACCCTGTGCAATTGCACTGGCACATTTAACCATTTGTCGGCTTTTCCAAATGTGACAACCCTCTTTGTTTTCCTGTACCTGTGATCATTTGTATCTACAGATCTGGTGTGGGAGTGGTTTCAGTTATTGGGGAGAAAAGCAACAGGTTAGAAACAGGTTGGATTGGCTGGTTCGTATGCACACACACACACACACACACTGTGTAACCAGGAGGGAAAGGGTTAATCAGAAACCAAACCATATTACCGACCACTCCTACCGGGTGGCTTTAGTTGCTTCTACTTCTGCTGGAGCTTTGGTCGCGCCAAAGACATTTTTTTTAATGTTTCTACCGAATGCAAATGATCCCATATAGATCCGGCTCGTATCACAGGAGAGAAATATAGTTCCTCGGAGTAATCTGGAACCTTCCCACGAGTCTTCTGTCATATTCGGTTCACCTGTTCCAGAGGTGAGTGACGTTTTGGGGCCGCTCATATTATGTGAGCAGTTCTGTATGGAGGCAGGCAGCAAAAGCGTGGACAAAATATACTTATACTTATAGCATTTAAAGTGTCTCCACCTGCTAGATAGAAACACATTGAGATTGCTCACTAAACTAGTATGCCAGGGTGTTCACAGAACCGACCCATTATAGGAGGAGTCGCCTGTCAATCAAATGCCATTGTTTTTACATTAACATGCTTTGACTGTGCCATGACATGGCTGGTGAACTGAGACTTTTTATTTTTATTTTTAGTTTGCAAAATAATGCAACTGAGATTGGTCTATTTTTTTAAATGTATGTTAATATATTATTGTAGGCTATCCCTAGTTTCAAAATATATTAAGAGAGACATAGCTTATTTTGGCTGTAAATATCCTCATTTGAATGAACAATCCTGATTCCACCAGTTTAGTTTCAAAATATATAAAGAGAGACATAGCTTATTTTGGCTGTAAATATCCTCATTTGAATAAACAATCCTGATTCCACCAGTTTATCTTGACAATAGTCCGAATGATTGTAAGTCCCAAATGGCACCCTATTCCGTATGACTGTAAGTCCCAAATGGCACCCTATTCTAGTGCTCTGCTTTCCAAACACTGTGCACAGCGTAGAGAATAGCCTGCCATTTGAGTCTAAGATGGAGCTGCACTTCGTGGACGCGCCAGGACACTTAAAGTGGAAGCCCACATCCTCCAATGGTGGTCCCGTCGCTATGGTGATGTATGGGGGCTTTAGCATTGAACTCAGAAGCAGCAAGCTTGTGCCATTGGTTTTTGGCGTGTTTGCCACAGCGTACACACCCTTGCTTGTAGGTGAGGTTCATTCTCTTACCTCAACTGGTGTACTGTAATGTGGGTTCCATTGTTTCCTGTATTTGATGCTCTGTAGGTAAATACGGCATTGGTCTTTTACCTTGGATGGTTGGTTTCTGGGCCTGTTGTGAGTCAGTGGCAAGTGAATGATCTTGTGGCATTCCTGCTGTGCAGCCACAAGGACAGACTCCCAGATTCACTGCCGTTCAAAAGTTTGGGGTCAACCCGAAATGTTTAAAAACAAAATAGGAAATAAAGCAGAATGACTAGTAAATATATTAATGACAAGGTTATAAATAATGACTTGTAATTGAAATAATTATTGTGTACTTCAAAGTTTGATTTTGTCGAAAATTCCTCCATTTGCTGCAATTACAGCCTTGCCGATTTTTGGCATACTGGTTGTCAACTTGTTGAGGTAATCTGAACAGATGTCACCACAGGCTTCTTGAAGCACCACCCACGAGTTCAATTGACTTGATGGCTGCTCCCACAACAGCTCAATAGGGCTAAGTCCCTGATGACTGTATACTTAATTAAGATACCTGCTGACTGCTTCTTCCCTAAATAGTTATTGCATTGTTTGTAGCTGTGCTTTGGGTCATTGTCATGTGGTAGGAGGGCCACAATCAAGCATCTTTACAATTTGCGTCTGCGTCCCACAAATTATTTTCTTTTCTTGTTGTTGGTCCAAGATATTGCTTTTCTTTGCATCTCTGTCTAGAACGCCAGCATCCTGGAGTTAGCTCTTCACTGATGACTTTGAGACTAGTGTTTCCGTGTACTATTTAATTAAACTAGCATTTCAGGCTCTGTGAGGCGGCTTTCTCAAACTAGACACTCTAATGTATTTGCACCGGGGCCTCCCACTCCTCTTTCCTATCTGGTAAGAGCCAGTTTGCTTTGGAGTGATGGTTGCTGATAATGGGCCTCTGTATGCCTATATAGATATTTCATTACAAATCAGTCGTTTCCAGCTACAACAGTCATTTACAACATTAACAATGTCTTGACTATTCAATGTGATTTTATTTGAATGGACAAACATTAGCTTTGAAAACTAGGAAATCTCTACGTGAACCCTTTTGAATGGTAGCATATATAGGAACGATGTGGTTTTGGGTACAAACCCTGGGCCTGTTGTTTCTTTGCTGGCACGAATACCCAACACGACCACCTCCGGTTTTGTCTATTCAATACATTTCCCTCCACAGCAGCTAGCATCTCTATGCGGTATGCATATATATATTTATTAATTCTGATGAAGAGAACCTCCCAACGTATTCCCTGTGTCTAAGAGCAGCAACAATGTACCATGTGCTACAGATTTCAGTAACAGGGAACACTGATGTTACACTTTACTATAGGACTCTGGTGTTACACTTTACTATATATCTCTCTGGTGTTACACTTTACTATATGACTCTGGTGTTACACTTTACTATAGGTCTCTAGTGTTACACTTTACTATAGGACTCTGGTGTTACACTGTACTATATAACTCTGGTGTTACACTTTACTATAGGACTCTGGTGTTACACTGTACTATAGGACTCTGGTGTTACACTTTACTATAGGACTCTGGTGTTACACTTTACTATAGGACACTGGTGTTACACTTTACTATATGACTCTAGTGTTACACTTTACTATAGATCTGTGGTGTTACACTTTACTATATAACTTTGGTGTTACACTTTACTATATGACTCTAGTGTTACACTTTACCATAGGACTCTGGTGTTACATTTATCTCTGGTGTCAAGATGATCAACTAAACACAATTCAAGCCCTTTCGGTTTTGACAAGGTGCACTATCCTAAATCAAATTCCAGGAAACTGCTCTGACAGGTAGTGTGAGAATGACTCTTTGCTCTGATAGAGACTGGATTAGTGACGGGTTGAGTGACAGGGTGATTGGCGGTGTGAGTGACGGGGTTAGTGACGGGTTGAGTGACAGGGTGAGTGACGAGATTAGCTGACTGTAAGAGCGTTTGGTCGACTCTATAAGAGCTGTTGGCCCACTTTGTAAGGTATGTTAGCCTACACTGTAATAGCCATGCTGTAATCGCAGGATATTAGGTTTTATTGGGCTAATTTTTCCTGTCGTTTGTTCCTGTCGTTTGTATCCTGTCGTTTGTTGTCGTGGCTTATTGGTGTAAAGCAGAGCTACAAAAGATGTATCATTTCCATATGCACATGAAGTCCAAGACAGTCCATTATATACAGCCAGAAAAGACTGGCCGGGCCTCAGAGCCTGGTTCATCTTTAGGTTTCTTCCTAAATTTGACCAATCAGGGAGTTTTTCCTAGCCGCTGCGTATCGACTTGTTGATGTGCTCTGTCGGGTTTCAGTTGGGTGTATGTAAAAGCATTATGTGACACTTCGTCGTAAAAAGGGCTTTCCAAAAATAAATTGCATTAATTTAATATATAGAGAATACAGTGTTTATTGGTACAGGTGCTCAGCTCTGCTCACTGAAATCCTGGGCACGCGACTTTAGAACGATAATAGGTAAAATAATTAATAAAAACCCAAAAGGTAAACACATCATCATCATCATAACAAGACCATACGGCAGTGGTTGTGATTTAAGACGACTCTCTTCTTCATCTCCTTCAAACGGTTTCCAATGCATCTGAAAGTGAAACTATGAATTAAACAACAGTTTTAGACACGGAAACATATTGAGTGGGATGTGGAAATAAGTAATTTCTCTCTGTACTTGTTTTGTTACGCTTCTCCTCTAGAGGTTCCCATTAGCTCGTCGGCTGTTATGACACTATTCAAAGTCTCAAGTATATCATTCATCCTTAGTCTTAGTCATCAGTCTTATCGTATTAGCTCTGTTTTGTATTTCCTTTGTTCATAGAATTTTTGAAAAACTTCTTTCAAAAGTAGTATTTTGAATATTTCCCATTACAGTGTAGTTGGTTAAATATCAAATAATTTCAGACAATGACATTTCAGTTTATAAACGTGTGTTATTATGGATATGGACTAGATATTATGGACTAGATATTATGGACTAGATATTATGGACTAGATATTATGGACTAGATAATAAGGACTAGAAAATAATATGGACCAGATTATATGGACTAGAAAATATGGACTAGAAAATATGGATCACACTCTCTCAGCTGATAACCCCAAGAAGCCAGGCAGGGTCAACCAACCCTGCTTCGGATGCTGTCCAGGCCATTTGCATTGGCTATTTGCATTGCGTGGGCCTGTGTTACAGTCTGCTCGTTGCTGCCAAGGGCCCCGTAGACCAGGGCGTCACCTATAAGGGTCCCCTGGTAAGACCCCACTGTGAAGTAATAGCGGAACATTCTAGTGTTTTCAGAACGCGCTACAACAGACACATTCAACCAAAGTTTCAATGTGTCTGGATTCTTTGTTGCTCAGAGACAGCAGGAACTGACAGGATATCAAGGTCTTGATTGTCCATTCCAAGGGGCACCGGAAATGAAATACTTCATGTTTTAACCTAGACTTAATGTTATTTCCTGTGATTTCGTTAGCCAACCAACACTCAGGCTTTTAGAATGTTTCTGCAGAGCATGTGTTCACGAGTCAGAAAATAACTATTAATAAAGCTTCAGTTAGCCGTGCCAGAGGTCAACTTGATAGATATAGGGAAGATGTAAGGCCTGTGTGCTTTATGTACTCGAGAGACAGATGAAGAATTAAGATTCCACACACGGCGTTCTCAGGAGTACTCTGGGATTCTGGGCCATGAGGAGTGATGTAATCGGGGGAGGAGTCAGGATCATTCAATAGGCCGTCTTTGTGTTTGTGGCGTGACTGGGGCCCCAATATGCCTCACAATTGTTTGATAGGGTGATTGCCATAGCAGTTAACTAATCAGGCAGATTGCTGCTCTGTGCCGAGCTCAAGTCTTAGAGAGAAAGTTGAACTTTTTGTCCTTAGACAATATGCTAAATATGTCAACTTTCTTCACCAGATGCTCGGTTTACAGCATTACTTCCGTTTCCACTTTCATTTGAGTCTAGGTCAACATTAGACGGTTCATTGAGAAGGAATGGCAATTTGAATTTTTTTAAATTTGAATCATCCAGAAACCGAACTGTATTCGGAAAAACATATGGTTTCGGCATAGTATTGATCTCGGTCTGAAACAAGGCTTCCTGTATGTATCTAACAATTGGATTGCGTGGGTAGCTCTTTGCGACGGAACATTTGAATACCAAAACAGCTGGTGCCTGGGTGACGAAGATTTTGGGGACATTATTACAGGAACTCGGCTGTCACTTTTTTTCTTTTGGAATTTCACCTCGAACCTGTCTGGCCTAACGAATGCAAATGTAGTTAACCAACCTTCACTACATATCCTCGCTGGATGCGTCCGATCACATGTGTGTCAGAATCTAAAATAACAACATTCAAAATATAACACATTGTAGTTATTACAGATGAAAATGAGAAATGCTGCTATATTGCTTGGGGTGGCATTGCAGCTTTTTTGGTGCCTCGGGTTTCAATGATTTTGTCAGCCGTTACAACTGTCTGGTTTTTGAACAGAGGCAGACTGCCTGGAAGGAAATGAAGGTTGTGCAAGCGTCCTCTTGAGTTCGATGTCAAGTGATGCACCTAATACGCGGCATTTTGTGATTCAGCCACACTGACATCCTCTCAGCTTTGCAGCAATGTTTCACGTTAAACTGTCTCCTGTCTGCCCATTGAACGGTCATGTTAGAAGAATATATCCACGGTGACCTTCATGAGTGAACTGGCAAAAGTTTGTTCAGTCCGGTACAGATGACCCCAGTGACGTGTCTGTGCAATATTTAATAATTTGCCGTTTAACAATTTACCACACAAGTATTAAAAGCCACACGCTCTTCGAATGCTTGATGTTTTGATGCCAACATTTCCTGTGTCGTGTGTGCAAGACATCCAGGAAGTGGTTTGAAAATGACCTGTCGTCTTTCTATTTCCCTAGCTCCTCTGTACGCTCTCACGTCGCCTGCCTTCCCCCTCCACCTCTCGCCATCTCTCTCACCCTTCTGCCGCTGCTTCATATAACACCCCCCACCCCACTGTCGTCTATACACAGTTACTTCTCCTTCCTGGGCGTTGTCTAACTTCCATCGGTCATCAGCAGACCCAGCTGTTTTTCAGAGGATGTGTGACTGTGGGTGTGTTCTCTCTCAGCCACCTGCCACAGCTTCTGTCGGCTCAGTTTAGTGCCAGTGTTTATGCGGTGCGGTCGTTTCCCCGGTGCCGAGCGGTGTGCGGCCCTACTCACCGGGGCTCCGTGAACATGGTGGATCTTTACGCGCGGCCCCAGAATAGGACACGGGCTCAGAAGGGCTCGGCACTCCCAGTCCCTACCCAGGTAGGTCCGTCGTTATCTCTGTATTCGGGCTATGTATCGGGCCCCAGGTTCTGGTCTGAAGCCTCAGACGTGTGTGTAGCCAGAAGTGTTACCACTGGCCCCCGACCCCACACACACCTAATTTAACACGACCGATCTGCGGTTACCTGAGGTGGTGGTTATTTATGTTTGCTATGGTGTCGTCTTCGTAGTTTCTGCTTCGTTTGTTTCGCCGCTTCGTCGTGCTGCGGATATATCACCTAAGTTCACGTTTTTGTTTCCTGAGTTTCAGTTGACAACTGTCATGGAGAGCATGCTCTGTAACCCAGGCAACTGTGTCTGTCGGTCTGTTGAGAACACTTGCTGGAGGTTAGAGGTAGGGTTTTGCACCTTAGTGTCGAGACATTTGCCCACAAAAACATTATTCACACATGGGTATTTGACTTACTGTTGGTTACGTACTCTTGGTATTGATTTGTACATTAGTGAGGGGTTTCCCAAAGGGTGTTTACTGGTGACATTCAAATTTGCCAAAACAAAACCGCTTTCTCTTCTGAGTTTTTGTGTTTGTTTATAGACGTAGGTGATCGTTTTGGGCAAATTTGAATTTCCCGTGGGCAGTGGAGTGTGCCGACTAGATCTAATCGGAGAGATCAACGATGCTACTGTTTTTATTTCCTCTCGATTGTCTCTCGTGTTTCCGGGTTGGTTTTTCGGTCATGTGTGTGGATCGCTTTGTGTTGATAATGAGATTAATGATGATTCCGGGTGACAGAAACAACATCTAAACAAGACACAGTCCATATCTGGTCACCACAATACAGAGCGAATGATTCCTAATCAGTGGACATTTCTAACTGGTGCTAGGAATTGTCAGGGAACCCTCAAAACAATGTTATCACTATATTAAAATGTTGTCTCGAATTTAATACTGCAGGAATAGTAAACTAACACAAATAATACAGGGATAGTGTCAAAACGACATATATTATTACATATATAGTATTGTTTGAATATCTCACCGTATTTAACTCCCCTTAACTATTAAAGACTATTTCTGCCTTCCAACAGTTGACCTAATTAAAAAGGCATCTGACCAGTCAGTTATCTTTTAACCAGTGGTTGATGAAGTATTGTAGAGGTGGTCTCTGCAGGAAGGCACAGCAGATTGAGGTCTCTGGTAAATTTAGACAATGGGGGGGGTATCGAAGGTACAGGAGGGTGAAGGGAGAGGTAGAGAGAAACGGAAAAAAAAGAAAGTAAAAAAGAGTGGCGGTCTCTCGCAGTGCCGTGACAATGTCAGCATTCGAGGCAGGGTTCTCAGAGAGACCTATATGATGTGAGGTCAGGCAGATATCTCTTCTCGGGCTACAGTAGGTGAGACTCTGGCCAGTCAGAATGACGGAACAGACACATTCGTTCATATTACCTGGGAGAAGTGGGAAAAAGTTGATTGCAGCTGAAGTAAGTGGGTTCCAGTGTCTGTAATGGTTACTAGTGCATGTTACCTTGTTTTCCATTAGGATAACTTAACCACATATTCTAGCATTGGATAGGCCTTTATTTCAATACTGTATATGAATTTGATTGTGCCTCTTTGTATGCCGGCTGTATCTATGAACGTGATCCATTTTATATATTGTGCACTGGAGTTAAATCTGTTTTGAAGATAATCTCAGTTATTGGGCGCGTTGTTATAATCGGTGACATTTTAAGTCATGTCTGCACCTTGACAGTTCTTTGTTTTGGGGAACTAAAAGCACTAATACTACTGTAGTTTGGTAAAGTCATTGTTGCAGAATATTTGCATGAAACATGAATATTGTTCGTCTGCAGTTGTTGGTATGGGCACTTGTACGAAACACTGCATAACATAACAAAAGTGTTAAACACGAATGCAGAGTACATCTCCAGTGCGTGCATTGCCTGTTAAAAGTTGGACACCCGTATATATTCAACTGAAATCTTAACTGGTACTGAATGTTTAAGTTCATCTCTTTGGGCAACTGAGAGTATGAAGATACATACTAAATAAAGAGCAGTTTGATGGTTATCATAACCGTTGGATAAGAGGCGAACAGTTATTGTTAATTAGCTCAAGACTGTTTAGACCTTACTTCCTGTGCTGACTGTGTTCCGGAAGATAGCCTCTGCTTTATTCTGTCAGTTTGCGTCTCTTGACTCGCCGAGAATATAACAAGAGCTACTTTTATCTACTCAGAATCAGCAGACATTCTATAGCCCGCGAGTCTAAATTTGAGATGCGCTTTTGTTCAAACGATTGGTTTCTATGCACAAAGTCACTTGACTTCTAGAATCCATGTCACTTGGATTCAGTCTGACTGCAGATTTGTCTCTCTGACGTCAGCCCTAAACCATTTCACCCAGTTTCACTCTCAATTGAATTCTCTCCAGTCGGAATTTTGACCCTGTTTTATTGTCAGCAACTGTTAACCGGCTCAAAGCTATTTCTCCCGAGACACCACCTCTCCCTCAACTTCGGCGTGAGTCGAACAAGCTCACATTCCTTCGACTGACAAGTTCGTTTCAGTTGTGTCCGACACTTGTGGTCACTACGCTGTGTAGACAATAGCTGCTGCCACATGGGAATACCAGGAACCAGGCAGACTTATATCAGGACTTGCTTAACGTCACCAGATCATTTGAAACTTCTCCAGTTCACACCTGGCCTCATTTTCTCTTCTTCCCACAGGTCATAGAGGAGAGTTCCCAGAATGACGTGTATGTAAATGTAGCGAAACTCCGCAAGAGCATCACCCAGTCCGCCTCGCCTCCTTCCGCCTCGCCTCCTTCCGCCTCCTCTCCTTCCGCCTCTCCTCCGTGCAGGAACGCCGAGGAATGGGAGGTGCACACTGACGAGGAGAGTGGGCAGGAGTACTACTACCATCCGGCGTCGGGGCAGACCACCTGGGACAACCCCCTGTACCTCCACATGGAGCTGGAGGTCCCAGCCGAGGAGCCCGTTTGTCCCTCCCCTTCCTACTCCTCCAAGTCCCCGGGTCCGTTGTCCGCCTCGTCCTCTCCCCCCGCGTGGACCTCCGACTGGGAGCAGTGTTTGGATGAGGTCAGCGGACGAGCGTACTTCTATAACTCGGCGTCGGGGGAGTCGTCGTGGGACGCCCCGGAGCTTCTGTCTCCATACTCCGCTCTGATTGGACATCGCAGTGGGCTCATGTCCCCGGGGGAGGGGCCGGTAAGGCCGTGCTCCACTTAGACAATCGCTTTACTCCGCCTATTTTAGTCACACACAGGGGGGTTTCACAAATACATTTGGTCATGCGTTGGGTGTCCCCAAATCTCAAGAGCGGGCAGTTTGTCGATGTGGATCATTCTAGATTGTGTAATTATCTCCCAGCTTAGTGGATGTTGCATTCTGTTCTTTTCTCGTTTTGACCCTATTCTGACCTTATTGAAAAGTTTCTGCAATTGCAAAGAAGCATGTGGGGGAGGGGAGGTTGTATGAAGTGTTCTGTTCAAATTAGGAACTTTCGAATGATATAAGGAAGCTGTGAGTACTGTTATAGCCTTGTAGTTAGCCAACTAAGTGTGGCGTTTTCACAACGTCTCTGTCTGTCTGTTTGTGTGGTCGTGGTGTGTGTATGTGTGTCTCTGTATTTTTCTGTTCATGCATCTGTGTGTGTGTGTGTCTCTATGTTTCTGTTTATGCATCTGTGTGTGTGTGTGTGTGTGCCTAGCCTCCCCTACCTGAGGAAGACTACCCGGCAGAAGATTACCCGGACCTAGCAGAGGCACCAGAAAGGGTGTCCTCTCGCTCCTCGAATGACTACTCCCCCAGCCATCTGACCCCGACTACCCTCCCCCACGCCAGCCTGGACAGGAGCGCCCCAACGGGCTGGAACCTCAACATAGACCCGGATGGAACCTGGGTGTTCTCCAGCCAACACTCACCTGAGGAGGTAGCCACAGAGGGCTGTCTGCATTCATGTCTGCATTCACAAGTTTTTTACTCACTTTTCTGTTGTGGATTGTGTCAGTGGGAAAATGCGCATCTTTCATTGAATTGGGATTTGATGAAAGGGGAGGAGAAACCTGACTGCTCAGTGATGGGAAATGAGTTCGCTCTGCTGGCAACATTAACATTATTTGTGTTAATGACCTGTGTCGTCGTGTGTGTCTTTCTAGTGGATCAAATCGTTGGACGACAGAGGACAGACGTACTATTACCTGAAAGACGGCTCCAAGTCCGAGTGGAACCTGCCTGAGGTCAGAATCGGAGATTGTATCACACGGAAGACCCGTTCACATAAACAGAATAAAGTTAACATGTTGACATCAAAGAGAACATTACCCTAATATCGCACTTTCAAATTGGAACACGATGCCACGCGTAGCTCGATCCTCCTTTACCCTAGGCTATGTTCAACAGTACAAACGCTGTTAAAAGGGGTTTCAAATATCCCATAACTCCCGTGGCGCTCCTAACATGGGACCAGATATCTTGTTGGGTGTGACTGAGAGCGGTAGAAGCAGCTCAGAAGTGAAAAATAAACACAAATCATGGTGAATTTCAGTCAACTGCTAAATAATCAAACTGCACATGCAACAGCTTATTCGCTGCCATTCAACAAACTCTATTATAACTGATTCACAGTCACCTTCATTATTTTCTGGTCTTGTAAATATTCGCATGGATTTTCTCTTGACCGTTTATTGTTCAGCCCGGTCTTTAAGAGCATGCATTTGTAGCATTATTATTTCATTTGGTTCAGGAAGTATTCTCTCATTTAACTCACTCAGGCTCCTGTGGCGTCCGGCCAGACCAACATGGGAAGCGGTTACGGGCTGGACGAGGTCTCTGCCGTGAAGAACTGGAGACACACCATGGGTCCAACGAACCTGGTCCCAGCCACGCAGGACGGGGTAACAACCAATAACACACACAAACTTCGGCTAATATAGAGCTCATGACAGTAAAATCTCTGAATGCTAAGACAGGCAGGAATGTTTGGGTGGTAACAGAGCAGGAGTGTCTGCTAACTCTGTTTAATGAGGCAGTGTGGACCGACCGAGGGCACTCTCCCTCCGCTCCCAGCGAGGCGTTCTGACACTGGTGCCTGAATGAGAGGAGGCTAAGCACCTGGGACGCCTTTTATAACATTTCAATTCTGATCTCAGTATCACTGTGTTTGCCGAAGGGCATTTTCGGTGGTAACGACACACTGGGTCCATACAAGACATTTAGGTCGAACACTGAGGTGCGATTAAAGTCATCGCAGACACAAGGAAGGAAAGAACTCTCTCCTGGATGAAATTTTCTTTTTTCGGCTGCGATGTTCGTTTCGGCAACATTGAATTGAAACACGCCATTCTATGTTCTTCTGTTGGGCAGAAGTTCTTCCCGACTCACAGGAGAAACGTTTCCGACTACGGCAGCGAGGGTTCCAGTTCTGACAACTCCCCCGAGATTGGCCAGCAACGCGTGAGTCCCGCCCCTTTGTATTCTCCGATTGGTCGCCCCCAGCTGTGGCTCTGTGACCACTGTGAAGTACAGTAGTAGTTGGAGAGGACCGTGATGCCTAAAGTCATACGTAAGACAGCGATAACAGATCTGACTCGGGGATGTATTTCCTGGTAGATCAGGTTTTCCTTGTTCAGGTCTGCCAAACAAACAACAGTCGCCAGGACTTATAACAGAAGAATGTGTGATGTCATCCCAGTTGGGTCTGTTTTTTTTAATAGATTCAACTTTATTGTCATCGAACAGTACCAAGTATAGTACAATGAAATGCATCCAACCAGAAGTGCAAAAAGAGCTGTGCAAAAATGTTACACAAGGCCAGTGTGTCAAGGGGCCAAAGTGGGAGTCAAATGGAGGACAATGTAAGGACGTGCATGTATAAGTAAATGTGCAGTTCAACAATGTAACAAATTGCATGTGTGCAGAGGGCAGTACAAGCGGAATGCATGTGTGCTTGGGGCAAATGTACAAACAATACCCATTGTGCAAATAGCAAAATAAAATAAATGTAGGGCAAGAGGTAGCGATTAGCTAGTACACAAAAGCTTGTCAGTTGTTAAATGTCATTCAGTTTAACCTGTCAAATACTGTGGTACTTTGGTTTTTGAGGGCATTTCTGTGTGTCTATTAACAGCTTCGTTGTGTATCAATCAACTCCTAATAACTTTTGGCTCACATGAAAGCACGTTATGTTTGGATTGTTTTTCAGGTGTCGACTATAGAAAAAGCTGGTCGTCTGAACAAAACTAAAGTTTTGGAGAATGGGAAAAGACTAAGGTAATTGTGTCCTCATCCCCATTCAATCAATCAATCAAATTTATTTATAAAGCCCTTTTTACAACAAAAGTTGTCACAAAGTGCTTTTACAATCACCAGCCTGAATCCGACAGAGCAAACATCAACAAGTTGAACAAGTTGATACCCCATTCTGGGCGTAATGTCTGACAGGAAACTAATGGATGGTTGTTCAGACATGTTATCACATTATGAAAGGGGTTTCTACACCCTCAACATTCCCTGACGTACAGTAAAAACTCACATTCACTGGCCTTCCTGAAGGAAAAACTGGAACCAGTCATGGACGGTTCTTCAGGAAGGAGTTCTGACGTTTCACAAAGACCCCAAGTCCACAGCCACGGTGGGTTCGGTGAGTGAGGGGATACACACACACACACACACACACATACAAACCCAAACACTAAACATAATAACTTGTTGTCAAAGTGAGGACCTGACAAATATTTACTAATCCATGTTAATTAAACTCTTTATTATGATTCAAAACAGGAACACACACACACACAATGTACACACAAAGTCAGACTTAACAAGCCTTCCTGCGCAGATAAAGATTTCACTATGTGAGGAGATTACTTCAGCAGGCCTTCTCTCTGGGACTTCTACATTCCCGCTCTACCAGTCTGGCACGTAACACATACACACATAGTACGTGTCTGAGGCAGAGGAGCAGTTCTTACTGAAAGGCTTCGATTGGTTTAGACTGGTTTAAGGGTTTTCTTCCGACACCTCGACATGTTCTCAGTGAACAGCAGCTCGTGCTGTGTAGACTTCTGGTCGCGTCAACCAGGCAAAGTGGCAGAAACACCTAGAGTCAAATGGTTGACATTGGTCACAGCGAAAAGAGGTACTAGAAACTAGCGCTGATGTAGCATCTTAGCGCTGATGTGGCAATAACATGCAGAATATTGTGCTTCAGCCACAGAGGGACAGCACAGAAAAGCAATCCCTCTCAGTGTTTAATAGACAAATGGTTTTGGGTTTGTTTCACTACAGTACAAAAGCAACCATAGTGTACCTGAGGTCACCGTCGACCTACGGGGGGCAATAATTGGATGGGCTCCCAAGGATAAATCCAGCAAAAAGAACGTCGTAGAGGTGAGTTTGAGAGTTTACATGTAGATCTACTAAATACATATCGAGAATTCTTTCATGGTTGACTTAATTCGAGCACAAGTGTAATATTATAACGCATGTATGCGACTAAATTCACAATGTCTTGCCCATATAAGACTGTAAAGCAAATTACAGCAAAGTTGTACTAATCTTTGTCTCATGTTGTCCGCTTTCAGTTGAAAAGTAAAAACGGTGTGGAGTTTCTGATACAGTACGACACTGAGAATGTCATCCAGGACTGGCACAAGGTTCTGGGGGACACCATACGACAGCTGGTGAGCTCCCACCCCCAACCCGTGACTGCTACCACCTACCAGTACCTTTGATGTCCAGGAAGTCTTTCAGTCAATAGATAATCGTGTGTTAATGCATTGTTCTGGGCCTCTGCTGTGCTGACACAAATAGTGCCCTAGTTCCTCTACTCAGCGTTTTAGCAGAAAACCACAGGTTTCACTTACTGACGCTGGTTCAAATCTCATTAATTTGAGCATTCAGATCGACAGGTCTGCACTACTGAAATGCTCTTTTCACAACTATGTTTTAATTCCAACTGTATTCTGGACGACAGATGCCTCAATTTTAAGTGTAATAAAATGCAGTGGTCTGTTCTGATCTCAGCTCGTTCACTGTCATGTCTGTGTTGTGTGTGTGTGTGTGTGTATGCTCCAGGAAATGGAGTCCCATCACTCTGAGGAGGAAGAGGAGGATGTCACTGGGAGGCCTTTCAGTACTGACAGAGATGACAGGTCGCCAGGCCCGGTGGACAAGAGACGACCGTGTAAGTTGGTTGTCATGGTATCACTTCCCTATGTAACGCTGTTCAAAATGCCTCGCACAAACCACTGGATGTTAGGACGACACCACGGTGCTGGCGTACTTTTTTTGTCTCCGTTATTTAATTAGGTTAGCTGCTTCGGAAAGAATTTTCTTTTTCACCTGGCCAAATGGATTCACATGCAAAGCAATACCAAGAACAACATACATTTTGTTAAAGAAGATGTATACATTTTGAATATAAATGAACACAAAAATACATTATTGTTCGATAATAAATGATATACTGGGAATAAACAAAAACGTAACTGCACTATGTACAGCAACAAAATGGAGTCAACCCACAGAAGGAAAGGCTGTAGGGGTACCAGAGGTCAGGTTATATAGGAAAAGTATGTTAAAGAGTGAGATCGAGGCGGTGATGAATTATGTGTACACCTACATTTTAATTTCTCCTCTCTTTTCTCCTCCCTTTCTTCCTCGATTTCCTCCTCCCTTTCCTCTTCTCTTTCCTCGTCTCCTTCCTCCTCGCCTAGCTACCAGAACGATCGCGCCCAACTCATCTAGCGGAGAGACGGATCAGAAGAAAGTTCGGACCAAGCTGATGAAGTTCCTGATGAAACGGCCGACTTTACAGGCAATCAAGGAAAAGGGATACATACAAGGTTGGTATATTGTGTCTGTTCTCAGGTTGGTTTATGGTGTCTGTCTGTTCTCAGGTTGGTTTATGGTGTCTGTCTGTTCTCAGGTTGGTATATTGTGTCTGTTCTCAGGTTGGTTTATGGTGTCTGTCTGTTCTCAGGTTGGTTTATGGTGTCTGTCTGTTCTCAGGTTGGTTTATGGTGTCTGTCTGTTCTCAGGTTGGTATATTGTGTCTGTTCTCAGGTTGGTTTATGGTGTCTGTCTGTTCTCAGGTTGGTTTATGGTGTCAGTCTGTTCTCAGGTTGGTTTATGGTGTCTGTCTGTTCTCAGGTTGGTTTATGGTGTCTGTCTGTTCTCAGGTTGGTTTATGGTGTCTGTCTGTTCTCAGGTTGGTTTATGGTGTCTGTCTGTTCTCAGGTTGGTTTATGGTGTCTGTCTGTTCTCAGGTCGGTTTATGGTGTCTGTCTGTTCTCAGGTTGGTTTATGGTGTCTGTCTGTTCTCAGGTTGGTTTATGGTGTCTGTCTGTTCTCAGGTTGGTTTATGGTGTCTGTCTGTTCTCAGTTTGGTTTATGGTGTCTGTCTGTTCTCAGGTTGGTTTATGGTGTCTGTCTGTTCTCAGGTTGGTTTATGGTGTCTGTCTGTTCTCAGGTTGGTTTATGGTGTCTGTCTGTTCTCAGGTTGGTTTATGGTGTCTGTCTGTTCTCAGGTTGGTTTATGGTGTCTGTCTGTTCTCAGGTTGGTTTATGGTGTCTGTCTGTTCTCAGGTTGGTTTATGGTGTCTGTCTGTTCTCAGGTTGGTTTATGGTGTCTGTCTGTTCTCAGGTTGGTTTATGGTGTCTGTCTGTTCTCAGGTCGGTTTATGGTGTCTGTCTGTTCTCAGGTCGGTTTATGGTGTCTGTCTGTTCTCAGGTTGGTTTATGGTGTCTGTCTGTTCTCAGGTCGGTTTATGGTGTCTGTCTGTTCTCAGGTTGGTTTATGGTGTCTGTCTGTTCTCAGGTTGGTTTATGGTGTCTGTCTGTTCTCAGGTTGGTTTATGGTGTCTGTCTGTTCTCAGGTTGGTTTATGGTGTCTGTCTGTTCTCAGGTTGGTTTATGGTGTCTGTCTGTTCTCAGGTTGGTTTATGGTGTCTGTCTGTTCTCAGGTTGGTTTATGGTGTCTGTCTGTTCTCAGTTTGGTTTATGGTGTCTGTCTGTTCTCAGGTTGGTTTATGGTGTCAGTCTGTTCTCAGGTCGGTTTATGGTGTCTGTCTGTTCTCAGTTTGGTTTATGGTGTCTGTCTGTTCTCAGGTTGGTTTATGGTGTCTGTCTGTTCTCAGTTTGGTTTATGGTGTCTGTCTGTTCTCAGTTTGGTTTATGGTGTCGTTCTATTTTACAGAGCTCAGCATGGCTAAACTCTCCAAATCACACATATAGTATGTCTGACTAGAATAGGAATATGTTTCTAATCCAGAACAATCGTGTGATTTGATTTAGTTTGTTTGGATTTGACACGTGTCAATAGGCTAGTCTAACCCGCATTAACTTTTTCTTCAGACAATGTGTTTGGCTGTCACCTGCTGGATCTGTGTGCCAGGGAGGAAACTACAGTCCCCAGCTTTGTGGAGAAATGTATAAAAGCAGTAGAAAGGAGAGGTAGTGATGATTTAATCAGTGATATTGTTCTGGGCAAGTAACAACATTGTAATAGTGTAATAATATGCAATACCATTGTGATGGTGTGATAATAAATAATAACATTTATATATATAATAATAAGTAATTACACTGTGAGAGTATTATAATGAGTAATAATATTGTGAGAGTATTATAATAAGTAATAAAATTGTTAGAGTATTATAATGAGTAACAACATTGTTAGAGTATTATAATGAGTAATAACATTGTGAGAGTATTATAATGAGTAATAACATTGTGAGAGTATTATAATGAGTAATAACATTGTTAGAGTATTATACTGAGTAATAACATTGTTAGAGTATTATACTGAGTAATAACATTGTTAGAGTATTATAATGAGTAATAACAGTGTGAGAGTATTATAATGAGTAATAACATTGTGAGAGTATTATAATGAGTAATAACATTGTTAGAGTATTATAATGAGTAATAACATTGTTAGAGTATTATAATGAGTAATAACAGTGTGAGAGTATTACAATGAGTAATAACATTGTGAGAGTATTATAATGAGTAATAACATTGTTAGAGTATTATAATGAGTAATAACATTGTGAGAGTATTATAATGAATAATAACATTGTGAGAGTATTATAATGAATAATAACAGTGTGAGAGTATTATAATGAGTAATAACATTGTTAGAGTATTATAATGAGTAATAACAGTGTGAGAGTATTATAATGAGTAATAACATTGTGAGAGTATTATAATGAATAATAACATTGTGAGAGTATTATAACGAGTAATAACATTGTGAGAGTATTATAATGAGTAATAACATTGTGAGAGTATTATAATGAGTAATAACATTGTGAGAGTATTATAATGAATAATAACATTGTGAGAGTATTATAATGAATAATAACATTGTGAGAGTATTATAATGAGTAATAATATTGTGAGAGTATTATAATGAGTAATAACATTGTGAGAGTATTATAATGAGTAATAACATTGTGAGAGTATTATAATGAGTAATAACATTGTGAGAGTATTATAATAAGCAACAAGACTGAGCTTAATGCTGATGTTTGTGTGGCTCCACAGGTCTGGATATGGATGGACTGTACCGAGTCAGTGGGAACCTAGCTGTTATTCAGAAACTCCGATTCAAAGCAGATCAGGGTGTGTGTGAGAATGTGTGTGTTTGTGTGCCTTTATTTCAGTGTGTGTTTTTGTCCTGTTTAACTGTGTCGTGTGCGGTGACTCTGTTCCACAGAGAAGCTAGACTTGGAGGATGGCCACTGGGAGGATGTCCACGTCATAACGGGGGCTCTGAAGCTATTCTTCAGGGAGCTTCCAGAACCACTTTTCCCCTTCAGCCACTTTAGCCGATTCATTCAAGCTATCAGTAAGCAGCCAACTTAAAATACTGTGGCCCCACACTGTCCCCTTACCTCACACAGTGCTCACATTATATGAATGGTTTGAGTATTGGCCTCAAATCTGTGTACACCCCTACTGATTATTGAGTTCAGTTCAGCCACATCCATTGCTCACAGCTGGATACAATCCAGCACATAGCCATGAAATCGTTAAAGACAAACCTTGTCAATAAAAGAAGTTGTACTGAAGAGCTTGCTGATTGTAAACGTGCCACTGTCCTATCATGCTCCCTTAGCCACAAGTCATCAGCGGAACTCTGGGTAATTTCTGCCCTGCTAGATCTCTGCCCCGGTCAACTGCAAGTGCTATAATAGTGAAGTGAAAGCTCACCGAATGAAGCCGCCCAGTGCCGACACTCGTAGCACAAGTCACGCCTGTCACCTGTTGCATCACTCACTGGAGTTCCAAACTGCCTTTGGAAGCAACATCAGCACAATCACTGTATGTCCCGAGTTTCCTGAAATGGGTTTCCAATGCCCAGCCGCTGTACTCAAGCATCACATCATCATGCATGAGTCGATGTGAAAGCTGGCCGTATTATGGATGAGTCTGGGTGTTGCGCGGCATACCAGGAGAACGCTGCTCACCAGAATGCGTAGTGCCGTTCTGTTAAGCTTGGTGGAGGAGGGATAATGGTCTGGGACTGTGTTTGGGTGATTGCATTGGAAACTGCATTGGTGATTGCGAGCCGTGCACAACAAAACAGGTGCCCGATCTCACAAATGCTCTTATGGCGGAATGGACATGAATTCCCAAAGAGACACTCTGAAATCTTGGACAAAGCCTTTGCAAGAGTGTGATCATATCCGTTTGAATTATCCATGGTTTTGGAACGGATGTCCTACAAGCTAAAAAGCAGTTGCAGTTGTAAGTTTACACACGGTCATCATGGACAGGAATGTCATGGTCATGGCACTAAGCTCCTTGGACTTTCGCATTGTGTGTTGGTTACATTTACCCCAAGTCCCTTTTATAGTTACTCATTAACGTAATGTTCCTTGTGACAAACGTTCACCAATTAAGTTCTGTCCTGTCTGTTTTCTAGGAACGTTTGATTACAACCAGAAAGTGTTATACATGCGCGAGTTGGTCGAGTCTCTTCCTCGGCCAAACCATGACACCATGGAGCTCCTCTTCAGCCATTTACACAGGTGTGTTGTCACAGGCTTGGGTTTTGTAATGCGTGTACATTAGCTTATTAGCATAGAGAGAGCACTGATGTGTGTGTTTTTCCCTTATCGTTCAGACATTTAACTCTCCTCAAAAAATGCATTGGAAATATCTTTTGGGGCACATATATTAATTGCCTTTCAGAACCCATTTTGCTAAACCATGTGTGACAGCTTTGTTGTTTCCCTTTGGGTTTAAAAGACAATATTTTTAGAAGTCTAATAGGTAAATACATATTTTTTCCACCCATGGGGTTTATAGAACACACCTTTTCACCAGAGGACTATGCTATTTACGAAACAATCTGTGGAATTATGATGACTGATTGGAACATCCTTTTGTCTTCTCTCTCTCTCTCTGCTGTCTGTTTCAGAGTGATAGAGTATGGAGATGAGAACCGCATGACAGTGCAGAACGTGGCCATTGTCTTCGGTCCCACCCTTCTCCGCCCTGAGACAGAATCAGGCAACCTAGCCATGCACATGGTGTTCCAGAACCAGATAGTGGAACTTGTCCTCAACGAATACAAAAACTTCTTCCATTCCAGTTAAACCACGCATAAGCATCTACCAGGCCCATTATAATGATGCGCCGTGGAAAACCAACAATACATTGCAATAATATCTGCAATTATTCACGTATCTTTATTGGAGAATCATTTGCCAAGTGAATTTGTTTTCTGACTTTTTTCCACTTTAATTAAGTCATAAGCCCCCCCCACAATAACATGTTGTCTTTGTGTCACAGTTCAACAGTTCAAACAGGGAGGTGTTAATACTTTGTGTGATCTTATGGTCAAACAAACCTGTTTAAACACATTTGAAAGAACTGTTTCTGAAATGTGCCAGTGTTACAGTGTCATGTGTCTAAATCGGTCATAAGTCCTATGTAAAATACATTTTGTTTAGCCACTGTATGTAACTGTAATATAGAAATGTATAAAACATATGCTTTAAGTTAGACACTGACTTATATTGTACAGCCAATCTAGATTTTGTACTGAACTATCATATGTAATATTTTATCTGATGGCGGTTTTACTGTTAATTAAACAATCTTTATTGTAAATTAACAAATAGAATGATTATGACATTGGGCTATTTTTTTAATTATGTTAGCTAGCATTAGTTGAGAAAGACCTGACAAAAATTGATAAAATTATGTTTTTGGCTGTGTACATACAAAATAAATAGCATATTTATATGTATTTGCATACTGCAAATACAAGATGTTTCATTTAATAAAAATAACTAAATAAAACGTGTCATTGTGTCACAGGTGAATTTAAAGGTTTTCAAATTTTAATCTTAAATGACAAAAAGAAAAGTCTGCACTTTTATTCTACTAATTTTACGGACCACAGGTCTGGGGGGAACCATTTAGAGGTTGCACTTCCTGGTGTCAGCTGTGTGTACATCATTTTGCAATGAGTTTTGAGTGGCCCTGGCAGTATAGTTTTCCTCCGTTTTTTACGTAAGTTAAAAAATGTTTTACAACTTAACTGCGATACCAGGTGTAAGTAATTATTTTATTGGGTAGATAATGTTGCATATTTCTTGAGAATATAATGGTTTACCAACCTTAGATAATCTTTGCTGCAGCAGTTAGCGGCTAGCTAGGGAAGTAAATGTACGAATCTTAGCCGAAAATACGGGGAACAAACTTTTAGTGAGCCAAGTATCAATTCATATTTGTTCAAGTTAAAGCTAGATTTAACAATGTTCATGTGTAACAATGTGTAAGCTATACTTTGTACTGCATATATACGCATATCTGTATTCACAAGTAGGTATGTATTGCTATCCCATGTTTAGAGAGCTAGATCTACTCCAGATTTTCTAACTTGTGACTTTACACTGTGACTTTATTATTACTGTCCACTGTACTACAAACTACGTCAAATGTGCATGTAAGAACTGAGGTGTGTTAAGTGTTCAGGCTTCTTGTATTTCCTGAGCCAGTAAGTCTATCACTAATGGAGGCTTTTGATGGTTGAAAGGTTACAGCCCAATGTTGAGACCAGACAAAAACAGCTTGCAGCATGGTGCTCCCTCACTTTGTCTTACTGCCGCCATCACAAGCTCTACACTGTCGACGTCATGGAAGCCCAAGAGAGCCCTATGTTCAATAACAAGAGCATTGATAGTATCCTTTTATTCACATTTTGTCTACGTTTTACTGACGGGTGTACGTGTAATATGTCTAAACAAAGCTATAAAACCTGAGGGGAAACATCTGGTTCTATGTTCCTGTGGCCAGAGAAACCTTTAAAGTTAACAACGACGTTCTCTGAAATTATACAAAACCTTGGCGACAAACCTTAACCTATCTTCCAGGAAAACTATCAACGGACGCCATACTAATTGTTTTTGAGGAATTGAGGAAAAAAGGTAAGAGTTGCTTTTGTTGATGGGTGGGTCTGATGTTTTGGTCTGTTTTTCTAATACCAATATTAATTGAACTTTTTTATTTTTAGGGAACCTGGAATGGTTAGACAAGAATAAGACCCGGTGTCTGGTCATGTGGCGGAGACCAGAAGAATGGGGCAAATTAATTTACCAGTGGGTGAGTATGTCTGCAGTTGAACCAAGTGTTACTTTGACCATTTGGATAATACGTTGCCTTTAGGTCAAAATACTTTATTTTCTGTTACTTTGGTGGGAAGATATTGTGACGTAATGTCCTTAAAGGAGTGTGTGCTAGTTTATCAAAACTAGTTTAACCATTTTTATAGAGACTAGAGATGACCATATCAAATAATCAACAAGGTAAATGCTAAAGGTTAGGTTAAAATAAGTGTTAGGCAAAGGCTTAGGTGTAAACCAAGTAATAGTCTAAATCCCAGTGTTGATGTCCTGACTCCTGTTAATAATTTGATGTCATACGTTCCTGTCTCCCCTCATTTCAGGTCTCTAAAAACGGCATGGTCAATACAGTGTTTACACTCTACGAGCTTGCCAATGGGGACGACACAGAAAACGAAAGTAATGCAACATTAATTGTGCCGTTTTTACATATTACCTACCTCAGTGCTAAAGAAACATTTCCACAATAGTACATATTTGGTTGTTTAAAATGGGTAATTAAAACCGCTTTTTTGTAGAATTCCATGGGTTAGAGGAGTGGATGCTGATTCGTTCACTGCAGGCCCTGCAGGCGGACGGCAAGGCAGAGATTATCACCATGGACGATGGAAAGGGGGTCAAGTTCTTCTGAAGATGCATTGCATGGGCAATTGATCAAGTGCTGCACTTAAAGTGGGAACCTTTATCCTGATCGGATGGTCCCCGATCTGTTTGTATTGTTAACTTCAGTGATAGTTAATGTGACAAAAGAGGCGACTAGAGTGCAAACAGACCTGGGACCAGGTTAATGTGGTTTCTGCTGTTTTAAAAGGCTATTATTTATACATGAACACCTAACCATGTGGTTCATAATAATAGTGCTTATTTTGGTTTAGGAATATGCCTTTGGTTCACCCAAGTTTATTACATTTTCTTATTAGAAGGGAACCAATCTAGCTAGTCAATTCTATTCTAGGTGCAGTTTAGGAAGTGACATCTGTGAAAGTCACCCGGGAATCTGGTGTACAGTATAGGAAGGTGCTGTCCGTCACATCAAATGTGCACTAAACTATTCAGGGGGATAGTACTATACATTTAAATCTGCATGTAGGTAGACAATTCCCACTATTAGTCATTTTCAATTTTCTTCTGTTTTGTATTTATACGTTTTTATTCTGAGCCTTCCTCTGTATCGCTCTGTACACTCTCAAAAACGATGTGGGGTGGTGATAGGGTTAACCTCTGCGCTGTAGTGCTATTGTTTTAACACCCAAAAATCTCAGTAAAGTTATCCTGATTCTTGAGACATTTTGGTGAGGAGAAAACAGACCCGGGAACAACATGTTAGTGACAGGACTGCACATCCTGGTTTAGTTCAGCTGTAACAATATCAGTGGATGTCCAGACTGCTGTAAACCCTAATCACATCACCTATGACACTCCGGAGTGTTTTACTCTTTATTCTGTTCATCTGTTTTCATCAAATGAATACTGTAAGAAATTAAATGGGAGAAATGTGTCTTTGCTGTTATGACTGAGGACCCTTCTGTAAACGTCAAAGTCGGATTTCTCCTATTAAGGAAACAGTTAATTTTGCCAATACATGTCTGAGGCTACAACAGGTTTTATTTAATGTATCTTCAAGGAAGATTGTGTGCATATAGAGCCTCCTAGTGTTGAAAGTTATGTCAAGTGTCTGCATTATACCTTCTACTTCAGGATGAGGAAGCTACATTTTATTATAGGCTATGTACATCAATACAAGTAGTATTATAAAGTACAGTTGGATTAACTTTGCTTCTAGAAAAGACAGGCTCGCTCTTCACAGTCAATTAGTTAACTTGTGTTTTAGGTGGTTGCTAGACACAGGTTGCTAGATGCATTACAGAGGTTAATGTTAACTCCGACTGGGGGGGTAGTAGAAGAATGCTGTCTGATCTAAAACAAAATGTGCATTATTCGCCATGGTTTATTGTTACAGTCCAGCAATGGGGCTGCATACCGGTTACATTTTGTCATTTTTAGGTTTAAATCGGTGGTTGTAGTAGCTGCATTGTGATTTGGTCACGACCACATTGAGGTTAATTAAAATACATTGATTAAACTCATATTTTTTAGCTCAAATACCATACTCGTACAAATAATACCCTTAATGTAATCTAATTATTCTGGCCTGTAGGTTATAAACTCCGCGCTGTATTATCTGTATGTATTTCATAGACATTTCAACAACATTAGTATGGAAGTACATGACTGACGCAATTCAAATTTACGTTTTTCTAAATGGATATTTAATAGAGTTTGGCGATAAAACCCACGATTAGAAAGTAATATTGCATTGAACTCGACCCTTTGTCTAACACCCACATGTATGTTTTAACCACACCCCCAAATATAACCCTAACTTAACCTCAGTGTTTAGTTCTAATTTTAACCCATATCCTAACCTCAGCAATGTAACCCTAGCCATAAACCCAGAACGTTGACACCTAATTAAATGTAACATATTTTATGTTTTAATATATGTTGTAATTTCTGCAAAATTATTAGACTATTTGTGAAAGTATTATGCAACATATTACTTTGAGTGTTTTTTATCAACAAATGCATATTTTTGTCCACATATGGTCATAAAACATTAAGATAACTAATTCATAAAAAATATTGCCAGTCTAGTTCCAACTTAATTGTGGCAGTTATATACTCGTATAACAACAATATCTCTAAAGTGAACCATTGAAAAAAATGCCAAAACTCACATAACATGTGCAATATCTACGAGCTTTCTCAAATTTCACCAAAACACATTAAAAAACAAAATGTAAAAAGTTAACATGTAGCCCCACCCAGTTATTTCTAATCATTTCTGCGGAATTACAGACAAACGTGCCTGGGATTTTACTGATGACCTACGTGTCACCAGCTGGGCTGGAGGAGGACTGTACAAATAAGCTGCCAGTTTACACACTAAATCTTTATAAACTTGGTCTCTGGTTCCAACAGAGCTCTAATGTGTGTTAGCTGATAACTCCCTGATGTGTGTCTATGTGACAGGTGTGGCTGACTGGCCTTAGTGATAAGTGTCTTGTTTCGTCATGTTAGTGGAGTGTAGCTCCTTCTGTCTCAGTCTTCGTTTACGCAAGAAAACCATATCTTTCTTTCCTTAGAAACCATGTACTTTTCTCTGAACAGCAGGGTATCACATTGATGATTTCGTGAGAATGATCGCCGACCGACACTCATACAGAGCAACTTCACTTTTTATAAAGTATCAACAGACTACTTAAAATAGTTCCACTGCCTGTTATCTTTTCAAACATGTGTGTTTATTTTTTCAGCGCCCATCTTTCCAGATAATTAATTCATTGATTAGTATGCAAGTACTTCTAAACTGTGTGGTTGTTTCAGAAAACTATTTCATGATCTATGGACTTTATGTAAATCACTCGGGATAATAGCTAAGTTACTAAAGTATAATTAGTGCAAGCATTTACTTCCTGACTTCCCATTGTACCCACAACCTTGACATCTACTAAGCTACTCAGGTTTATACATCTATTAAGTGGCCACTGGTCAAAAGCAATGCCATAAATGAACAAACTGTTGTTTGCAACCAATTCCAATGTCCTTTTACTGTAGATAAGACAATGAATAAAAGACAAATTGCCAGATGCATGTTTTGGACTAACTTGGCAGTTTGGCAGATAAACGTAACTACTTGGTAAATGAGTAGAGAGCAGGGGAGAGGTAAAAGTATTTTTTTTATTTTACATAACATTAAACTACAAAATACTTAAACTATGAAGTGTGAAAGTTTGCATAGTAGTGTAGAGGGAGAAAAGATGGTCAGAATGAGGAAGAGGACCTGTGACATTAGAGACTGATACGGAGTGATATGACCTGATAGAGGAGTGATATGACCTGATAGAGGAGTGATATGACCTGATAGAGGAGTGATATGACCTGATAGAGGAGCGATATGACCTGATAGAGGAGTGATATGACCTAATAGAGGAGTGATATGACCTAATAGAGGAGTGATATGACCTGATAGAGGAGTGATATGACCTGATAGAGGAGCGATATGACCTGATAGAGGAGTGATATGACCTGATAGAGGAGCGATATGACCTGATAGAGGAGTGATATGACCTAATAGAGGAGTGATATGACCTGATAGAGGAGCGATATGACCTGATAGAGGAGCGATATGACCTGATAGAGGAGCGATTTGACCTGATAGAGGAGCGATATGACCTGATAGAGGAGTGATATGACCTAATAGAGGAGTGATATGACCTGATAGAGGAGTGATATGACCTGATAGAGGAGCGATATGACCTGATAGAGGAGCGATATGACCTGATAGAGGAGCGATATGACCTGATAGAGGAGTGATATGACCTGATAGAGGAGCGATATGACCTGATAGAGGAGTGATATGACCTAATAGAGGAGTGATATGACCTGATAGAGGAGTGATATGACCTGATAGAGGAGCGATATGACCTGATAGAGGAGCGATATGACCTGATAGAGGAGCGATATGACCTGATAGAGGAGCGATATGACCTGATAGAGGAGCGATATGACCTGATAGAGGAGCGATATGACCTGATAGAGGAGCGATATGACCTGATAGAGGAGCGATATGACCTGATAGAGGAGCGATTTGACCTGATAGAGGAGCGATATGACCTGATAGAGGAGCGATATGACCTGATAGAGGAGCGATATGACCTGATATGGCGATGGGGGGCGTGGTGGTCTCACTAGTTTTTCCAGGCACTGACAAACCCTCCTATATAATTTGCACAATTCGTTTTATTTTAATGTTAGTTTAATCCTGCTACGCTCATTTTCCCTAGCCTGTTTACCTTATTACTAACCTTCATCCACCTTCAGTTTAAATGACTTTGTTGCTGTACTATCTGAAGTTGTGGCTGTACAATCGGAGTTTGTGGATATAGAATACGAGTTTGAGGCTATATAATCTGAGTTTGTGGCTATAGAATCTGAGTTTTTGGCTATAGAATCTGACTTTGTGGCTATAGAATCTGACTTTGTGGCTATAGAATCTGACTTTGTGGCTATAGAATCTGACTTCGTGGCTATAGAGTATCATTTTGTGGCTATAGAATATAATTTAGTAGCCATAGAATCTAGTGTGTGGGCGGGGTTATGTAGGAGCGCACAAAACGCTCAACCCACTGATGCTTTGGACTGCGCTTTTCCGTCTTTAGTAGAGGTGCTGCGGACAACTCTCGACACACAAGCATTGGATGATCCCGTTTACTCGCAATATATAAAAAGTTGTTGAATTGTCGCATTAGAACCCTTTTTATGTCCGCGTATTTTAATTGATGTTTTTTTCTTTCTTGCAATAATCTTTGTTGCATTTCTATCACCTAAAGGTCTTAAAATTGTCTTGCAAGTATTTGTTCCTAATCTGTCACCACAATGGAGGACGTTTTAATTGCATTGGATTATAACAAATATTGACATAACATCTGTGTATATGCTTTGCCATTAACAGCCATATGGTTTAACAGGTCTTATTTGGGTTAAGTCACTTCTTTAGTGTAAGTAGTGAAGCATACGAATCGCAACCATGTCTCATGCGGACGTTGAGTTGGCTGGACGCGGCTTTCCGAGCCTGTCGGTGGTGCCCAGGACCTACAACTTAAGTGCCAGGAGGAACTCTTACGGGCTACACAAAATCAACATGGACATTGACCCTCAACTCTTCGGGGGGGCCCTGTCAAAGGCGCTGTCCTGGTCGGCGGAGAATATTCCGACGTTGACCGAGGCGCAAGTTGAGGAGGACGACAGAGCGGACCCCCCGCCGGCGTCTCCATCCCCAGCCTCCGGTCCAGGTGCGACCATCACTAGTGGCGCAGCCACCGGTACCCAAGCGCTGGACCCTGGTCCCAGCCCAAAAGAGGTCAGTTCGGACTCAGACAGTGAGCTGGTTCCGAACAAGCCCCACAAAGTGTTGTCCCGCAGCCAGTATGCAAGCAAATGCGAACAGGAGGAGAGGGAGGACATGGAGACCAAAGCCGTGGCCACCTCGCCCGATGGAAGATACCTGAAGTTCAACATTGAGATTGGGAGAGGGTCGTTTAAGACCGTTTATAAAGGACTGGACACGGAGACCACGGTGGAAGTGGCATGGTGTGAGCTGCAGGTTAGTCACGCACTTTATTATCATGTAACAAATTGGTCAAGTTTTTTTTTTGCTGTTTACTGTCTATTGCATATTTAATCTTTTGCCAAAATATTATTATCCTTGATATATTTAGTAGATCTGTGGAAAATAAAATGAAACAACTGTATAGCCAATCAGCAACGCCAATTCAACTGTAGTTTAATGTGGACCCCACCCAGTAAGGAATATACTTTATGTCCTTGACTAAAGAATTTGAGCAGAAGTTTTGTTGGTACAGTACAGCCACACACACCTTATGTTATTGACAGGCCAGGTCCAGAGCATTGTCTTTAATTACACAGTGTGCTCCATGTCAATCATTTGTAGCACCTTCTTTTAAGGAATTAACACACTTGAATGTGGAACAGCCTGTTGGTAATTCATTTTCTTACCTGACTTTGAACCTTCGGGGTAAAGGCCTGTCATGCATGTCAAGAGGTAAGCCTGTCAAGGGTCTGGTTCAAATCTTGCCTGCCTGCCTGCCTGTCTGCCTGCCTACTTGTCTGTCTGCCTGCACATCAGCATCCTACCAAACCCCCAGCCTCCCTCACTTATAAACAAGGAACCGAAGCCAGATGAACACTGCAATTGAGTACTTCGCTTCCATCCCAAATCCCCAATCACAAGATACTCGGACTGTCACGGTCGGATTAGGCATTCGCTGTCATTTAAAAAACAATGTTCTTCAAAGGGCTCCGGGAATCGTTTCTCTATTTCATTTGAGTGACGTCCTCATGTCCCAGCATTCCACGGTTCAGTCAGATTGTCTCGTGTGCCCGAGATAACAATGCAGTCTAAACACTGGGATTAGTTGAGTGAGTCGAGTGGATTCACATTGTCCCGATCTCGTCCCGTCTGTTTAAAACCCAGTTGGGATGACATGCAGAAGTACGCCTGTCTGTTTAATACAACACGACACACAGATCCCCAGTATTCTACGTAACAGCAGCCAGAGCTATTTCCCGCCTCACATCCCAAATGCCATCCTGCTCACTAGTTAGTGCACTGCCTCTGACCAAGGTTAAAGGTGTTTTCTTAAGTCCTCCTCTTTTCAATCTTTCATGATGTATGTTTAACTTCAGACGGTACGGGTTCACGTTGTGTCCTTACTTAATCTCAGGTCCCCTCAGTTCACGTTAGGTCCGTTAAAAATAATTGTTTGGATGTTTTAGAATGCCGACCACGTGTAATTTATTTTTTAGATGAATCCCGTTATAATAATACTTCCACCTCTGGAGGGCCAGTGAGCTGCAAAACACCCCCCTGGGTCCATACACCTTAGGGTTCCATTTAGGGATGTCTCCCCCCGCGTCAGACCCGCTGCCAGGTTCACAGTGGCCTGGTTTCTCCACTCTAAACGGAAGGGAGGCTTTAGCTGGGTTTAGCCCCGTAATCCCCTCTAATTTGCCTTAAAGGTGATCGTTGTTGGTGTGGTTACCGGGGTGTTAAACTGACCTCCGGAGGGAAGGTGCCCCAGCCTTGCAATAAAACACTGCTTCGATTTTATCAGTCTTATCGCCCCAGTTCTGAGGACTAGTGTGTTAACTTCAGGAGAATCAATTAACTGTCAGATGACAGTCAGTGAGAACATCTGACAGAAAGCAGGAACGTGTGCAGTAGGCGAGAAGGCAGGATCAGATAAGAAGTGCAGGAGTAGCATAATGCTCTATTACCCATAATTCCCTATTACCCATGATGCTCTATTACCCATAATGCCCTATTACCCATGATGCTCTATTACCCATAATGCCCTATTACCCATAATGCCCTATTACCCATAATGCCCTATTACCCATGATGCTCTATTACCCATAATGCCCTATTACCCATGATGCTCTATTACCCATAATGCCCTATTACCCATAATGCCCTATTACCCATGATGCTCTATTACCCATAATGCCCTATTACCCATAATGCCCTATTACCCATGATGCTCTATTACCCATAATGCTCTATTACCCATGCTGCTCTATTACCCATGATGCTCTATTACCCATAATGCCCTACTACTCATGATGCTCTATTACCCATAATGCCCTATTACCCATGATGCTCTATTACCCATAATGCCCTATTACCCATGCTGCTCTATTACCCATGCTGCTCTATTACCCATGCTGCTCTATTACCCATGATGCTCTATTACCCATAATGCTCTATTACCCATAATGCTCTATTACCCATAATGCCCTATTACCCATGATGCTCTATTACCCATGATGCTCTATTACCCATAATGCCCTATTACCCATGATGCTCTATTACCCATGATGCTCTATTACCCATGATGCTCTATTACCCATAATGCCCTATTACCCATGATGCTCTATTACCCATAATGCTCTATTACCCATGCTGCTCGAGCTTTAATCTGACGGCTGGGCAGGTCGGTGTAGGTCGGTGTCCGGGTTGGGTTAGGGATGCAGTTGGCAGCCGGTAGAGCTATGTAAGCTTGGCACGCTAACCTGATGTGCTATAGATAGCTGGATCGTTCCACAAATAAGAGGACCTTTTTCCACCCCTTAATTTGTTTTAAGTAGAAATGGTGCACCGTCTTTTTTATGTTATAACTGGACTACATTGTAAATTCTACGCGTTAATTCACATTGTCCCGATTAAATAGACAGTAAACAGCAAAAGAAATCACAAACAGGGAAGGCAGAGGAGCAAACATATATACACATACTGATCACTGATTGGGTAGGAGCGAACATATGTACACATACTGATCACTGATTGGGTAGGAGCGAACATATATACACATACTGATCACTGATTGGGTAAGACAAACATATATACACATACTGATCACTGATTGGGTAGGAGCGAACATATATACACATACTGATCACTGATTGGGTAAGACAAACATATATACACATACTGATCACTGATTGGGTAGGAGCGAACATATATACACATACTGATCACTGATTGGGTAAGACAAACATATATACACATACTGATCACTGATTGGGTAGGAGCGAACATATATACACATACTGATCACTGATTGGGTAAGACAAACATATATACACATACTGATCACTGATTGGGTAGGAGCGAACATATACACATACTGATCACTGATAGGGTAGGAGCGAACATATATACACATACTGATCACTGATTGGGTAGGAGCGAACATATATACACATACTGATCACTGATTGGGTAGGAGCGAACATATATACACATACTGATCACTGATTGGGTAAGACAAACATATATACACATACTGATCACTGATTGGGTAGGAGCGAACATATATACACATACTGATCACTGATTGGGTAAGACAAACATATATACACATACTGATCACTGATTGGGTAGGAGCGAACATATACACATACTGATCACTGATAGGGTAGGAGCGAACATATATACACATACTGATCACTGATTGGGTAGGAGCGAACATATATACACATACTGATCACTGATTGGGTAAGACAAACATATATACACATACTGATCACTGATTGGGTAGGAGCGAACATATACACATACTGATCACTGATTGGGTAGGAGCAAACATATATACACATACTGATCACTGATTGGGAGCTGGTGTGAATAGGAGTGAACATATGTACACATACTGATCACTGATTGGGTAGGAGTGAACATATGTACACATACTGATCACTGATTTGGTAGGAGCGAACATATATACACATACTGATCACTGATTGGGTAGGAGCGAACATATATACACATACTGATTACTGATTGGGTAGGAGTGAACATATGTACACATACTGATCACTGATTGGGTAGGAGCGAACATATATACACATACTGATTGGGTAGGAGTGAACATATATACACATACTGATCACTGATTGGGTAGGAGCGAACTTATACACATACTGATCACTGATAGGGTAGGAGCAAACATATATACACATACTGATCACTGATAGGGTAGGAGCGAACATATATACACATACTGATCGCTGATAGGGTAGGAGCGAACATATATACACATACTGATCACTGATAGGGTAGGAGCGAACATATATACACATACTGATCGCTGATAGGGTAGGAGCGAACATATATACACATACTGATCACTGATTGGGACCTGGTGTGAATAGGAGCGAACATATATACACATACTGATCACTGATTGGGTAGGAGCGAACATATATACACATACTGATCACTGATAGGGTAGGAGCGAACATATATACACATACTGATCACTGATTGGGACCTGGTGTGAATAGGAGCGAACATATATACACATACTGATCACTGATAGGGTAGGAGCAAACATATATACACATACTGATCGCTGATAGGGTAGGAGCGAACATATATACACATACTGATCACTGATAGGGTAGGAGCGAACATATATACACATACTGATCGCTGATAGGGTAGGAGCGAACATATATACACATACTGATCACTGATTGGGACCTGGTGTGAATAGGAGCGAACATATATACACATACTGATCACTGATTGGGTAGGAGCGAACATATATACACATACTGATCACTGATAGGGTAGGAGCGAACATATATACACATACTGATCACTGATTGGGACCTGGTGTGAATAGGAGCGAACATATATACACATACTGATCACTGATTGGGACCTGGTGTGAATAGGAGAGAACATATATACACATACTGATCACTGATTGGGTAGGAGCAAACATATATACACATACTGATCACTGATTGGGACCTGGTGTGAATAGGAGCGAACATATATACGCATACTGATCACTGATTGGGTAGGAGCGAACATATATACACATACTGATCACTGATAGGGTAGGAGCGAACATATATACACATACTGATCACTGATTGGGACCTGGTGTAAACGATGATGCAAGACAAGACAATAATGAGTCTGGGGATGAGTTCATAAGAGAAAAGGAAACCCAGAAACACGCAGTGGAGACATGTGATCATCACCTCACCGTTTCACTGATCAAGATTCAGGATGATGTCAATTAAGACGTACATTATTTGTAGTCTAATAGAAATACTGTGATGAATTTCTTTTTCATGCCACAACAAGAATATTCTAGTAGTGGTGCCTGGGAGGAATAATGTCCCAGTGTAAACTAAGCAATGTACTCATTGCTTTGGCCACCTATTGACCATCCTCTGCACTACAGGACACAGTTTCTATGGCTTTCATCTGAACATAACGGTATATGCTTACACATATGTGCACGACTGTCTGCCTTTTTTCTTTATAGTGACATTATAGTAGATGGGGTCCTGGTGAACTATTTAGTGTTGCACGATCTCTTCTGTTTTCAGTGCTTCAGATTTTTATTACTGCCTCTCGGATACATCACAGAGTGTCCTTATTGTTCTGCACTTACCACACAGACTGTGGTTTTAGTTTACTCGGGATCCTGGAATATGATAATGGCACAATGGGTAGGCTACATTTGCAACAGCTGTCCGTTTAGCCCTTACACTATGATTGCTAGTGGTTTATATATGTATATACTGTATATAATTTCAGTGATTCCCCTGTTCTATTCATTGTTCTTTGTTTGTCCAAGGCTACATCCACCAAACGTGGTTTAGTTGACTTGGATCTCCTCTAGCCATCGCTCACGCAGAAGCTACTCTTCTGAAGTCCAAGAAAAAACATCAAACACACGACGGTGCATATAGTTGTCTATTCTAACATCACAGTCGAATTACAAATTTAGGAAGAGGATGAAAAAAGCTAATAAACGCTAATCTTGCTTCCTACTGGAGTAATGTCTTTTGGCAGAGCATTCCGCGATGATACATAACTAACCTGCACATCTGTTTTTGGTTTGGGCCACAGTCTTGTGGGCTACAGTGTGTAAGGCTGGAATGCAGACATGTTGTTGTTCGTTCTTAGTCTGCGTTTGACGTGCTGCACTGTATTGAGGTTGTTTCAGCTTCACAAGCTTTACAACTTTGTCGCACCTGATCCTATTTCCGGACGTTAGCCAGAGCAGGACAACACCAGGGCTCAAATGATTGATGCGATACACATTTGTTTTGTACATAACAAATCTTTGCAGTTTCATATCAACTTTGTTAATATGACTTGGCCATCATTGCTCGTAGTGGTTTAGCTTCATCAGCTTGTTCAGCTGTTGCGTCTTTTATGCACAACCCCAGTGAAGGTTGAGATCTTAGATCATTTTTGCGAGCAGAATAAAATGTTTGTTGTGGTAAAGCACCGTCAACTAATGATGACACGCGTTGATAAGCCTTCGTGAGCTCACTGGCTGTGGGTGACATTTATAGTGTTGTAGTCGTGTGCCTAATCCTCAAGAACTTCACAGAGATAGACAGATAAACACGAACAAATCCGGTTAAAGGATTGCACGACATAGTGAACTCCCTGTGGTTGTTTCAGCATATCCATCCGCTCCATGTTCTCTATTAACGAACAGGCTAATTTTAAACCTCACAGCACATCGACGCGTCTGCGCATGAATTCTCTCGTCTCACCTTCTAAGCCGTAATCAGGAATCTTGTGTCACGTGCTCTTTTGGGAGGATTTGCGAGACCTCGCAGCCGGGATGTCTTAAACTCTCTTCCCTGGGTGTTTGTAAAATGACTGTGCAGAATGCAGGGTTTGACTGGGGTGGGTTTGTCAAAACACACAGGACTGAAAACCAACGGGGTTCGAATGCTTGACTCAAATTCACCCCTTTGATGCAAGGTGCTGTCCTGCCTGTTGGTTATATTTCTGAGATTTAGACAATCGTGTGCTGATAAGTGGTTATATGTTGATTTGGTAGTAGTAATTATGTAAATGCTGATAAGTGGAAAAAGTTCTGACATGGTCCATCTTTGTGTCGACTATTTAGATCCAGATTTTTTGAGATTTAGTTGTATATTCAACTGTCACTCAGTTTCTTCAATACCAAGTTATCGGCTGTTTCATTGGAAAATCTTACGCCTTATCGTTATCACTTGTAGTACACTGTTAAACTCCACTACCCTTCTAAAGTGTTAAAAATGTTATTTTCCCCCCCGTTGATGAGTGTGCAAATGGAGAGAATCGTCTGGTGGTTGAATCGTCAACGGAACAAGACAGTGGATCAATAGCAACCTAAATCATATCTTCATTTTCCGGTAGTCATGCTAATGTTTATACTGTTGGCACAAACATGTCTGTATGAAGCTGCTCCCATTACAGGAAACTCACCCTCTGTAACAGTTTCAGTGATTTTAGGACACATAAATTGGCCAGAAGTCCTCCTGTCAACTTTTCCTGTCTGTTAAAATATGTGAAAATAGGGGATTTGGTAACACAATATCAGGGGATAATCGTTCGTTTAGCATTTTTTTCTCTCAAATGAATTCTTATTGGTCTGTAAATCCAATGCTTATTGCCCAATCTGTGAGAGCTAGGCCTAATCCTGTTTTCTGATTGGCTGCCTTCTCCCTCACCAGTTACACCAGTGATGCTTATTAATTTGTGTCCATGCATAAGAACAAACCTTAAGCTCATGCTGTTGTTGTTTACAAATGTCCCAGGTGAAGCTATCCAATCAGATATTTCTAGTTTGCTCCGGCTGGTTGGCACGTTGTGAAGTAACGTGTCCTCACGTGCCTGTGAGGGGAGGATCTGTGTTTTTGGCCCGCTGTAGAGACATGGACAGCCCCGGGATGATTTTCTGACTCCATTTGATCTGCTTAAACAATCCATCATCTGCAGCAGGGCCGTGGGGCCAAACGAGTGGAAAAACAGGTTTAAGCTGTAGGAAAGTACGGCATCACTCCACAGCTCTGTAGTATTTACAGTACGTGTCAGGGTGTACTGTGTCCTGTTCCTGGGAGAGATGGTGTTCATATGTGACGCTGTGGGGGTGATGGTGGGGGCCGAACATGTGTTCATATGGGGCCCTGTTGGGTGGTGGTGGGTTGGGTGTAATATGGGTTTGTATGTGGCCCTGTGAAGGGGGGTGATCGAGGCTGTTGTATGTGTTCATATGTGGCCCTCGGGGGGTGGTGGTGGGGAGCGTAATATGTGTTCATGGGGGTGTAATATGTGTTCATCTATGGCCACTAAGGAGCCAGGGGCCTGGCTGTCTGGAGGAGCCTAGATCACAGTTTTCAGAAGAAACAGAACTCAGTGTCTCAGTTCCAGCAGCCTCCCCCTCACCCTGGGCAATGTGCCCTACATGTTGGGATTGAAGAGTCGTTTGTGAATCGTTTAGCATATGCTCTTATCTGGAGTGAGTGGCAGTGACTGCCAATATTTGCACACTTTTTTTGGATCTGGGAGTCAAACCCACAACCATGCTGTTGTACACATGCTTAACCAACCAAGTCCAACTGGCTGCAAGGCCGAACAGAACAAACCTACAAATTTGTCTCCTTGGTCAAAGGCAAACAGTAATTTAACAGTGTTAGATACTACTTAGAGTTACTAATACCGCCCCCTCTCACTCTGGCGGACAGCTGAACATCAAAGTAGATGTTTCCCAAAATCAAATAGACCAAGTCCATGCTGACACAGGGCCAATGGAGGAAGTTCCTCCTCCAGGCAGCAGGTGTCCTTGGTTGTTTTATCTACATTATTCAGGTAGTGGCCTTACTTCCTGTGGTCCCATAAGACTATCCTCTCGTCTTGCATGCCATCCCGTCCCTAACTGTATCGGGTATTCTCATCTGCCACCGGACAATGCTCCTTTTGAACAGAACCCACGTAGCGTGTCCCAAATGTGGCAAACTGTTCCCCTGGAAGGAAGTGCACAACTTGTGACCAGGGCCTCGGTCAGATCTAGGGGACATCGTGCCGTTTGGGATGCGGACCTGTGGTCCTGTACCTCACATCTAAATACTGTACACATCCATCTCCTTATAACTGCGCCTCGTAGATCATTCCAGGAGAATGGTGAATCTATTATATACTATATTGCGTCCTGATGTGAACTTTGTATGTATACCACTTTAATGATTTGGCATGAAATACTGTACATTTTATTTCTCCTGCTAAATCCAATGGGCGGCACAATATTTGGCAATACACTGTTTTGTGGGGAAGAAACCTGAGTGGCCTTACCTCTGTAGTCCCCTGAGCATGGAATCTGAAGGGATTCGTGCCTAAGCTACATTAGCTCGGACCACATCATTATATATTCCATATATTCCAAATGAAGAGTTAGCTAAACAACATCATTCTCCAAACGAGATAACCAGTTAAATGACATTATTTCTGAACAGAGCGTCGGTTCAGAATGGACATCAGACTGGAAGTTCTAAAGACTTCTCGGCCAGGTTTTAAAGACCTGAAAACATTCTAAAGACCTTTTGAATCAAGTTCTTAAGACCAGGAAGAACTTCCTTCTTGGCCAGGTTCTAAAGATCTGAAAATGTTGAATGAAATGTACACGGTTAATACTGAGAGGTAATGTTTTAAATGTACATGATGCCAGTAAACAGGTTGCTATAAACATTCAGCAAATTGAATTGCTTCTATGTAAGAATTGTGCTATATAAATAAACTTGCTTGCTAAACAACAGTCATTCTGGAGTCATGGAAATATTGGTTCAGTGTCATTGATGGAACTAAGTTACCTGGCTGGACGGCGTTATCCCAAAAGGCCACCGGTTCCTGACATCATGTTCCCATTTTAAACAAACAAGCCGGTTATGCAGAAACAGATTCATCACGGCCACAGACTCAAACATCAGGCTGGAGAAAATTCCCCTATTAGCTTGATTTTAAAGGTCTAAAGTAGTGCACTATTTGAGGAATAGTGTGTTATTTGGTATCATTTCACAGTCACCAGGGCCAGAACCATGCGGGAGAATCCTTTTAACCCTGTTTAAGAGCTGTGTTTTCCTCCCAGTAGTTTTTATGACTGTGTAAGACGTAACGGGTGGAACATGATGGCTTGTTTAGTTCTCAGGTACACTGGAAAAAACGCCAAAAACTATATAGGTTTCCTACGTCCAGAGCTGTAAAAACCTCACACGAGACGTAACATGTTGATCGAATTTTGACACAGTAGCTTTGTGAAATTTGTTTCTCAAGCTAGTGGAAATATAATACAAACAGTCAGTGGCACACAAACAGTGTTTCTTAGGATAGTGAAATAGTTTTATTAGCAAAACGTTCCTCCTGCTTTTGCCAGGTACTGGCTCATTTTAGATTTCACAGGTTTGTGTGAAGTATTGTAGAATAGGATGAAGGATAAAGAAAAAGCAGTGTAAGCCAGTGGTAATATCCAATCCAATTCCCCGTCCAGATAATATGCCAACTACAGTGATGGCACAAGGAAATAACACAAGTATAAGTACCCTTTTAAAGCGTTTACGATCGGCGTCTGTGCTTTGGGCGCACGTAGTGTAATACGAAGCGAATAAGCTCTTCAGATTTACTATCTCGAGGAGAAGTACAGGGAGAGAATGTTCCGGGTTGTATCTGGTCCGATTATTCTGAGGGGAGGAAGTGTTCAAAGGGCTGCTAGTAATCAGTGCCTGAATAGACGGCATGTTACCACTTAGTCAGGGACCCCAGTCCACACTCAAATTAAAGTGCTCTGTGACAGGAAGTCAGAACTGAGCTGCCACCAACTCAAAGGAGACAAACAAACGAAACCTTCTGTAGTACCTAAACACGCTGTTCTTCGTTGAGGCACCATTTAATCGAGTGGATAAAAACAGGGACGCAGAAATTAAGGTGGAACTCCACAACCTCGTCAATGTCTTAGCTGTAACAATGTGGAAACGATTGATTGGATAAGATACTAGTTATCGACATTTTTGTGTTGTGATGCGGCCTTTCACTTGTAATAAAGTGAGGTGCACGGCGGTGGTGAAGACGATACCCGATAGAACAGGTAGCTCTATTAGGTTGCTGGTGGAGACCCTCTACGACAAGCAGATCCACCATTACCATTCACAACTGAATTAAATAAAGTGAATTGTATTCATTCATATACACTATTAAATGAATTTATTCTGCTTGATTGGAACAGTGTGGGAGGCAGCAACTAGCATTTAGATCAGGGGTGGGCAAACCTTTCAGCTCAGGGGCCACATCAGGGCTTTGAAATGAAACGGAGGGCCACATTTGTTTGGTATTTTCTTAATTATAACTTATTTGTGGGCCAGAAAAGCACAATATTTAAATGTATACACCTAACATGTATACTCCGGGTGTGTTATTACATGTTATTCATAATAATTCAGATTCAGATACATGACAGTTGGACTTGCTAGGTATTTTGTACTCCCCTCATAACTGTTTTAATACCCATCGCGGGCCGGATAGAATTGCCTTAAGGACAATATTCGGCCCGCGGGCCTGAGTTTGCTCACCGCTGATCTAGAAGGATGGGAACTCAGGGAAAAGAGTTGGTGGGAGCAGTTTAAGAGTTTCCTTTATGCAGTTGACACATCTTGTAGCCTGACTAGTTATGGTCAAAGAGGTCATGGTGTAAGAGATTACAGGAGAGTTGGTCCGGGACTCTTGGAAAGACATAATGGATGCCGGTCTGACAATTTAGACGTCAGAGGAAACATGTTTCAGTTTCTTGAGCTTGGTGACAGCCTAAGTCAACCAGGGTCCGGGAGAAAGTGGTAAATAAGCTTTAACAGTATTTAAATGTTTCCCATCACCAGATACTACTTGGTTACATCATAACACAATCATGGTGTTTGAAGTGATTTGAATTCTCCAGTGTATTTCTCATACTATTTGATCCCACTTCACCGTGACTCCCTGCTGACTGAAGTACTTAGAACATACAGTGAACCCGTTTGTCATAGTTGCTACTGCCTTAACTTCACAGGGCCAGGACCAGGGTAGATGAAATATGTTGTCCTGAAAGGAAATGATCAAAGTGAACTGACACGTTGTCCTGAACAGCTTTCCTCTGAACCAAATGGCATTACATTTCCTAGTTAGTGGACAACATCTAACCTGACCCCAATCGCCCAAATAGCTCAACCAAGAACGAAAAAAAGATTCTACCTGGCTTAGTTTACTAAGATGTCATTTTTGCCCCAAAGATTGTAAAGCATAGCTGTTTTTTGGCTCTGAACGATAATAATATATAAGACACATGCTATTCTGTTTCAAGGACAGTCAATCAGGCACAGCGCAATTATTCCTATAAAATGTTAACTTACTATCTAGCAACATAAAAAACCTAAACAGAACCAGTATACACTCCGGGTCAAAGATGATCTGCGTGGTTCCCCTCCAATGACAAGCTAACGCTGACTTCCAAACGGCGCCCTTTCTCCCAACTTCGGTGCACAGAAATGACTTCCAGCAGTATAACAGTCTGCTTGTGTAGTTAAGTGCTTCGGGCGCCACTGGAGCAGCAGACAGGTTTTCCGAGTGCTAGAATCGGTGAGAGAGAGAGAGGCAAGCTGAATCTCAATTTGTTATTAGATTAATGACTAACATCGCCCTTCCTTCACCTCTCTATACCGCTACATTTAGACAGCAAATCAAGTTTTTCTTGGAAAGTATACAGTGGTACCCCAGTGCCTAAGACTACGCTGTCTGTCTCTGTGTTGATGTGTGTGTGTGTGTGTGTTTACACAGTGTGTTAGTGAGTGTTCACACATGAGGCTTGGTACCTTGCACTGATCCTGAACTATATCTGTTCAGAACCAGCACCCCTAGTCAGGTTTCTCCTGTCCCTTCAGCCGTAATCCCCAACCTATCAGACATCACCGATCAAGATGTCCGGCCAATCAGAACAGAAGTTTAACCCCATCCACCCCTGGTGCCTGGCGGGCGTTCTCTGTCGTTTCTAAGGTAGTCAACGGCGTCGTCCATAAGTCAGTTCCCTCTCAACCCAAGCTCGTCTACCACATACAGACTTCACTCAGGCGTATGTCACACAGCGCATGAGCGAGACGGCGGTTTGTTCAGAATCGCTTTGCTTGGGCGTATTTTGAAGGGCAGAATCTTATACTGTCGTCACACCAGTTCAGCAAGCGCTTATAGCCCAATGCCTGCGTTGGCGTTAATGTTGTTGTGTCGCACGTTGGCTAGCAGCATTGAAAGTAGCATAACATTGATAAAAGTCATATATAAGTAGTGTTGTTGACATCGAGGGATTTCTCATTTCCAACTGATCAACATCGCTTATAACTCAGGAAGCAGGGGGCACGGGCTCTAAATATTTATTGCCTTCGAGTCGTCCTGCCAGAACAAACCAACTCAAAACACACATCCCCTCATTCCATCTGGTGACCGAAATACATATTCTCCAGCCAAACGGAGAGGACCCATTTAGCAACTGCAATGCTAATTTTACACATCGGCATTGCAACAACCATATCTTCGTTGGTGTAATCAGGCAGATTAGTAAAACAGATCACATCAGACGTTGATCAGTTTGAAATCTAACCCGATGAAGGTAAATATGCGTTGACAGTTACAAACATGTCTTCGGTTCCGTAGCCTAGCTGGGTGCCACATTCATGGGAGACGTTTGTTTCAGTTTTGTTAGTGAGGATTGTTACAGTGGAACAGAAGGAATGGGACACAGGATGAACACCATGCATTATTTTAACCCAAGAGGCATTCTCTGTCAGTGCTGTAATCTCCCTCTAGGAAAAACCCGAGGCCCCACTTTACAATGCCGTTCCAGACTTGCCCGGGTGTCTTAGGACTGAAGGCAGGTTTACGGTCCAGCATGTGTGAACATTTACTGTTGGGCCTTTTTCTTTTCCTTTTTTACGTTCGAACCATGTCGAGTGGCTAGTTTGTCCGTTTTGTTATTTCTTACATAAGTCACAGAAAACGATTGCCCATGATTATCTGCAGGTTGTTTTCATGACTCCTTGTTTATGGGATTTATTACATCACTATATATTTGGTCATCTCATGCAGAACTAGCCCAATATAGCATGCTTCTAATTTTGTTCTTAATTAACCAAAAACATTGACTTCCCAACTATGTTTTACATACCATTCCAAAGTGTTAATTGCTTTAATGTTAGATCTCATGTATCTTTGCTTAAACCCTGATCTGAAATGGTTAAGGAATAGCTTTTGTAATTGCTTTTGTCATTGCTCGAACAGACAAATCCAACACAGGGCCACGTTAATTATATCAGGTAATTATATAACAAGTTACGCCACTAAAGCCCAGAGCTATTGATAGTGATCTGCTTTGTGGAGTGTAATCCCATTCAGGGCAGTGTGTTAGTAGAAAAAAATCTGATCCTGGAGTTAGATGCCACCTTAATTCCTGCTTGGAGGGACACCTGTTTGCTTTATAATTCCAAAAGTGAATTAAGATGTAGGACAGATTTTCTACACTTTATTTCAGGTCACATATTTCTGTTTATGACAGTGATAGCATGAATCCCAAACAAGTGTTTCCCAATCCGTGTCCCGGGGACCTCGAGAAGTGCACTTTTTCATTTTTGCCGGACCAAGTACCTTTCTTCCGCTGCTCCAAGGTCCAGCTCTGACGCTCACATGCTCAGTGTAGGCAGTTTCTTTCGGTACTCACCACTGCTCACCGGCAACCACCCACAAGTGTTGCTGTTCCAGAGATGCTCAGTCGCCATAGCGATTTGGCTTTCGTCAATGTCCCTCAGGTCAATACTCCTGCCTGATTCTCCGGCATCCAACATGTTCACTATGACAACTGATCGTTCACCCAGCATCTAATCTACCTCGATTTTGACATGTGCCCTTGTTAGGCGATGATGACTGTTATTTTCTTCATCTGTGGTCCTAAAGTTCTGGCTCGTCCGTGTATATTTGACTGTTTTTGGTTGAGTCAGGTTTTGGCTGAGTCAACATCGTAATAACCAGACCATAACCTGAGACGTTACAACACACCCCTGGAAGCATCCACACATGTCCTGCCCGCATCACCGTGTTTGCCGTTCTTTGTGGTGATGAGTGTGGCCTGGTGAGCAGTTAGACAGCTGGTCAAACATGTGGCTAAAGGCGCGTGGACGACACCGCCCCTTCACACAGGGCCTGTCAATAGGTCAGTCGGGACGTCAATCCAAAGAGGCGTGGCCTTCATCACTGCGCTGGGGTTCTGTGCGCAGAAGCCATGTGCCCGAACGCACGTAGGCATGTACACACACACACACAAACACACACACAAACACACACACAAACACACACACACACACACACACACACAGGACACGCACACACGGGACACGCACACACGACACACACACACACACACAATCACCATCAGCGCGGTTCTCTGTTACAATAAATACTCCGTGGTTACTTACTCTGTAAGTTATCTGTGGTCTGGATTGAGAACCGAGGAACCGTAGTGCATTCGATATCCAAATGTAATTAGGTGCATGTCAGTAGATGGACGTATCGTCAGAGCCCGCATCCCAAACGCCACCCTATTCTGTATGCACCGTGGAATGGGCTGGCGGACAAAAGAGCCCTAGGGAACCATTTGGGACCCGGTAGCCTGAGCGCCCCCCCACCAACCCCACCCCACCGCCGAGACCCTTCGACGAGGGGTCACGGTCAGTCGATAGTAAACATACACACACCCTCAGTGTTTTTCCCGAAACAGCCTCAATGCCGGATTCATAGTCGCAGAAGTCGACAGGTCTCTCAGAGGTTTTCCACCCCCGGGTAACCGCCCACCCACCACAGTCTCCCGGCAACGCTGCCACGGTAACTACACAGTCAATCAGTCCATTCATCACCGCTACGCACAGAAATGACCTTGTTCCACCGGTGGTTATAATGTTCGGGTTATATTTTTGACAGCTTCCAAGAAACCCGCGTACTTCAAGTCACAGATCGACTCTGTGGAAAAAAATCTCTGGTTACGCAACACGGTCGAACAAGACCGACGACCAGCCTGTGGTTTTCGCCCAGATCGGCATATTACTGCAGGAACACGTCACTGTCGACGATTCTGGTTTTCTTTACACTCATCCTGATACAATTATTCCGTAATCCGTATTGATAATGACTTCAAACCAACACCATGCTCTGCTCATAGAAAAAGAAATCGTATTCGCCTTCAATTCCAGAATGCATTTTACCCATACCCAGAATGCACCTGGTCTGATGGTAGTGGTGATGGACCGGAACTACCGAGCAGTTGCATGTAGTGATATACACCTGTGTTGTGTTCCCTGCAGACGCGTAAGCTGACCAAGGTGGAACGCCAGAGGTTCAGCGAGGAGGTGGAGATGTTGAAGGGTCTGCAGCATCCGAACATAGTCCGTTTCTATGACTCGTGGAAAGACAACTCGAAAGGCCTCAAATGCATCCTCCTGGTCACCGAACTCATGACCTCGGGCACGCTGAAAACGTGAGCTGGTTCATCCCGACGATCTGTCCCGAACCCTCGTACTAATGCAGGAACATATAAGAACGATGGTACTCCTGTGCTTGATTTGTCCCATCGATTTTATGACTCCCACTGTCGCGATTTCATCACAATTATCAAACTTTTATAAAAAAAATGAGCTTTGTAAAGACTTTAAAGAAGTTTTTTTGTGACAACTGAAATGCGTTTCCGTGATATTTAGGTGACTGGTTCGTTTGTGAGGTTAGCTGATGTGTTCCAGTAAACCCCGTGTTCATCTGCAGGTATCTGAAGAGGTTCAAGGAGATGAAGCTGAAGCTGCTGCAACGCTGGAGTCGTCAGATTCTGAAGGGCCTCCACTTCCTCCACACGCGGGCCCCGCCCATCATCCACAGGGACCTGAAGTGTGACAACATCTTCATTACGGGCCCCACCGGCTCCGTCAAGATAGGAGACCTGGGATTGGCCACTCTCAAAAGTGCCTCATTTGCCAAAAGTGTCATTGGTGAGCGTCGTTTTTTCTGCCTCTGCTTTCAACTCCCTAACATTTGATCGCGTGTGACAGTGTGTGTTTTATCGTGACCGTTTTCCACTTGTCTCTCTGGCCAAACTCAAAGGCACCCCAGAGTTCATGGCTCCGGAGATGTACGAGGAGAAGTACGATGAGGCGGTGGACGTGTACGCCTTCGGGATGTGTATCCTGGAGATGGCCACCTCAGAGTACCCGTACTCCGAATGCCAGAACGCTGCTCAGATCTACCGCAAAGTCACCAGCGTGAGTGGGAGCAAAGGAAGCATTTTAGCAGACCCGTTTATTCATCGTATGTCTGTTTGTCATATGGTCGGCCAGGTATCACATAACAACTGTGCTGAAAACGCTGTTCTCGCAAAAAAAGAGGCACAACACAGTCGCACTTACCAGACAAAAAGCAGTGTTCGTTAATAACCCGATTGTACACAGTTTTTTTCTCTCAAGCTCCTGAACTGTTGAATTGAAAAAAAAGGGATAAAAGCAAATGTTCCCAGTTGTCGGGAGAAAGTCTTAATGACAGAATACGCTTCCCATAAACACATGAGACCCACAAAAAAGATGAAAGTGTTATAATAGTTAATTCAAAGCACTGTGGAGGGTATTCATTGCAATTCATAATAGCCAAAACACGACCTGAGCTACAGGCTGGAGCGTACAGGTGTCTGGAGTGTACAGGAGTCTGGAGTGTAGAAGTGTACAGGGGGCTGGATTGTACAGGGGGCTGGAGTGTTCAGGAGGCTGGAGTATTCAGGAGGCTGGAGTGTTCAGGAGTCTGGAGTGTACAGGAGGCTGGAATGTACAGGAGGCTGGAGTGTACAGGAGGCGGGAATGTACAGGAGGCTGGAGTGTAGAAGTGTACAAGGGGCTGGAGTGTATAGGAGGCTGGAGTGTATAGGAGGCTGGAGTGTATAGGAGGCCGGAGTGTACAGGAGGCCGGAGTGTACAGGAGGCCGGAGTGTACAGGAGGCCGGAGTATACAGGGGGCTGGAGTGTACAGGGGGCTGGAGTGTACAGGGGGCTGGAGTGTTCAGGAGGCTGGAGTAATCAGGAGGCTGGAGTGTTCAGGAGTCTGGAGTGTACAGGAGGCTGGAATGTACAGGAGGCTGGAGTGTACAGGAGGCGGGAATGTACAGGAGGCTGGAGTGTAGAAGTGTACAAGGGGCTGGAGTGTATAGGAGGCTGGAGTGTATAGGAGGCCGGAGTGTACAGGAGGCCGGAGTGTACAGGAGGCCGGAGTGTACAGGAGGCCGGAGTGTACAGGAGGCCGGAGTGTACAGGAGGCCGGAGTGTACAGGGGGCTGGAGTGTACAGGGGGCTGGAGTGTACAGGGGTCTGGAGTGTACAGGAGTCTGGAGTGTACAGGGGGCTGGAGTGTACAGGGGGCTGGAGTGTACAGGGGGCTGGAGTGTACAGGAGGCTGGAGTGTACAGGAGGCTGGAGTGTACAGGAGGCTGGAGTGTAGAAGTGTACAGGGGGCTGGAGTGTACAGGGGCTGGAGTGTACAGGAGGCTGGAGTGTTCAGGAGGCTGGAGTGTTCAGGAGGCTGGAGTGTTCATGAGACTTGAGTGTTCAGGAGGCTGGAGTGTACAGGAGGCTGGAGTGTACAGGAGGCTGGAGTGTACAGGAGGCTGGAGTGTACAGGAGGCTGGAGTGTTCAGGAGGCTGGAGTGTTCAGGAGGCTGGAGTGTACAGGGTGGAGACGCCACATTGAGTTTGGACTGGCGATGGTGAAATTAGGTGTTTTGAAAATGACGTCGGTCTACTGCACAAACATTGCCTTTCTCTTTTACGAGACAGACGGCAAAGCAAACAGATCGTAGAGTCTGCGAAGGGAGTACGACAATTCCAGGGGGACTGAGTCTGACAAGTAGCCGCTCTGAAGCATGTCAATGGGAACATTTTAAAGAACCCACAAAGGGGAATTCTTCTGACTTCTGATGTCAGTCCTGACGTAAGATCATCTTTCCACCGTGTTGAATTGATAGATTGTGATAAAAAAACAAACACACATTCTGCACATCGAATGCGTACTGTCAATTTGATCCTTGACACGTTCCGAGCATTATACTCCAGCCTCACAATGTCGACTGCGGAAACTATATACCGACCAGCCACACGACATTTGTTTGCCAAATAATTTTATTGTAATGCTTAATGAGCCACATTAGGTTGAGAAAGCCTTCTGGACAGCTGGGGCGGTGACCTCGGCTGCTTCAGACCAGAGGGTGGTCGACTTCGTTCTTTTATCAGTGTTGTCTCAGGCAAAGGAGATTGAGTTCAGGACCCACAATGCACTGCTCACTGAGCTGTCCCGGGGTGGCCGACGAGAGTGAGCCCTCTGTATTCTTTCTATAGCCACACTGCCAATGACAACACCTAAACAGAGGACAGATAAACAAACTCTATTTCTACTCGCCGTCTCTCTCCGTCCGCTCTATCTTCCTCTCCCTTCTTTAACACGAAGCCTGTGCATAGTGCCATGCTGTTACATGGTGGCAAAGGTCAGCCAGTCAGGTTCCACACGCACCTCCATCGCAAATAGTGGTAAACATGATTCTGTTCACGAAACACTCAACGAAGTAAATGCCACGGCGGCCGCATGTGTGCTCTCTTATGCTAACCATCGCCTTACATTTGTAAGGAATTCGCAGTTCATTGAGGAATGCTAACCAGTGTGCTTCTCACAGGGCATGAAACCAGACAGTTTTTACAAAGTCAAGGTTCCAGAGCTCAAAGAGATCATTGAAGGATGCATCAGGATGGACAAAGATGAAAGGTATCACCCGGGGATTTTTTAAAATCCTCTTGTTAAGTAAAACATTCGATGTTCGTCATGCAGTCGGAATGACGGCGCTTTGTTCAAAAGATTTCATTTCAACGGTTCTCGTGGATTTTCCTCAGGTACACCATTCAAGATCTGCTGGAGCACACGTTCTTTCAGGAGAACAACGGCGTCCACGTTGAGCTGGCGGAGGAGGACGACATGTTGAAGTCCGGCCTGAAGCTGTGGCTGCGCATGGACGACACCAAGAAGCTACACGGGAAGTACAAAGACAACAACGCCATCGAGTTTCTGTTCGAACTCTACAAGGACGTTCCCGAGGAGGTGGCTCAGGAAATGGTGAGGTGCACTCATATACTTTTTTATATTTGCCATAATGTGCGGTGTGTAATAAACAAGGGCTACATTTACCTCAGAGCTGGGGTTTTGGTCCCCGTAGCGACCGAGCTATATTAGCGTTGAGTGAGTCTGTCGACTTGGGCACATGCTGTCTCAAAATGTTCCCGTGGTCTAACCGCTGCTGTGTGGGTTTGAGTCGACTCACAGCTCTGTCAGGAAAAGACAATCCACATTCCTTTACCACTTTTAATGTCAATAAAGCAGAAATGTACAGAAAATACACTATTTCTTCAACATTTGGTTTGCTGCCATTCTTATTTTGAAAGGCAAACAAGTTAAGCAACAGAGCGTCGGGGGGGATTTGGCCAGTAGGGAAAAAAGGCAGTTCTTCTCTGTCCTGCCGCCATGAAGGCGAAACCAGAAGAGCAGAATACCCCCCCCCACACACACACACACCACAATTACATACCCATCCCTTTAGTGAAGTGATGCTTGTGCTTTTTTGTATTTTCTTTGCTGATAGTGACTTTTTTGCAATTACAATTACTAACTTTTACACGGTTGTACTATTCTTCCACCAAGCTATTTCTTTAGATGCATTAAATGACTGTAAGCCATGGGGAAGAAGCTTTTCTTGTGGCGAGATGTTTTGGTATTGATAGATCTCAGCCGTATGCCAGAATTCTAAATAGTCTGGTTACCTGGGTGGGAGGGGTCAGCCTGAATCTTTTCTGCCCGGCTCAGTGACCTGTGACCTGGCTTTGATCAGTTCTTTGAGGGACGGCAGCTTACATCCAATGGTCCACATTGATAGCGTTGATCTCCAAGTTGTTGAGACTGCACAAGGACACCAGCCGGTTAATTTCCGCAGACTGGGACGCTGCATGACTCCAATTATTTATTAAAAATGTCTGTGAACACAGCAAATAGCTGGTCAGCACAGTGCTTGAGCGTGGAGGCAGAGACTACATCAGGACCAGCTGCCTTCCTTGGGTTTTGACTCTGGAATGTCCATCTCTAGTAAAGAAAGTCCCTCACAGCTCAACATCTGATCTCATCTGCAGTAGAGGGTAGAGGGTGTTTAGAGGGTAGAAAGGCTCGTGCAAAATGTTGTGGTCACTTTTTCTTAACAATGTAAAGTATCTCGGACAGGGCGCATTGGGAAAAACTACTTTTTAGTGCATCCCAAATGGCATCCTATTCTCTTGATACTTCACATTGTACCATAATAAACGTACATAGTGCACTTTAAATCAGTATGATATTTGTGTCCTCCAGGCCTTTTATCGGAGGTGACTTTTAATGAGGACCTGGACTGGCCCACAGCCAACACTCCTTACCTGCACCTCCTGCCTTTTCATCAACATCCCATTTATTATCATCCAGGACATCTATTCTGGGCTTGAGAAACCTGACAGTGTTTTCTGTCTGGGTGTGGAGAGAGTGTTTACAGATATTTTATAGATCCCAACTGTCACACGGTTTCTTATAGGACACTACTTGTAAATAATGCCCTACAAGTTCACACTATAGAGAAAAAGCAAACAAGCAAGTTTATTTATATAGCACAATTCATACATAGAAGCAATTCAATGTGCATTCCAGGAGAAGTAATAAAGAAGTAATAAAATAAATGCATTTTATATTCATAGCAACCTGTTTACTGGCATCATGCACATTCAACACATTACCTCTCAGTATTGACTGTGTACAGTTTATTCAAAAGGAAGCTTTTGAGGTCTTCAGAACCTGACCTAGAATCTTTAGATCTTCCAGGTCTCTAAAAGTGTATTCAAAAGGGCTTTAGAACCTTTTTAGGTCTTTAGAACCTGGCCAACAAATATTCAAAACTTCCAGGTCTTCAGAACTTTATTCAAAAGGTCTTCAGAACTTTTCAGGTCTTTAGAACCTTGCTGAGAAATCTTAAGAATGTCAAGGTCTTAAATAGGTCTGATCATAACTAGTGCACTGTGTAGGATGCCATTTGGGATGCTGACGCTGACACTGTTCTCCTGGCCTGTCTAGAGTCTAGAACACGTTGTTTTGACTTTGACCGGATGTTCCACTCTCCTGGAAACATGGAGACCTTAAAGGTGAACTTGCTGCCACATCCGTTGGAATATTGCCATATTCCAAAAAAGTACTGTGAAAAATTACTGTATTTTTTTTACTGTGACAACAATAAGAGCAGTCGGGTGGAAGCTGGCCCGGGTTTCCATACGGATTTGCAGCCGTATCTTTCAGCTGTACCTGAAGAATATCAAATGACCTCTAGCTAGATACCAACACAAGGTCCACTCAGTACACGTGGGTTATCAGGACAGGACGTTACCTCTTGTCCAGGTGGTGTAGTTGTAAACTGAGCTGCCTCGCTATAGAAACTGATAATGGTGTTCTGCCCTATGAGTCAATCTGTCTAGGCTGAGACTTTACATAGACACGGTCTGGTACAGAACTAGAGAGTGAAGACCAGATAAAGACCTAAAGGCATTACTGGTTATCCAAACTGCTAGTTAATTAAGTGTGAAATATTCCTATCATTTGTCCATCTATTGTTCCCTTCCCTGTATCCCAAACTGCATTCTAACGCTTGCTGGTGCCCTACTTTAGACCATGAAGCCTTTGGAAGAAGGGTTTTATTAGGGAGGCAGGCCAGTATCTTCCCCTGACTCTTCCTTCCCTGTTCGTCTCTCAGGTGGTGCTGGGCTTTGTGTGCGAGGCAGACTTCAAGCTGGTGGCTAAAGCCATCCGAGACCGGGTCAACGCCACCAAGCGCCAGCGGGAGAAACTCCGGCGCCTGGCGAAGAAGAAGAAGCAGGAAGAGGAGGACGCCATCGAGGAAGAGCTGGAGCAGGCTCAGCAAGCAGCCTCCCCGAAAATCAGCAGATCTCCCCTAAAGTCCGAGACTCCACAGAGCCCGGTCCGAGTCCGGGGTCACACCCCCCCGATCCACACCCTGACTAACAGCTCAGTGGACTCTGGCATCAACGCCAGCCTCAACCCAGAACCGGAGGAACCGGAGGCTGACCAACACCAGCACTTCCACATACGCCACAACAGCTGCTCCTCTGCCAACTGTGAGTACGCTTGACCTTCAGCTTCCGCACACTGGCCCTCATTTATCATTCTTGCGTAGAAACGGGCGTATATGTTGGCGTAAGATTATGCTTACACTCTTCTCACCACCTGATTTATGAAGCTGTGCGTACCGTTGAAATCCAGGTGTACGCAATACCTGCCCTTGATAAATGCCGCGGCTGAAAACGATCGTCATTAGAATAACACGCCCCTATATATTCAAGTCTCCGCCTCCCACACGCCCTCATTTTACGCCATGGACACACGGAAGACGGCAAATAAGAGAAACTTCTCCGACGTGGATGATCAAATGACCTATCACAATGCATTATTTTACAGCACGTGTTTTGAAACAATTAGCATTTAATTTCGTTTCACGTCACATGTATTGGGGTGTACAATAGTGATGATGATGTGATGTGGAGTAACATTCATTCACATTAATAATTGCATGACAATTTGTAATATTCTTATTATTATTTTTTTTATTATTAATGACGCTTATTGTTGTTTAGAAGAAGAATGTCATTATTATTATTTGTATTATTATTTGTATTATTATTTAAAAGAAGAAGTATGTCATTATTATTATTTGTATTATTATTTTTATTATTATTTAAAAGAAGAGGTATGTCATTATTATTATTTGTATTATTATTATTATTTAAAAGAAGAAGTATGTCATTATTATTATTTGTATTATTATTATTATTATTATTTAAAAGAAGAAGTATGTCATTATTATTATTTGTATTATTATTATTATTATTATTTAAAAGAAGAAGTATGTCATTATTATTATTTGTATTATTATTATTTAAAAGAAGAAGAATGTCATTATTATTATTTGTATTATTATTATTATTTAAAAGAAGAAGTATGTCATTATTATTATTATTATTATTATTTAAAAGAAGAAGTATGTCATTATTATTATTTGTATTATTATTATTATTTAAAAGAAGAAGAATGTCATTATTATTATTTGTATTATTATTATTTAAAAGAAGAAGAATGTCATTATTATTATTTTGTCAGTCTGAATTATTTTTTGGTCGAAAGACTTTCATTAACCCATATTTTTTCACTGAACATATCAGACAACGAGGCTGCATGCCCCTTATGTGGTGCAGAGAGACGAGTCTTTTTTTCTGCGCTCTGATCTCCTTCTCCTGCTCCGTGCGCTGCTCCGTGTCCGTCTCCACGCGAGTTCTCCGCATCCATCGCCGCCTGGATCATTTCTCGTGCGCGCTGCTTTATTTCTGCATCCAAGTGATGGTTTTTATAACGCGGATCAAGTACAGTCGTGATGAAGAGGATGAGCTGAGCTGGCGTAGGATTTGAGCGTGCCGTACGCCAACGTCCATATTGATAAATCTCAAAGTCACCGTGGTTTTGGGTGTACGCCAGGTGTACGCTGGAAATTTGGTGTACGCACTTTTGATAAATGAGGGCCACTAAATCTGCATGTCCACTAGGCCCCTAGCTGGAGACAAGGGTGGAGTTTAGGATGCGATCATCTCACTTTTTGCCAAGGTCTGTTTTCAACCTTCAGGTCTGGGGGGGGTTACATTAACAGACCATGGGTGTATAAGAGGTGTTGGTTTTGTTGAGGAAACAGGGCTATTTGTTGATTTCATAACTGCTGTTGCGTTGAGTGACCCTGACGAAAAAGAAAGAAATGAGAGCCGAAGGGTAACTGAATAATTAATTCCTGAAGGTTAGAGTTGACATTTTGGAGGTGGGGTTTCACTCGTTTTAGCGCCCATAAATTAGCCACATTTGACTCAAACAAACATAACTGACTATGATGTAATTATTTAATGTGGCTGGTTTGCAACAAACTAAACCAATAGAATAGCTGTTGGTACTACTTGTTTAATATTGGTGTGGTGTCATTTCTCTGAACCACGTTTCAGTCAGACCCCTCTGGGCTGGTCAATCACATGGCTGATGTCTTGTGTTTGTTTTGACAGCTGACTGTGAGACAGACGCCTGTCTGATCTCCTCCGGCCTCCAGGACTCCCTGGAGACAGCGGTCAGCCTCAGTGGGTTAACTCCTCCCACCCAGGACGGACTGCCTCATCCCCCTATCCCGGCACTTCGTTTCCCCTCTGTGAGTGCATGGACCAAATAGTAAGAGTGGTCAGAGTAGACGAGCATTAGAAAAAGGGATGTTGATGTGTAGTAGTCTGTTTGAATTATTAATATTAGTATTATGAGTATTAGTAGTAGTATTAGTAGTAGTATTAGTAGTAGTAGTGGTAGTAGTATTAGTAGTAGTGGTAGTAGTATTAGTAGTAGTATTAGTGGTATTGGTAGTAGTGGTAGTAGTATTGGTAGTAGTATTAGTAGTAGTGGTAGTAGTATTAGTAGTAGCAGTAGTAGTAGTTGTACCAGTATTATTATTAGTATTGCCATAATTTGTATTATTTGTATTAGTATTATGAGTACTAGTAGTAGTATTAGTAGTACAAGTTTTATCATTAGTAGTAGCAGTAGTAGTATTATTAGTAGTATTATTATTATTATTATTAGTAGTAGTTGTAGTAGTATGATTAGAATTATTTGTAATATTTGTATTATTATTATTCTCTGTGTGTAGAGTATTTCTGTGTTGGGTCATAGCTAACTGGTCTCTGTTGTTTTGTCTGTGTGTAGAGTATTGCTGTGTTGGGTCATAGCTAACTGGTCCCTGTTGTTTTCTCTGTGTGTAGAGTATTGCTGTGTTGGGTCATAGCTAACTGGTCCCTGTTGTTTTCTCTGTGTGTAGAGTATTTCTGTGTTGGGTCATAGCTAACTCGTCCCTGTTGTTTTCTCTGTGTGTAGAGTATTTCTGTGTTGGGTCATAGCTAACTGGTCCCTGTTGTTTTCTCTGTGTGTAGAGTATTTCTGTGTTGGGTCATAGCTAACTGGTCTCTGTTGTTTTCTCTGTGTGTAGAGTATTGCTGTGTTGGGTCATAGCTAACTGGTCCCTGTTGTTTTCTCTGTGTGTAGAGTATTTCTGTGTTGGGTCATAGCTAACTGGTCCCTGTTGTTTTCTCTGTGTGTAGAGTATTTCTGTGTTGGGTCATAGCTAACTGGTCCCTGTTGTAATCTCTGTGTGTAGAGTATTTCTGTGTTGGGTCATAGCTAACTGGTCCCTGTTGTTTTCTCTGTGTGTAGAGTATTTCTGTGTTGGGTCATAGCTAACTGATCCCTGTTGTTTTCTCTGTGTGTAGAGTATTTCTGTGTTGGGTCATAGCTAACTGGTCCCTGTTGTTTTCTCTGCGTGTAGAGTATTTCTGTGTTGGGTCATAGCTAACTGGTCTCTGTTGTTTTCTCTGCGTGTAGAGTATTTCTGTGTTGGGTCATAGCTAACTGGTCCCTGTTGTTTTCTCTGTGTGTAGAGTATTTCTGTGTTGGGTCATAGCTAACTGGTCCCTGTTGTTTTCTCTGTGTGTAGAGTATTTCTGTGTTGGGTCATAGCTAACTGGTCCCTGTTGTTTTCTCTGTGTGTAGAGTATTTCTGTGTTGGGTCATAGCTAACTGGTCTCTGTTGTTTTCTCTGTGTGTAGAGTATTGCTGTGTTGGGTCATAGCTAACTGGTCCCTGTTGTTTTCTCTGTGTGTAGAGTATTTCTGTGTTGGGTCATAGCTAACTGGTCCCTGTTGTTTTCTCTGTGTGTAGAGTATTTCTGTGTTGGGTCATAGCTAACTGGTCCCTGTTGTTTTCTCTGTGTGTAGAGTATTTCTGTGTTGGGTCATAGCTAACTGGTCCCTGTTGTTTTCTCTGTGTGTAGAGTATTTCTGTGTTGGGTCATAGCTAACTGGTCCCTGTTGTTTTCTCTGTGTGTAGAGTATTTCTGTGTTGGGTCATAGCTAACTGGTCCCTGTTGTTTTCTCTGTGTATAGAGTATTTCTGTGTTGGGTCATAGCTAACTGGTCCCTGTTGTTTTCTCTGTGTGTAGAGTATTTCTGTGTTGGGTCATAGCTAACTGGTCCCTGTTGTTTTCTCTGTGTGTAGAGTATTTCTGTGTTGGGTCATAGCTAACTGGTCTCTGTTGTTTTCTCTGTGTGTAGAGTATTTCTGTGTTGGGTCATAGCTAACTGGTCCCTGTTGTTTTCTCTGTGTGTAGAGTATTTCTGTGTTGGGTCATAGCTAACTGGTCCCTGTTGTTTTCTCTGTGTGTAGAGTATTTCTGTGTTGGGTCATAGCTAACTGGTCTCTGTTGTTTTCTCTGTGTGTAGAGTATTGCTGTGTTGGGTCATAGCTAACTGGTCTCTGTTGTTTTCTCTGTGTGTAGAGTATTTCTGTGTTGGGTCATAGCTAACTGGTCCCTGTTGTTTTCTCTGTGTGTAGAGTATTTCTGTGTTGGGTCATAGCTAACTGGTCCCTGTTGTTTTCTCTGTGTGTATAGTATTTCTGTGTTGGGTCATAGCTAACTGGTCCCTGTTGTTTTCTCTGTGTGTAGAGTATTTCTGTGTTGGGTCATAGCTAACTGGTCCCTGTTGTTTTCTCTGTGTGTAGAGTATTTCTGTGTTGGGTCATAGCTAACTGGTCCCTGTTGTTTTCTCTGTGTGTAGAGTATTTCTGTGTTGGGTCATAGCTAACTGGTCCCTGTTGTTTTCTCTGTGTGTAGAGTATTTCTGTGTTGGGTCATAGCTAACTGGTCCCTGTTGTTTTCTCTGTGTGTAGAGTATTTCTGTGTTGGGTCATAGCTAACTGGTCCCTGTTGTTTTCTCTGTGTGTAGAGTATTACTGTGTTGGGTCATAGCTAACTGGTCCCTGTTGTTTTCTCTGTGTGTAGAGTATTACTGTGTTGGGTCATAGCTAACTGGTCCCTGTTGTTTTCTCTGTGTGTAGAGTATTTCTGTGTTGGGTCATAGCTAACTGGTCCCTGTTGTTTTCTCTGTGTGTAGAGTATTTCTGTGTTGGGTCATAGCTAACTGGTCCTTGTTGTTTTCTCTGTGTGTAGAGTATTTCTGTGTTGGGTCATAGCTAACTGGTCCCTGTTGTTTTCTCTGTGTGTAGAGTATTTCTGTGTTGGGTCATAGCTAACTGGTCCCTGTTGTTTTCTCTGTGTGTAGAGTATTACTGTGTTGGGTCATAGCTAACTGGTCCCTGTTGTTTTCTCTGTGTGTAGAGTATTACTGTGTTGGGTCATAGCTAACTGGTCCCTGTTGTTTTCTCTGTGTGTAGAGTATTTCTGTGTTGGGTCATAGCTAACTGGTCCCTGTTGTTTTCTCTGTGTGTAGAGTATTTCTGTGTTGGGTCATAGCTAACTGGTCCCTGTTGTTTTCTCTGCGTGTAGAGTATTTCTGTGTTGGGTCATAGCTAACTGGTCCCTGTTGTTTTCTCTGCGTGTAGAGTATTTCTGTGTTGGGTCATAGCTAACTGGTCTCTGTTGTTTTCTCTGTGTGTAGAGTATTTCTGTGTTGGGTCATAGCTAACTGGTCCCTGTTGTTTTCTCTGTGTGTAGAGTATTTCTGTGTTGGGTCATAGCTAACTGGTCCCTGTTGTTTTCTCTGTGTGTAGAGTATTTCTGTGTTGGGTCATAGCTAACTGGTCTCTGTTGTTTTCTCTGTGTGTAGAGTATTGCTGTGTTGGGTCATAGCTAACTGGTCTCTGTTGTTTTCTCTGTGTGTAGAGTATTTCTGTGTTGGGTCATAGCTAACTGGTCCCTGTTGTTTTCTCTGTGTGTAGAGTATTTCTGTGTTGGGTCATAGCTAACTGGTCCCTGTTGTTTTCTCTGTGTGTATAGTATTTCTGTGTTGGGTCATAGCTAACTGGTCCCTGTTGTTTTCTCTGTGTGTAGAGTATTTCTGTGTTGGGTCATAGCTAACTGGTCCCTGTTGTTTTCTCTGTGTGTAGAGTATTTCTGTGTTGGGTCATAGCTAACTGGTCCCTGTTGTTTTCTCTGTGTGTAGAGTATTTCTGTGTTGGGTCATAGCTAACTGGTCCCTGTTGTTTTCTCTGTGTGTAGAGTATTTCTGTGTTGGGTCATAGCTAACTGGTCCCTGTTGTTTTCTCTGTGTGTAGAGTATTTCTGTGTTGGGTCATAGCTAACTGGTCCCTGTTGTTTTCTCTGTGTGTAGAGTATTACTGTGTTGGGTCATAGCTAACTGGTCCCTGTTGTTTTCTCTGTGTGTAGAGTATTACTGTGTTGGGTCATAGCTAACTGGTCCCTGTTGTTTTCTCTGTGTGTAGAGTATTTCTGTGTTGGGTCATAGCTAACTGGTCCCTGTTGTTTTCTCTGTGTGTAGAGTATTTCTGTGTTGGGTCATAGCTAACTGGTCCCTGTTGTTTTCTCTGTGTGTAGAGTATTTCTGTGTTGGGTCATAGCTAACTGGTCCCTGTTGTTTTCTCTGTGTGTAGAGTATTTCTGTGTTGGGTCATAGCTAACTGGTCCCTGTTGTTTTCTCTGTGTGTAGAGTATTACTGTGTTGGGTCATAGCTAACTGGTCCCTGTTGTTTTCTCTGTGTGTAGAGTATTACTGTGTTGGGTCATAGCTAACTGGTCCCTGTTGTTTTCTCTGTGTGTAGAGTATTTCTGTGTTGGGTCATAGCTAACTGGTCCCTGTTGTTTTCTCTGTGTGTAGAGTATTTCTGTGTTGGGTCATAGCTAACTGGTCCCTGTTGTTTTCTCTGCGTGTAGAGTATTTCTGTGTTGGGTCATAGCTAACTGGTCCCTGTTGTTTTCTCTGCGTGTAGAGTATTTCTGTGTTGGGTCATAGCTAACTGGTCTCTGTTGTTTTCTCTGTGTGTAGAGTATTTCTGTGTTGGGTCATAGCTAACTGGTCCCTGTTGTTTTCTCTGTGTGTAGAGTATTTCTGTGTTGGGTCATAGCTAACTGGTCCCTGTTGTTTTCTCTGTGTGTAGAGTATTTCTGTGTTGGGTCATAGCTAACTGGTCTCTGTTGTTTTCTCTGTGTGTAGAGTATTGCTGTGTTGGGTCATAGCTAACTGGTCTCTGTTGTTTTCTCTGTGTGTAGAGTATTTCTGTGTTGGGTCATAGCTAACTGGTCCCTGTTGTTTTCTCTGTGTGTAGAGTATTTCTGTGTTGGGTCATAGCTAACTGGTCCCTGTTGTTTTCTCTGTGTGTAGAGTATTTCTGTGTTGGGTCATAGCTAACTGGTCCCTGTTGTTTTCTCTGTGTGTAGAGTATTTCTGTGTTGGGTCATAGCTAACTGGTCCCTGTTGTTTTCTCTGTGTGTAGAGTATTTCTGTGTTGGGTCATAGCTAACTGGTCCCTGTTGTTTTCTCTGTGTGTAGAGTATTTCTGTGTTGGGTCATAGCTAACTGGTCCCTGTTGTTTTCTCTTTGTGTAGAGTATTTCTGTGTTGGGTCATAGCTAACTGGTCCCTGTTGTTTTCTCTGTGTGTAGAGTATTTCTGTGTTGGGTCATAGCTAACTGGTCCCTGTTGTTTTCTCTGTGTGTAGAGTATTTCTGTGTTGGGTCATAGCTAACTGGTCCCTGTTGTTTTCTCTGTGTGTAGAGTATTTCTGTGTTGGGTCATAGCTAACTGGTCCCTGTTGTTTTCTCTGTGTGTAGAGTATTTCTGTGTTGGGTCATAGCTAACTGGTCCCTGTTGTTTTCTCTGTGTGTAGAGTATTTCTGTGTTGGGTCATAGCTAACTGATCCCTGTTGTTTTCTCTGTGTGTAGAGTATTTCTGTGTTGGGTCTAATGGAACATGGGCATTCTGGAGGACATTCTCCCAGTGGCTTCAACTCACCAGTGGACAGGTAACTACACTACACACTCCGTATATGGGTGGCCTTCTCTGCAGGGGCGTTCTACTGTTTATACAGAGTGGGACAAAAAATCCTAGGAAAAATTAGTAAAACTAGGGAACTGTGATCTTGAAGGCCGATTCAATAGTTATGTTCTGTGTTATATTGAGATTAAAAGTTAGAGCAAAGGACAGCACCACATGGGTAGTAAACGCTAAACTGTTTGTCTCCGTGAATATATTTTAGATTTTGCACATATTCGATATTTGTCGAATAGGGGACGTCGCTTTAGTTCCACATCGGGAAATATTTTGAACGGTTAGTCACAGGACGTACAAGTTAAATGTTAAAACATACAATATAACACGAGGCTAAACAAGGTGTTTTGGAAACAAGAAGAACATAAACGAGAATGTTTCCACTTCCTGCATCCTAAGCAGGTAAACAAAGCTGGTACCCAAAAGTGCTTCCGATTTCAAAGGATGGTTGAAAGGCACAGTGGAGCCGATCAATAGAGTGTCTGTTTGCAAATGTTTGTTGGCCCCAGAGGAGTGGGACAGAGAGGTTGGGGAGAGGAATGGAAGGAAAGGAGGGAAGGAGAGTAGGAGGGAGTGTGAGAGAATGACGGAGAAACGTATGGATGGTGGAGGGAAAGGGGGAGGGTCCCTGGCACTAAAAGACCCAGAGGACTCAATTCATTAACCGTGGAGCATTTAAAAAAAGTACAGCATGCTCTCAAGGCTACCTAACCAAGCACATTGCATGAACACTACTGTACTGAACAGAACATGTTGTTCCGCTCTTAAGATAGGAGGTGTGTCTTCATGCCTTTACGCTCATGTTATAACACTATATATAGATATTCGTGTGCCGTAGCGTAGCTTTTATTTGGAATTAATTTAAATCGAGCTCTATTCCTGAACCAAAACGCAGGGATCCTGTTTTGATGGCAGGTCATTTCTGTCTTTCAGCGTTGTTGTCTATCAACTTATAATGTGTTAATGGCTGCTACGGGAGAAATGCACTTGTGGCTTTAACTGCCATTTTTCTAACGCACGGATAATTATCACAGCTACGCCTCTGACGTGACCTCGGGTTTGAGTGACGGCTACGAGGGCATATCAGAGCGGAGCGGCAAGACTGCCAACAGACGCATGGCCAGCAAACTGTTCCGGAAGAGAGCTCGTTCAAGACTGCGCATCACTGGGGTAAGGAAAATCAACTATTAATCGATGGATATAACATATGTATGTATACATGAGTGACTTTGACAAGGGCCATATTGTTATGGCCAGATGACTGGGTCAGAGCATCTGTGAAGTGGCAAGGCTTTGGGGTGCTTCTGGTCAGCAGCGGTGATTACATACCAGCAGTGCTCCAAGGAGGGACAAACCACAAACCGGCGACAGGGTGTTGGGTGCCCAAGGCTCCTTGATGCTCGAGAGCAACTAAGGCTAACCTCTCTGGTCCAAACCGACAGAAGGTCTACAGAGGCACAGGTCACCTGGAATGTTAATGATTATTACGGGAGGAGTGTGTCACAACACAGAGTGCGTCGCACCCTGCTGTGTAGCTGCAGAGCAGTCAGTGTGCCCACGATGACCCCTACGATTGGACATTGGAGCAGAGGAATAGGGTGGCCCGGTCCGATCACTTGGGACGGCTGTGCGTGCGTGTGTGCGGTTTACCTGGGCAATGACAGGCCGGTGGAGGGAGTGTGATGCTCTGGACAATGTCCTGGTGGGAAACCCTGCATCCGGGCATTCGTTCGGACGTCAAATTGTGCCACCTACTTACCCTTCCATGGCAACGTTTTGTAAGAGTACAAGGTATTGTCGAGTGTCTGGGGGTTGTGCTGGACCAAACAGGTTGGACAAACAGCAGCTCCACCTCGTAACTTACAGGACTTGTGCCAGATACCACAGGACACCTTCTGGGGTCTTGTAGAGTCTATGCCTCAGTGCGTTGGCAACAGCATTTTAAGGCGGTGGTTATAATGTTTTGGCACACCTGTGTGTATACATATATAAATAGTGTATAATAATGTTTTAAACTGACCTAATGGAACAGTATCACTTACGCCACACAGTTGGTTTTCAAGTGTCTTATAGTGTTATTCTGAGTCGTTCTTTCCTCAGCAAACTCCAGTTTTTCAGTCACTTTTGTTTATTCAGTCCTCTCTGAAATGATGCTGGTGGTACACAATGTTTATTCTTCACCTGCCGTATTGCGAACCCTGTCACATGTCATCAAGTCTGTCCTGGGAAGCACAGACAGACACACACACACACACACACACAGATGGTCATCCGGACGCACACAGACACAAAGACACACACAGACAGACAGACACACACAAACACACACAGCAGGCACACAGACACACAGACAGACAGACAGATGCAGAGACAGATTTGCACACGCACACGCACACGCACACACACACACACACACACACACACACACACTCGCCTCTAGTATGTAACACACACCATCTCAGCCATAACAAACTGTGTCTCCGGGTGCAGCTTTCTGACAAAGACGACCGGGTGGTGGAGTGTCAGCTGCAGACTCACAATGACAAGATGGTGACCTTCAAGTTCGACCTGGACGGAGACAACCCCGAGGATATTGCCGCTGTGATGGTTAGTATTGACCTGTTCTTCTTCTCATGACCAATGTCTTTCCACGTGTTTTTCGAGATTGCGTTTTGATTGGTTAGAATTGGGTGCTTAGCTGGTTAGCTTGTTAGTGCAGGTGTCTTTAGGTTGATTACTGGTCTGCTAATAGTTAAGCGATGGTTGGAAGATGCTTCAGTTGAAATTCACAGTGTCTTTAGGACACATTTTATGCATTGTGATAACCTAGTGTTCCTTGTCAGCCATTGGCCAAACACTGTTCGCCAACCAATATACGTGCTCAGTTCTGGAGACTAGAGATTAAAATAAGATACGTGTGCGTGGCCTTTGATCATTCAGTGATTGAATTAATTGATGAGGGACATGTTTAAGTCAGTACCAGCTTCCCTTAACGGCACACGCATATCTATTCCAGCCTCACACAGACTGTGTCCTATATCAAGTCAAAACACTCTCGTTTCTATCGTTCCGCGTCGTGAAAATTTGTCTCCTTAAGGGGGACGAGAGGCAAGCATATATGCACTTTACACGCTCGTCAGTTAGTTTTCAGAACGGAGCTGGGTAATCTCTGGCCTAGGGAGGCAGATGGCAGGTTATCAACGGGCGTCATTAGCTAGCGGTGTATCAGGCCTCAGTCGGTAGTAGGTTCTAGGACTCTTTGTGTTCACTGAGTGTTCTGTTTATTCCGACTCACTGTGGAGCACAGGGATCTTTTGTGTACCGGTCTTGGCACTGTGACGGTCTGGTGTTATAAAAGCCCATGTGGTTATTAGTTCAGTTCACTGGCGCAGGCTTGATTAAAACATGCTGACAGGAGGAGCCAGTCCCCCCACCCACCCAACTAAGTAAACCCACAATTCACAGAACTACACAAACCCCCCGTTTTCCGACTCTAAACAGCTTCAGTATGTTAGCGCCATTGGTGGTTGGACACAAAGCCTTTCAATAGCTAAGGTACGACCACAATTAGCTGAGTTGTCGGACAGGAGAATTAACATTATGTTATTGCTAATGCTACATTCATTCATTCATGTGTGTTCTCACAGGTACACAATGAGTTCATCCTGTCATCGGAGAAGGAAGGTTTTATTTACCGCATGGGTGACATCATCAAGCGGGCGGAGGTTCTGATGAAGGAGCAGACCATACGTGGATCTCTTCGCCAGCAGTATCCCAATGGGCTCAATACGCTGTCCGCATCACAGGTCGGTACCGACTCGGGGTACCAATTAAGATCACGCATTTCTATCAACAAGGTGCCTTTCATAGAGAATCAAAGCCGTACTAGACTCGAGACAACAAGGTTTCTCTGACATTTCCAGTGTTAGTGGTACGCTTCTTTTTCTGTGTCTTCGAGTGAGTCGGGGTGTTCTTGTTTAATGTCCTGCTGGGTTCACTTGAAGCCAGGGGCTCTGGAATAAAGACATATCTAAGCGAGCCTTTGTTTTATGGTGTCTAATGCACTATACTCCAAACACATCACATCCTTTTGTGCCGTCCAGAACTGTAAAAGATGTACTAAGAAGTAAAGTGTGTTTAGCAGAGGCCATTTGGGTATTGAGCCTTTAAAAGCAGAGACGGGTTGTGGAGTGATCTGTAATCAGTACGGTATTCTCCAGATCTACTGATGTATGAATAAAGTGGGAATAAAAACTCTACACAACCCTGTTAAAAAGCCAGGTAATTTTAGAAATTAGACAAATTAGACCGAATAACTTTTTCTACCTTTAATGTGACCTTTAACGTGAACAATTCAATTGAAAAACAAACTTTTCCAATTGAATTGTTCAAGTTATAGGTCACATTAAAGGTGGAAAAAGATTTATCTTTGTCCCGTTTTTTCACATCACAAAAACCTGGCATTTTAACTGGGTTGTGTCGACTTTTTTTATCTGCTGTGTGTACTGAGAAAGTAAGGATTTCTTACATACACAAACACACACACACACACACACAAAATTACATGGACACACACATTTACAGCCTTGCACATCCCCATGCTACACACGCACCACATGCACGCGGACACAGACACTGTGCATGCACACCAAACACACAACCACACTCACAACCTCCTGGGCACATACTGTAATTACCTCAGACAATCCTGGAAATCTTTAATTCCTGGCTCCAGACCAGGACCTGATTGGAAACAGGCTGGCGATCCAAATGCATCTCCTGGTTAGAACCCCCCAGGAGGATGTTTCAGAACAATTTTCTACCCACTGTTAACTCTCAGACCTCCCCTCTTTAAAACCACAAACACTGGGGTTTGTCTAAGAGAATGTAGCTTCATCTAATAGCTGCCTGCCTTTGTCCTGATTCTGCTTTAAATCTCTTTTTCAGATGCACTGTTCTCAGATGCACTGTTCTCAAATGGAACTTGACATAGAGAACACGAGTCTACTCCAAGACTTGCATTTCTTTCCCTTGCTGTAACTGCACATTCTCCTGTGACCAGTCATTACTCTAACAGTAATTCAAGGAAATAAGATAAAGCTTCGACTCTATAGGGTCGGGTTGCTCCTTAGCAGCGTTTACAGTTAGTTATTAGCTGAGATTATAGTGGTTCAAAGTGTTTGGACCAAAGCGGAGCGGGAACTCTAAATAGTTCTACATGGTTGCAGTAATGAGTTTATTGCATAATGGATCATTAACATGATCCCAGTTAAAACAAACTGGGTAAACCAATGATTAACGTCGTTCAATAATACATAATACTAATGGATACCAATTAACTGTGTGTCTGTGTCCTCCGCCCCTATAGCCTTATCTTCACAATCACATTATGGAACGGACACACTCTACCTCTTCACTACCAGGTGAGGTGATGTCCGAATAATGATCTCACGTCTTCTCAGCGTTTTCTTCCGATGCTCGGCCTCGCACGTTCCGGCGTAATAATGTTCCTTCTCATTACGGGTTGGATGAAATGCACTTCCCCATTGTTCTGCCCGAATGTGTCTCACACCGTGGATCTCTGTGTTCTTGAAGACTTTAGTGTATCCGGTCCCGGCGTTGGAGAGTATGCCTCACCCCCACGGGGCCCGATGGGAGGCGGAGACTTCTACAGTCCCACAGATGAGTCGTCACCTGCGGGGAGACCTCTGTTACGCTCCCAGTCCTTCCAAAACACTGCAGGTACTGTCACGGCCCCCCCCCGCAGGAGATGAACACTGTGGGATACTAGGGTTGCATTACAAATGGCACCCCGTTTACCCATAAGCCACTTCTTCAGACAAGGTCGTAGTCACGAATGTTGCGCTGTTGAGCAACGGAGTGTACCATTTGGGACGCGACGTCGTCTTGGCAGCGAGAACAAGCACCGAACCGACGCTGACGTAAAACCCCTCCTCTGGCCCGCTTCTCAGTATTGTCGGGACATTTGCCTGGCGCCGAGTAACCTTCTCCACACCTCAAAGCCCAGGTCTGTGCCTCACCGGTGTCAGCCTTGCCCCAGGGTCTCCTGGGTAATTACCTCACCTGAAGGGCGCTTGTTGCCTCTTTTCGAGGGGTGAATGCTCTCAGTGTAAACCGAAAGCTCTTCCAGCCCAGCGCATAGACAGTACGAAACTCTGAAACGTGTGTGAGCCAGCACACGCGCGTATTCCCATCAGACAGGAAAACACACACACACACTCAACCCTCCCCTCCCACTCCACCCCTAATAAGACAGTATTATTTGAAGTCAATGAGAAAAACAACCCCCCCGTTATTTCTGAACTTGGTTGGCTCCATTATCTCCTGCACCCCGAGGCCTAATATACTGCTGCCTTTTTGTGTCTCACGTCTAAATCCCCGCCTGATTATGTGGCTACAATGAAAGCCAGTCGTACTCTGGTTCCCGAGGCCTGGTGTTGAGAACCACGGGTCTGCTGGTCGCATCAACAGCCCGGTGTGGTTTTAAAACGCTTACCGGCATGTAGCCTCATTTCTGTACTTTTGCCAAAACCGTTCCCATCTGCATTCACATGTAACTGGATGGCTTTAGTGTCATATTGGTTGGAGCCATTGTTTACTTTATTATCAGTCGACGAGGTGGTGTAACGGAGTCCGTGCTAGCCCATGAGGAGATCTATTAACAGCCCAAGCTAAAGTCTCCATTTGAGTCTTCCCAAACTGACTGAAGACTGGTGAAGAATACGCACAGTCACACATATAATTTCCGTCTCTCTAAAATTTTTAAACTAGCCCTTCCTCACTCTTTTAATGTTCTGATCTCAAAACAGTCTGCATCCATGGTTTAAATAGCATACTATTCTTTATATAGTGCACTAATTCTGACCGGGGCAAAATGGGATGCCATTGAGGAATCAAACATAACCGGTAATGTTTTTATGTACTACCGACTGCTCTGGCTATCACTAGTAATGACGTCATCCTCACAGCTCTCTCGTAAACAGGGCTTTTGTAAGACAAGACCCAGCCGTTCGCCACGGAAACGTCTTTACACCGCACTGAAGGGATTTTTTGTTCCTGCCGCTTGATGTCATTTGGCAGGGCGGTTCAAGGACCAGCATGACAACATTTCCCACTGTTTTATAACCAAAGTGTTCTGGGTTTGGGAAGATATCTGATGATAGCTTGTGGAAGGACAGAGACAGTGTCTTTCTTTTACATAAACTTTGTACACAACTTGTATTTCTACCAAGTTGTGTCTAGCAATCATCCACCACATGTAAAATAAATAAACTATTTGTCTTTAACTGATTAGGTTTTAGTATTGCATCAAAGATAGACTTCAGATAAATGCTTTCTGTTGCCCGCCAGGTCTGAATGAGAAATTATCCTTTTCGAGTTTTCTGTTTGTAAAAAATTCCCTTGAAAATAAAATCTTCTGATCTGGCCAACACCGGTGGTTGTCAAATATATTGGCATGGCTTTTGTACAAACTAATAGACCTTGACCTATTAAATGAACTATTTTAAGTTTATTTGTTTCTTTATTTTTTCATTTATTTTTTGATTGTCTTTCTTCACTGTCCTCGTCATTTTATCCGTCTTTTCAATGTTATTTTGCTTGTTTTCCTGAGAAATATTGTGTGGACAGTATAATGTATGAGGTTGCTAATGCTAGCGCTACGTGTCTAGTCAAGGACATTGTGTAATGAGGTTGTATAATGCTAGCGCTACGTGTCTAGTCAAGGACATTGTGTAATGAGGTTGTATAATGCTAGCGCTACGTGTCTAGTCAAGGACATTGTGTAATGAGGTTGCTAATGCAAGCGCTATGTGTCTAGTCAAGGACATTATGTAATGAGGTTGCTAATGCTAGCGCCACCTGTCTAGTCAAGGACATTGTGTAATGAGGTTGCTAATGCTAGCGCCACGTGTCTAGTCAAGGACATTGTGTAATGAGGTTGCTAATGCTAGCGCCACGTGTCTAGTCAAGGACATTGTGTAATGAGGTTGCTAATGCTAGCGCCACGTGTCTAGTCAAGGACATTGTGTAATGAGGTTGCTAATGCTAGCGCCCGTGTCTAGTCAAGGACATTGTGTAAAACCGGGCTGTCTGTCTTATTTTCTTTTTGCAATCACAACTAACATGTGCTCTTCCGCTGTGTTTCTTCCAGCTCCTCCACCTCACTATCACCACTTCCAACCACCTCCACCCCCACCCCCCATGTTCTCCCCAGAACACCCCCACCTGCAACAACATCAGCAGCTCTACCACATGCCCCCCTACGTCGGCCACACACACTTTCCCTTCCCCTACCTAGTGAACCCTGGTTCCCCCAAGCCAGCGGGGGCCCATCCTCCTGTTAGGAGAGTCGCCAGCAACCCCGCGTACCCCTCCGTCTCCCCCCCTCCCCCCACGTCCCCCGGTGGCCCCCTTTCTGAGGCCCCGAGCCCTCCTGATTACAGCGAGGGGACCCCCCTGAGCCCACCTCCGCACACCCCTAACATGTGGCCCTCCCACACGCAGCCTCTGTTCTCCCTGGCCAGTGTTTTCTCCATGGCAATGAGCATGGCCCAGTCCTTCATACCTGCCGGCAGCCTGGCGAACCAGGGGATACCCGCCCTGGCAGGGTTCCACCCCCAGCTGCCGCACCCCCAGTCTAGCTACCCGTCCGTTTACACGCCCCACTACCAGACAGCCCCAGTGGAGGTCAACTACAGCCAGGTTGGGATGCCCGGCCCAGGGCAACAGCACGGCGTGCACCAGCGCCCAGACACTCCCCCAAAGCTGCAGAGGGAAGGTTCTGGGACCGTAAGCCCTCAAAATGGACCTCCAGGCTGGCAGCGCGAGCACATATCTCCCTCTACAATAGACAACAACAGCCCAAAAAGTAGCCCACAGGTGGTTTCACAGGCAACAGTGTCCTCCAGCCCCCGAAGCCATTCACATAATAGTTCCCAGGGATGTTACATGGTTCCGCAGGACCAGTCGGATGTGTCCAGCTCTGTGTCTGGTTCTGACCTGTCCGTCTCACCCCCAGACAGCCCAGAGAACTCGGTAAGTAATCGACTCATAAATGACTCACAACTGAAACATACTGTAGCTGATATAAGAAAGTCGCAAGCTTAACTTACTGACGACGTTACATCAACAGCATTTCAAATGGTTATACGAAGCAAAGTGATTTATATGAAACTTTTCTTTTCCCAAGTTATTGTCGTTCTGCTCAACCACACCGAGGCCTTTGGTGCCTGGGATAAAGGCCAGTGCTCCCAAGCCTAGAGTATCTCCCAGTTACAGAGGTAAGACCCATTTAACAACCCCTTATCAATGTGTCATAGTTTGAATTCTGAATGCTAATTGGCTTATAGCCGTGAAATTAGACCGTATACAACGGGTATGACATCACGCCATGGCTCTAATCGCCTTGGTTACTGGTTTCCAAACAAAATAACGCATCTCTGGGGATTTTTGTACCTGGTCAATGTGCCACGGCTAACTCCTGTATCTACGGGTCCAATTAGAAATACAACGCAGCTCATATTAATATGCATAAAAACACATAATGCATGTTATAATAATTTACATGACAACACAATATATTGTGTAATAACTTCATAAGCACAATAATGAAAAATAATAATGAAAAACCTCAATACTGGATAATAAAATACGTTGAAAAATAACATGCGGTGTGTGTGTGTGTCAATGAGAGCAGAACGGAAGCTCTCTTTTGATTACAGGATATGAGATGTGACTTAAGGTAGCTTTTGTCAACACACAATCACATGCACAATACACACACACACACACACACACACACACACACACACAAACACTCGACGAGAACAGCCGCTTGTTTTTTCGTGCAGGTGTGTGTTCTGTTGCACTCTGTCTAAATAAGATCTAATTAGTCGGCCCGGTTCTTTGTTTATTAGCTCTGTTTTCAGTTTTTACTTATCCACATTGAATGCTTGTGACAACTGCTGTGTGTACAGAGCAACCCCAGTATATTATTTATTTTTTACTAATCTGTCTATGGACTGATAGCAGCACATTTATTCACAATAGCTTTTATTCAGAGCTAATCTCATTGGTCAGGCAAAAATGTGTCACAAAAGATCAGATTTGGGCCGTTGGTGTAATTAAAGCCAATATTAGCTCTTAGTGAAGCACCTGGAGATGTATTACACAACCACGTCTGGCTGAAATGTTTGATTGAATTAAACCAAATACGTAGCCATGACTATGGGCCTGCCAGCAGTATTGGCCAATAAGAAGCTTTGCCCTGCAGAACTGGCCAATCAGAAGGCTTCCAAGCTCATTACAGGCCTCTCCTCCCACATCCTCCTAAACTGCCTATGTAAACACCACCAGCGCTCTCAGCCCCAGTCTCTGAGCAACTCAAACCACTCTGAACACACAAAACAGGCTCTGTTTGAGAAGCCACAGGCAGGCTCTCATTAAACGGAGACAAGCTACTTTTCTAGCCAGCAGCGTTGATGTCTTCGTTTAGTGGCAGACCGTAACTCTAAGAGACATAGTAAACATGACACCCCTGCAATGCATATGCCCTGTCCAAATGACCTGATGAGGCAATATCTGGGTTTTAGTTATATGGGCATCAAACGTGATCCGTTTTGTGGAAGATAATCATTTTGAGTGGTAATTTGGAACTTTTTACAAATATGTTTTTGTGTTTGAAACAGTTTTTCAACATTTTGATTTGCATTTCAAGGATTTCATTATGAAAACCCATGACAGCTATTAAAAATGAAATTTCTAAAATCCTTTAATTACCATATTTTATAAATATTTTTTTTTATCATATTCAACCTTTAAGTGTGAATAACACAATTAAACCAACTTAAATGTTATTTGATATGATATTTAAATGACTTGTTTGAAAAGTGCATCGTCAGTATACATTATTGGTCCAAGCATTTTTGTTACAAAACTACAAGCATGGGACTATGAGAACAACAGCACCTGACCATCAACCCTGTTTTGGTGACACCCCTGTTGACCCCAGCACAGGCCCTGGGCAGCTCCTAAACATGTTTTGGTGACACCACAGTTGACCCCAGCACAGGCCCTGGGCAGCTCCCATACATGTTTTGGTGACACCACAGTTGACCCCAGCACAGGCCCTGGGCAGCTCCCAAACATGTTTTGCTGACACCACAGTTGACCCCAGCACAGGCCCTGGGCAGCTCCCATACATGTTTTGGTGACACCACAGTTGACCCCAGCACAGGCCCTGGGCAGCTCCCAAACATGTTTTGCTGACACCACAGTTGACCCCAGCACAGGCCCTGGGCAGCTCCCATACATGTTTTGGTGACACCACAGTTGACCCCAGCACAGGCCCTGGGCAGCTCCCAAACATGTTTTGCTGACACCACAGTTGACCCCAGCACAGGCCCTGGGCAGCTCCCAAACATGTTTTGCTGACACCACAGTTGACCCCAGCACAGGCCCTGGGCAGCTCCCATACATGTTTTGGTGACACCACAGTTGACCCCAGCACAGGCCCTGGGCAGCTCCCAAACATGTTTTGCTGACACCACAGTTGACCCCAGCACAGGCCCTGGGCAGCTCCCATACATGTTTTGGTGACACCACAGTTGACCCCAGCACAGGCCCTGGGCAGCTCCCAAACATGTTTTGGTGACACCACAGTTGACCCCAGCACAGGCCCTGGGCAGCTCCCATACATGTTTTGGTGACACCACAGTTGACCCCAGCACAGGCCCTGGGCAGCTCCCAAACATGTTTTGGTGACACCACAGTTGACCCCAGCACAGGCCCTGGGCAGCTCCCATACATGTTTTGGTGACACCACAGTTGACCCCAGCACAGGCCCTGGGCAGCTCCCAAACATGTTTTGCTGACACCACAGTTGACCCCAGCACAGGCCCTGGGCAGCTCCCAAACATGTTTTGCTGACATCACAGTTGACCCCAGCACAGGCCCTGGGCAGCTCCCATACATGTTTTGGTGACACCACAGTTGACCCCAGCACAGGCCCTGGGCAGCTCCCATACATGTTTTGGTGACACCACAGTTGACCCCAGCACAGGCCCTGGGCAGCTCCCATACATGTTTTGGTGACACCACAGTTGACCCCAGCACAGGCCCTGGGCAGCTCCTCATGATATTATGTCTTCAGGTGCTGCATTTTTTGGGGTAATGTTCATTCTAGTAAAGAGTCTTTTTGCTCAGTCTATTTGACTGGTTTTCACATTTCTCAGAGAAGTCTGTCACATCTGTAAACCTAGAAAAGATGGATTACCAAAAGCACTCAGAACTCCAAGACCCACAAGCAAATGGTCTGTTACATGTGAATTAGACACCTGAGAATCTGATTCCTGATCCAGCATCTGTCAAATCATTTGGGTTGTAAATCTGGCAACATGCCTATACGCCATTTTGAATATAGAAACGCAAGACAATATTTTCATGCCCTTTAACAATGAATAGTTTCCCGATACAATTATTTTATCATTTGTTTGGACACGTTCAGATTCCCGATTCTCCCAAACGTTATATGTTCAAAAGTTGAATTTATATGGGTCACCTTTGACCCGGCATATGGAAACTGGGGTATTAATGCAAAAACTACTTTTACTCGATTAGATAAAAAGGAGAATTTTAAATCGGCAAACAATACAGCAAAAAAATATAAGCACTTATATACAGCTGAATTATCTTTTTGCCTAAATATGGTTTGACAATAGTGTCTACAGTGCAGTGTGGAGTTGGAGAGCATTTCTGGCAGACTTACATAACTAAAGCATTATTTCATTTAATAGGTATTTAGAGTCAACATTAATAAAATAAAGCCATTATAGTTTGCGATCATTAAAAGAAACCAATTATCACTGTGTTGATATTGACATCTGCCCCTCTCTCCACAGATCTCCCGTCTGAGGCTGTCAAAGTGGGACGTTTTCAAGTGACCCCAAGTTTAGATATCCCTGTATCTGCTCCACCAGGAGGACAGGGTTCAAATCCTGCCAGGTCAAAATCAGTGGGCACCCCCCCCTCAGACAGCAGTACGGAGGACCAGGAGCATGGAGGATCCCAGAGCAGTTTGAACACCTCCCTCACTCTCTCCCCCCCACAGCGACACCTTCCTGTGGGGGAGGACCGGGAGTCCCCGATAGGGTCGGCCAGAACCGACGAGCAGCCGCACGAAAATGCACAGGAGGAAGAGGAAAAAATACGACAACAAGGCGAGGAGAAAGAGAAGGAGGAGGAGCACAGAGTGAGGAAGCGGAGAAAGAGAACGTGCAGTCTCAGCCTGATGGGCACGTCTGCCGACAGCGGCCTATCCGTGACGGCGTTGGCCTCTGAGGGGCGTGGCCTGTGGGATGGAGGGGCAGGGAACCCCGCCTACAACTCAACCCTGCACCACCTGTGGCTGAGCTACAGCCGGAACTTCACCCGCATGAGCAGTGACGAATCAGAGAGCGGGGACGAGGACGTGTGGGAGGAGCTACAGCAGATGCGGGACAAGTGAGTTCAGCGTGTCCGCAGGACATTTTCTTCAATTACAACTGTACCTTTCAATTGAACTGTCCTCCTAGCTATATGAAAGCATTTAAAAAGCATTTCTCCTCGTCTGTCTTCTGTAAACACGAACACGGTTCTTTCTTAGACACCTGACGGAGGTACAGCGTCTCCAGGCAACCCAGAAGAAGGAGATCGAGGAGCTGTATGAGAGGGTTGGTAAGGTCCCTCCCGTGGGAATCGTCTGCCCGGCCGTTATGCTGTCCAGTCGCCAGCGTCGCCTGTCCAAAGAGAGGAGCTACCCGGCATCGTCCCGTAGAAACAGCCTGCAGCGGCTGGAAATTCTCTCCCTCCAAAGTGTCATCAGGAGGAACTCTCTGAGCGGAAGCAGCTCTCAGGAGAAGCCCTCGAAAGGAGTGACTTTTGCCTCCGACTTTGGCAGAATGGTGGGTTTTCACCTTAAATGTGTTAGAAGCCCCCAGTAGGCACAATGGGTATGTCCCCCCCTTCCCCCTACACACACACGCACGCACACCCGCACCCACACACGCATGCACACACACCCGCACACACACACACACACACACACACACAGACACACACACACACAGTGTTTGTTGAGTACAGTCTTTTCTTACCAATGTGTTTGAAAACAGCTATCAATCAAGTAAGGGGAGGTGCTATACTAAAATAAATGGATGACTGGGTTACAATTGAGTCATTTAGCAGACACCCTTATTCAGAGCGACTTACAGTCAGCCCATTTAGCTGAAGATACATGCAGCTCGCTGGGACCACCGCACAGTCCAGTAATATTCAGTACAGACCCAGGGGGCTAGCGATCAGCTAAGTCAGCAATAGAAAGAAGAAATATTTTTAAAATCTCTCCTCATAGCCTCGGATATGGCAGTCATTATGGGTGAGTGCGGTTTGTTCATGTTTGTTGCTGACGGCCCCGTTCCACTAAACCGTACGCTCTAAATAGATTGTTGTGTGTTTAGTACACATTACTAAGTTTCAGGCCAAAGGACACCTGTGATACAGGTACTGTACACAGATTGTCTTGTACTTATTCCACGGTCAAACGTGTGACTTGGAGACATAATACAAAATCAAAAAAGATGTTCAACAACTGCGTGTTCTTGTGTTTCTCTCAACAGTAAGAATATGTAAGCATGCTGTAGAATACCTGGACTACCTCATCTGAAGTGACTGCAGCGATCAAGCCCATCCTGCTGGTGGAAGTCACTTAACACGCAGTGATGAAAGGACAACTAATGAATGATATACCTCAAAGGGGAAAACAGGACATCTTGTCTGCTGTCAGCCCCCCCCCCCACCAAAAAAAAAACACTTTCAGATACAGTGTTTAAATGAAATTCGAGCCCCGTGTTTTTCGGACGCCACCAAATCTGGAATGTGAGGACATTGTTCCAACTGAGAAGGTCAAAGCCTAAACTGGAGTTAACAAAAAGCAGCACACCCCCACAATTCTTCTCCATACTATGCAATGCTAGGGAGCAACGTGGGTTGCCTGTATATATAGAAAAACTCACAAAGATAAATAGCCCTGGCTTTTGGTACTTTTAGTAAATAGCTGGTAATAACTTGCAGAAGCTACAATATTGAGTGGCAGTTTATATATATTTTCTTTATCATTGCAAACATGGTATGGCGAGAAAGCTCAGTAACACTCACTGACAGATTCTAGGTTTTTCACTTCGCAGATTGGACTGTCTGTTTGCAAGCTCGCTACTGCCCTCTAGGATCTGACTATGGAAGTGCATATATTTTATTATAGAAATGCCTGTTTTTAAATGTAGAATTGATAATGTATTATTTGTTAATAATTTTATTATAAGATTTATATAAGATTATGCTGGAAAAGTTACAATATGTAGATAAACATTTTTCGACCTTAAGCCTTCTGTTAAGTACAAATTAAGTGCATTTACCTTGCAGAACAAAACAGTAGTCAGAAACTGGAACACCAACAATTATTTGGATATCAGTCCTTTCAGAATATAACATTATATAGAAAAAAATCTAAAGGTTATGCATTATTGTAGTTTCAATACAATACTGCTCAATACAAAGGAAATCTAAAACTTAACCCACTCCTTAATCCACTGAGTATTGCCAAATCAGCCACAAAAAACGTTTATTGATACAAACTTCTCAACTAATACTAGTTGAATGAAAAATGAAAAATAAGGAAATACAAATCTAGACTGCTGAGTCTCTACTGGATCTCACTATTACTGTAGATTTGTAAATATGAAATAACGCTTTCAAAAATAACTAAATTTTCAATGCCTAGAATTCTTGCACATACACAAACCATCCAACAATGAGAGCACATACACACACATCCGCCCACACAGTAATAACTCATGCACCCTCTGCACTTTAGTAAATGTCACTTCAGTAGACATTCATATCATTTACCTTACGGTAAATACAGTAGCATATTTCTATGCACACATTGAGGAGTGTACAACTGCCATAACTATGGAACTGTGAGCCTATATCAGCCATTGCCTTAAATATACACACACTAAATTGTACTGCATATGACACATCAAAGATTCCCACAAATGTATATATTTCTAGAAATAACTTTTATTGAATACATGAATGTACCAAATGTTCGATTGTTGGCCGATTTGAATTGCTTCCCGAAAGCAACGCTCTTGTCCTGCCATGCCCAATCTGTGCCTTTCTCTTGCAATGTCTTATTTTATACTTAGTAGGTTTACTGGCTACATTATCTTCTGTAAATTATATTTTGACAAATGCAATAAATACAGTTACAATTATCATAGTGTTCTCTGCTTCTGCAATGTCATAGCAATATGATTACATTTATGAGACTTAAATTAAACTACATGAAACATAAAAAAGACCCTTTTATGTCATTTATTGTCTTGTAAAAGAACAAATGCATAATACAACGATTTAAATTCCTTTATCGACATACCTTTTTGAAAATCTTATATGCATATTTCACTTCATTTATCTAATGGCCTTATTCATATCCTGGCCACTATATCATTAATTATTCAAACACATTTGTTTCTTTGAATGTGAAAAAAGTATGATTCTGGGTTTGAGGACCGACCGAACAGTTAACACAAAGAGAATAGTTATATGTTCAACAAAGCGCATTACAGGAAACATTCATCATATTAAAATCCAATTTCTCCAGTTTCTATCAGTTTAATAGACATGATTAATAAACATGCCCCAGGTATCCTGTAATGTGAAGGGGCTATCAGGATGCTGTAGTTATTAATGTTACATTTAGACAAGCATGTTCAATCACATTGAATAGCAATACAATGACATCACGGCTACATTTCCAGGTCAAAACAGGGTCACAGGCTGCCTTTTGCTTGTTGGCATTGGCAGACAGTTGGAATAGGTTGCAGCTCCAGCAATTGTCAGCATTAGTCCCACCCTGGCATTGCAGGTAGACCTAAAAGAGATGGGTGGCAAACCACACAGTCTAATCTGAGATCAGTCCTATAGATCAGTATGCTAGTTGGCACCAGTCTTCGATGCCCTCATCCTCGCGACCTTGGCTTGGTCGTCCAGTTCATCCATGATCTTCTCCTGTGACACGGAGTAAAACGTGTAGCCATCTGGGAGGAGCAGTCAAAGCAAATGTGCAATGGCAAGACATGTGTTGGCTATAGTATAGGCACCATAAGGTAGGTTGACTAGGTTCAAGATCATTAAATGCATGTATGGCAGACATGTTGCCTCCTTGAAGACCTACAAAAGAGCAAATGTCTAATGTGACTTTAATCTGATAGTTAGTTTAATGGCAAACATTAACTATGTGTCATGCTGGTAAGTACAGCTTATTAAGTAGTAAGGTCATTTAAAGAACATTTTAACCTTATGCATGTGTGTTTGGCAAGGATACATATTCCCATTACAATGGCTCCAATAGCAAGTCCTGTTGCAATATTCCGGCCTCTGAGTTTCTGCGACTTCTTCTTCCACTGCGCCAGTTCCGCTTGTCTGATAAAGTACAACTCGTCCCTGGTTAGGTCTGCACTATTTGGGTCTATCCTCTTTGCAAACGGGACTTCAGGATCCACCTTCGGTTTATGGTCAGCCATTTCTGTTTCAAAATATAAATTGTCTACAGGTGCAACACTTTAAATGTTCCCCCAGACACTTCCGGTACCCGCTGTGAAAAGTGTCTTCCTGTATTTTACGTTGGTCGAGTTTTCCGTGGGGATACGGCCATCTCCTGGCCATATAAAGTACTGCATATTTAAGAGCCAGACAGCGTCAATGAAGATCTTAGATTTTTTTATTCCGACCTTTTATCTTTATTTTTAATAGGTATTTGTTTTTCCAGCTTAAATCTAACAACACTTTCTGGTGATTTTTTTGCTATGGCGAAAATGAACTCATTCTCTCCAAGACAACGCAATAACCTAACATGTGTGCAGGCTTCCTCTGAGATCCTATCAGACTTTCTTTTACATGTCAACGACAGAAACAAAGATAATCTTAGCAATTTATCAAAGGACACTGGGGCTTTTAAAGATAAAAGATTAATTGGTAAGTTAATAGCTTGGTAACTAAACTTAGTTTGCGCACATGTTGCGTTTATTCAATTAAACTGTCTGCTACTAGATAAGCCCGGATAACCTTGTTCAATTAACGGTTATTGAAGTTGGTTATTGACTGTAAAATACAAAGCAATATATGTTATAACAGGGTAACGTTTTTATAGATAGTTATGATATGATGGAGTTGCATGTAAACGTGTGTTTCAAAGTGTTTCAAAGTGAACAGTAAACTGAATTTTAACTGTAAATATTTTTGTAAATTCAAATGCAGTTACTATATTTAAAGAATTTACATTGAAAAAAAACAATACTAACATCCCCTAATGCAAAAATCATAACGTTCAAACGCATAGTCTTATATTGTACAAAATGTTAATTGGGATCTTTAAAAGCATTTTGTGATACTTTTTAATGAAAAGCGTTTTCTAAAAGATTTGATTTTGTAGGCAATTTCTTTCCATAGAATGCATTTTCCTGGCAACTGAAGAATTGAGACTCGACCCCTTAGTTGGATATCATGCAATTGAGTTACTTGAAAGGTACAATTGGAATGATTAATGCCATGTAAAGTTATTACAAGCAATTCATTATTTCCCTTTACTTTTCTAACAGGTTTATGACTAAGCACCTAGACGATCTGTTTCCAACACCACACACCCCGGCAGGGGCAGCAGCTGCCCAAACGGAAAACTATGAGGAGGTCGTTCATGAGAAACTGAGAGACAAGTTCCCTCTCATTCTCCTCTCTTGTTTGCAACTAGCGAGCAAACTGTCTTTGCACAGTTCTGTGAGTTTTGGGATTCTTGTTATTCTAATGGGATGTATAGGTCACGATTCATAGGCCCATTTGTAATATAGCTGTGAGGTTTCTCGTCCTTTCTTTTCTTCAGGTTGTTGATAACAACACAGCAGTGCGGTTTCTTCACTCCATGGGACATAGCGTGTCCAAACAAACGGTCATGGACTCAGAACTGATGATCTTGAAAGCACTCGACTACAAGCTGAACACCCCAAACCCTCTGAGCTATGTGGAGATTCTTTTGGAGGTGCTTGGTAAGATTAACACAATATGTATGATATTTTTTATTTTTTTATTTATCCTTTATTTAACCAGGAAAAAGCCCATTGAGATTAAAAATCTCTTTTGCAAGGGAGACCTGGCCAAGATAGGCAGCAAAATTACATCACATCATTACATACATACAAAGACACACAAATGAAAACCAATTATGCACTTACAATGAAATCTCAATAAAACATTGACATGTGAGTGAGTCCAACTCAAAACATCTCATTCTCAACTTAAAAACACTAAAAGGAATGAATTTACTAAGTTTTAAGTTGTTCTGCAGCAAATTCCATGTAAAGGGAGCAGAATAAACAAAAGCCCTTTTACCCAGCTGAGTACTGACATGTGGGACAGAAAGCAAGACAACAGCCTGAGAACGGAGAGAGTAATGACCAGCACTTTATTTCATAAGAAGTGAACATAAATAGGATGGGAGCACATCAATAATAGCCTTATATATAAATGTATACCAATGACAAAGCCACCGTGTGGCCAGAGCAGACCACCTTACACGAGAGTACAGCTCACAATGGTGGGTGCGAGCTTTACAATTAGTAATAAATCTTAGCGATGCATGATAAGCTGCATCAGTCATGTGAAGGCGTTGAGCAGATGAATGCATATATAATATATCACCGTAATCCAGCACAGACAAAAAAGTGGATGCCACTAACATTAAAAACATTAAAAGAAAAGCACAGCTTATTTAGAAAATAAAAACCCAATTTTAGCCTCAACTTCTAAAAAGACATGGTCAGATTTACTGTCAATAACACACACGCTGTTCAAATTCAATTAAAAAAGCAGCGATCAGCGGTTAAAACCATAAAGAAAGGGTTACTTGTTACCTTCAACAACCTCCTATACATCAGTTGTGTGCTTCAAAACCAAATAGTAGTTTGCCTGCCGGTAATTAGATGGGATGCTTGTTCAACTATGTTTTGATAGCGGTATAGCATAGCGTTTCCTGAATTTTCTCTGAGAACGCTCTACAGTTGAGTGATTTCTTTTCTTTGTTGAGTAAGAACATGGTCATTAAACCCCAGGAGCGGTGGGTGAATACAGCCAGTGAGCGGGATCTCTGACAGCTCATCTGCTCACACACTGCTGCTCACCAACTGCCGAATATATATGATAAACGTATACCGCGCACATATCCTGTGCAGCTTCTATGTGCTGTTAACTTGTGCCGTTAACTTGCAGTGCCTTTATACCTGGTAACATTTTAAGTTAAAGTACAAATAAACAGGAAGCTAATACTGGTATGGTTCTGATGACATGGTGACTACCCATCCCATCATACAGGCCACAACGATTCTTCTGTTCCCATGGGGCACCTGCATCAGCTGTGTCATCATGTGCTCCAGTTTATCTGTCTGGAGAAGAAGGCCATCTATGATTCCTTGTTGGTGGTCACCAGTAGCTGTCCGAGTCCGTCGGAGGAACAGAGGTGGGTTGAATCTTAAATTACCATTTATTACCAAAGAGAAATCCACCACTCACTGAAAAGTTTTATTCAATGTATTGTTTTGAGAATATTGCAATATACTTTTTTGTTAGACATTTAAAAGGTTCGGCTGACATGAACATTGACACCAAAATGTGTCTGATAGATAGCTACAATAGCAGTGTTTTAAAAAAAAGACACATACACTCAATAGGCAATTTATAAGGTACAACTAATTACAATCGGTTAGCATCCCAGTTTGCTTTCATCCACTTTTAGTTTTGACCCGTTTTGTACTCACAGAAGTCTTTCTGCACACCCCCGTTGATGAAAGTGGTTTGCAGTATTGGTGGCTTGTCTGTCAGATTAAACAAGTCTTGCCATTCGCCAATGTCACTGGATCGATTCAGTTTTTTCTTCTTAATCAGGGCACTCTGGTGATTATAATGAATGAAAATCCCATTAAGTCCGATGTATCCGGCACCAACCATCATTCAACGGTCAATGTCGCTTAAACAACGCGTCTTTCCCAATCTTAATGAATTTTAAATGAACGAGAACTAAACATGGTGAACATGTCTGCATGCTTTATATATTGAGTTAAAGCTACATTATTTATTGTTTGGCGATTGTGTCATATTGCAGGTGTGCCTAATAAAGTGTCCGGAGTGTGTTTATATAGGGTGTATGATATTGACACTTGGAGTTAGCCTGATAGACCTTTCTGGCTGAAACAATGTGACCAGTCTTGGAATAAATCACATTTACGATCAGCATCTTGTCTATGTTGCCAGCCATCTGACCCCATGTAATCTTAACAGGACATGGCTGTTATAATTTTCATGTAACTGTCAGAGGACTTTTTACTAGTGACGTACTAGCGCCCTACTTAAGCCAAGACTGTGTTCAGCTGTGGTCTCTCTCCATTATATAGCAGGTCATCAATGTGGTTATCAGGAACATTAATACAGTGTCTTTGCAAACCAACAGAAATGCCTTTGTGTCCGTGACTGAAGACTGCATGCTTCTTGGTGTGGCAGTCATTGCAGTTGGCGCGTACATCCTCAATGTCTCCAACTGGGAAAAGGTGAATTCGTTTCTACATCATTTTTATAAACTAAACTTTCTTCTAGACTAGCTACGTGTTGCAGTTTAATAAGTTAAAACCAATAGTTTTTTTTACTAGAAATGCATGCTTGACCAGTGAATTAGTAACAATCTAACTGTTATCCATCAGGTAGTGGAGGAGCTCAGCCACATCACAGGGATCACAGTGAAGAGCATTAATGATTTCACACATGTAACACTTTTGCACATTACCCAGAACAAATTTCCCACGCTCGCCACTACTTGAGCCCAGTCCAAACAGCACATTCATAGTTTAAAATCAATTTTATTTATGCCACTTTTTACAGTGAGCAATGTTTTCTCAGTTACAGGTTACATTAAGTTATACTTTTTTATTTATTAATGAAACTTTTTTTTTAAAGACTTTAGCACCAAAAAATTGTCTGGATGTGATGAAATCTTTTCCTTGGTTTACTGTTTATCAAACAAATAAGCCTTCTTACGTTTGTGAATTAATTGATGTTAAATATCACATTGTGCAATATAAAAGGAAAGCTGCTGTTCAACGACTGATATAGAAATGTAATAAATATTGAATCTTTTTTTCAAGTGTATTTCGAAAACTCTTTAAAAACCTTTTGCATTTCTCCTCTGTCCAAATGGTACCATAATGTATCATGGATGTGGTACAGATAATCAACAATTTCTACACCCAGGATTTAAAGAGAGACAGGAACAAAAGTATTTGGTGGATTGGTCATATCTTCCCAGTGTGTGGCCGCTTCCTTCCTAATCCGTTAGCCATCTACGATACAGAAATAATATTTACTTAAATTCATATGCATATTAGAGCAGATAACCATGAATTTACATTATTAAGAGGTTGCGCAATGAGCCATCTTGTTCTCAGGACTTCTCATACATATATGTATATATACACACTATATATACTGTACACACATACATGGTGGTGCTACTTGAGAGGGAGTACAGCACAAACTCTGACAACCTCTACTGGGGTAGCAGCAACACGTACATCACTGAAGGAGTCTGGTAAACTCCCTAAAATGTACTACTACTGGCCATTAGATATAATGCCATTATATATTTCTATAATCCCAGATGATGTGTGCCGTACTACAGGCGTATTTACCTGGGTTTGTCTGCTCTACGCCAAACTCGTCCAGGTCAAAGTCTAGTGTTAAGCTTCCAGTACACAACTCACATGTTTTTGCGGCAGACCACATGGTCCCTGAAAAACAAATTAATTTCCTTTGGATAGCATTCCGAGTATAGAAATCAAACAATTTAATCACTAATGTTCAGTAGCAGGAGCTGGCAGTTTTACAACCGGAACCGACCAGACTGGATTTTAGCTCGGATCCACTTCTTCAGGCAGTTGTGGTGGATGTACTGGAGGCTCCCAGAACACTGGCAGGGGCTTAGCAAAAGATCGGTAGGTGAGACGGTGCCAGAATGACAAATACGACACCGGTCCCCTTCCTCCTCATCAGATGACTCCGCCAACAGACTGTGGATGTTAGAAGATTACTTTTAGATTAGAAAGGATCCATAATATGTCAACTTAAAGAAGTAAATGTAAAAGACAAGTAAGCTCCAAGGAATGTCAACATCAAACTCGAATAAAGGGAGGAACCAATCTAAAGAGGGCACCTGTCACGAGAGCAGGACATTTTTTATTACCTTTCTTTGATTCTGCGTAATGTCTCAGGGTCCGTGGATGGTGCTGACAGGGTCTCATGCGCTGCTACCACCCTAATACCCAGCTCTATGTTGCTCATACAAATTTGAGTCACCACCCTGCGGAGGTTGCGCAAGGTCATCAGGGCCTCGGTCAAGTGACCCATAAGCCCAGGGGTCTCGGAGTGTGAGGTGTCCTCGGTGCTACCGCGGCTATCAGTGGGCCCTCTGACCTCTGCTTCCTCCTGATCGACCGGGGGTGAATGCCTCTGTGCGGGTCCGCTCCTGGATGGCAAATCCCCAAGCAGTCTTACTGAGCCCGGCTGGGTGGTATCAGCTCGTCCGGAGCTCAGGTTATCCAGCTCAGTGAGGTGTTTGTTCAGCCACTGTGGGTAAGCGGGAGTCCGTCTATTGATTCCGTGTGTGGCAGAGACTGACATGGACCCCTGTACTGTGGACTCTCTACCTACTAGTGAAGGCATGGGACTGTGTCCTTCAGCTGCAGTGTTTGAAGCTCTACTCCTTGAAGATTCTTCAGGCCGCGCGTCCGTTGATGACATATTCAGCGTGGAAAGCTGGCCCCTGACACTTTGATTAGCACGGACACTGAGAGATGGGCAGACGATGCTACGCGAACTGGACTGAGACTGCACAGGGTTGTAGTGTCTCTCTATGACAGGAAGTTCGTCCTGACGAGAACGGCCATCGTCATCCCAGTCTGACTCGGATTCGGAGGACAGAATGTCCATGGTGCGGACGTGGTTGCTGAGGCAACCACTGAAGGACATGTGGTTCATGAGGCTGAAAGAACAGTTCTCTGGGCTGCTCATGGTGGAGGAACTTACAGCCAGGAGTGACTCTGGAACAGTCAACTGACAGCAGGTAGCCGAGTTCCTCGAAGACACATCAGGCCAGGGAGTCAGGGAGTCCTCACGACTTCTGTCCTCTATAACACTACGACTGCTTTCCGAGGATTTCTCGAAGGGATCTGAGATGTTTGGGAGACCGGGGTTGGGTTCTGGGTCATCTGGGCTGGGTGAGGCCTGGTACTGCAATAAGGGGAGGTTGGAGCAAATGGGTTCGGACCTTCCAAGAGATAATCGAGGCTGTGGAAGAGAACTGCTGTATAATGGCCTCCTGATAGAGTCCTGACTTCCTCCAGTATGGATGTTTGATCGATCATAGATCATAGTATTGTCACATGATGGCTCTCTCATCTTGCTCTCCCCCCACCCTGTTTTACAGGTTGATAAATCACAGACTTTGTTCCTATACCCACAAATCTATGTTTGTGATATGGTGGAGACTGTTCTTTACCTGAAAAAAATAATCTAACAATTTGGAAGAGATGAAAATGTACATACATACAGACATTGGACCTCACATAAGCAGACGTAGTTGAGAAGGCAATGTGAAATTCTTACAGCAAGGTGCCAGTGGGGAAATGGCTCTTCTCAGACGCGTTGATGTGCTAGCCAGTTCTTTTGTTCTACTCTGGCTTCCACTGGAGATTGCAGGGCAGCGGGACACTAATATTATGTTCTGTGCGTTTCTGGTCGCTGATCTGGTGGGTTTCACAAAGCTGGAGGACTGCCGGCAGCAGGTGGCAAGATTTGTTGAAACACTATTAGGATGGACAGAATCCAGACTCCAAACTCACTACAGACATTTCTGGGGAGACGTTTTAGTGACATGTAGTATGGTCAATTTGATGTTAATACTTTATGGAAGGCTTTTGCACCTTGTGCTGCTTTCATAAGTGTAGACTCTAAACCTATTTCTTTGAGGTGGTAGGGTGCACTTCCTCTTTTCCCTCCCCTCCTCTTCTGCCTCTGCCCGTTCTTGTTCCTGTCTGTGTAGGTGGTCCTGCAACTGTAAAGGATTAAGATCCTATAGTCACCACTGTAAGGGTAGGCCTAAGTCTTATAATTTATACCAATTCACTGTTTTTATGATACGTGAAAAAAATCAATGCATACGAATTTATATATCCAGTAAACCTTTAAATCATGGACATTATTTTAGATACGCTTATGTACAATAGTTCAACATACATCATTGGAACATAGTTTACTTTCAACAGTGTGTGTTCTCACCTGTGCGTCTTTCCCAACTGTACAAAGACACCTAAAATACAATGCAATGTTACATATAGTGAAAGTAAAGCTTAAAATATCGTTAAGAGAGAAAACGTAAGGTAGGTGTAGGTGCTCCACTACAATACAGCAGTAGCCACCTGTTAAGTTGGCTGATGAACATTATTTCCAACAAAGGGTTAATAATTACTTTAATCTTGCGGTGAATGCTGGGAGATTGGTTGAATTGGGATGCCAGATACAAATGCTCTACAAGTCTGTGAACAATTTAACTACTTACTGAATAACACAACTAATCGACAATCTCCTCTTATTTCCTCTTCAATCGGATTACTGTTAAATCAATGAACTGTTAACTTGTGCTTTTAAATTGAAACCAATCTAACGTTTTTCCCCGTCTGGCGCGTCCGTTTGTCTCCATAGAGACGAGGCGCGTTATCTAAGGCCGGTTACACACTAGCCGTTTCTCAATGTCAAGGATGCTCCTCTTTAGGATTCGAAGAACACGTAAATGGAACAGGCTAGCAAGTGCACGTCATTGCGTCATTACGTTAGTATGAAGGTCCGCGTTTTAGGTTTTTCGCGCCCTGTGGAGGTTGAAAGATGGAGGTGCTACTTGTTTGCCTGATTTACAATTTTTTTGCGGAGATGGAGATGGAGAGGAAGCATCGGCGTCAGGATCGCCGGAGGAGGAGGCTGTTAATGTGTCGCCACCTCTGCCGTCAAAGACGTGGGATGGTAAGTTAAGTTAAAAACGATTATATTGCCTGAGTGAACTGAACTGCGTCCATAGTTTTTCATGGCAACGCTGTGTTATAGGCTACTTAGCAACGGTCTGCTATCAAGAAATAACAGACCGGACCGGAATTCAACCAAGCCATGTAATAATATTTGATATTTAAACATATTTATAATTTAAGAACTATTTGTTAAAGACTTGTCCTCTCACAAGTTTTTTTATTTCCCTAACTAAGTTTTTTTTACACTATTGAGCAAAATTATCCCTTCAGTCTTTCTCTCTAACTTACATTCTGAATGTGTGTGCTTTCTGCATAAGTATTTATTACATTCAACACAAATGGTACAGAGCTGGCATATTTTCCAATTGACACTTTAAGTTTAATAAGTTTAATAGCCGATAAGTTGAATAGTTTAACAAACATTAAATAAATGGCATAATTGAAATTATACTTAAACCTTCCTCTCTTCTTTTTGTACAGGTTCGGCACTATTGTGTCATAAATGCCACAGTGCCAGTACTGCAGCGGTATTATGGAGGGGAGGACACTCGGCCAGACTTCAGGCTGGGCAGAGAGGCCATGCAGCAGCTGATGGTGGCCCTGACGACTGACAGGCAGCATGGATGGGGCCCGACCCTGGAGACACTCGTGTTTCTGTTCTGGCTGGCAACCGGTTCAGCCTACAGAGTTGTCTCCAGGGTTTTTAGCATGCCTCTTCCGACAGTCTTCAGGGTGGTCCACAGAATGGTGGATGAGGTGGTGGCTGTGCTCCCCCATTTTGTGCATTTACCCCGCACACAGGAGGAGCTCCAAGTGGTTGGTGGTGGGTTTGCTCGCCTGGCTCACCACCAAGCATTTGGCAAGGCAGCAGGGGCAGTAGATGGCTGCCATATTAGAATCAAATGTCCCGGTGGCCCTGATGGTCACGATTACCATAACCGGAAGCTATTTCCTTCAGTTGTGCTCCAGGCAGTCTGTGACCATCAGGGTCGCTTTATTGACATTTTTGTGGGTTACCCAGGAAGCGTGCATGATGCACGCATCCTTAAGAACAGCCCCATCTACACTAGGGGGAATTACCCTCCGCCTGGGTATTTTCTCCTAGCTGACGGTGGCTACCCATGTCTGCAGGAACCCCTGGCCCTTATCACACCATATAAGAGGCCAGTGAGAGGCATGGCAGAGCAGAGGTTTAACTATCATCATTCCAGAGGTCGCACAATCATTGAGCGTGCATTTGGAATGATGAAAACCCGCTTCAGGTGCATCTTTTTAGAAGCACTTGAAGTACAAACACTGTTTGTCCCTAAGGTAATAAATCATTGCAATACTTCTTCAGTGAATTTCTTAATCAAATCATCTACTCAAAACAGTTAATGGTTAACAACTGCTAAAGTCACTATGTTTTGTGTTCATGTTTTTTTTCTTCCATATCTCAACAGTCTTGTATCCTTTTGCTCTGCCTTGTGGACAGGTGGTGACGGCTTGTGTAATTTTACACAACATTTGTGTTGGTGTCGGGGATGTGCTGGAAGAGCACTGTGGAGCTTGATGGTGGGGAGAGCCGGAGTGGAGCTGCTTGGCGGGCTACACTGACCAACGAGGTGTCTGCACTCCACGAGGCACCTCTTGATCATGACTATTTTTGCCAGGTGAATTATTAAGTCTGGACTATGACCTGCTGCGCACATCCAAGTACAAAAAGTACTCAATGTCAAGGAAGGATCCTCAGAAGCCAGAATTTCGAGGATGCTACGTCATCAACATCCGTCGAAGGACTGTTCCAGACTGTGACCGTCTTTGCATTTAAAACGTTTAAAACGTTTTGATTTCTTGCGGATCTTGATACTTTTTCGTGGATGTTGTGCATTCAATATTTATTTTTTTGTTTGCAATACATATTTTTTGGTTGCAATAGTAATAATTTTGTTTGTTCTTTTTGAGGCAAATGTAACTCCATAAATTTCGCTTGTGAAGTGCCTAGTGTATCGTGCCCGTAAGCCTCATGTCGAGTTCATGTCTGGCACGCGCATGCAGGTTTTCTTTTTTGCCATTTTTGGGTGCGTGGATGTGTTTTGTCCGAAAAGTCAGACCCGAGTACAGCGTTAATGCTAAATGAAGAATTTCTCCTGCCCTCACTACAACTACATCTTTATCATATGGTTACCATCAGTGGTGTAGTCCATAGACATAATATACATAGTCGCCACATCCGCTGCTGGGCACAAGAAATGCGGCCGCCATCTTAATGCGGTCGAACTCCTAGTTGGTAGCAGCAGAATATATACGATGCCACAGCACTGTGCAGCATATTCCTGCTTAAATCGGCGGACCATCGCCAGCTGGGCTCGGGGGATTACCTTCACAAGTAAGATTTAATATTTCGGTATTATTGGTTGTGTTTTGTGAAAAGAATATTACCAGAGAGTAGAGAAGGAGCAAGTATCTTAGATATTACTGTACTGAAATCTAAGTATGCTAGCTTGGCTATGTTTACTTCACCGGCCGGTGTTCACCTAATTATGAACTGAGACTTGATAAGTCATAGAACACTTAGATTACAACTGACACAATAATGCTATTGTAGAAATATAACCTATTATTACTGGTATAACATTGGCCATTTACACAGCACAGACTGTATTATCAGACTGTATCAGAATGGATTATCAGACTCTATCATTAGACTGTATTATCAGAACGTATTATCAGTGTTGTATTATCAGACCGTATCATTAGACTGTATCATCAGACTGTATTATCAATGTTGTATTATCAGTGTTGTATCATTAGACTTTATCATTAGACTGTATGATCAGACCGTATCATCAGACCGTATTATCAGACCGTATCATCAGACCGTATTATCAGACTGTATATCAGACCGTATATCAGACCGTATATCAGACTGTATTACCAGACTGTATATCAGACTGTATATCAGACTGTATCATCAGACTGTATTATCAGTGTTGGGCAGGCGCTGTGTGCAGTTGCTGTGAGCACTGTGTAAATCGCTATATAAATATGTATTCTTTTTTTAATATTAGGTTCTGAGAGGTGCAGAGAGGGTGATCCGCCGAGCTTCAACAATCCAAGCTCCTAAGGTGTCGACAGTCACACACATTGTCCGAGAGGAGATTGGAACGAAGGATGTTTTTCTGCTGGGGAACACATTGAGGAGACCCAGATTGGCATCGACAACCATCATTCAGACTTGTTGTCATTGGTTGTGTTTGTGTTTCTCAAGCTAAGGCTGAACCACGTTGCCAAACTCACCTCTTTTGAACTGCAAAAAGGCAGCACGAGAAAGAAGCTCTGCAAAACAGTCCTCTACCAGGGGGTTTAGTGGTGTGTGTGTGTGAAATATAAAACGCTTAAAGTAGAATATAATATAATCATGTATTGTTTTTTCAACTTATTAAATATCTGACTTTACTGCCACTATCTGTTTCTGCTTCTCTATCATAATTATTAGTTGTGTATTCAGTGAGATATGATTAATTGAATGCGCTGACTGCTCATTGCACCTGCCAAAGGGATTACACTGAGTGGAGCGGTGGACCGCCGCAAGATGGCGGACGCATTTCTCGTCAGCGCCAGTAGGCATAGCGGTAGATGCGGCGTCTATGTATATTATGTCTATGGCAGTGGTTCTCAACCTTTTTTTTCAGTGGGCCGCACAAAGTCTAAGTTCAAGTTTCACGGGCCGCATATCATTTACATTTGGCGTCACCAATGTAAACTAACCAGATATTAAGCATTAAGGTATCTAAATGATTACAGTTAGATTTATTATTATTATTAAAGAGTATAATTCTACTTACCATTACAGCATCAGATCATCTACTGTGTTATTATCTGAATTAAATGCATTACAATGAATTATGAAATAAAACATTTTACTAAAATAGTATGTAGGCCTATTTATGGTCTTGTAACCATAAAAAATCGAATAAATGAAAATCCATCAAATATGTCCTATTTTGATGTAGTGCTAAAACATTTTAGATCACAAGCGACGTGCAATCAAATGATTTGCGCATGATTGACCGATAAACGAATCTATTTATATGTATCTCTCGGGTCCACATTAGCACACAGTTTCAGTTGTTTGTGTCCTGAGCAGGACACGCAAACTAAACCGGTTGCACAGTGTTCATTAGTCTTGTTACGAGTGCACATGAGACAGCAGCAAACTAACCCGGTTGCACTGCGCACAGTGTTCATATAGATCGGACCAAAACCAGTCCAGTTTCATGCTCTTTCTGCCGTATGCGCCCCGGACTTACAAAAGCGCAATGAAGGCTTTGAGTTCATCAACAGACATGTCCTTCTCCGTGTGCCTATTGATAAAGTTTATATTCGTTTAATTTCGATACAAAATTATATTTTGTTGAAGTCTCTTGTAGGCTAAATCAATACACTGATGATTATTCGATTATTATTCGTTATTAATTATTGAGTGCAATAGGCGCTTGACACAGAACTGATAAATAATAATAAAAAATCAATGAATGGGCTGTACTTTGTCTGGCCCATTCAACCATTGATGTCATAAGCCCAGTGAGGTGATCGGTGTCTGGGTCCCGCAATTAGAACGCCCAGCGGCGTGGGATTTTGGCGACAGGACGGCAGTTTAGCTATCAAACACATGTAAATAGTAGTTTTATATAGTGTTCGGTTTGTGATTTTGCAATTCTGAAAACGGGACATGGTAAAATGCACGTATTTAGGAAAAGTCATGATGGACGAGGCTGTAGCTTTTCAACATTATATATATATTTTGAATTACTAACTGCAACGCCCGCGGGCTGTTGGCGCTCCTAGTCATAAACCAAAGATTAATATTAATATTAACGTTATAACGAAGAAGACAATTGATCAGATATTAGAGTTGAATAGACAAAACGCTTTGAATACGTGGAAGATCCTCCCGATCACCACTGTGTCTTTGGCCGGTCCCATCTGGATCAGCAGGGGCCGGCCAGCAGCGAGGCAAAGTTCTCGAGAATGAGGCAAAGTTCTCGAGAATGAACGTAAAGTTCTCGCGAATGAAAGAAAAGTTCTCGAGTTTAGTGTTCGTTTTTTTTTTCTTCATGTCACCTCCGGGGCTCCGTAGAAACCAGTACATGATCACCAAAATTATTTTATGACAAAAAAATAAATATTGTTCAAACTTTTATTGGTTTAATAAATAAAAAAACAATAATGAAATATGAATTGAAAGCTGGGTCATGACCGAAAGAACGAGATCGCGGGTACAAGCGGCCGAAATGGGTTTTCTCAGAAAGGTGGCTGGCCTCTCCCTTAGGGATAGGGTGAGAAGCTCAGTCATCCGAGAGGAACTCGGAGTAGAGCCGCTGCTCCTTTGCGTAGAAAGGAGCCAGTTGAGGTGGTTCGGGCATCTAGTACGAATGCCACCTGGGCACCTCCCTAGAGAGGTGTTCCCGGCACGTCCAGCTGGGAGGAGACCTCGGGGAAGACCCAGGACTAGGTGGAGAGATTATATCTCCACACTGGCCTGGGAACGCGTCGGGATTCCCCAGTCAGAGCTGGCTAATGTTGCCCGGGAAAGGGAAGTTTGGGGTCCCCTGCTAGAGCTGCTACCCCCGCGACCCGACCCCGGATAAGCGGTTGAAGATGAGAGATGAGAAGATGAATTGTAAAACTATACGTTATTAATATATTTTATTTTATAAATAGCCAAATTTTTTTTTTAGGTGGTCAGCATCATGGGCGGCATCAGCATTTGTGGCGGGCGGCTGGTTGAGAACCACTGAGTCTATGGTGTAGTCTACGTGATACGCAGGTATACGCCGTATACCCACTAGAAAAAGCCAAAGATTTCCGTATACCCACTAACAAAGGCGCGATAATACGTAACATCATCGTTTTGTGACAAAACGTTATCGCTTTAATTCATAAATTATCCCCGTCTTTATTGTGAATCAGTGGCAACTGGATCTTTGGGGCTTCCGTCGCGGTGCCCTGGCTCTGACGTGACGTCACTTAACTTACCATGGAAACACTGCAGCGGTAGTCATTGGGAGATGTCTTTGTCAAGATTAATTCCCAAATATGAATGACAGGTCTTAAGTAAGTTTATTGATATAGCACAATTCATACATTGAGGCAATTCAATGTGCTTTACAATGGAAAAAATAATAAATAAATACATGCATTTTATTTTCATTGCTACCGGTTAACTGGCATCGTGTACATTTAAAACATTACATATCAATAGTTACTGTGTATATTTTATTCAAAAAGTCTTCAGAACCCTTTTAGGTATTTAGAACCTGGCCGAGAAGTCTTTAGAACCTCCAGGTCTTAAGAACTTAATTCAAAAAGTCTTTGGAAGTCTTTCAGGTCTCTAGAGCCTGGCTTTTTGCTTTTCCCCAGCAACTGGTTTATATGCTGCTATGTTTTACATGATGATGCCATTCATAGCTAGGCCTAATCAATCCACCTGCTTTGCAATATCATGTAAAACATACTTGCCCTTCATCATAGGGTCACACATGGGATAGTGCACTTTAGTTATCAAAGGAAATCTACCTAATCAAAAAAATCATTATTCACATGTGATGGGTAAGCTCTCACAACTATCTGAAAATACTTTCTTTATTTCTTAACTTTAAGTCTTGTAAGGCTTATTGCCCTTCCTTTTGTCATATCCAATTGTCTTTAAAGCTCTCTCTTGGCTCATAGCGTGTGAAGGCATGCTCACTCACCTGACGACTTCCTGGAGAGAGACCAGATGAGACCAGAAAAGCCTTTCTGATTATGTGTTGTAAAATACAAAAACAAATAGGCCTAGAATTAACTGAAGGTCAAATTGCACACTATCCATATCTCACTGCCTGAGAATATACCTGCCTGACCTTCTCCCGTAGCAGATGGTAAATAACCACAGTTATACCGAGCAAACAGGACACTATAGGGCCTGCACCAGCCCAAAACATCACAGTTTAGCCGCCAGAAACCCATTATAGGCTGGACCAGCAAAGCCCAAGGCTGTCTCTTAACTCAACACGTACTGGCTTAGTCAGGCCCAACACAAACCTGCTTAGACACGCCCAACACGAACCTGCTTAGACACGCCCAACACAAACTTGCTTAGACATGCCCAGCGCAAACCAGCTTAGACACGCACAACAAGAAACCAACTTAGACACACCCAACACAGCCACACAAGAAAGGGCTATTCCACACTAACCCCAGGACAGGCTAGGCCACAACCACACAAGAAAGGGCTAGTCCACACTAATCCTAGAATGAGCTAGACTACAGCCAAATGTCGAGCTGATGTGCAAAAGGACATTAGCCCAATGAATGCTGTCTGGTCAGGGCAAGTTTGCATTCCGCCTATGCGAACAAGTTTGGGGGGTGGTGTATAGTGTAATTCAACATTGTTTTTAATAGGAGCTATGGCCGTCAGTCGTAGGTATTTGAACATCTGACTTTCCAGCTATGGTCCAATCAGTCTATTTACTTGGTTATTCTATTCACTGTACATGGCTCCAGTGGTTGCTCTTGTGATTTAATAATGAGCACATGGAACAAAGAAACTCGGTTTCAATCCCAAATGACAGATATGCTCACCATTTGCCCTTGTGGGGATCTGAGAGAGGCTAACGCTGTAGACATTCCGGTAATAGCTCCCCTTTGAAAGACAAGGTGTAAGGTTAACCATAATAATTATACCAATTAAATCCTCTAAAATCTTTGTATGTACATGTTTGGGACTGCCCTCTGTTTTGACATGAGAAAGAGTGTGCCTGTCACACAAAAAAACGTATTTTTGTGTCTCAAATAGACGTTTGTAAGTGTTTTTGATTGGAGTATTGCAGGTTAGCCATAATATCCAATTTGCCCTCGCCGCGTTTGCCCGGTCACGTCCCGGGCCACACACCGGTGCGCCTCGGTCGACCTTAATCGAACTCCCCCACGGATGGAAGCAGAAACTCGAGATCACAGATCCTCCGGTTCATTTTTGCTGGTTGATCCGCGTTGCTTATTCATTCGCGCTGTTTGGGTTATATGATTGCGTCTACTCCGGCGAGAGATTTCATCCGAGGATCCCAAAGAACCGGTCTTGGTTGCAGTTCCCTGCAGCCGGTATCAGCAGCCCGGTGGAAGGCTATTTGCTGCAACTGATCCGAGAGCGGCCAATTTTGAGGCTAAAAAGAAAGTCAACCAAGGTATGGCTGCTTCACTACTAGGTTCTCTCTTATTTACACGTAGGTAGTATACTTATTATTGAGCAAAAAATAATGATTATGGTTTAAAGTAATATTTAAATTAGCCTATATTATTTACCATGATCGAAATAGCGTGTCAAGGCTGTAAGCGCACTATACACCACCCATATACACCACCACTATACACCACCCCTATACACCACCCTTATACACCACCACTATACACCACCCCTATACACCACCACTATACACCACCCCTATACACCACCCTTATACACCACCACTATACACCACCACTATACACCACCCCTATACACCACCCCTATACACCACCACTATACACCACCCCTATACACCACCCTTATACACCACCACTATACACCACCCCTATACACCACCCCTATACACCACCACTATACACCACCCCTATACACCACCCTTATACACCACCACTATACACCACCCCTATACACCACCCCTATACACCACCCCTATACACCACCACTATACACCACCCCTATACACCACCCTTATACACCACCACTATACACCACCCCTATACACCACCCTTATACACCACCACTATACACCACCCCTATACACCACCCTTATACACCACCACTATACACCACCACTATACACCACCACTATACACCACCCTTATACACCACCACTATACACCACCCCTATACACCACCACTATACACCACCCCTATACACCACCCTTATACACCACCACTATACACCACCCCTATACACCACCCTTATACACCACCACTATACACCACCACTATACACCACCCCTATACACCACCACTATACACCACCCCTATACACCACCACTATACACCACCCCTATACACCACCCTTATACACCACCACTATACACCACCCCTATACACCACCCCTATACACCACCACTATACACCACCCCTATACACCACCACTATACACCACCCCTATACACCACCCCTATACACCACCACTATACACCACCCCTATACACCACCACTATACACCACCCCTATACACCACCCCTATACACCACCACTATACACCACCCCTATACACCACCCCTATACACCACCCCTATACACCACCACTATACACCACCCCTATACACCACCCCTATACACCACCCCTATACACCACCCCTATACACCACCACTATACACCACCCCTATACACCACCCCTATACACCACCCCTATACACCACCACTATACACCACCCCTATACACCACCCCATTAAACCACTGTCAATACTGTGAATGTGGCCACATTGTTGTCTATACAGGTTTGTTATTATGTTGCGCCTCTACAACTATACCTATCCATCTGCGTTCCTATGTGAAAATAAGCCTATGTTCGGCTTTATTCCATGGTGTGCATGCGACAACCTTACAAGTTTAAGTTTTATAGCACTGGTTACTAATAATCACATATTGATTGGAAGTGCACTGGACTGGTTTGTTCAAACATCCACAAGCATATTATGAGATGTGGCTGCAGACTGAGAGAAAGTTTCATTTTGTCATGTACTTTTCTATTCTATATTCTATTTTATATAATTCAGTTGCATCTGTTTTGCTCCTCACTTGATTACAAGCAAACACTTATCGTCTACATGCATAGTCCAAATGCCCACCGTGACACACTGCTGTAATTGCTATTTTACAAATTCTTTAGAGAGGTATAATTTATTTTCCGGGTTGTTCCAATAATTACCTAACAGCACTCCCTTAAATCACATACCAGTGCTCCTGCAAAGTGCAAAAATAAGCTGTATGATTTCTGGATGTTACATATAAAATATGATGGCATATTCTTATTTCAGGTTTATTCTAGGAGGATAAGAATTGTTGCTTAACTATATGCATGTTCTTCTGTTGCCATCAGTCGTCTGTTCAGCTCCTCCTACGAGATTAAAGACAATCATCTACACAGAGTTTCTCACATCCCATCAGACATGTATCAAACTCTCTTTGAATCCTACATTCGCTTACAAACATTTGTGATTTTACAATGCTAGAAAAAGAACAAATAGTCTCAAAATCTCCTTCCCAAAGGACGAGCAACTTCCTTCTGGGAAGACCTAAGCCTTTCTGTTTTTGGTTCTACCTGATAGTTAAATGGACTTCTCTGTTATCCCCAGTCAGAATTAGACCCTGATTAGGAAATTACTAAACCAGTCCGACTAAACCAGTTCTGTCTTCCAGGACTAGTGTTGTCTACCAACCGAGCGCTCACAGGTACTTTCTGATCAGGCCACAGACGTGGAAGGGAAATATCTGTATTCTCTTTTCACAATTCTGCTCTGTCCCACACGCTGACAATTTGCTAACAGTCGTATATGGCTAAATGAATGCCACGCTGTGTAAGAGAACAGAAAACACTTGTTTACAATGCCATTAAATAAGCATAACATGCTAGCCCCCTGAGCAGTTTTGGGAAGTCTGACTTTGTGACGGCTCAACTCGTCCCCACTGAAAACAGACACAGGCCCTTTTAAGGATTGTCTAGACTTCACTGATTGTTTTGTTTTTAGAAGATGACAGTACCACCATTCATGATTACAGTGACTTTATTGTCTGCGAGTAAAGCCGTTTTCCAACCAGCTTTTTGTCACAATAAGGAATGGCAGGCCACTGTCCGCTGGGAGCTAATAGGTTGGAGCTAATGGGTCTCCACTTTGCCAAGGAGGTAGCCCATAGACTTCTCTGCCAACCGAAGCAAGTGCCGGGCGGTTTCCAGGGCGGCATAGAACTGGCTAGACCCTGGAATTGAAGCTGATTAAAGACAGAAATATGGTTCAGTAACAATACTCTGGCAACAACGGGAGTTCTGCAAAGAAACGTCCTCCAGGATTTCTTTTCTGAGATGGAGGGCTGTCAGCCATCAGCATGGCTAGGTCATTCAATGTCCTCAGTGGGCACCATCATGCATTAATCCTGGTGCAAGTGAAAATATCAGCTGTGTCCATAAAGGCTCATCTGAGGATATGTTATCTGTGCCAGTAGCAGAAACTATGACTGCCATCTCGCCTCCTCCTCCATCGGTATCCACCGCAGTGTGAGGCCTGTGCAGTGTGAGGCCTGTGCAGTGTGAGGCCTGTGCAGTGTGAGGCCTGTGCAGTGTGAGGCCTGTGCAGTGTGAGGCCTGTGCAGTGTGAGGCCTGTGCAGTGTGAGGCCTGTGCAGTGTGAGGCCTGTGCAGTGTGAGGCCTGTGCAGTGTGAGGCCTGTGCAGTGTGAGGCCTGTCCGGATGGCCGCGACCTGTCACCAGCACTCCTTCAAGGTCAGCCACATCTCCATGCTAATAAAGTGTGCGGGTGAGATTTATTATAGGACCATCACAGAAGGTGTCATCTTTTAAAGCCTCTGCTCTGGCAAAACCTTTGAAGGATCTCAGGACTAAAACCAACCGCCATCTTGTCAGCGTCTTTCCTTTCCTGTTGGCCCTCACGTACCCGCCATTTACGGTGTTAGGGATTCGAATGAACACTGTAATGATGGGAAAAAACGTCTTGGTTGCCGTTGCATTCTAGTAAACTCACTTTATGCATTGTAATCATCAGGACAGCAGCTCTACTCACATAGATATTTAGCCATTGTTATTTCTATACCCTACGCCTGTAATCATAAAGTAATACTAACGTGACGTTCTATATTCTGTATTTACACTGTCTAATGCCGGCAGCGCCCATTTGCTAAGTCAAATTCTTGGCATGCGTATAGTTGCACTTGGCACGTGAGGTGATCCGGATTCTGGAGAACACAAACCAGTTACGTGGGTTGTTTTCCATCATGAGGTCATATTTTCTGCCACCCGGTGACTAACTGTTGTCTTTTCTCTGTTTTATCTTTGCCCCTCGGCGAGTGACAGGGGCTTCATTTCCATCAACTCTGGCCAGTCACCCCGAATAGTCCCATAGACAGATGGAGGAGGTGGGGAATTAATAAAAACATCACAGTAGATGCTCATATTGTTTCAAATGTAAATGTAAGGTAATGGTTGACCTTTCTCAGTTTTTCTACACAGAGCACATACTATTTGTCTTAAGAATCTCGAATAGTCCTAATAACAGTCCTAATGTCATGCTTCACCAGAAGAAGGTCTCAGTTGGAGTGGTTATATGGGATTTGGGAATTTTAGTCAACGCGATGAGTGTAAAAACATTCCTCGGACAGGTTTCAGTCTGTGTATTGTCTTGGTACTGGAAGTCAAAGCTTCTATTTCGGCTGTGTATTATCAGTCCTCTGAAGAGGTTAGAACAACTGATTTATTTTCAAATGGCTCTCTGCAAACTGCCTGGTGTCAACTAGCTTTGATCTATTTTATGGGCAATGTTTGTAGTGTTGATGTAGAAAAAAATACTTGTTTTATTGTGTGTGTGTGTGTGTGTGTGTAGTGTGTACCGTAACAGCCGAGTGATCTTTCAATGCTGGTGACTGTAATAATCCCTCAAAAGGCCCGGGTATATTGGTTACAGTTGTAAAACTGCTTTTCGTCTAACTATTTGAAAGCTTAAACAAATTAATCAGATATTTAAAGTGTAACTGTGTTAATTGCCGTTCACTCACTGACGCAGCCGGTTTTTCACTCTGTATATTCCTGAATGTTGTCAGCAGTCGAAAATGTGAGGCATTTTCCTGGAGAGGCATTAAAGGTGTCGTCCTCCGGGATGTGTGCTGATTCAGTTCCCGGAGCGCTGAGGTAAATGGCAACTCTCAATGCTCTTTTAATCCAGAAGAGCTGTCATGAAAATCAGAAAGATAGTCCGGTCGGCTCTCATGGAAATGAAGTCCGCTTTATAAATGCTAGAATGTCAGCTTTATAATCTATGTGTGCATATTCGCAAATGCTGGTATGAAGCAAAACATTTTCATGGAAGTATTTGTAAAAAACAAGAAATACGAAAAAAGTACTCGTCCTCCCTGACCAATAACTGAATTTGGATGTGAATGCTATATCTTCTATGCAACACAGGCAGGCACAATGGTAATGTAATATATTATATTAGTAATCTGAAATCACTCAGACATAATACTATGTAATTCTCTTTTTTAAAAGATACTAAACACCATATCAAAACCATCTACAGGTGTGAAATCTCAAACTATTTTTTAAAATATTTTTGCGTTGTGGATTTGAAATAGACTAATTTTTAGGGTTGACACTGAGCTGAACTCTCTTTAAAGCGCTAGAGATTCTCCACAGGCTTTACCACACGTTCTAACATGCTACTTTGATTTAGTAAATATCGTGCTGCAGATGGGGTGTCCTTACAGTACATCCGTGTTCTTGTTAATGGGTTGAACCGTAGGGCACTGTTTAGGGAAAAAAAAACAATTTTGGACCCAGGCCAGGCCTTTGGGTTTTACACTATGTCTATGTGTGTGTGTGTGTGTGTGTGTGTGTGGCTGCTGTGTGCTGTAGGCTGTCTTGTCCTTTGTCAACTGCATTTTCCGCTGGCAGTTTGAAACCCTTATTAGGTCCTGATGGATAAACCTGGTCTGGCTGTGACAGCGCTGTGTTCTAGTATAAAGGCTTTTGGCCACGTAGACCAGATGACGAGGTTGTCACGACTCAGTCTGTTTTCAAATGACACTTATTATTACCTATACAGTCTAGTGCGCGACCACACAAACTGCACATTTCAGTGCAACTTTCAATGACAAATTGGCCAAAGGCGTACAATTGCAAGCGAGGATGAGATGACACACACAAGTTAACATACATACTAATTGAAGATAACGTTAATGTTATTAATACCTGGCACTAATAAGACTGGGGGGGAAAACGTTTAATACATTGTCACCGTCAGTGTATTTAATACAATCACTGTAAATAGCACATCAGTGGATTTATTTTAAACAATCCCAGAAATGAATTTCATAAAGCCCTTTTCATAACAAAGTTTACAGATACCCAGCTGAAATCTGACAGCTCATGCATCAAGAGGTTGAACTACAGCGGCCAGGAAAAACTACAGAATGAGTTTTATTTTGGATAGAACCAGGTTCTGAGGGGTGGCCAGTGTCTTCTGGCTGTGCTTGGTGACCTTTTATAAGTTCAAAAGCATTATGTTAAAAGCATATGTGTTGTGTCCAGAGTTTGGTGAAATTAATTATTTATTAAATGGTTGACGTCCTACTTTGCTTATATACATTATGTCTCATTTTACTGTGCAACCGTCTCATGTAATTTAAATTGTTGTGATTTGTATGATAACTGTTGCATGACAACTGCATATTTCTTCAAACGAACCAGCTGTTAACTCATAAAGGGAAAATCCAACAGTTAAACCACATATTACAACACATGACCAAAACACTTTAGTGTTTCAGTCCTGAGAACACAGATGAGGTCATACAAATACGTAATTACTGTTATGTAACTGGTATGATCCGAGTGCCTTCTAATGGTGGAATATCTCATGCCTATATTTATAGAGTATATGGCTAGAGACTCAACGCAAAAGCAGTGTTGTACTGATCAGAAGCCATTTTTATATAAGGTCTTGGTTGAGTGGAACACGCTCCTGGCTGCTAATAAAACAGTTTGGGCCAAGCATAGGTTTAAAAATTCTGCAAGGCATGTTTAATGATCTAAGTTATCTTGCAGTAGTAAAAGGATTCGCTAGGTTGCCTTAGTGTGTGTTTGTTTATGTACTGTACATTTGTATATGTGTACGTACGTATGTATGTATTGATGGTTCAGTGCCTTAAGAAATAATTGTGCCTTTGGAAAGACCTCTACAATCAATCCATCAATAAGTCAAATACATTTTATAAAGCCATTTTATTATCAGCAGTTGTGACAGACTGTTTTTACAAACACCCTGCCTGAAACACCACAGACCAAGTAACAGCCCGGTTGATCCACGGTGGCTAGGAAAATGTCCCTAAAGGTGTCATAAATGAGAAAGAAACCTTGAGAAGAAACGATTTGGCCCTGGTCAATGTCGCCCAGGTCTTTACTACCGCCCGTTTCGTCTGCATCCAACACGTAAACTATATGGTCTGATTGTTACCTTATTATCTACTCAACCCAGATTATGACCTTATTAGAAAATGATCAAAGTTATTCGCTTCTCCGGTCATAATGTTTTAGCTCATTATATTCCAGTTGAAGTATAAGCATAATTTAATATAACAGTCATCATATTATTTCACAGCCCTCAGATTGTTGATTTTTAAGTTACATTCACACTCACACGATGACAGTACTTTAATTCATTGGCGTGATGATGGGACTCTTTACTTAAGAGCTTCTGGAGCAGACAGGCCTCCCCTTGGAAGAAGAGCTGCTCTGTTTTGTTGAGGTTAAGGAGATGGGCACTGGCCAGGATGGTGTCGCAGTGTCAAAGGCCGGGGTGTCACAGTGTCAATGGTCGGAGTGTCAAAGGTCGGAGTGTCACAATGTCAATGGTCGAAGTGTCACAGTGTCAAAGGTCGGGTGTCAAAGGTCGGAGTGTCACAGTGTCAAAGGTCGCAGTTTCACAGTGTCAATGGTCGGAGTGTCACAGTGTCAAAGGCCTGGGTGTCACAGTGTCAATGGTCGGAGTGTCAAAGGTCGGAGTGTCACAATGTCAATGGTCGGAGTGTCACAGTGTCAAAGGTCGGAGTGTCAAAGGTCGGCGTGTCACAGTGTCTATTGTCGGGGTGTCACAGTGTCTATGGCCGGGGTGTCACAGTGTCAATGGTCGGAGTGTCACAGTGTCAAAGGCCAGGGTGTCACAGTGTCAATGGTCGGAGTGTCAAAGGTCGGAGTGTCACAGTGTCAATGGTCGGAGTGTCAAAGGTCGGAGTGTCACAGTGTCAATGGTCGGAGTGTCAAAGGTCGGAGTGTCACAATGTCAATGGTCGGAGTGTCACAATGTCAATGGTCGGAGTGTCACAGTGTCAAAGGTCGGAGTGTCACAGTGTCTATGGCCGGGGTGTCACAGTGTCTATGGCCTGGGTGTCACAGTGTCAAAGGCCTGGGTGTCACAGTGTCAAAGGCCTGGGTGTCACAGTGTCAAAGGCCTGGGTGTCACAGTGTCAAAGGCCTGGGTGTCACAGTGTCAAAGGCCGGGGTGTCACGGTGTCAAAGGCCGGGGTGTCACAGTGTCCATGGCCGGAGTGTCACAGTGTCTATGGCCGGGTGTCACAGTGTCAATGGTCGGAGTGTCACAGTGTCAAAGGCCTGGGTGTCACAGTGTCAAAGGCCGGGGTGTCACAGTGTCAAAGGTCGGAGTGTCACAGTGTCAAAGGTCGGAGTGTCACAGTGTCAAAGGTCGGAGTGTCACAGTGTCTATGGCCGGGGTGTCACAGTGTCTATGGCCGGAGTGTCACAGTGTCTATGGCCGGAGTGTCACAGTGTCAAAGGCCTGGGTGTCACAGTGTCAAAGGCCGGGGTGTCACGGTGTCCATGGCCGGAGTGTCTCAGTGTCCATGGCCGGGGTGTCACAGTATCTATGGCCGGGGTGTCACAGTATCTATGGCCGGGGTGTCACAGTGTCAATGGCCTGGGTGTCACAGTGTCAAAGGCCTGGGTGTCACAGCGTCAAAGGCCGGGGTGTCACAGTGTCAAAGGCCGGGGTGTCACGGTGTCAAAGGCCGGGTGTCACGGTGTCAAAGGCCGGGGTGTCACGGTGTCAAAGGCCGGGGTGTCACAGTGTCAAAGGCCGGGGTGTCACAGTGTCAAAGGCCAGGGTGTCACAGTGTCAATGGCCGGATGTTACAGTGTCATTGATCGGAGTGTCACTGTGTCAAAGGCCTGGGTGTCACAGCGTCCATAAGAACATATGGGAGTTAACTTGCGCAGTGCAAAGATCCTTTGAGACAGTCAGTGATCCTGAAGAGTGATAATTTCATATGGGTGTGTTACTATTTGAAATAAAGTAATTCAAGCAAGAAACATATATCATGGCAAAGGAGAAATGATGTGATAGTGGTATTAATGGTATAATAAATAGAACACATTAAGCAATGTGGCGTTACACGAGAGTACTAACATGAAATACGTTTTTCCCTAAGCATGATAGGTGAAGGCAGAAAAAGCCCCTGAGTGCTACAGCAGAATTGCCTACAGAAACAGGACTGAGGACTGAGGAGCTCGTTTTATAACCATCTGATCTGTTGATAAATCAAGTTAACTTCCAATCAGAGATCCGATGTAATCGCAGATGTGCCTGACAGAGAGAAACCGTGAGGCAGGGATGATGTCCACGTGGCCGGTTGTCAGGCAACCAGCCGTCACTAGTGGTGGGATTTCTTCGGGATACAGCTGTGGGGTATGATGTTTGTGGGGGGCAAGTGGACTAAACAGACAGATTAAATTAAATGCGGATATCGTCAACCTTCTTTGGAGCGTTTGACAAAATGACTCGTAGAAAGGTAAGATGGAGGGGGAGATGGAGACAAAGAATTTCCCAGGGCAGGAGGAGCTAGATTGACATTTAGAGAGATTCAAAACTGGCTTCAGCACCTGATGGAGAAGAAAATGAGGTACACGAGTGAAAGGGTAGTAGCTCTACCAGAAGTTGTATTGTGTGCTCCAGTTTCACTCCACTCTCTGCAGTCCGGTTCTGTTAGCTAGCAGTGAGTTACTAATCCCTGGAGTTGTAGAGGGGTACCGATCTAGCCTGGAAGCAATAAACAGATTTTAATTGTGATGCTGTGCTGGGGTACAACAGCTAAATTACTGTATGTTTTTCAATTGTAGCTACAGCAACTAAAGATGTGATTGCTTTATTACAAGCTGTTTCACCTCTTAATTTAGCCTAGATAAACGATAAAGTCAAAATAAAAACAGAAATTGTGGTTGCCTTCAACTCACTGTCAAGGTTCCCCAACTATGTAATTATTATGTATCTATTTCACAGTTCACACCTCCTTTTCCTGCTGTTATTATCCAAGCTCTTCTTAGTCAGCTCTATGACTCTCTTCGATTACATCTTTAACTGCAGTACTGAAGCAGATGCACTTTGATTTGTTTAGGAGAAGCTGTTTCAGAGATAGCAGTAATGTGCTGACGATAGAAAACGATGGTGTGAATGAGATCAGGGCAACAGCAAGAGGACACAGGACGAATTAGGTCCATGTTGTGCGGAGAGGGACAGTACGGTCCCCTGTTGTTTAGAGGGAGAGTTAGGTCCCCTGTTGTTTAGAGGGACAGTACGGTCCCCTGTTGTTTAGAGGGAGAGTTAGGTCCCCTGTTGTTTAGAGGGAGAGTTAGGTCCCCTGTTGTGCGGAGGGAGAGTACGGTCCCCTGTTGTTTAGAGGGAGAGATGAGAAGCAATAACAAAAAGCAAATGTGTGAAATGACAATGCCTTTTTACTATAAATATTAAAGTGCAGCTGTGCTAGGAGGTCAGGGGTCAGCGGTTGCTTCTGATACTGGGGGGGTGGCGGTGGAGCGATGGCTGCTCTCAACTAGATAGGGCCAGAACCAGGCCGAGTCCCAAATGGAATGCTGCTTTCAACCAGGGACCCTTGGGCCCCCCGTGGGGCATAAGCAGAGAAACAGTCAGAGCTGTCAGTCCTAATCTATTCACGGTTTGGCAATGTGTCTGCTGTCAGCAGCTGGGCCGAGCACACGCAGCTGCCTAATTCTACGTCCCATGGCTTGGTGACATAGTACTGCCATGGTTAGACAACATACAGGATATAGGGGCGGGATACTGAAGGTATACGCAGTTGTTGACATACAAATATATATATATATATATATATATATATATATACAATGTGTGTTATGAGCATATTGTCACACTGCCCCCCCGCAGCCATTCCATCTCCATCTACTGGCAGGCTTCGGCGTTCGCTGATCACTACATTGTCATGTCTCGTCATTACACACACCTGGTGTTCATTCCCTCATTAGTACTTGTATATAGGTTCCCTGTTTTTGGTAATGTCTCATCATTACACACACCTGGTGCCCATTCCCTAATTAATGCTTGTATATAGGTTCTCTGTGTTTGGCCATGTCTTTGTGTGGTGTTGTTGCATGTGCGGTTTTGTGCTGTGTTTTTGTTTGTTCGAACATGTGTTCGGTTTACTATAGTCACCGTTCGTAACATCTTGTCCCTCCATGTGAGAGCGACTTTAGATTGCCTCATAAGTGCCTGTTGTGGACTTTAGGTTAGAGTTTGTTGCTGTGGACTGCATCTATCAAACTGCAACTCAACTCATCCACTCCTGTACTGGATCCTCCTATTTACGCACCCACACGACAACATGGAGTGGCTTGGGCTTTATTGACTGTGATTTGCCGTTCCCCAGAAGCGATTTACCTGCGGGGGCCACAGGCTCTCGTAAAGTGTTATATTGCGACAAAGAAGTTTGAATGTAGTTTGAAGTGTTTAATCAGGCCACGGTATTTAGGCTGACACGCCTGGCCTGTGTTTGTCGGAATGAAGTGGATGTGTTGAGATGAGCTGGAGACATGAGGTGTGACTGCGAGTGTGGGATTAATCTATTACAGGCTAGAGGACAGGCAGCCTCTCCACTACTATACGGCAGCACAGCACAGTGAACTGTACCGGTGTTTCACAGAATAAACATGGCGTCTTTTTTACGGAAGAACCTCTCGAATAGAGATTATCCATTGGGATAATAACGAGAACTCTGTGTTGTGGATGGCCATTGTTTAGGGAAACACTCTGTGCTCTGAGAAATGTGAATCATGTTTAGTGTAATAATAAGCTGTTAAGAGTGGAGGAAATGGTGCTGCCGGCTGGCAGAGCGCTGGGGACGTGGAGAGTGGAATGACAGCAGGCTTGTTGAATAAGCCGTTTTTCTGCCATTGTATAACCTAACGGGGGAAGAAGGCTATATGTATACTGTATATGTTGTCAATACTGCACTATATTCTGCATATATAGTGACCCACTTGACCGGGACTATTGGACTCCCATTCAGGATGTGGACAGCTGCCCTGATTCCTCCAGTCTACTTAACAAAACGGTGTCCTTGTTTCGGCCGGGGCGATTCGTTGTGTTAACCATTCGCACGGACACAGCCATGGTGTCAGCCGTGGACCAGCAATAAATACGCAGAGACGTCACGCACACTGGCTTATATAGCTGAGGTGTAAATGGCTGCGTTGGGTTCTGTGCAACAGTCCATGTAGCTGTTAGGTCATTTCTCGGTAATAGGTGTTTACGCATTTTCCCGCAGACGACACATTTCCTGTAAATTAACTGCGCGTTAGCGCTCCTTTTCTTTAAGGTCCCGGAGTAACTGTGCAAATATGGTTCTTTTGTCTTGTTTCTTCATACGTTTGGTGGTTTTTGTCAAATCCTCTGGAAGTGCGAATAATAATAATTGGTGTGCTGTGAAGCGTAAACACATTACGCAGCCGCAGACGCGCATGCGCTAATGTCACACGTAATTACATGAACAGAGTTAATTGAATTGACACATTTACCACATTTGAAAAGATGCCCTTTTTACCGAGGTGCAATTTGGGCCTGGTTTTTTCTTCTGACTGACACAGTCAATTGTCTTGTTTTGCACGGTGTTGTCACACATAATACAGTGTTTACATTACAGGTGGGTGGTACTGTAATATGGTATAATGTAATTGCCACCTTGTCGCTTGTAAGTTACGGTCAAACCTCTCGCTTCAAAGAGGACTGAACTGTGAGCCGATTTCAGGAACTCTCATTCCGTCTTCCCTCAGGGCTTTTATATGGTGCAGTATATCCACGCGATAATGGTGTCTCAGACACCCCATTTGCAGTGTGGACATTCTGTACTTTAGCCTTTGAAGTTCGCTTGTTTTCTTTCTGCCACCGTCTCCCACAGCTCACTGACTCACTCTGGGACAATGTTTCCTTCAAATGAGATGTGAGACCAGCTACGGTGGACTGTTACTGATGTTATCGTTCTGTCCGGGTAGAGTGTGTGTGTTGTTGTGTGATTGCATGCCTGCGTGCAGTAGGGGCGAGAGACTGAGAGTAGAAGTGAGAGAAGAGGAGAGAGACAATAACCCTTCTCTGAAGTCAGGGTCAACGAGTCTCTCAGTAGGCGACAGGAAGCCTCCGGGACCATTGCTCTTTTAATGCTTCTAATGAGCTGGTAATTTGGGTAATTGATATCCAGCAGAACTCAGAACACCTCATGGAATTTAACCACTTATTTCATGGAAGAGATAATGTCCCCTTCAGAAGACGTCCACCCTAGGGCTTCCTTGACGAGTGGGGAAGTTTAAACTTGAGTAAGTGGCGTTTAGGATGATCTGCTCCACTGTTATTGTCAGTACTATATTCCACTGTTATTGTCAGTACTATATTCCACTGTGATTGTCAGTACTATATTCCACTGTGATTCTCAGTACTATATTCCACTGTTATTGTCAGTACTATATTCCACTGTTATTGTCAGTACTATATTCCATTGGATTGTCAGTACTATATTCCACTGTGATTGTCAGTACTATATTCCACTGTTATTGTCAGTACTATATTCCACTGTTATTGTCAGTACTATATTCCACTGTTATTGTCAGTACTATATTCCACTGTTATTGTCAGTACTATATTCCACTGTTATTGTCAGTACTATATTCCACTGTGATTGTCAGTACTATATTCCACTGTTATTGTCAGTACTATATTCCACTGTGATTGTCAGTACTATATTCCACTGTTATTGTCAGTACTATATTCCACTGTGATTGTCAGTACTATATTCCACTGTGATTGTCAGTACTATATTCCACTGTGATTGTCAGTACTATATTCCATTGTTATTGTCAGTACTATATTCCACTGTGATTGTCAGTACTATATTCCACTGTGATTGTCAGTACTATATTCCACTGTGATTGTCAGTACTATATTCCACTGTGATTGTCAGTACTATATTCCACTGTTATTGTCAGTACTATATTCCACTGTGATTGTCAGTACTATATTCCACTGTGATTGTCAGTACTATATTCCACTGTGATTCTCAGTACTATATTCCATTGGATTGTCAGTACTATATTCCACTGTGATTCTCAGTACTATATTCCACTGTGATTGTCAGTACTATATTCCACTGTGATTCTCAGTACTATATTCCACTGTGATTGTCAGTACTATATTCCACTGTGATTGTCAGTACTATATTCCACTGTGATTGTCAGTACTATATTCCACTGTGATTGTCAGTACTATATTCCACTGTGATTGTCAGTACTATATTCCACTGTGATTGTCAGTACTATATTCCACTGTGATTGTCAGTACTATATTCCACTGTGATTCTCAGTACTATATTCCACTGTGATTCTCAGTACTATATTCCACTGTTATTGTCAGTACTATATTCCACTGTTATTGTCAGTACTATATTCCATTGGATTGTCAGTACTATATTCCACTGTGATTGTCAGTACTATATTCCACTGTTATTGTCAGTACTATATTCAATTGGATTGTCAGTACTATATTCCATTGGATTGTCAGTACTATATTCCATTGGATTGTCCGTACTAAATTCCATTGGATTGTCAGTACTAAATTTCATTGGATTGTCAGTACTAAATTCCACTGTGATGTTACAATTGTTTAGGCCTTTCTGTTTCCTGTCACTCCAGCGTAGGACTCCACACGGATCCATGAATAACTGTTGCGAGATCAGTGTCTAGTTACTAAACAGGTATAATAATTAGATACATCCATTTTAGCATCTAGTGATGAGTTAAGAGTTAACACTAGGTCTTTCGGAAGATACGGATGCCAATTAAATCCAATTCCTTGAAATCTCTTTTAAATAAGCCTCACAACACCAGCAATTGTGTTTTTGTCGAGAGTTTTCCTGACACAGCAAATTACTTTGTGCCCTGGCAAACACCTCTAGTAACATAACTTGGCGCTTGCCCAGTAGAACCTGCATGTGTCAATACAAAAACTACTAAAATTACAGGCCGCCAGACTTCTTACAAGGGAATGTGTGAAGCAACTCACATTCAGCAAGTGTGCTGTACAACGGGTAAGTCACCACGCAAAACCAAAAAGACACTAGCCGCCTTGTTTCGACTTTTTCAGACATTTGACCGGGCGTTGGAACGAGATGCTGATAGAAAAAATCTAGAATAATTGCCCCCGTTTCAGAAGTCAGTTATACTTAGTGCTCACTATGCAATCTTTTCAGATGAAAGCGTTAGTCTGCACCGTTGGCCAAACCCCCGTGGGTCTGTTCTGCGGGTGTCTGTTCTTATGGAGAATATAAAATAGAGAATGAGAGGAGAGAATGAGAGCAGTAGTCGGTCAGGGAGTCCCTAAGCTTCTAACGGCTCGCAGGGCCATACAGTCAACCACTTTATTCAACAGCCTATATCTCCAACTGCCAGTCTAGAACCTATTTCAAACTGCAGTTTGTCAATGGGCATCACGATGGCATCTGAGGGTCAAGCAGCAGTATATTTTAGCCTGCGTTTAAGCCAGAGCACGAGCTGGTGGAACGCTTCTAAGGCATCGGAAAGAGGTGTATAAAGACTTTGAGGAGAGTTGTCATGCATAAAGGCGAGAGCCTCATTTTCTCACAAGAGGATGTGATTTAAGTGTTTTACCCAAATAATATATCAGTGAAATAGTTGTCCTAGTGTTGTATTTGGAGGTAACGTTGATTTCTGCAGTTGTTTACACATCATATGCTGTTGTGAACGGAGTTGAACGATCGCAGGCTAAAATCGGCGGTCAATGTAAATATTAGCAAATGGTTTTATTTGGACATAGCATTAGTTTTCATTTGTAATGGGCAGTGATAATATTCTGTGCATTTTTGTATAATTCGCTATATTAACAATATCACACTATTCATGTTTCTAATCAGCTCTGGAGGACAGCTGGGCTGTCTTGTCTGACCCTTAGAATCATGTCTCGTCTCATCTCTGCGTGCGTGCGTGTGTGTGTGTATGTGTGCGCGTGTGTGTGTGTGTGTCTAGACCCGTGAATTTCTACCTTCTCCATCCAATTTCCATAAATCATTAACGTTCCATTAATTTCGTAGGACCTCCAGCTCCCCAAATCAGCTGGATGTTCTGGGTTCTGCGGCTGATTTAACATGAGTGTGTTATGGCGAGCCTCTATGCCGTGGGTTTTGTCTTACCAGGTTTGCGTGACAAAGACGACAGTGTTTCGGTTCGCGGCTGCAATGCAGACGCCTGAAAGAGTTCTGCTAGGCACTTGTTCAGACACATCCAAACAGTTGTTGTTCTAATGAATTAAATGCAGCGATATTGCCAACAACACTGCATGGGAACTCGCAGATTAACACTACAAAGTGGTTGTCACAAGGGAAATGTGTAATTAATTAGCGAACGGGAAAATCTCCCTAAGGCCGTGTGATGCTTGTAAGGAAAGATTTTATTGGGACTTTTTATTTATTTGTTAGTGTGAAGAGGTCTGTTTGAAACCTGTGACCTTTTCTTCTTATCGTTTCAGCCAGGTACCATTTGGGATACAACGCATTTCTAGCCTGTCTTGGAAGAAGAAGTACAAAAGACATGTTCTAAATGTATTTTATTTACTCTATCGTTTTAGCGAACATTTTTCATTGGTTATCTAAAACAAATCTTAAAAAGTGTATCTGTATATTGGCTCTCCACTTGATCCTGTATTGCCATGTAGAATCCCACTGCTGTTTGCACTCTTGTATTCTGTGTATTTATTGTCTAAATGTATGTTGTCTCGCACATTTCTCGCCTCATCTTGGCAAGGACGCTGTTGCAAATGAGAATTTGTTCTCAATCGACCTAACAGGTTAAATTAAATTTGGATTTTAGAAAGTGACATTTTCCTATCTATTATATCTAATTAGGTGTGGCTGTTGACATTAACTTGTACTCGTCAGTGTAGCTTCCAAAATATGTTTCTGAACATTGCGGGTGTATAAAAATGGACTCCCAGAGACACTGGATTTAATGGTGAGATGCCTGTGTCTCTGCCCTAACAATGGGTCTTTCTGTTCACCCAGAAGCACGAACAGCTGTAAAGCTCCCGCCTATTTCACGCTTCCTATTGGTTGAATACATGTTGTTCTTTGATTATTCAATACGTGGGTGTTGACGTCAGCCGTACACTGTATTACATTTCAACAAGGGGTAGTTTTGATGGAAAGTGAGTTTCTGCGATGTCACATCCTAACTACTGCAGTACACTTCATAAACATGTCAAACATTTATTGGATAAAGTAGGCAAATAACAACTAACTCTACATCGGTTCTCTGGTTTCTGATACCCCAAATGCTCCATACCTATAACTCGATGAAAAAGAGAGCTTGTATTTTGTGCTGCATGAATCATTTTGCACTTTTATCTAATTCCTGCCAGTTTAGATTTAATTTAGGTTGTGCCTTTCCAGGACGTCCTGTTTATCATCCTCTGCTTTCACAGAAACCAATCCCATATCGGAGCACGTGACAACCCGACTGTTTCCCCACAGCCTCTGACTGGCCTTCTATCTCTCAGTTGTAATGTCATAATTACATGTTTTGTTAGTGGAACGCTGAGTAACGACGGGAATAAACATCACAATTCCTCTCAGTGCAACTGCATGTCTATGTCCCAAGTTGTACCCGTCTGCCCCATAGGGCTCTTGTCAAAAGTAGTGCACTTCTAGTGAATAGGGTGTCATTCAGGACACACAGGGTATGTCAGTCAGTCTACCCACAGTTAGAGGTTTTCCATCAACACTTGCCTGCCTAAAAAACACTCCAACAACAGATTCTTTCAGACGTCTCTCTCTCCGTCTCTCCTCACTCCATTGTTTGATAGAGGCGAATTGACTTGTCTCTCTATATGGTGTTGTCATCCCTAGAGAACCGCCGCGCTGGGTGTCTGTTCTTCGGAGAGCCGTCTGGAGCCGGATGACGGTTTGGGTTCATCGTAGAGACATGTAGCGTTACTCTGGCTCGCGGCCTCCGCATCAAAACATCCCCTTGGCCTGCTGTCAACTTATGGTACGTCAAAGTTTTTTACTTAATTCAGACTGCTTCTGAAGTTTGGCATATTAAACCTGTCAAATATCTGTGCACTTGTGTTTAATATTTTGTGGTCTTTAATACCGGCTGACATGCACGTGCTGGTGCTTTTTCTTTTGCGCTTTCGTAATAGTGGAACATTTTTCCTTGAGGCGAAGAGAAAATGAGCATATTGGAGGTTCTTATCCGACCAATAGTGTTGGTTGTAGCAATGCCAATGAAACCGATTGGTTACAAGTTGAAGGCCCGCCCCTTTCTTTCTTGTGCAATGAGTTTTCACTCATGAACCTCGAAATTCAAAACCTCTCGTCGTAAATGTGTAAAAAATGTTTGGTTACAAAATTGCGACGTTGTAAAATGTGTTCGAACTTCATTGTACTAGCTTGTCAAATGTAGCTTGGAAGCACAAACTAAATGTATAAAAATGCAGTTGTTTTTATAGGTCTCTTGATTGGTGCTTGAATTAGTGAGCTATAGCCTGTCTAAAAAACATATATTTGCTGTCTATAAAGTAGCTCTCTGACACAGCACCCATTGACCGACGCAGCACCAATTAACTGGCTAGTGAATTTCATGTAGCTAAATTAGTCTATTAGCTAGCTACAGTACTGCAAGATATGTCGACGTTATCTGCCATCAATCTACCTCGGTACTGGGAATTGTTTCCAACAGGAAATAGCTTGCTACATCAATGAGAGTGTGTCTGCTTTGCTTGCTTATGCACTGCCATGAGAAATTACACATAGATAGGTAATTTGCTCAACCAAACGAATCTAACCATCTAGCGTACTGCTTCCCCTCAGGACAAACGTGAGGTCGGCAGAATCGCCTTGCCCCGCCTGCACCCTCGGAGGTTTACGCCAGCTACTAAAGCACAACGTCCTGATATTTCACATATTTCACAATATGTGTATTTTCCGACCCTGTCTAAAACCAATGCTTTGAACACATTATTATGCCTGTTGTCCTGTGAAATGGTTAGTGGTTTTGTCAACCGGTGAATGCTTTTTAAGTGTACCGTAGCTCGCTAAATAACGTAATACTGTGCCTGTTAACCAGGGGAACAAATCACTAAAAGCTGTTCTGTGACATTCTCTTTTAAAGCATTGATCAATGTTTGTCTCTTTAGCGGCTCCTGATGATTGCTGAGGTACTATTTCGGAAGTGTTCATAGATTTGCCCCTGACTATCCAGTTGATAAATCTGAATGTAAAATCACAAATTTGTCTCACACAATGGAGAAAATGTCAATCGACATTGTGTTTGTGTTTGTGTGTGTGTGTCTGTGTACGTTTTTCCTGGTTGTCTGAGTGTTACCACGGAAACGGGACTCATAAATAGTGGCATGTTGGAGAAGTATGTGTCGTGGATGTTATACCGAGGTACTTTTTAGGGAGTCAGAACATATTAGCAAAAGTCTGTGAGTGTGTAGGTCTTAAGTCAAAACTTGAATTGCCATTTAAAAAAAAAAACGACAAGTATATTTGCCCAGAGGAAAGCGCATGTTTCAGTCAACAACCACGATTGAGCTTTCAAGTCTAATAAACCAATGCAGCCAAGTCCGACGTCCACCTACAACAAGAAGCGCTTAGAAACATAGATGGGATACATTGTTCCTGGATGTTCATGTTGACCTTTGCATAGAGTTGCCCCTACAAACAGAAAGAGTCCATCAGCAAAGAAAACACATTTGTTCTTCTAATGTCCTTTATTCAAAGTCTCGCCTTCACAGGCTGACCGTGGCATATAGGGCATTTCATTTTCTGATAAGCAGCCATCAGAAATGTGCTTCAAAGCAGCTGTAGCTTCTGCTGCAACCTTAGACTTCAAAAGAGCTTCTACTCGGCTACTCTGTGTTTTAATTTTTTTTCTCCAACATTGTGTTTGACTCAGCAGCCCAGCGTAGGGTCTGAACCGTGTGTGTGTCTGTGTGTGTGTGTGTGTCTGTGTGTCTGTGTGTCTCTGTGTCTCAGTGTCTCAGTGTGTCTGTGTGTCTGTGTGTCTGTGTGTCTGTGTGTCTGTGTGTCTGTGTGTCTGTGTGTGTCTGTGTCTGTGTGTGTCTGTCTGTCTGTGTGTGTGTCTGTGTGTGTGTGTGTGTGTGTGTGTTGGGGGCGTCCAGTTTAAACCGTATCTGCCTCTGTCTGAACAGCTTCTGTCAGCTGTTTAGGAGACGTAGAGCTGTAGCCGCGGTGGCCGCTGCAGAACTGTATCCATAGTGACAGATGCCCGGGGCTCATGACATGCCAGAGCCGACGGAGAGGGAGAGGTGGAGGGCGCATTCAGCCGCCGCACATCGTACTGAGGCGACGGCGGATAACGCCCGCACTTGCCTCTCCCTCACTGCATCTTCGATTTTTCTCTCACTCTCTTTCTGTTCTCTCACAGTCTCTCCTTGCTTTGTTACTCTCTCTCTCTCTCTCTCTGTCTGTCTCTCCTCTCTCTATTCTCACTTTTACGCTGTTCTTTTTTCCCCACCCTTTTTCCCACTTTCCATTCTGTCACTCGTCCCTCTCACAGTCTCTCTCTCTCTCTCTCTCTCTCCTGTCTCGGTTTTCTTGTTTTTTTCATTCTCAGCCTTGGCTGGACATAACAGGACAGCGCTGACACAAACTTTTGTCCGACTAAATGCCTACTGACCATGTGACACTGGCTCATTTATCTTCTGAGATTCTGGGTCTGTAGAGCAGATTACAATAGAGACAATATGCGCTAGTGTTCTGGAGTTGGTGTAAATTAAGGGCAGAGGGTCCCTTTCAGGAATTACTTTTTTAGTTTATCGACCAGTTTTAAAACAGTGTCTCAGCCGTGATGTACGGCTTAAAAATTAAAAGGGTTTAAGTGAATGTGACTTCGGTAAAAATTCCCCAAATAAAACTATACAGTTGTTAACGTGGTCTGAAGTACCTAGCCATACGAAAGGCTAACACCGATTTTCAAGGAAGAGAAACCATATCATTGGTTATGAACAGAATTATGTCACGCTTTTGATTGGGGGGGGGGGGGGGCTGTTTCATTCATGTCAATTTGTAGTGACTTGTTTTTGGTCCCAGTCCCTGACTGATTCATGACAGGTTTCATCCAATGGGAAACTTGCTTGGCGAACAGCGGACATTGACCAGTTTAGTATTTCTCATTTGGTAGTCAGCGGTATAACTAAATATTACATGTTAAATACTAAACCGAAATCTGATTACGACATGTTGTAGTGCAGAAGTTTGAACTTCTTGACAGAACGGAACAGAACCCAACAACACAGAACCAAACTGAAATGTACTGTTCTGGGTTTTCATCTGGGCTGATCATCTGAGACCGTGTTGAAGCATTAGACATTTAGTCCTGCTGTCTGTCTAATCTACTATAGTCAGATGTGAGAGCGCTTTTGGACAGACGCATTAAAGCCTAATAAGCAGGACTGAGTTAGAAATGAAATCAACCGGAACGCTGGCTCTTTTTGTTCTGGAGTCTCTCTTTCTATCTCACTCACTCTCTCACTCGATAAATCAGTTACACACACACACACACGCATTCACACTCACACACACCCAGGCACAAGAACAAGAGCGAGAACAAGCGGCACTGTACTATAGATAAAAATCAAAGCTATTCGCAGTCCTTTGGATCAGCGAGATAGGAGAACAAAATGAACAGAGGTTCCTCACAGTTGAACCCTGACAGTGAAAGGGAGTGTGTTTCACTGTCTGGGAGCACACCAGTAAAACCCTGGTCGAACATCGTTTTTAGTTTACAGTTGGGTAGTTCTTGGGAGATGTAGTTTTTAGTCTACAGTTGGGTAGTTCTTGGGAGATGTAGTTTTTAATCTACAGTTGGGTAGTTCTTGGGAGATGTAGTTTTTAGTCTACAGTTGGGTAGCAGATCCTTCAAGTCCTGTAAGTTTCGAGGTGGAGCCGCCGTGGATTGGACCTGTTGGTCCAGCACATCCCACTGATACTCTATTGGATGGAGATGTGGGGTATTTGAAGGCCAAAGCCACACTTTGAACTCTACATCATGTTCCTCAAACCATTCCAGAACAATGTGTGCAGTGTGGCAGGATGCCTTATGCTGCTCATTCATACTGGTCAAATTTACCACGGAACATCACATACACTTCCGGTGGTGATATTATTCTCTATTCCAGAACAACATTTTTTCCCTCATTAATTTATAGCGGTAAATAACATGGAAACAGAAATTATCCTGATGCTAACGTTGTTTTTGCTGGAGAGCACTTTTGAATAGTTTGCTGTTATATAGATGCAATATGTAAAAATTGACTTCGGATTGATCATATAGCTTTTGAGGTTTTTTTCTCCATCTTTATAAACCAGGAGCATCATTATAAAGGTATTACAACCCAACAGCATCCCAAATGGCATCCTGTTTTCTATATAGCGCGCTACATTTCACCAGAACGCTATGGGACCTTATGAAAATAAGTGCCCTATGTAGGGACTCAGGCGTTATTGGGAGAACAATGTATGTCACAGCAGCTCCTCTTAAAAGTCGCTCAGGGGAAATGAAATCAAAGCAAAACAGCACATGAAAGGACCACACGTTGCTTTTCAAGTTCCTTTGAGTCCGAGTCCCTGTGAACTGAGGTTGTCGTCCTGTGTGTACTGCTTTTATGTACCCCGTATTTCTTATCTTTTTGGGGTGTGATGCCTAACAAAACTGTGAAAAACCAGAAGCGGCCGTTCGGGAAGTTGGCCAATGTCGTCATTTCATGTTACCTGAGGTGAAGTGTAGTTGTCACTCTGTGGATTTTGCAAAGTGGTAATTAGTGGTGGAGGACACCTGCCATTGTGGCGTGTGCATCCAAATGGGATCATGTTCCCTGGACACTCTTTGACAAGGCGTCTGGCAAAAAGTAGCGCACTGCTGGACAGAAATAGTGCCATTTGGGCCGTGTCCTCCTTAATCCAATGAGAGTGTTTTGTTAACACCATTCTGAGTGATTGTGTATAAGTTACTTTATTGCCCTCTCAGTGTTGAGCATCAACGTGTCTTAATTAAAGTGCAATCTCTCTCCTTTAACTTGATGTTGGAACGGTGCCTCGTTATTCCTCTATTGGGCTAGGAAAAAAAACGAATATCGGATTCATTAAACAGCCAATAAAAACACGCCTAGTTTAGCCACTGCAGCTGTAGATCCATGGATGAAATGGGTGTGTGTGAAAGAAGCTCTGAATCACCTGACCTCAACATCATATTTGGTTTGATGTTACATACATGTTATTTTGTCCCGTATAACTACATCGGTACTACATGGTAGTTAGCCACACCAGGGTTTTGTAGGTCGCTGTGCATATGAGCATATGCTGAATTACTCAAAATATACAATTATTTTAGTTTGGAACGGCTGCTTTAAGAAAAGCTGACCCAGGATGCGTTTCTCAGGGCGAAGAAAATTGAATGTATGTTCAGAAAGGGAAAATTCATGCAAATGTAACCTATTATCAAACGTATTGCCTAAAGGTCCGGTGAACTTTACGCTCTTACCGACACCGGGAATCAAGTCCTGGGATTTTCCGAGACGAGATCGTAACATGCGTCTGTATTCGTTGAGTGATGTTGCACACCGAGGACAACATGTTGCTTATTGAAGAATTTCGACTTCAAAACGGAATTTATGGAAAAAATAAATTGCTGCAAATTAAGTTGACATACATTTTACCAACACTAGCTTGTTCCATCTGGCAGAGAGCCTATAGCAATGTATCTTCATTCAATACCTCTCCCAATAAACAGGAGTCAAGCAAAAATGTATTATGTTTGAAGAGAGCATTGAAACTATTTGCCAGATTGACACATCCAACTACTTACAGCACAGAATCAGACAGTCAGCCGAGCCTTATTGTGCATTTCAGTAGTCTGTGCTAGCCAGTACAATGTCTTATAATTTCTTTCCACATTGTATCTTCCCTTTCAAGTTTCGTCCTCTTCAGTTGTCAAGGCGAAACATTAAATGCAGTCAGCATGGAGCTGCAACAAATTGACAGCTGACATTTGAGAAGCCGAGCCAGTGCAATACTGAATACCTAGATATAGTTGGGCCTTAGAAATCAAGACCTCTATCTGCTAACCATTAAAAAATAGCAACACTGTGAAGCACAGCTGAGGTCCAAACAGAACACTTTCACCTTTCTAATACCCTACTGTACTACTATATAATGTGTATTGAGTGTATTGGGGGCACGCCATCCGTGCATCCGAAGCGCTAATCACAGTGCTTCTTTGTCTACGGCCACATTTGTCCTTTGGCGTAAGCCTCTGACACGACACAGTTGTCAGTATCGGTGAGAGAAGTGGGCCCTGGGCCGCTCTGGGAGCGGTTTGCACTCTTCTTTTTTGCTCAATTTGCATCTCTCGTCGCTGCAGCTGTTTTCTCACATTGTCCCGTTTGGTTCAGTCGGCGATGTGGTCCAGCTAAAGGGAACGCTCCTGCTTACGGCATATCTGCTGTGTGCTGGCCCCTGCAGTGGAAGACCTACGTCCTTCTTTCTTGTCGTGCCATACCGAAGTGGGTCGAAAGAATCAGATGAGCTAAAGAATCGCGCATCAAGAGCCTCTGTTATAATTCCCGTCTACTTCCGGCTTTTCGGGAGACGAGATCTCGCCACACCCCTAATGAAAACGCATGCGACACTGGACATTAGTAATTACGATTTTGGATGGCGACGCTCGGTCGCTCGCTGGCTGTCACCGGCGCAAACGATGAACACAGGCGTCCAATTGGCCATCTGGGGCTTCAGGCAGACGTATTTCGTTGGGGATCCGGAGTGGATACACTAGTTCATGGAGTTCCTCCTGCTCTCTTGTCCAGGGCCAGCCTCCATTGGCAGCTGGGTCCTGCCCACAGCTGCCTCTCAGACACCGTTCCTGTAATCATGAGGCGAATCATTCCCTTGTTCGCTCCACTCTCAAAAAAGACAGTGTGTGTGTGTGTGTGTGTGTGTGTGTGTGTACGTGTGTGTGTGTGTGTGTACGTGTGTGTGTGTGTGTGTACGTGTGTGTGTGTGTGTGTACGTGTGTGTGTGTGTACGTGTGTGTGTGTGTGTGTGTGTGTACGTGTGTGTGTGTGTGTGTGTGTACGTGTGTGTGTGTGTGTGTGTGTGTGTGTGTGCGTGTGTGTGTGTGTACGTGTGTGTGTGTACGTGTGTGTCTGTACGTGTGTGTGTGTACGTGTGTGTGTGTGTGTGTACGTGTGTGTGTGTACGTGTGTGTGTGTACGTGTGTGTGTGTGTGTACGTGTGTGTGTGTGTACGTGTGTGTGTGTGTGTGTGTGTGTGTGTGTACGTGTGTGTGTACGTGTGTGTGTACGTGTGCGTGTGTGTACGTGTGTGTGTGTCACACGTGGCAGGCCTCTTGATAACTGTCTTGTGGGAAGAATCTGTCTCTTCTGAGATGCCTCACTCACAGTGATGAGACCAGACAGCACACACACACACACACACACACACACTCCTTGTGACCAGTTTTTAGAGGCAAGTGATCGCCCGTTATCGTACGTGCCATCCAGCCCTATTTAATTACGTGATAACCGGGGCCTCGTATTTGATTTGTTGATGGTGCTCACTAAAGGGTTAAAGTAAAGTGTCGCTAATGATGTGTAGGACACGGCGATCTGTTTTTTTGTTTGTCGATTTGTTTACGTAACCACTTTACGTGACTGAGGAGAACAGTCTAATTGTATCACACAGGCCGATGACCTTGGATGTGAATCAGGAACATTTGAATAACACATTCATCATGACCGGAATAATTGACGAGTGTTTATAATAATTAAGAAGCAATACTATTTCTGTCCTGTTTGCACAATGGCGCTGTTGCACAATATCCAATAAACACACTACCGGTCTCAGTCACAAACACCATTGGCCAGTCTGGTATTTGGTACATTCACTTTATTTTTTCAAAATAAGTAGTTTGTAGTCTAGTCTGAACAAATTCATTAGTCAAATTCCTGCGCATGCAAATTTATCTGATTCTGATCGCTCACATTCAAATGATATATCAACAGTAGGTGTAATCTGGTTAGAAATGTTGCCTTAAACATGTTTCTTTAAACCTTCTATTTATGGTCGATTTGTAATATTTCATTTTAATGTGAGTTATTTATAGGTACAATCAATATACTTTCTCAGTTAGTCGTGAAATTCACATTTCTAAACTGTTGTTGATGACATTTGCCACTGTTTGACACATACGTGAGATTCTGCACCATGCTTTGTGGTTCTTTAAGGCTTGACAGCATCACTTTCACTAGACGAGACCAAAAACCAACAACCTGTATCTTTAAACGTGTTTATTATACCAATTGTGTCGTTGTTTCCCTAACCAGACCTTCCTTAATTTGAAATGTGTGGCCACAAGTGCACCACTCAGGGAAAAATGTGTCCCAGATTCTCTATATAGACAATATGTAGTGCACTTCTTCTAGTGGTCACGTACTGACCCGTGTGGGTCACAGATGAGATACATCTGTAGGTATTTCTTAAAATAAGCTGTTGTGCAAAAGCATTCGCATCCATGGCCGATTCTCTCCAAGGTTTGATTTCCAAAATGGTACATTGTAATTTTGTTGTGTTTCACATTTTATTTTAAGACACTGAAACACAAAATATATTATTGTAAGATAACGTTGTTTTTATTTTGGGTAATAAAATAATTATATGGTTCTTGCATAAGTATTCAACCTCTGGGTTGTGGAAGCTCCCAGTTTACACACAGGACCGAAATTGCCCCAACAATGACATCGCTACCTGACCACAACTTTACTGTTGAAAGATCTGGTGGTCGGACTCTGAATCGGAAGGACAATTTAGAAACAGGAGCATTGTACATTTCTACACTCAACCAAGTAATAATTGCCATGAATAATTGCTGTTGCAAAACCAGGGATTTCCCTGAGGAACCTACAAGAGGCTGCCAACAGTTAAGCAATAACGGATGTGTACTTCAGCTACTTGGATTTAAAGAAAAAGAGAAATTTGCAAACCGCTATAACACCTGGCGAACAGAGAAAACTTTAGAAATGAATGGGATGCATTTTTAGACTTGTTTTTATTCTTACTTGACAGAGTCAGTGGGACTGATTCAAACTTACAGTGTAAGACGGTATGTACATCAGAGGCCGAGACTTAGACTGCGTCTACCCGGTGTTAGGGAAAAGCAGGATTGCTGTAATAAACGACAATGTGCTTTAGAGAGGCCTAATGGCTTGTGATGTACTCTATAGATAAGGGCTTTTATTGTGAAAGCTGTTTCTTTCTACTTAGGGAAACACCAGCGTGAAAGGCATTGTGGGTTATGAGGGAGGACCTCTCAGCAAGTCATAAAATATGCTTGTGAACTTGTTTGGATGGAATACACAGAATAAAACAACCCAATCAGATGATCTTGTGTGGGACCATTCCTAATGCCTGGTCAGGACGGAGAACCTGCTAATGAGAAGTTTAGTGATTAATTAGACATCCTGTCCAGGGTGGCCACATTTATCACAGAGTGTACGGTAATATGGAGATTAGGGACCGGTCCACTGTTTTGATCCTCATCAACCCTCTAGGCAATACAGGGAGGACTTCACTGTCATAATGAACAGTAACATGACAGCCAGGAAGCTGACGTTGACACGGTCTGTCTGCAGAGGGCAACACAGACCTTCTAGTCTCTCTATGCTGTGTGTTGTGGTGCCGGCTGTCGCCTGAAGACACACACAGATGAGCCGAGACATTATGACACAGGTGAAGCGAATAACGTTGATTTCCTAACATGGCCACATGCCGGATGACTGGGTCAGAGCATCTCTAAAAGGGCATGACTCGTGGGGTGCCTCCGGTCAGCAGTGTTGAGTACCGACGTTCAAAGGAGGGACTCTGTTCCACCTCGCAACTTACAGAACCTGAAGGATCGGCTCCTAATGTCTTGCTGTCGGATACCGCAGGACACCTTCAGGGGCATCGTAGAGTCGAATCCACGGCGGGTCGGCGCTGTTTTGGCGGCACACGGAGAACCAACAGCATATTAGGCAGGTGATCATAACGTGTATGTCAGTGAATATTCATCTAAGTGGGACCTTCTGTTAGTGTGGATGTGTGCCTGTAGCGCCACCAGTGGGTGTGGATGTATGGATGTGTGCCTGTAGCGCCACCAGTAGGTGTGGATATGTGCCTGTAGCGCCACCAGTAGGTGTGGATATGTGCCTGTAGCGCCACCAGTAGGTGTGGATGTGTGCCTGTAGCGCCACCAGTAGGTGTGGATATGTGCCTGTAGCGCCACCAGTAGGTGTGGATATGTGCCTGTAGCGCCACCAGTAGGTGTGGATGTGTGCCTGTAGCGCCACCAGTAGGTGTGGATGTGTGCCTGTAGCGCCACTAGTAGGTGTGGATGTGTGCCTGTAGCGCCACCAGTAGGTGTGGATGTATGGATGTGTGCCTGTAGCGCCACCAGTAGGTGTGGATGTGTGCCTGTAGCGCCACCAGTAGGTGTGGATGTATGAATGTGTGCCTGTAGCGCCACCAGTAGGTGTGGATGTGTGCCTGTAGCGCCACCAGTAGGTGTGGATGTGTGCCTGTAGCGCCACCAGTAGGTGTGGATGTATGGATGTGTGCCTGTAGCGCCACCAGTAGGTGTGGATATGTGCCTGTAGCGCCACCAGTAGGTGTGGATATGTGCCTGTAGCGCCACCAGTAGGTGTGGATGTGTGCCTGTAGCGCCACCAGTAGGTGTGGATATGTGCCTGTAGCGCCACCAGTAGGTGTGGATATGTGCCTGTAGCGCCACCAGTAGGTGTGGATGTGTGCCTGTAGCGCCACCAGTAGGTGTGGATGTGTGCCTGTAGCGCCACTAGTAGGTGTGGATGTGTGCCTGTAGCGCCACCAGTAGGTGTGGATGTATGGATGTGTGCCTGTAGCGCCACCAGTAGGTGTGGATGTGTGCCTGTAGCGCCACCAGTAGGTGTGGATGTATGGATGTGTGCCTGTAGCGCCACCAGTAGGTGTGGATGTGTGCCTGTAGCGCCACCAGTAGGTGTGGATGTATGGATGTGTGCCTGTAGCGCCACCAGTAGGTGTGGATGTGTGCCTGTAGCGCCACCAGTAGGTGTGGATGTGTGCCTGTAGCGCCACCAGTAGGTGTGGATGTGTGGCTGTAGCGCCACTAGTAGGTGTGGATGTGTGCCTGTAGCGCCACCAGTAGGTGTGGATGTATGGATGTGTGCCTGTAGCGCCACCAGTAGGTGTGGATGTGTGCCTGTAGCGCCACCAGTAGGTGTGGATGTGTGCCTGTAGCGCCACCAGTAGGTGTGGATGTGTGGATGTGTGGCTGTAGCGCCACCAGTAGGTGTGGATGTGTGGATGTGTGCCTGTAGCGCCACCAGTAGGTGTGGATGTGTGCCTGTAGCGCCACTAGTAGGTGTGGATGTGTGTATGTGTGCCTGTAGCCCCACCAGTAGGTGTGGATGTGTGTAATTTTCATGGGATATTTTATCGAGAGTTACGGTATTTGTTTGTATTTGTTCATCAGTCCACTGAATAAAAAGGTGACAACAAAAGATAGATACAGAAACGTAACCTTTTTACAGGAAATTCTGGTTCTGACAAGGTGAACAAACATCTTTTATGTACAAATACAAGGATGTCTTCTCTATATGTGCATCGACAGCTCCAAACAGTCAGTCAAATTTATTTTTATAAATCCCTTTTCACAACAACAGTTGTCACCAAGTGCCTTTACAAACACCCGGCCTGAAACCCAACAGAGCACGCGTCAACAGGTTGATACACAGCAGCTAGATAAACTCCCTGAACCTAGAGAGGAACCAGGCTCCGACGGGTGGCCAGTCCTCTTCTGGCTGTGCCGGTTGACCTTTTTCATAGTTTAGTCCAGACTTCAGGAGTTGGGCTCAGAGCAGTTTGGCCTTGCGCAATTGATGACAAGTCATAATGGGAATGATGCTTTTTAAAAGTGTGCAAAAAAACTCCACCGTACTAACCTGCTGTTCTACCTGGTAGTCATTCTGGATATGATCTGTTCTGTGTAAAGTTTACGAAACGGCCTAAATGTCAACCATTCATTCCGATCTACTTTTGTTTGGACTGATAAAATCTTTCTACGGGAGACCGCTCTGGACAGCTTCAGACAGTACCTCTTTGCATCTAGCAAAAAAAAAGCTGTTGACAAAAGGAGCTGTAAAAAGCGGACACACCCCTCTTACAATGTATTTTTCGAGTGAAATTGAAAAGGCTTCGTGGTTGGTTAAAGTTGTGCTTGAAATACACTTCTGGACTTACCAACCTCATAAATGATTGTTGATAGGGGTTAGGGTTTTGCATTAATAGTTGCGTTTTTCTAAATGTAATATTACTAGTAACCTTTCAAAAATTGTCTTTTGTAAATTTAACTCTGTAAGATAATTTTTGTTTTAACACGTGATTAATACAGTGTGAATATTGTATAGGAACTGTCTGACTGTAAGTAAAGACACGGTTCTTTGCCTTTTTATTGCCTCAGCAGAATAAGACTTGGCGTTGGAGACATACTGACTATATAAACACGCCCAAATACTGTATCACATTACTGTTCGTGCAATTATACTTAAAAGCAAAGTCTAAGTAAAACATGCAAAAAAGGATCGGTGCGATTTGGAGGGGAAGGTGCTGTGGTCTGACGGAACAGTATGGTTTGGGGGGAGTTGGAGGGTGTATGTTGTGATTAACAAAAAATCTAACTTCATAGCTGGTTTGTGCTTCATGACATTTTGTGACTCCTTGTCCATTTATATTAAATGTGTACACTATCGTTCCAAAATATTTTTGTCACCGCTCCCATTGTACTGCCACCGTTCCTCCCATCTCTTTGTCTTGTCTCGTCATTACACACACCTGGTGTACATCCCCTCATTAGTACTTGTATTAAGGTTCCCTGTGTTTGGTCATGTCTGGTCATTACGCACACCTGATGCCCATCCCCTCATTAGTACTTGTATTTTGGTTTCCTGTGTTTGGTCATGTCTCGTCATTACGCACACCTGGTGTACATCCCCTCATTAGTACTTGTATTAAGGTTCCCTGTGTTTGGTCATGTCTGGTCATTACACACACCGGGTGTACATCCCCTCATTAGTACTTGTATTAAGGTACCCTGTGTTTGGTCATGTCTGGTCATTACGCACACCTGGTGTCCATCCCCTCATTAGTAAGAATATATAGGTTTCCTGTGTTTGGTAATGTTTTTGTGTAGAAATGTTCACTGGAAATTAAATGTTGTATAGTGTTGTCACGGTGCTGGTAAAGGAAGACACAGGCACGGATCTTACCTTCAATCTTCTCAAGTTTATTATAAAACTGACGCACAAAACAACAAATAGGCAGCACTCTCAAAGACAAACAGCAAATAATGGTCCACAAAACCCAGAAACAAAGAGACACTTAAATAGAAATACTAACCAATTAACTAAATAAGCTGAACTTGATAATGAATCAACAGTCAGAGCTGTAGTATGAAACACTGGGTTTTGTGGTGTTAAACATTAAACACAAAATCGAGAGCAGCGATGCCCAACTAACCCTCCAGGTCGTCACGAGTGTAGACATTGTTATTTTTGTAAATGACTATTGTAGCTGGAAACAGGTGATTTATAATAAAGTATCTACATTGGCATACAGAGACCCATTAATGACAACCATTACTCCTGTGTTCCAGGGGCACATTTTTACTACTAATCCAAGTTTCTAATTTTAACATACTAATTGATCATTAGAAAACCATTTTAGTTTTTTCTCAATTATGTCGGCAGCGCTGTAAACTGTTTTACTAATTAACGAAGCAATAAAACTGGCCTTCTGTGGACTAGTTACATTTTTGGAACAAAAAATTATCCTTTCCTGAGAACTCTTCGGTCTTTTCTTGTCCATAGAAATGAAGGCTATTCATGTGAGACATTGCGAAGAAGCTGAAGATTTTGTACAACGTTGCGTACAACTTCCTTCACAGAACTAAGAGGAGTGGGAGGCCCCTGCGCATTAACGATCTAGTTTGGGAAGATCCTCCACTTCATCAAATAGTACCAAGAAAATCACCTGTCTCAACGTTAACAGTGAAGAGGAGACTTTAGGACGCTGGCCTTCTAGGTGGAGGTCCAAAGAAAAAAACAAACCTCAGACCGGTCAACAAAAAGAAAAGATTAAGAAGTGCGAAAGCACACAGACACTGGACTGAGGATGATTGGGAAAAACGTGTTATGGACAGACAAATCTAAGCTAGAGGTGTTTGGATCACAAATAAGAACATTCGTGAGACGCGGACCAAATGAAAAAGATGCTGGAGGAGTGCTTGTTGCCATCTGTGAAGGTTGGTGGAGGCTATGCGATGGCATTTGATTGGAGCCAATTTTCCTCCTACAACAGGACAGCGACCCAAAGCACAGCTTCAAGCTATGCAATGACAATGACTGTTAGCTTAACCATAGTTCGTAAGTTCCCATCAAGCCAATCCAACTTGCGGTAGATACTTCAGGAAGCATGAGGTCTAATCTCTTCAGATTACAGATTACCGGATGATTTGACAAAAGCAGAATTTCCAAGACATAATTATTAACTCAATTTAAAAACATTATCTCTAACCTTTTCATGGACATTTTTCTCTTCTTTTCTTGCTACATTTCCTGTTCAAATCCGTCTGATGTATGTCTTCATAGAAAACACAGATATTTTTAAGTGACCCCAAACTTTCGAATGGTCGTGTACATATTACTTATGAATTATATGTCAATATTATTATTTCAGTGTTTTTATTATGTGTTATTCTTGCCACGTTAAGAAGGGATCACACCTGGAACCTGTGAGGTTTATCGAGGTAGAAACGTAACTGACATTGGATTAACTGGATTTTGAGGCTTTATCACTCAAACTGTTGAGAAAGTAGTGGGTCATATTTTCATACCATGCTGCAGTTGTGAAGAAAAGAAACTAACCTGGTAAGAAAATATGTATGGATCTTTTAAATTCTGTTTTTTGTGTCACAATTTGGGATATTGTTTTAAACTTCGACATTGGAACATTCTGTTTCCTGTGTTATAGTTCTATTGACGTTGTGTAAAATTTACAGACTTATTATGTCAACAAAGAATACCTGCTATGATTTAAAATGTGTACATTAGAAATTGAAAGTAGAGACTATATAATATACTCTCTATCTGTTTTTACACCTGTTCCCGTATTATAGTTCTATTAACTTGATGAAACTCGAAATAATCATCTGTTATGCCAAAGACTGAAAAGTTGTTATTTAATAAATTGCGGCCCCTTTTCAATCGTTCACATTATTCACGAACAGAAGGACTCTAGACATCCGTCTACATACAGATTCTCGAAGCTTGCTGTATTTTAATAAAACCGAAATGATATCTCAGGCTAGAGCTGTCCCGAGCTGACGATATACTTATTTCCCCGGGTATTGAGTTACAAAGAAATACATGCCTAGTCAGAGGTAGAAATAAAAAATCAACCCGTGTGTAAACAATCAAACCGTTTTGTTCCCTTCTCTTTGTTCAGTTCCGCGAGGCCCAGAAATGTGTTGGCCGAAACTCATCTGGTTGCTAGTGTCAGATGCTATTGTGCGGAGTCATTTGCCCCCATCCGAGTCTCCAGTTTCTCTGACTACCCTGCTGTTTGGTGCGACTGAAATACCTATTGATCCATCCCATTCTGGTCCTGTGGTTTTCAGGTCCATACCCCCTGTATATTTGATCGGCCTTTTATTTCAGCGCCGCTGTCTATAAGGACGGAGGCTTTTTGCGCGACCAAGGCGGCATTTCAAATGCCAGCTGGAACCAATTTCAGCACTGCTCATTGACATTGCTTTTATTACATGGGTTACGTTATAAACATCATACTAAACGCACGTTCATACGTCCAGATGTAACTGTCTCCTGCTAGATTTAACATTGTTCGACATTTTACGTGCCAGCGAACCGCACGATGTCAGTTATCCGTTCAGCCAATCACACGGTGGATAAGGCGGCCCTTGGTTGTTTGACCCGGATTCTGAACAGTGGAATGTAACCAAAGTCATTGTATACCTGAATAAGTCCCTGATAAGTCTCTGTGGGAATTGGATAGAAACAGGAAACTCTTTGACCAGAATGCATCTTTCCAACCTTCACATGACATTGACAGCCCAAGGCTCTCAAATGCCTAATTCTGCTGCGGTTTTGTTCCACATGAATAAGAGTCACTATGTTCTTATCATCTAGAGATCGGGGTTAAAGCTGTTGCCCAGGTTTGTTAAGGGGATCAGCCAGGCAGGTCAAAATAGGAAGATATACTCAGAGTGTCGTCAGTTCCGTAGCTCGGGAAAACACAACATCTTTTGTATATAAACGGAGAGAGCTGTATATGAACGGAGAGAGCTGTATATGAACGGAGAGAGCTGTATGTGAACGGAGAGAGCTGTGTGTGAACGGAGTGAGGAATCTGAGAGAGAGAGCAGTGCGTAATCTGAGAGAGAGTGCAGTGCGTAATCTGAGAGAGAGTGCAGTGCGTAATCTGAGAGAGAGAGCAGTGCGTAATCTGAGAGAGAGAGAGCAGTGCGTAATCTGAGAGAGAGAGAGCAGTGCGTAATCTGAGAGAGAGAGAGCAGTGCGTAATCTGAGAGAGAGAGAGCAGTGCGTAATCTGTGAAAGAGAGCAGTGCGTAATCTGTGAAAGAGAGCAGTGCGTAATCTGTGAAAGAGAGCAGTGCGTAATCTGTGAGAGAGAGCAGTGCGTAATCTGAGAGAGAGAGCAGTGCGTAATCTGAGAGAGAGAGCAGTGCGTAATCTGAGAGAGAGAGCAGTGCGTAATCTGAGAGAGAGAGCAGTGCGTAATCTGAGAGAGAGAGGGCAGTGCGTAATCTGTGAAAGAGAGAGCAGTGCGTAATCTGTGAAAGAGAGCAGTGCGTAATCTGTGAAAGAGAGCAGTGCGTAATCTGAGAGAGAGAGCAGTGCGTAATCAGAGAGAGCAGTGCGTAATCAGAGAGAGCAGTGCGTAATCTGAGAGAGAACAGTGCGTAATCTGAGAGAGAGAGCAGTGCGTAATCTGAGAGCAGTGCGTAATCTGAGAGAGAGCAGTGCGTAATCTGAGAGAGAGCAGTGCGTAATCTGAGAGAGAGCAGTGCGTAATCTAACTGTAAACCCTTTGGGGCCCTAGTATTAAGTAGGTGGAACGGCGTTAAGAAGTAGATAGAAGAAGCAGAACATAAAACAGTGGTTCAGAAGAGATGGTGTCGTTGTTGGTTGAATAGCCTCTCTTCTCCATGCACCGCGCTCTATATGGGCCATTAAACTGCCTGTCACACACGGACCCAGTCTCTCCACGGCCACTGCGGCCCATTTCTTTCATCTGGACCGGTCATCTGGCCACTGCAGACCATACGAACAGGAGAAGCTGGGTGTGTCCCTAATGCCGTCCTCGTCCTTATGAAGTGCACTATTTTGGACCAGGGCCTGTATAGAGAACAGTTGTTAATGGCGATAGTTGTCAAGACTATTATTTAGATTAGAGAATCGGATGTGGGGACGTACTAATAATGATTATTCTGATAACAGTTATTACAGTTTAGTTTATCAGTTAGAGGTGGCTTGGAATGAACAGTGTAGCAGTGACGTTTATTTCCCCGATAGCAGAATGAGAGAAGGGGTGTGAGGAGTGAAGGGGTGGGACCAGAGGAGGTGAGTGGAGGGGAGGGACCAGAGGAGGTGAGTGGAGGGACCAGAGGAGGTGAGTGGAGGGACCAGAGGAGGTGAGTGGAGGGACCAGAGGAGGTGAGTGGAGGGACCAGAGGAGGTGAGTGGAGGGACCAGAGGAGGTGAGTGGAGGGACCAGAGGAGGGGAGTGGAGGGACCAGAGGAGGTGAGTGGAGGGGAGGGACCAGAGGAGGTGAGTGGAGGGACCAGAGGAGGTGAGTGGAGGGACCAGAGGAGGTGAGTGGAGGGACCAGAGGAGGTGAGTGGAGGGGAGGGATCAGAGGAGGTGAGTGGAGGGGAGGGACCAGAGGAGGTGGGTGGAGGGGAGGGATTAGAGGAGGTGAGTGGAGGGGAGGGATTAGAGGAGGTGAGTGGAGGGGAGGGACCAGAGGAGGTGAGTGGAGGGGAGGGACCAGAAGAGGTGAGTGGAGGGGAGGGACCAGAGGAGGTGGGTGGAGGGGAGGGATTAGAGGAGGTGAGTGGAGGGGAGGGATTAGAGGAGGTGAGTGGAGGGGAGGGATCAGAGGAGGTGGGTGGAGGGGAGGGATCAGAGGAGGTGCTACCACCACTAGTCAGGTCATTGCAATTCCTGCCACCACCACACTCCCAACCTCCTCTCCCAACCTCCTCTCCCAACCTCCTCTCCCTTTCTCTCTGCCTGTTAGGGTTTGGTATAATTCCAGCTCTAGTATAGCTGTCTTTACGTATCCCCACAGACTGTCTCTGCCAGCTTGATATTATCATTCACAGCAGCAGTCAAACAAAGAGTAGTGGGACAGTAATGCAGGACATTCCGCGTGAATTAAAATCAGGACTACTCTGTAGCTGCTGCCGTTGTGACGTCTCTTAGCAAAACAATAGATACTTCTAATGAAGACTGATAGGAAACCATGAAACCCTACAGGTTATCCAGCTCTCTGAGTGTTGTTATGTGTGTCTGTATGGAGATTCTTTATTTTCCGTGTAGCCGGGGGAATTTAGCACAGCCGCCTTTATAGCTCTGCCGTGCCCAGTATTTCTTCACGTTATTCTGGCCCGTTCCCAGGCGTCCCCTCTAAAGCACGCATGGGAAATGGCTGCAAATTGGGTTCATTTCATCTGCTTCTCTTTCCCTTCTGATAAAGGGGCTGGCCTGTTATTCCAGAAGGTTCCTTAATATAACACTGAGATGTCTAGACTGATGGGGGCGGAGCATGTGTGACTTAGTGTCCCGCCCATGAGGTGCTCCACTGGCGGGGTTCCCAATGTAATTACGATAAGTATCAGTTGTAATTGCTTACTGAGCACACCGATTGGTAGATGTTAACCTGTGACAAGCAGACCTTGTTTTTTTTAAATAGATGGAGGGTAGACTTTAAAAAATAACGCACAAGATCAGAAATAAACAACGACATTCAGGCAGCAATCACGCACGCGTGTCTGTCGGATAGGCTCCAATAGTAGCCAAGCTATGCATCTTATGAACGGCTATAGCCTAGCTTCACCTAATTATTGTATCCATATAGTTTACATGACAACCAAAACATTTAGTAAGTAATCTGGGAGGATCCATAAGGTTTGGTGTGGTTTGGTGTTTAACACTATGTATGTGTGGTACCCAACACCCTGATGTCCGTGAGGTGGTCAAGGTGGGGTAACCAAGCATCCAACCAAATTCAGGCTCAGAGCTAACTGAAAGATACTCGTAATAGTCTCTAACTTATACGTAGAATCATGGGACCTAGAACCTTCCATCGACACAATCAATGTCAAAGTGAGTGTCGTCTGTCAGAAAATGACTGCACAAAGCGGACCTACTTTCTGTCTGGAAGGAAGAAGACTCTGCCCTTCTAAAAGAAGATCAAGACATGACTGGTTCTTGCCAGACAACACTTGGGCAAAGATTAAAAGTACTGGAATAATGTGTCCCTGACAGATGAGTCCAAAAAAAGTGGTTGTCAGGCCGCAGTTTGGTGAAAAACTAACCTCATAACAACCGTAAATCTTGGAGGCGGTGGCAGTATGGTTTGCCGCCTCAGGTTTTTGCCAAGTTGCTATCATCTACTATGAAATCAAAATATTGACACAAAGATTTTTTTTAGGAGAATTTGAGGCCATCTGACAGAAAGCTGCGGCTGAACCCAAAATGTAGCAACTGTACAGCGATCCAAAACACACAAGAAAACCTACATCAGGATGGCACACAAAGGCAAATTTGAAGGTTATGAAATGCCAATTCAAATCACAATGAGACGGTCGAGTGGAAGGAGATCCGGCGCTGAACTGTGGTTATAAAACATTCCCGTATTGGTTCGTCACAAAACAACAAACAATGGAGAGATGGCAACGGGGAACTGACGTGCATGTAGCATAAACAATGAACCTCACCAACAATGGGAAACAACAAAACTTTAAAAAAAGGACCTGCAATTAGAAGCAAAGCAGAGCAGCTGCCTCTTATTGGAAACAACCAATATGCAATATAGCCTTCCCTATATTCAGGTCCTGACAGTCCCCCCTCAAGGCGCAGGCACCCGGCTGGGCAGGACAGGGCGTCGCTGCTGGTGGAGGTTACAACACTAGAGTAGGATGTGACAATTCGGGTGGAGGCTGTGGCCTAGAGGCAAGAGCAGAGGGATACTCTACCCCGGAGGCAGGACAGGTCGCCTGGTCAGGCCAGCTCAGCTTGGTTCTGTGGTGGTTTATTGTTTGTCCTTCGTGCCCATCAGTTCTCGGTTGTTACCTCTCACGTAATGTTTTCATAATACAGCTGACGACTCCTGTCCTACATCACGACCATGACACCCAAATCGCATTAAAAGGCCGACAGTAATTCCTTGAATTTGACAAAGTTAACGCAGCTCTGTAAAGAAGAGTGGGCAAACATTTCTCCCAGTAGATGTGAGAGACTGATAAAAAATTTCCAATTTTTTTTTTGCAATGTATATATAATTCTTCACAGTGTCATTGTTGTATTAGTTTTTCTCTGATAAATAAAAAGTGACTAAAAGTGACTGTTACATATCCAGTTGTTGCACCATTTTTCAAAATGTAACTAAACATTTGACTATTACATGTCCATCTAAAAATGTAAAAAAGAAACAACTTTTCAGGGTATTGAAAAATACAGTTGTTACTGTTCTGGAGACACTTTAACTCCTCCTGTCATCGTGGTGTTGCTCCCGGGGTGCATCCTAAATGACGCCATACGCCCTATCTATTCCACTACCTTTAACCAGGACCCTATGATGATCTGTTATAAGCAGGTCACTCTATAGGGAACAGAATGGCCTTTGAGATGCTTCCTGTTTCTGGTCAACGCTTGCATCTAGCATAATCTGTGCTGGTTATCTCCAAATCCGAGTCCACCTTGGGATTTATCTCAAGTGCAAACCCCAGCAACAATCATGTTACATTATTCTTTTACTCAGGGGAACTAAACAGAGAATCAATCTGTAAACCTCTGAGCATTTACCCAAGTTCAGTTTTTACACTATATACTTCATACTTCATAAGAGAGACAGGGCGAGATGGATGGTTGATGACATCCTGGGTACCATGGCTCTGATTTCATCATTCCGTGAGTCCTCATGCCTTCTTCGCCATGGTGCCCGTGTCTCTGTAGCGAAAATGTTTCCTTTTTTAATGAGCTGACTGTCAGCTTTCTGTCAACTCTACTCTCCCAAGTACAGAGACACTAACAGCAACATGTACACACAATAGGCCAACACAAATCAATTCACGCACTACGTAGCCTGTCAGTAGAGAACACGTACAGTCAAATGCATTATGGGTAACCCGTAACTCATGCACCTAAACGAATGGGCTGCAGGCTCAGGAAAACAATAGTTTAGAAAACGATGTCGTCTTCTAACAGCCTTTTACTGTTTCTTCACTAATTAGAATAATATGTTTTTTGTCATTTGATCAGCCCAGGATAACACTGTTACTTCTACTCTGCTTGTGTAATTTATTAATTTATGATTTAGTCAACGTTGAATTGTCTTGTATATTATTCTCCCAGTCTTCCTCAGTCGTCTAGTAACTCCTAATGCATTGGAAAAATGGCAACCTTTTTGGAAAACAGTCTTTGGTCTTTTGGTGGATGAGGGGAGTATCTTCCTACTATGAAATTCGATCTTTCTGTGTCTAACCTTCTGTGTCACCTTGACAATCAGGATGTGGTGTATATCAATTAAATACATGAATCAGAAGTGTTCCCTAACCTGCATTCTTCTATAGTTTCCCCATAACACAGGTCTCTTTGGGAAAATCGATTTTATCTCAATAAAACCTGTGCGCATCAAGCGTAACTAAAAAAGCTGTGTTTTAATTCATTTATTTATCCGATCAGTTGACCAACACTGATGGCTTCTTCCCTATCCAGACAGATTCTCTGGTTTTCCATTGATTGTGATTAGTAATGATAGCAGGCTTGTGATATAGCACTGACCAGGGCAGGACCAAGCCTGGTCACTTGATCAAACACAGAGTGTTACACGTATCGTAACTGTTATTATTGTAAGTATTGGTTTGCAACTCGGCTATGGCGTTAGTTGATCAGTGTCCTCACACACTTTGCTTGGTGTGATTGCCAATCAGTCTGTGTTCTTGTTGACCTCTCAAGTGTGCGGAAAAGTTGTAGCAAAGAGACACGGCTTAAGAAACAAGTGGATGTGTTGACAGATAGGAAGCGGAGAAAAGCGGTTTACAAAAAAACACCAACGACTTCACTTTAAAATGAACGATTTATTTCACCTTTATTTAACCTGGTGCGCGACGATACATTGCTGCTTAATTTACTGCATTGGCTTTTATGATTTAGGTCCGTAGCCGAAAGGGAAGGCAGGGAATAATATAAAGCTAGAGACGAATTATAATGCAAGCCGTGACACCACAACAACAACGCAAACGCATCACCGCTCCATAAGATATTCAGTGTACTCGCATATTAGATCTATCTAAATGTTCTCATGCAGGGCGAGTGGCTCTCTCTTATCTGACCGGTGTGCTTTCTTTTCCAGTGGGTGCAGTGCCATGTCGTGCAGATGGACAGGCTGTGCCCCAAACCCGGTTCCCTATATACACAGAACCTCTATCAGGCAGATCCCATAGAGCGTCCATATGTCTCTGGCCCACTATACAGGCAATAGATCGCCATTTAGGAAGCAGCCATATGATGGGAAATGGATGGGTTGCTAACCCACAGGTGGGGCTTTATCAGCAGGCCTGCGGAGGAGCTGGAGTGAGGCTACATCCTCTTATGGTATGGCAGAGCGTGCCAGCTTCCTGCCAGTACACAGGGTCAGGCAGAGTGGTGCTCGGAGACGTGGGCTTTTACACAGCTCATAACGGGGGGTGTGCCTGGAGCAGATAGTTGCGTGGATGAGATGCTGCCGTCTGTAGTTTACGTGTGTGTGTCTGTCAGTGTGTGTGTGTGTGTGTGTGTGTGTGGGGTATGTGTAGGGGTGTCTGTCTGTCTGTGTGTGTGTGTGTGTGTGTGAGGGAGATGTTGGTGTGTAGGGTAGATGTGTGTATGTGTGTGTTTGGGAGAGAATTGTGTGTGTGGGAGGGAGATGTGTGTATGTGTGTGTGCGGGGGGGAGGGAGATGTGTGTATGTGTGTGTGGGGGGAAGATGTGTGTATTACGCTCAATATGCGTGACATAGTTTTCTATCTTAAAAACGGTAGGCTATTTTATTCAACTATTTCAATTGGGTCCAACAGACTGTGGTATAAAAAGTATTTAATCCAGTATATTGCTAATTGGCCAGCTCATAATAAAAAAAATACATTTCTCCATAACGTCCCTGGTGGTGAGGAAGGGATGGGTGTTGATTTCTGTTTTTGTTTGCTAATCTTTTTCTTTGTGTGTTTTCCCGGCTGTCCGTCTTAAGACAGAAATAGCGTTCATCTGTGTTTTTGTCAACTCATCTCTCTCTTAATGTTATCGAGTTAGTTATTTTCCTTGTACAATGAAAATGCTTTGCATTCTTTATACCCTAAGTTTTACTTCAAATAGACATGGATTTACATGGAAAACATAAAGGTAAACATTTGAATTAAAATGCAATTTGGCAATCTCAATATCTCTAGGGGAACTGCGACCTTTTATACACGTAGCACACCGCGCTGTCTGTAAACATATCCACTGAACCAATGCTTAATGAACATTTGAAGTTCTGTGTTCTAGGTTACAGCTTTTCTGATTGGTCGCTGGGACACCCAGTGATAAAAACAATCAGGAATGAGGGTTTACGCAGCAGTTTCACTGTAGTCTCACTGAGTCTTGTCTTACTGTGAGTGATTAGTGTGAGTGTTAACATATTAAAATAATTGCCTGAGACGACTAGCCATGTTTGGGCAGGACAGGACGCTATGTTGACCACACTGTATCCCTACAAAACCATGTTGCTGTTGTTCCATAAACAGAGTTCATCCGAACAATCGTTTGTTGTCTCCTAGATGTATCAAATGTGACCCTAAATAACATAAAAGCATACTTACGCCAGACTGCCTCACGTTGAGTTATTCACAGGTCACATCTGAACATCACATCGTCATGGTAACATTTTGACCTCTACTTATTCCACAGTCTGCTCTACCTCAGACCAAACCTCCTCGTTAGTCTACTCACCAACCAACCAAGCCATGCATGACGAACAAGGTGAGGTTAAGGAAGGAATATGAATGGTTGGAAACGCTCATATCGTAAGAGAAGTCTGTGAGATAAAGAGGATAAGGACAACATTCAGATAGCTATGATGAATGTGGTGACCTCTAGCAGTCTGGTCTGGAACACCAGTACCCCTCTGTATCTTTATCCAATAAAGCTTTTAAATAATAATAATAAATTACCTTTATATAGCGCTTTTCTTCCTGGGACCTCAAAGCGCTTTTACATGAAAGGGGGAATCTCCTCAACCACCACCAATGTGCAGCATCCACCTGGATGACGTGACGGCAGCCATATTGCGCCAGAACGCACACCAGCTTACTGGTGGAGAGGAGACGGTAATGATGAAGCCAATTAGTGTGTATATGGGGATGATTTGGTGGCCATGATGGACAGAGGACAAGGGGCAGATTTGGCCAGGATGCCAGGGTTACACCCCTACTCTTTATCGAAGGACATCCTGGGGTTTTTAATGACCTCAGAGAGTCAAGGCCTCGGTTTAACGTCTCATCCGAAGGACGGTGCTTTTTGACAGTATAGTGTCCCCGTCACTATAAACCAGACCATTCTGGCCTCACTAACACCTCTTCCAGCAGCAACCTGGTTTTTCCAGGAGGTCTCCCATCCAGGTACTGACCAGGCTCAGCCCTGCTTAGCTTCAGTGGGCAACCAGTGTTGGGCTATAGGGTGATATGGCTGCTGATTAAAATGCCCCCAACACATTAAATAAAAGATAAAACCATGGTGACACAATGAGGTCAATGACAAAAGACTGTATTTGAGAATTGCAAAACTACAACATATGGTGGGTAAAAGGTGAGTGACGGATCTGGAAATACTACCTAGTAGTTCTTATTGACGCAAGGTGATTTATAAGTCAGTCAGTTGACAGTCTCACGCAGACAGTTCTGTTAATCCTCAAATACAGCCAAGGACACAACCCTAACTTGGAAAATGGAGGCTTTCTGTTAGAACTCTAACTAAATGCTTCCAAGAAAAACCAAAACCATGCAGACCCAAACTCAATTCCACTATCAGCATCAGGCATAGCCAGCATACTTCGAAATCGCTGATAACTGCCATACTAGTATCTACAACTAATAACTGCCATACTAGTATCTACAACTAGTAACTTCCATACTAGTATCTACAACTAATAACTGCCATACTAGTATCTACAACTAATAACTGCCATACTAGTATCTACAACTAATAACTGCCATACTAGTATCTACAACTAATAACTGCCATACTAGTATCTACAACTAATAACTGCCATACTAGTATCTACAACTAGTAACTTCCATACTAGTATCTACAACTAATAACTGCCATACTAGTATCTACAACTAATAACTGCCATACTAGTATCTACAACTAATAACTGCCATACTAGTATCTACAACTAGTAACTTCCATACTAGTATCTACAACTAGTAACTGCCATACTAGTATCTACAACTAATAACTGCCATATCAGTATCTACAACTAATAACTGCCATACTAGTATCTACAACTAGTAACTGCCATACTAGTATCTACAACTAATAACTGCCATACTAGTATCTACAACTAATAACTGCCATACTAGTATCTACAACTAATAACTGCCATACTAGTATCTACAACTAATAACTGCCATACTAGTATCTACAACTAATAACTGCCATACTAGTATCTACAACTAATAACTGCCATACTAGTATCTACAACTTCCGGGCTCCTGGTGGAACATTTACGAGGTCCTGCGTCACATTGACCCGACGCTCATGACGACACAGCGTGACGTGTGTAGCGCGGAGGAAGTGCGATATGGTTCCACCCCCGTGAGCAGGTGTTTTAAAGCACAATGTTACCGATCGGAAAAGTCACTGGTGCACTGATGCTCTCTGGGTTGGGTTCAGGTTTGGTTTAGTTCCAGTTGCCCACATCTCACATCGTTCTCTTCCTGTTTTTCATTTTGAGCTTCTTTATTCTCCCATCCCCCTTCTTTTTATCTCTGCATGTCTCTCTTTTCTGTCTCTCTCTCTCTCTCTCTCCCTCCCTCTCCCTCTCACCCCCCTCACAGAGTCTCCATATAAAGCTGTGTGGTTGTGATGTGCTGGGCCGCTGAGTCATTCTGCATCGCACAAAGAACTTCTGTGCTCGGATTTTATTGTACAGCCGACGCTGAGCTGAGTGCATATATATATAAATGGATATTCAGGTCTTAACCCGCCGCCGCGGTGCCCATCGCCGTCACGGTGCAAGTTCCTCTGAGCCCGTCGCCCACGCCCGCCCCGGCCCCTGGTCTCCCGAGTCCGACGTAGCAGGGCGAAATAGCCGCTCGGCGAGCTAGACTCAAAAGAGTTGTGTCACAACCACCCGCTGGAACAGACAGAAAGACGGACAGACCTGCAGGGCGACAGACGGACGACTCAAATGAGTCACGTTGGCAGTGGATTGAATTCACTGAAGATGATTCATTATATGCAGTGAAAAGGATGGAGGGGGAAGTAGCCTTTAGCTTACTTGTGTGTGCGGCTCTCAGAACCAGGCGCGTCATTTTGATGGACCTGCGGGGACTACAGCCTCTTGTAAGGCAAAGTTTGTCCGGCTTTCGGAGCAACTCGCTTTGATTATAATTATTTATTTTTTTCAGATTTCACTGAGGGTCTGACCTGCCGCCCGGCGCCATGTTTAGGAACAGCCTGAAGATGCTGCTGACGGGTGGCAAGTCCAACCGCAAGAACCGCAACAGCAGCAGCGGTGAGTCCGACTGTTGACCTTTGACCTTGCGACTATATCTGCCGACTGTTAAGCGCCCAACGCGCCCACTCTGGTGTGAGCAGGTCCTTCCGCTTCGGGCACCACTAGCTCTCCGTTGGTGTTTATTAGGAGTGCTCCAAAATACCTGTCATCGACCTCATTGGTAACTTGTTGACAGACACCCAGAGGGTTCACAGAAACCCATCGAGATTACAGACAGCGGAATCCGTTTTGCAGACGTTTCCTTTTTCGTGTGAGAGTTCCCATTCAACGCAAGGCACATTAGCCCGCGCCCTCATGTTTTACGGACACACAGTGCTTTTTATTCCTGAGGTATACACATTTATGTGTGCTGGCTGTACAGCCAACGCCAATGACACTTGATGAAATCTTTAGCTACTCAGCCCTGAAGTTATGTGAATCAGAATCAGAATTGGGTTCATTTGTCTAGTCGCTTTACACAGCTGACCTCTAGCCGCAGCATTTAGGACACACATTTTGAGACATTTTAAGAAATACACAAAAATAACAAAAACACACCACACGAACAGTCAAGACACCCTGCCTAGTTGGCATATGTACTGGGTCAATATGGAATATCTAGTATGTATCTGTTTTGTGCAAAGGAGCAGTTTCTAGATGTGTGAGCAGATTGCCAAAAAAGAAGGAGCGATGGTTCAAGTGACAAATGGCCTCAGTGACCTGGCTTTGAACAGATTGTTGAGGGATGGCAGCTTACATCCAAAGGTCCGTTCCAGCGAGCGGATGATGCGTTGCAATCTGTCTTTTTCTTTGACAGCGGCTGCAGCGTACCAGACGGTGATGGAGGAGGTCAGGATGGACTCAATGATGGCTGTGTAGGTGTTAATCCTCATGGATGATAAGCTTTCTTACTGAGAGAGTCAGTAAGCAGCATATGTTCAGCTCCCACTTGAGGTCCTCCACTTGGAAGTGAAATGACGCCACTATGTTGACCAGGGAAGCCACCAGGACAATGGGACGAAGGTCAGCTGGTCTTCACCTAAAGTCCACTCTCATCTCAACCGTCTTTAGAGTATTAAGATCCAAGCTGTTGTGACTGCAGGACCAGGACCTCCCTGTAGGCGGTCTCAAAGAGGGGTGACTGGAGGTGCAGTTGTTTGTGTACAGAGAGAAGAGGAGACAGGACACAACCTTGAGGAGAGCCAGTGCTGATGGTCAGAGGGTCTGACAGGTGCTTTTCCCACACCTCACCTGCTGCCTCCTGTTGGACATGATGTCTGTGAACCATTTGCATGTTGACACGGGCACTCCCATGGTTGAGAGATTTTCCTGGAGAAGGACTGGGATTATGTTGTTGAAAGCAGAACTGAAGTCCACAAACAGGATTCTGGCGTGGGTTCCCGGGGACTCAAATTGCTGTAGAATGAAGTGGAGAGCCATGTTGATCGTGTCGTCCACAGACCTGTTGGCTCTGTAGGCTAACTGCAATGACAAGGAGATATGCAGTAGCAGTTGCTCCTGTTTGAATGGAATAACTCTGGGGTTTATTGACAGGCAGTATTACAGCCGCCCTCTTTAACAGTTCCCCTAGGCATGCTGGGCTAACTCCCAACCGGTCCCCTTTCCCCTCGTTGGGGAACTACCTCCGACCGGTGCCTATGAACAAAAGTAATTCAGTGAATAGGGGCTAGGGTTCCATTTTGGACTCTGACAGGGTCTTTATAACAGATGGGGAATGTGCCAGCTAAGGGCTTTTGATCGTTCCGCCACTGCGATTTTGTGCAGATAAATTAATCATGCTGTGCCCTGGATGTGAATAACGACTTAAACTCTGAACACAATATCTCGATTGTCAACTCGTCAACCCGCCATATTTGACCTCATATCTGGAGCGCCTTCCGGACGTGTTTGTGTGTTCAAACACCCGATGTTAAGGTGTGGATGGTGGTCGTGCAGAAACTACGGAGTGGGTTTTCAGCCTTGCAGTACGGAGCCGCCATACAGGAGTCTGTCTCAGGGGCTGCATTATGGACTGGGTGCGTCACAAATGGCACACTCTCCTAGGCAGTGCACTGCTTAGACCCGTGTCCGTGGGGCTCTGGTCAGAAGCGATGCACCATCTAGGGTGAGTATGGGGACATTTGGGACACGGTCACAATGTGTTTTTGAACAGTGTTATTTCACCAGGGGAGGTGATGTGGGTGGGACGTCCTCCACAGAGAGCTTGTATTCCTCCTGCGTCTCCTCTTCAGTCTCCAGGGGGGAGGTGATGTGAGTGGGACGTCCTCCACAGAGATCTTGTATTCCTCCTGCGTCTCCTCTCCAGTCTCCGGGGCAGAGGGATGTGGGTCACACATGCACAGAGAGATAGTACGACCGACCGACAGTAGGGGAGGATCAGTTCTTCAAACCAATGGTCTGGTTTGTATTGAGGTTTCGGGGCCATTGTTTGGTTCTATTTAGGTACGGTGGGAAAAAATGAAAGGGCGACACTTTGTTGTAGTGAACAGAATTTATGCCAAACTAACCCAGGGCTGGGCCATATAACGGCGGAGAGAGCGCGAAGAGGAGGAGACCACAAACTCTGTCTTTACTCACAACCACAATAACTCATACACGGCTCATACGTTGTTCATTCCCCCTTTAAGCAATGACAACAACTAAAGGGCACTTTCGAGACAACGCCGTGATGACAGTGACAAATCTGTGAATCTACTTGGGTGGCACAGCCAAAGCCTGGACTCTGTTTCATATCTGTGTGGAGTCCTAAAGTTCACAGTTCACTGACGAATCCCCATCCAATCTGACAGAGCTTGGGAGGATATACCAGGAAGAATAGGAGAAACTGTCCAAGTCCAGGGATTTATAGGTCATAGAGGCGTACCCTAGAAGACTCAAAGCTGTCATTACTGCCAAATATGCTTCCCTAACCTTCACACTAACAATTATTCTTACCTAAACCTAATCTTAACCAAAGCAAGCATTTACTTTGCGTTTGTTCGTTTTATTTATAATAAATTATAATTTTAAGTTTACGTAAGTATAACACAACACAAGTGCTGAAAAGATTAAGGGGTCAGAATACTTTCCGAAGGCACGGTGTAATATATGAAATATCGGTGTGAATAAATATCCCCTTGCTCCACTGTAAGACAGATGATTAGTCCCGCCTCCCAAGGATTGTCCAAGGACTGTCATAACAGCCTATAACAGGAGACAGTAAATCAGTACTTGGAGACGAACAGGGCTGAAATGACTACTCCTCCTGGAAGTGCTGTAGTGTGACCGGTGACACACACACACCAGTGACATGTCTGTCCTAACCTCTCCAAACATTGAGTTTTGTCAATAACCGGTGCTGTGTATTCGTGGCCCATTTTAGAAGCAAGCCCCGTCCAGTAGAATAATTTCACCGTTACGCCACTGTTCCAACTCTTTAGCCCCTCCATCTGGAGAGCTGCTGGGTTTACATTTAGACACTCTCCAGGTGTTATGCGGAGCTACTTACAGCAAAGCATCCTTTTTAAAGTACTTTGGTATTTCTGCCCCCATATTAATCCATTCGTTGTATTTACCTCTGTAACCCTAAGGGGGCGCCATAGAACTGCCGAGGGGGACATGACATGAGGTAAAATAACGAATAAAAATAACAATTTCTTATAGCTGTTTTACTCAATTAATAATCGACCAAAAAATACACATTGCCTTGCAAAAGTATTCAAACCACTGACCAATTCTATTATATTTCTGAATTACACATGGTACATTAGATATTTTATACAAAATCATTTAAATCTGCTTGTATCAAATAAATTGACTATTTGAATGAATAGATAACTGGGAAAAAACTATATGATGAGCCGGGGTAACTCTTGAGGATGACATGGGTATTATCTTGTCAAACATCTTCTTATCACGCCTTGACCATGTTTCCGGAAGGCAGGATTGATACTCACACTGAGTGAAATAACATTCTTTATTCACAACGAAAAGCCAAACAATAATTGTTTTGTTTCGAGAATGTATACTCCGATACTGTAGGGTGATGGCACTGGCCACAAGCAATTTGATTTTAGGAAACACATCGAATACTTTTAATCAAAAATATTAACTGGTAACGGCTATGATCTTGGTGGGTTGTGGAATAGTTTCTTGGACACAGACGGGTCTTGGAGGAAAACATTTTCAAACAACTGTTTGGTTTAAGTGCAGGTAGCTTTGATTGTGGACACACTAAGCCCCGACCACACACACACACACACACACACACACACACAATGCTGGATGTGCCAGGCTTGACTTAGAACATCTTAACAACCCTTTTCTATATGCCAGTAAAACAGCGCGTTGCCACCTGTAATTCCTTTGCAATCAGCCCGTTCCACTCAGCACTGCTCCAGAAGAAAAGGCACTGTGCTGAAGTCTTCAAATGGTGGCTGCCTGTGTGTTTGTGTGTCTCTGTGTGTGTGTCTCTGTGTGTGTGTGTGTGCATTCTGTTGAGTTCTAAGTAATAATGGAAAACAACAGCAAGTCTGCCTGTCTCACAGACACCACTGTCACAACATTATGGCTTCACCCAGGCAGTCAATACGGTCAATATTGACTATTCACAGTCGAATAACGGCAAACTAGTACAAACCCTAGTCCATGCGTCTGTTAACTCTGAGACGAGGGCTGCCAGGACATGTCAATAGCCGGCTATAATCAAATCTATCAGCACGCCATAAGAATTGCAGATGCCAGATCTCTCCTCTCCTCTGTCTGCACAATACACAATCAGGCTGCGTTCAAGATGCGTTATCTGAACTGATTATCCACTTCACTGGACACAAATAGTTTAATCAGATCTCATTAAGAGACAAGCGGTCGCCTTATCACGGGGGCGCCGTGTCGTCTTCAGACCTCGATGAGCTTCGAATGACCCCCCCCGCGATTGTTAAGTCAGATTCCAGTATTGATATGGCGACGGGTTATACGATTAACGAATTATCGGATCATTCGTGACTCATACGTTGGTAATGCAACACCGTTTAGGGAAATGAGACGATGCGTAGGCGGTGCATTTTGAGTGGCGCGCCGGTGGGCCAATGGGAACGTCGACACAGGCTGGGCGGTCTACCAATGTCCCCGCTGGTTGTAGAACACAGCAGATGGTCAGACAGTCTCACGCTCCGTCAACAGAGGAGCGACGATGTTCTGAGTCGTTGACGGACGCCCGGAACGTCGGTCCCGGCCGTGCCACCGGCCTGCGGGATGGACGGACACTCGGACGGGCATTTGTGGAATGTCTGTCTTGTGATGAAACGCCCAGACCGCTCCTAACCAGATGTGCCGAGGGTGCCAGCTGCATATCGCGTTTCCTCCCTAATTAGGGGGTCCACATTGACGTGTGATTTCTCACAGCCACGGAGGAAATGTTTAATTAGTTATCAGTAGCTTTGCAAAGAGTTGTCAAAAACTGTATACACCCTGGGAAGTGATGGAGGAACACCAGGGCATATCAATACTAGAGTGTATAGACCACAGGAAGTGATGGAGGAACACCAGTCTATATCAATACTAGAGTGTATAGACCCCAGGAAGTGATGGAGGAACACCAGTGTATATCAATACTAGAGTGTATAGACCACAGGAAGTGATGGAGGAACACCAGTGTATATCAATACTAGAGTGTATAGACCCCAGGAAGTGATGGAGGAACACCAGTGTATATCAATACTAGAGTGTATAGACCACAGGAAGTGATGGAGGAACACCAGTGTATATCAATACTAGAGTGTATAGACCCCAGGAAGTGATGGAGGAACACCAGTGTATATCAATACTAGAGTGTATAGACCACAGGAAGTGATGGAGGAACACCAGTGTATATCAATACTAGAGTGTATAGACCACAGGAAGTGATGGAGGAACACCAGTCTATATCAATACTAGAGTGTATAGACCCCAGGAAGTGATGGAGGAACACCAGTCTATATTCATACTAGAGTGTATAGACTCCAGGAAGTGATGGAGGAACACCAGTCTATATTCATACTAGAGTGTATAGACTCCAGGAAGTGATGGAGGAACACCAGTCTATATCAATACTAGAGTGTATAGACCACAGGAAGTGATGGAGGAACACCAGTGTATATCAATACTAGAGTGTATAGACCCCAGGAAGTGATGGAGGAACACCAGTCTATATCAATATTAGAGTGTATAGACCCCAGGAAGTCATGGAGGAACACCAGTGTATATCAATACTAGAGTGTATAGACCCCAGGAAGTCATGGAGGAACACCAGTCTATATCAATACTAGAGTGTATAGACCCCAGGAAGTGATGGAGGAACACCAGTCTATATCAATACTAGAGTGTATAGACCACAGGAAGTGATGGAGGAACACCAGTCTATATCAATACTAGAGTGTATAGACTCCAGGAAGTGATGGAGGAACACCAGTCTATATTATTACTAGAGTGTATAGATCACAGGAAGTGATGGAGGAACACCAGTCTATATTCATACTAGAGTGTATAGACTCCAGGAAGTGATGGAGGAACACCAGTCTATATCAATACTAGAGTGCATAGACCACAGGAAGTGATGGAGGAACACCAGTCTATATCAATACTAGAGTGTATAGACCCCAGGAAGTGATGGAGAAACACCAGTCTATATCAATACTAGAGTGTATAGACCACAGGAAGTGATGGAGGAACACCAGTCTATATCAATACTAGAGTGTATAGACCCCAGGAAGTGATGGAGGAACACCAGTGTATATCAATACTAGAGTGTATAGACCACAGGAAGTGATGGAGGAACACCAGTCTATATCAATACTAGAGTGTATAGACCCCAGGAAGTGATGGAGGAACACCAGTCTATATCAATACTAGAGTGGAATGTTAATGCTGTTTTCTACCTCCATACATCTTTTTTAAAGTACCTTGATAACTGTCCCTTTCTCGCTTGGCTGACGGTTTAACAATATACAGTTAAATGTATGAATCTGCAGTGGGGTTCAGTTTCTGTCTGCATATAGCGTTGCACTATTCTTCCCCAACGAAAGCCCACGCCAAATAACCCGGGCAGGTTATAACTGAGAGGTTATAACTGAGTGATTGGGCCGTCAGAGACAACTGGATGCTTTGTAGATTGATGTAATACATGCCAGGGAGTCAGGAAGAGCTCCTGCAAATCAACGGGAGAGTTGCCATTGGCTGCTCTCCAGTAGATGCTTGATTTCCCGGCTCCCGATTGGCCCGCGCCGCGCACAGTGCGTGTACTAAATGCTCACTTTGTTGGATCGGAGCCCGATGGGGGGATAGGGTGCCGTTTGGGACGATGTCACGGTGAAGTCTGCTTCCTTCCTGCATTAATGAACTGATTAAATATGAATGGAGGGATGTGGGTGGAGCCACCGCCGCTGACACTGTGTGATCTAGGACACATTAGGAGTTCTCTCATGAAGACCACTTCAAATCCACCGGGTGCTTTTTTAACATTCACTTAAAAACCTGCTTTATCTCATGATGGACGTTATTTCAGGGTTCGTTTGGGAGGAAACCTCCTGAAAATCCCTTGAGAAATACCGTTAAAATGCAATGAAGTAATTTCGTTGCTTAGCTCCTTTGGGCCACTCGAAAACGAGCTGTGGGTGTAAAGTTCAGATTTGCACTTTTATACGGACATATGACACTCGGACTCTTGTTTCCACTCCTGTTCACATCATCTGATTTTGTCTGGAAGAGACCCAGCAGAATTTGGATTCATCAATCATCAGTCCGTGTCTCCGTTACAAAAAAGCTCCGTTACTGTTGTGTTGTTTCAAATGTCTTACTGTCACCGTTTATTTAGTGTTCTTTTTTATTTAACCTTTATTTGAATTCTCATGTGCAACGGCGACCTGGCCGGGATGAAGCGAAACCGCGCAAGACAACATACAGTTGTACAGATCAATACACAGAAAACGAGTGCAAATAGCAGTGGGATTTTACATGCAAATACAGGTATAAGTTGGTCGGTTGAGCGGCATTGATATGACAATAACAAACAATATAAAAATATAGTTTATATGCAGAATGTAAAAGTTCAAGTGTATCTAGCAGGATGGTCGTTAGTGTGCGCAAATTGTACGCCCGTGATGTTGGGAGGAAGAACATTTGAGCACGCCTGAGCACAAATTCTAGTACATAATTTTTCCTCTCTTTGAAGAGAATGAGTTTCCATTTTGGAGGCAGCCCCTGTCAGAGGGCAGTTGCCCCGGGTGACACAAGGCGGTTGCCCCGGGTTACACGATGCATTATTCATGAGGTCGTCCCATGTGATGACCGCAGCATGTACATTAAGCTGCCGTGTAAAAAGCCTCTCAACGGAAAAACGACTGTTATCTAAAGTGCTCTACCGTTGACCACGGCCCAGATCGAAAGAAGTGCGCTCTGTAGGGAGAGAGACGCATTTAGGACAGAGCCACGGGGTAACGTAGCAAGCGGAGCGCGGTGATGTATTCATTCTCAGTAGGGCGCAGCTGCTTTGGATAGGGACACATATCGAGCTGGGACATGTCTCGTTTGGCCACCCCACTGTACCTTCCCCCAGGCTGGACCAATGCCCGTTGTTATGCTTTCGCTCCGGCACAAATCACCCCCTATTCCGATGTGGTGCACTTTTTTGTTTGGCCAGGCTCAGTAAGAGTGTGCTCAGTGGACACTTGTCAGCTGCTTTCTGAAGCTGGTCTTGTGGCTCCATTCTTTTGGTGTCCAGAGCAAATAACGAGACTAGCTTTGTTTTCCTGTTGACACACAACATATTTTTTTTGGTCTTCTGAGTTGCTTCATAATATAAACAACGCAGGTCTTTTTTTCTGGGGATTTTATATTTTCATGCATGGCATTTCGCTACGGCTACATCAATAGAAATCTGTCTGACCTAGTGGTGTGAATCATAATGTTAAGTTGTTGTTAAGGGATAACTCGCATTGCAACCCATTTTAAAATGTCCAAACCGGTTTGGCTGGGTAGAGTGAGTACTGCTGGATGTGGTGTGACAGGCTGGTGGAGTGAGTACTGCTGGATGTGGTGTGACAGGCTGGTGGAGTGAGTACTGCTGGATGTGGTGTGACAGGCTGGTGGAGTGAGTACTGCTGGATGTGGTGTGACAGGCTGGTGGAGTGAGTACTGCTGGATGTGGTGTGACAGGCTGGTGGAGTGAGTACTGCTGGATGTGGTCTGACAGGCTGGTAGAGTGAGTACTGCTGGATGTGGTCTGACAGGCTGGTAGAGTGAGTACTGCTGGATGTGGTCTGACAGGCTGGTAGAGTGAGTACTGCTGGATGTGGTCTGACAGGCTGGTAGAGTGAGTACTGCTGGATGTGGTCTGACAGGCTGGTAGAGTGAGTACTGCTGGATGTGGTGTGACAGGCTGGTGGAGTGAGTACTGCTGGATGTGGTGTGACAGGCTGGTGGAGTGAGTACTGCTGGATGTGGTCTGACAGGCTGGTAGAGTGAGTACTGCTGGATGTGGTCTGACAGGCTGGTAGAGTGAGTACTGCTGGATGTGGTCTGACAGGCTGGTAGAGTGAGTACTGCTGGATGTGGTCTGACAGGCTGGTAGAGTGAGTACTGCTGGTTTCTGTGGGTCTGTAATGTTCTAGTTGTTAGAGTGCAGTGGGCCGTCTGTGTGGGGTACCACAGCACTGCCCTCACCACTTCCTGGCCTCTCTCCTCCTACTCCATCACGCCATCTTTCCTCCGTGTCTGTGCTCTGTTCTTGTTACCTGTTATTTTCTCTCTCTCCTTCTATATCTCTTCATCTCTCTCTCTCTCTCTCTCTCTCTCTCTCTCTCTGGGTCCTGTTTACACACTGATTCGAGGTCTTTCAGGTGTTCTTAGCCTTCTCTGTGTGTGTGTGTGTGTAATATAGAGCAGTCAGATAGTCACAGTGACATGACTATCACATTCTCATAACCCCAGAACTCTGATACAACTATTGCTGGGTCACTGGAGTATCATAAAGGGTTTCTCATCCACCATCTGCCCAGTAATATTGTCCGGTTATGGTTGTTTGGTTGGTTTTCTCAGATAAGGAAATCATTATATTCTCGTAACGTTCCGCGTAATTGTTACATCTTACAATCCTTTGGCTAATTCTGATCAGATCATTTGGTCATATACTGAAACTAGCTGACCAACAGGAAGGGATCGGCTAACCAGGACGTGTCAGCATACTTCAGAACAGATGTGCGCAAAATACAGAAAATAGACGATCGTTATTCGCCATTGTCCAAACCTTTACTAATATAAAACAGTGTGTCTAGATCACGGATCTGTATGGAAAGGTCATTGGTACTGAAGGGATAAGGAATTCTGCCCTGACGGAGAGCGAGAGAGGAGGAGAGAGAGGAGGAGAGAGAGGAGGAGAGAGGAGGAGGAGAGAGGAGGAGGAGAGAGAGAGGAGGAGAGGAGGAGGAGAGAGAGGGAGGAGAGAGGAGGAGAGAGGAGGAGGAGAGAGAGGAGGAGGAGAGAGGAGGAGGAGAGAGAGGAGGAGAGAGGAGAGAGGAGGAGGAGAGAGAGGAGGAGAGAGGAGGAGAGAGGAGGATGAGAGAGGAGGAGAGAGAGGAGGAGAGAGAGGAGGAGAGAGAGAGAGGAGGAGTAGAGAGAGGAGGAGAGAGAGGGGGAGTAGAGAGGAGGAGAGAGAGAGGAGGAGAGAGAGGAGGAGAGAGAGAGGAGGAGAGAGAGGAGGAGAGAGGAGGAGAGAGAGGAAGAGGGGAGGAGGATGATGAGAGGAGAGAGGAGGAGTTATTGCTGCTAGCGAGGAGGGAAGAAAGTGCCAGTGTGTGTGTGAGTTCACATGCTGACACCTGGTGCTTTCCTTCCTCACTGTTGGGAGCTCTCTGTCTGGGCCACGTTAAGTCCCCTTCTCTCTCTCTCTCTCTCTCTCTCTCTCTCTCTCTCCCTCTCCCCTCTCTCCGTTTCCCTCTCTCTCCCTCTCTCATTCCTACCTCCATTCGCTCCTCTCTTCTCTACCGTTTCATCATCCCTTCCCTCTCTGTATCCCTCAATCTTCCCTTTGTATTGGATCTGCCTTAAATTGCCGCGGGATTATCCGAACGCCTGGGAACGCCGAGACGACGGACTGGCAGAGGTGAGCGGGATACGGGGAGCGCTGGGAGCCTGGAGGGTCGGGTCGGGTGGAGAACGGGGTAGACGCTGTTCAGGAAATGTGTAGTTGGTTTCGTAACAGCTGGCGGTAGTTCATATGGAACGGCGGGCTCCACAGTCAACCAATAGAAATTAATTCATTGTTTCAGGACGATTGATGCGTGCTGATTCGCCGGTGCAAACCCGCCGTTGTGTTTTGATGGTTGACGGGTTCATCGCTGGTAGAGAAATCCTCTATTCACTCGCCTGTGTTCTTGCGTGTTTGTTTCCCCTGTGTTAGCGGACGTGTTTTTTCCTGGTTCTCTGTTGACGTGGTTCTGTGCAGGTTCCCGTTATGTAGTTATTGGCTCAGATATGTGGCCTCGACACCAATCTTGTTCTACGTCACGCCACTATAAAGGGTGTGTGTGCGTGTGTGTGATTCTATCTTTGAACATCATTAATCAGCACCCACACTGTTCCTCCACCATCCAGCGTTTTGACTGCCTCACCTAACCCACCACGATCCACCACACGTTCTCTACGTTCTCCTCTCTTCCGCCCTTTCTCTTTCCTCTCCTTTCTCCTCTCCGTCTTGGAGAAAGGGAAGAGAGGAAGAGAGACCAGCAGACAGCCAGGGGAGTTCGCTGTTCTAACTCTGCGTTGGTTTATTTGTGTTCTCCCTGTGTTCCCCGATCCCATCCATACACCTCCTGCGCTCCTCCCTCCCTCCCCCTCCCCTTTACTCTCTCTGTCTGTGCAGGTCCCGTACTCTGTCTCAGTCTGCCTTCCCCCTTCCCCCCCTCTCGCACCAGTCCCGTAACTCGCCGGCTAATCTTTCCACGTTCACCCCATTCTGTCTTTGCCGCGCCCATTTTTTCTACCCTGTCATTCACTCTCATCCACTCATCCTCTCTCATCCGCTCTCATCCCTCTCTCCTCCTCTCTCATTCCTCTCTCCTCCGCTCTCATCCGTTCTTATCCTCTCTCCTCCTCTCTCATCCGCTCTCATCTTCTCTCATCGGCTCTCATCCTCTATCATCCGCTCTCCTCCTCTATCATCCGCTCTCATCCTCTCTCATCCGCTCTCATCCCTCTCTCCTCCTCTCTCATTCCTCTCTCCTCCGCTCTCATCCGTTCTTATCCTCTCTCCTCCTCTCTCATCCGCTCTCATCCTCTCTCCTCCGCTCTCATCCTCTCTCCTCCGCTCTCATCCTCTCTCATCCGCTCTCCTCCGCTCTCCTCCTCTATCATCCGCTCTCATCCTCTCTCCTCCGCTCTCATCCTCTATCATCCGCTCTCATCCTCTCTCATCCGCTCTCATCCCTCTCTCCTCCTCTCTCATTCCTCTCTCCTCCGCTCTCATCCGTTCTTATCCTCTCTCCTCCTCTATCATCCGCTCTCATCCTCTCTCATCCGCTCTCATCCGCTCTCATCCGCTCTCATCAGCTCTCATCCTCTCCTGACCCTTTGCATTATGCATGACCCCGCCCTCCCTGGGCCGTGTCAGCGTGCAAGTGTGGTTGTAGGGGCTGTTTGCACATCTCGATAAAGAGGCGAGCCACAGACGATGTCCACGCGAACGTGCCCACAGCTGTCACAGCTGGCAGCACTCGAGTAATCAAGTCAAGCTAATTGGTTAAAGAACGCTCGGAGACGATCTCAATTGCCCACTCCACGTCTTCTCCTCTCTCCTCACGTCTCCTCAAACCCGTTGGGGGAGAAGGTCACAGGGGACGGATCTCGTCCGATGGGTTTTGAGTTGGAGACAACGACGCGGGAATGCGAGGATTGTACAAATAAAATCCTCGATCTACTGCACGCCGACGTCAAACTAAACCCCCAAGACGAGCCTGCTCGCGTGCCTGGAAACCAGGTCAAATCAATTTGTTTAATTTACCTTTTGATGCTGTGGAATTTTGCCCTTAGCCAACACCCCCACAACACCACCGACCCGGCCCCGAGCCCCTCTTCCCAGAACCCCCATCCACCCTGTGGCCCCACCTCCCACAGAGCCCCCACTCATTGGATGTGGAGCACTGGTGTAGTTTCACTTGGACACAACCTTATCACAATCCTCACCTCGAAATATACGTGAAAGCATTTGGAATATGCCGACTATATATTTCATACCGGGTCCATGAATACTCAGTCGTAGTTCTCGATGAGTGGACGGCTGCCACGTTTTGGGTCTCCCTGTTCAGAACCAGCGTGATGTTGACATAATTGTGACTGTCCACACATTGGAGCGTGCTTGAGTCCGGACCAGACACACACACACGCGCGCACACGTTCCGTTCTCCAGCCCAGCCCCACCACATCCTCCTTTCAGATTAACGTTGCTGTAATTGCCACATCATGGCATCGCGCGTGTCACCCAGATCGTCCTTCTTCACTGGGTTGTAGGAATTGTTCCGGTAGCCACATCAAGTGTGTGTTCTACATATTACATTATTCAACCCTTCTTGTTTGCAGTTGTCTCTCTACTGCCCGCAACCGAGGTTTTGAGATGTTAGGTCTCCGTGTCCACCCCCGTGTGTGTGGGTGTGTGTGTGTGTGTGGCATCTATTGTCAGAGTGATGTAGAGGACAGACGGTGAGAGTGATTGCATTGGTCTGGGTGAACAGAGGACAGTAATGAGTGTGAGAGTGGAAGGCACGGCAACAAGGACCAACTCTTTATTTCTCTCTTCCTCCTTCCCTGTTTCTCTTCCCTCTCTCTTCGCTCTGTACATCGCTGTCTCTCTTTCCAACCCACGTGTCTCTCTATCGCCCCCCCACACTTCTCTCACTTTTTACCCTCCTGTGTTTCAATATTTTTTTCCACATTCACTCCTCACTCTGCTCCCTTACTGTCTCTCCCTCTCCCCTCCCTCCCTCTCTCCCTCCCTCCCTCTCTCCTCCCTCCTCTCTCCTCCCCATCCCCCATCCTCTCTGGACTAATGGTTGCCCCCTGCTGTTTGAAACCGCTGGACTAAAATTGGAATTGAAGAACCCGAAACGGCTCCTGTCAGATCTCCCGTCAAATTACGCCTCTCCTCCTGGGATTGGCTTTTGTCGCCGAAGCTATTTAGTTTCCGCGCGGACGGGCCTTTGTGTTGTGATGTTGTTATTCGGGAACAGGTTTCCGACGCAGCGAGGAAGCCGCATCGCCGTGACACCCACACATCGATGATGAAGTGTTTTTGCCCCCGCATAACCCCTCGCGTTTATCATTGATTGTCCCGTTCCAGAGCCATATCCACTTGATCGCTGTCTGTGTTGATAGATGACTCGCAGCCTCCCGTATTAAATGTCTGGTTTTACCACACTTGTGAGCGCCTGACATGACTCCAAGGTCGCGTACCGGCCTCTGTACTGGGCGGCAATTTAGACGGATGTTTCGGTGTTATTTAAGAAACGCAGTGTGATTCGGGGCGTGACCTTCCTCCGTGTATCTTTCTGTCAGAACCAGGACTTTTGGTCATCTATTCCCCTAGTGTAGTTAACACGGTGAATAGTGGAGATTGGACATGTGCCTCTGTGGGAGGGGACTCCTGTCTCCGACTCCTCACTGAAGGTCAGAGACTCCGAGGTGACCTGGCACTTTCGGAGAGAAAGACGCAGAAAAACGCAGAGGAGAGAAAGATTCTGAAAAGGGGAGGGAGATGAAAAGGGAATAATCGATGTAAGGGAAAGGAGGTCTAGTGAGTAGAGGTAATGGTAGTATTTTGGATGATTGTAGGTAGCCTTGCGTGAAAGCAAGGTACTTTATAAATAAAACTCATTCGAGATATTATTTTTCTGCTTCATCTCGGTCGGCTCGCTGCTGCTTCCTCTTGATGCATGAAATATGGATTCCAGCTAAAAGGCTTCGGGTCCTCAAGTGATGTCGATCAGAAAAAATGCCCCTAGGCCGAACAGGAGCTCTTTCTCTCTCTCTCTCTCTCTCTCTCTCTCTCTCTCTCTCTCTCTCTCTCTCTTTTCACTCTCTTTGATGAGAAGAACCAAGGGTCCAGGGAGAGTCACTGGCAGACGCTAACTACATTGTTTTTCCATTGTATTTATAGTGGTGCTTTCGTGTGCCGAGGTATAGCGTGATGCGAACGTCTCAGGCTGCTGGTTGGTTGGGTCTCTGTGATTCAAGCTCTCCCACTCAATACCGCTGTGTACCTTTTTATAGAGACACCGTTCTAGCGTGCGGGTGGGAGGGCCCTTTGCTTCTGTCTCTCCACCTTCTCCACACAGATACATAAATATACACCGTCGTTCAGAAGTTTGAGGTCACTTAGATATTGCCTTGTTTTTTGTTCGTTAGCGTAACATGAAGTTGATGGGAAATGCAGTGTAGACATTTGTAATGTTGTACATTACTGTTGTAGCTAAAACTGGCGGATTTTCAATGGAATGTCTTCATAGACCTGTTATTAGCAACCGTCAGTCCTGTGTTCCAATGGCACGTTTTGTTTGCTATAAGTTTAAAAGGCTAAGTGTTGCGCATCGTCAGAAAACCCTTTTGAAATGATGTTAGCACAGCTAAAAAACTGTGATGTTGGAGCATCAGCAATTGTGGATTCGATTACAGGCTCAAAGTGTTCATAAATATAAAACTTTCTTCTGAAACTCACCAGCTTATTCTTGTTCCGAGAAATGATTTGTGAGAAATTGCCAAGGAACTGAAGATATTGTGCAAGGCTGGCTATTAAGCGAGATGGCACACCGCCAACTTGCTCCACTCGAAAATCTCTCAATCTCCTGGCGAGCTGTCACTGAGCTCTCTTTAGTGTGCACACCGCCGGCTAGGAGTGTGTCTTCCTAAACATCAGTGTCTGCAACTATAAAATGTTTTTATTATTTGTGACTCAACCACAATAATGGCAGCAAACATGACGAAAAAGTATGGCACATACACCAAAGCAGCTTTCAAAAATAATCCACACTAGTGGAGTCAAAACCTCTACTTAAGTATTCTCCCCATTTAGCGGCCATACAGAGCAGCTGCCACTAATTGGGGACAATACCTGCTGTCATGTACCACTACACCCTCTAGGGCAACCGTCTCCTAGAGGCCTACTAATTCCCAGGGCCTGACGCCCATCAAGCCAATCCAACCTGTGTGAGGTGCTTCAGGAAGCACATGGTGAAATTTCTTTAGATTACCTCAAGAAATTGACAAACTAGATGACTAAAGGTCTGCAAGGCTGTATTTGCTGCAAAGGGAGGGTTCAGCTCTGACTGGGGGATCCAGAGGCGTTCCCATGCTGGACGTGCCAGGATCACCTATCCTAAGGAGGTGCCCAGGGGGCATTTCCGAACCACCTCAACCGGCTCCTTTCTATTCGAAGTAGCAGGGCCTCTAAACCAAGTTCCTCAGGGATGACTAAGCTTCACATCCTATCTCTATGGAAGAGGACTGCCACCATGCAGAAAAAATTTTTTTGGCGTACACGCAATCTCGTTCTTCCGGTCATCACCCAGCCTTCATGGGTAGGAACAAAGATTGACCGGTAGACCGAGAGCTTTGCCTTCTGGCTCAGCTCTCTTTTCGTCACAACGGTGCGGTAAAGCGAATGCAACACTGCCGAGAACCCGGACACAGCTCTTACTTTGAGCGTAGCACGTAGCACCTCCCACAGTATCTCCCGGGGGATCTGGTCATATGCTTCCTCCAGATCCACAAAACACATGTAGACTGGATGGGCATACTCCCAGGCACCCTCCAGGATCCTTGCTTGAGTAAAGAGCTGGTCCGTGGTTCCTCCTTTCCGGCCCTTTGGAGTCGACTTTACCAGGGAGGCTACCCTGTAATTGGCACACACTCTCAGGTCTCCCTTGAACAGGGGACCAGCACCCCGATCTGCCACTCCTTTGGCACTGTCCCAGACTCCCATGTAATGTTGAAGAGAAGTGTCAACCAAGACAGCCGCTTTGAGCATTTCTGGACGGATCTCATCAGTCTCCTGGGCTTTGCCACTGGGGAGTTGTTTGACTACCTCAGTGACCTCCCCCAGGGAAATTGACAAAGCCCCTCCATCAGCCTCCATCACTGCCTATATAATAGGGGGTGTGTAAGTCAAAATGCTCCTTCCACCGCCGATTGCTTCCTCAGTTGCGGTCAACAGTGTCCCATTCATACTGTACACAGCTTGGATGGATCCCTGTGTCCCCCTTCTGAGGTACCGTACAGTTTTCCAGAAGCACCTTGGTGCCAACCGAAAGTCCTTCTCCATAGCCTCTCCGAAACTTCTCCCAGACCCGCTGCTTTGCCTCTACCACTGCCGAGGCTGCAGCCCCCTGGGTACCTTGCAACCGCCTCCGAGTCCACCGGGATAGCATATCCCTGAAGTACTCCTTCTTCAGTCGGACAGCTTCAGTCGGACAGCTTCCCTGACCACTGGACAAAATTATTTTTAAATAAAGAATTTTGTTTTTGAACTTTTTCAATGACTTTCCTACTTTTTTGGGGGTTATGGACTTAATGCATAAGTGATTATTTTTTAACCATCATCAGAACCTTTACCTTCAGAACCTTTATTCCATCAGAACCTTTAGTCCATCAGAACCGTTATCCTATCAGAACCTTTATTCCATCAGAACCTTTATCCCATCAGAAACTTTAACCCATCCAAACTGACCCCACATGCATTTTGTGTGGTTTGATTATCCTCAGGATGTTTCTAGAAGCTCGGAGATCAATCCAATACAGGGTGGAAAGAGTTGAAAACTGCTGACCTAAATTCCCCATCCAACTTGACAGAGCTTGAGGAATTGTGCATAGATTATTAGGAAGAAACTGCTGTGCCCAGATGTACAAAGCAAACAGAGACTTGACTAATGGCTGTAATTGCTGATATAGGTGCATCTACCAAATATAAAAAAGGGGGTTGTTTTCCAGGTGTAGGAATACAACTGTTTAGTGTAATGGATAAACAAGTATGAAACCTGTGTTTAATTTAGGGAGAAGTTCAAGTTTCAAGTTCAAGTTTATTCAGAAATATTGCATCAACAGATGTCCATAAGTGTACATTCCAATAACTTCCTCAAATTAAAGATGGCCGTTATTCAATTTTATAGCAGCTAACAGGAAGTAGAACACAGGATGAAGGCGTGTCTACCTAGAACAAAGCATATGACGACAGATCATGTCTTTACAACGACAACCTAAGGCCAATGCAAATATCAGACATTCCTGAGAAAGAATCCAATCACAAATGCTGTCTATAAAACATACACTAGTAAAGTGATCAGCTGATCATAAATGGTCATGTTATACTGGGTGGATACATACGCTATCAAATATTTTCAGTTGGATATTAGTATTTGTTATAAAGAAAAATTTGTAGATTGTATTTTTCACTTCGACGTTATGAACTTTTGGTTGCGTCGATCCGTGGCAAAATGCTGATTTTATGTTAGGGGAATTGTTCTGAGAGCCTTCATATGTATTTCTGTCTGTCTTATCTCTCCCTGACTATTTGGGAATTCCATTTGCACTGAAAATATGAGTGACAGACGTTTAATTGGAGTAAAATTGTTCACACTGTAGACATTTATATTGTTTAGTAATTTTATTTCTGCTGAGAAATTAAAAACGAATTCCTGCTTCACTGGGGTATAGATATGTGGTGACACAACAAATTAACTTATCTATCATCTATCAACATGGGGAAGGTCAGAGAACACACAAATTAATGTTGCTGACCAGGAGTACACAAATAGCTATGCATCCAAAAATAGGTAATGACTACTTAGGGCAATAATTAAGCTGTGATGAACCTGACTGGCTGAGTGTGTTTTCCCCCATGCACACGCAGGATAATACAGGTAGGTTGGAAAGCTAAACAATTCTTTAAGGATAACAGTTAATAAGCTAATTGCAGAAGGCTTACTCACAAAATGAGTCAAATGACTCACTGAAAAATGAACGCAGTCTTACGCTTTTGCAATGGCTTTCCTGTCCTCGTGCCTTAAACCCCATTGGAAACCTTAGACGTGTTCTGGAGAATCCACATGGCAGGACCAGAGAGTCAGTGTACAAACTGCTGGGGTCCCAGTCATTTTGACACATTTCTAAGAAGAATATTTAATTAAAAAACAATTTATCATTTTACCTCAGTTAACGTTTCGATTTCTAGGATTGAGGTAATAAACAACAATTATTCATGAGGTTAACATCTCTCTCAACCCTGCTTTCTGTCTCTCTGTTTGTGTTTCCTGTTTCACAAACGCCTCCTCCCAGAATCCTGTAGAGCGGTGGAGTCAGTGGAGAGTTCCTGACGCAGACCAGACTGTATCATGCGTCATGGCTCCTGGCGTTGGCCTCGGCCCGCCTGGTTAATCGCCACCCCGTCTCACTGCCACCCCGTCTCACTGCCACCCCGTCTCACTGCCACCCCGTCTCACTGCCACCCCGTCTCACTGCCACCCCGTCTCACTGCCACCCCGTCTCACTGCCACCCCGTCTCACTGCCACCCCGTCTCACTGCCACCCCGTCTCACTGCCACCCCGTCTCACTGCCACCCCGTCTCACTACCTCCCCGTCTCACTGCCACCCCGTCTCACTGCCACCCCGTCTCACTGCCACCCTGTCTCACTGCCACCCCGTCTCACTGCCACCCCGTCTCACTGCCACTCCGTCTCACTGCCACCCCGTCTCACTGCCACCCCGTCTCACTGCCACCCCGTCTCACTGCCACCCCGTCTCACTGCCACCCCGTCTCACTGCCACCCCGTCTCACTGCCACCCCGTCTCACTGCCACCCTGTCTCACTGCCACCCCGTCTCACTGCCACCCCGTCTCACTGCCACCCCGTCTCACTGCCACCCCGTCTCACTGCCACCCTGTCTCACTGTTACATACCATCATTCATAGATTAATTCATTCATAGATTCAGTCATTCATAGATTGTCATTCATTAATGCACCAGATTAGACCAGCTGTGGGATTTCATGAGAGCTAATGAGAAGGAGGGTGGGACACAGAGTGAGAGAAAGTGAGGGAGGGAGGGAGGAAGGGACTGAGGGAGCAAGGGTGTGAGAGAGGAAGAGATGGCAAGGGAGGACGAGAGCGAAAAGATGAAATGCTGACGGGTTTTTTATAGTTAGAGAAAGAAAAGGGGCACACTGTGTTACTTTAGATGGATGTAGTTATGAATAAATAAGTCATCCCATTCCACACAGTAGAATGCAGAGGGATGAGTGAAGTAGAATGCAGATGGATGAGTGTAGTATAAAGCAGATGGATGAGTGTAGTAGAATGCAGATGGATGATTGTAGTAGAATGCAGATGGATGAGTGTAGTAGAATGCAGATGGATGAGTGTAGTAGAATGCAGATGGATGAGTGTAGTAGAATGCAGATGGATGAGTGTAATAGAATGCAGATGGATGAGTGTAGTAGAATGCAGAGGGATGAGTGTAGTAGAATGCAGATGGATGAGTGTAGTAGAATGCAGATGGATGAGTGTAGTAGAATGCAGATGGATGAGTGTAGTGAACGGGATCAGAAAACTACCACTAAAATACCTTCAGTATGACTAAATGATTGTTCCCCCTGGTGGTGTGTTATCGGTAAAACATCTAGTGATTAGTGATGATGGAGTCGCTGGGAGGGATCCAGATATCCAAGTCAAGGAAGAGCCCACATGAATGACATTACATCATATCATGATTTCTGAATGTTCTGCTTTGTGTGACAGTTTCCCAGTTAACTCATTAGATATAATCTTACGACCTGATGATCACCGATGTTGTGATCCATGTTTTTTTTTATATTTTTATTCTGGGTATACATGCAGTGCGCACACTGTCCATATTGGCTTAGGAAAACTACACTGAACAGATGTCGAAATGCACATTCAAAATGTTGTGGTTCTACGTTTTTTCTACGAGGTTTTAGATTTCCACAGAAAACCTCCCGTATTCTGTGCACAGATTTGTTTCAACCCCTGCGTTTGAGCTGCTTGGCCAAAGCAATTCATCTGCCTGACAGGTGTTTCCTATCAGGAAGGCTGTTTAAACCACATTAACATGATACAGCGGCACCTTGTGCTTGGGACAAAAAATGCCACAGATGTCTCAAATTAATCAGGGACTGCCAGAATGTCCACCAGAATCGTTGCCATAGAAATAAATGTGAATTTTACTACCAAAAGTCGCCTCAAATTTTTTGGCAGTCTGTCTCACCGGCCTGACAACCACTAGGTAACCACGCCAACGCCAACCTCCACATCCAGCTTCTTCTGCCACCATCACCTTATGTTTCAGCGTGATAACGCGCGACCCACAATGCCAGATTCTGGAAACAGCTCCCGTAATTCGCCCAGTTATGGTCTGTGTTCTGACCAGACATGTCGTTCGTTCAGCATGTGTTGGATGCTCTGGATCGGAGGTATCCGTGACTCGGTTCGGGTACCGAACTCGATCATTTTAAGGGTACCGGACGAATTACGCATCGATTCGCGTTAAAAATCAATTGGTGCCAAATTTCGGAACCTGAGAGTGCATCTGGGTGAGAGATTAGAGAGACGGAGCTTGTTCAAACAATAACTGAGTCAGGACAATTGCCAGGCAAAAGCGGTCCAAAGTGTGATTACACTTTTTAAAACTCGACACAGACAACGCTCACTGCTTCCTCCATCAGCCAACCCCCAAACCTGCCTCTCCATCTCCCACCTTCCTCCATCAGCCATCCCCCAAATCTGCCTCTCTGTCTCCCACCTTCCTCCATCAGCCATCCCCCAAACCTGCCTCTCTATCTCCCACCTTCCTCCATCAGCCACCCTCCAAACCTGCCTCTCTGTCTCCCACCTTCCTCCATCAGCCACCCCCCAAATCTGCCTCTATATCTCCCACCTTCCTCCATCAGCCAACCCCCAAACCTGCCTCTCTGTCTCCCACCTTCCTCCATCAGCCACCCCACAAATCTGCCTCTATATCTCCCACCTTCCTCCATCAGCCAACCCCCAAACCTGCCTCTCCATCTCCCACCTTCCTCCATCAGCCACCCCCCAAACCTGCCTCTCTATCTCCCACCTTCCTCCATCAGCCTTCCCTCTGTCCTCCCACACCTGTAATATGCAGCTCGCCCCACTCTGAGCACAAGCTAGTCCAACTGGCTCAACACTCTGGTCCTATATCAGAAGAACATTACATAGGAGCTGACAGCATTGTCTTTGACCTGTCAGCCTTTATAATACGGGGGGTGACAAACCGCTCACCTATTCTATTACCTCTCTTTACTCAACACACACACACACACACACACTATTGTCCCTGTAGTTGAGACTAGGCTGACCTCGATTTCTGAGGTAGCGGGGTGTTTAATTGTGTGTGTCGTCTGTTTGGTAGAGAAGCGTGCTGCTGACTGAATGTGTGTGTGTCTCTCTGATTCTCTTCATGGTTGCAGATTGGTGTCAGTGAAACAGTGTTGCCCACACAGACACGTGCATGGCTATTTCCTTTCCACCTCACCACAACCAGCCAATGAGAGGCGCACATGTGTAGAACCAACAGTAGACCAGAGGAATGTCAGCTGTAGTGTAGTAGATCGTGGTCTCCACCTACTATATTGTCTCTTCCATGTTTGGATACCGTGTGAGCGGTTTTTGTGCCGGGGTGATTTGATTCCCGTGGTGTCTCGGCTTTCCTGAACCGTGCTAGCGTGTGCATGTGCTGTGGGGATACACACGAATAACGGGTTCATGTGGGCTCTGTGACATTCGTACAGGCTGGCAAACATGTAACCAGCGTGAATGAAGAGATCACCACAGATCAAGTAGTCGCCCAGTATCGTTTGCTGTATGTATTTACGGAACGTGCCCTAGAAAGGGCTTATTTGTTTTGTCATTTTTTTGGGCGTAACATATGAGCCAAAATGGCTGGCGTAATGCAGTTGCACATGTCTGGGAACATTACTTGGCCTTTGAACCCGACTTGCAAAACTACTGGCCGAATGCTTATCAGAGCTCTGAAGCATCACGTTAAGATGTAATTGAAGTGAATTCAGATGTCTAGTCTACAGGCCACTCCACTAAACTGAACAGATGTCTTCTCTTCTACTGGTCTGTGTAGTACATAGCATTGCTGACCGCTGAGTCGACTGTCCGATAACAAGTGTGAAAATCTCATGTTAAACTTAAGAGCATTGATGTGGGACCGAGTCGAACAAAATGGAGCAAAATGTACAGCGCACACAGACACAAACACACACACCGATTGGTCAACACCAGTCTATGTTATGTTTGCTGTGTGTATGTTCTGTTTTATGTGTGCGGGCGTTGGCGTTGCTGTTCAAATGTCACGCTGTTTATTTATCATCCCTTCCATATGAGCTCTGGATTTTTCTAGTGTTCTAGGCAGTTCAACATCCAATTCTTCCTGAGACATTAATATGATGGACAATAAAGGCTGCTGACAGAACAGACTCACCTGAGCCGTGTCAGGTGGTGTCACGTTAGAGGGAACAAACGGGGAGTTTCGCTCCACGCCACGCAGACAGGCTCGATCGCACACGACACACTTTTTTCCCACTTATTTCACTTCCTGTGTTGTCGTGGGGACTTTTTAGTACTGTAAACAGAACAGACGGATTCACAGTGGTAAGACGGTCATTGCTGTAGTCTGACCCAAGTCACTGTGGTTCTGTCAGGACGGCTAACTCACAGTGCTGGTGAGTGACTGACGGACCGGTCACCGACAAGGTCAAGATCACAGTTGGTAAACAGGGATGAAGTTGGATAATTCCGTTTGTATCTAGTGTAACAGTAGTTATAGCTTTGGGAGGGAAAGTATTTTTCAGGTATTTTGCTTACCAACGACTTGCTTCATTACATCCAGCTACTGACATAGTTGTACTCACATAGGCTAGCTAGCTAACTGAAACTCTCACTGACGTCACACTGAATTAGCATAGGAGAGCAGTAGAGAGTTGTCCCAGACTGAGACTATTAGTCACAAGTCATGAGTCATTACCTTTGATGACTGGCATTTTCCCTTCAGGCCCGGGAACCTGGGAAATAATTGACCACTTAAAGTGTCTGGGCTGTGTGTGATTACCTTCTTCTGTCACGAGTTCTGTTCAGTTTCAACGAGCGGAGGAGATCACAACTCACCCCCCTCCTCAAATTAGCACCCTGTTCAACAGAGTACATCTGCCGTCTGTATCTTTTAGAGATATACAGTATATTCTCCCTGTGATCACTGCTCACAAGAGAATTACCCGCGGTAAATTGTGTTTCTGTTCGCCGCCGGCCCTCCGAGACATTTAAAGCCTTTCAGGCAGCCAGTTGAGAATTGAAGAACAAATTCGCTAGCCAGTCGTTCGCGCTGTTGCGGACTCAATGCTGACATACCGTCATTACGGCTACATTTCCTTCTGTAATTGGTCAACATTGATGTCACCGCTTTAGATGCAGCAAATATTTATGGCCCAGGCTTCAGAGGAGATGTATGCGCCAGCCGACCCCCTGTGTTTTGTCTGTGAGCGTTCGTTATTCCATGTGGTGCCGCGTTAAGCCTGTGAAGATCAGGGTAGATGTCAGCCACTCGAGCTATGGGCTGTCCACGCTGCTAATAGCATTAACAGTATATAGCATATTTAGCATATACGTAGCATATATAGCATATTAGGTATATAGCATATTTAGCATTAATAGCGTGTATAGCATATTGGGTATATAGCATATTTAGCATTAATAGGGTATTTAGCATATATGGCATATATAGCATTTTAGGTATATAGCAGATTCAGTATATAGCATATTTAGCATATATGTAGCATACATAGCAGATTAGGTATATAGCATATTCAGTATATAGCATATTTAGCATATACTGTATGTAGCATATATAGCAGATTAGGTATATAGCATATTCAGTATATAGCATATTTAGCATTTATGTAGCATATATTGCAGATTAGGTATATAGCATATTTAGCATTTATGTAGCATATATTGCAGATTAGGTATATAGCATGTTTAGCATTAATAGCATATATAGCATATTCAGTATATAGCATATTTAGCATTTATGTAGCATATATTGCAGATTAGGTATATAGCATATTTAGCATAATAGCATATATAGCATATTCAGTATACATTTAGCATACAGATACGGTACAGGATCATCGCTACCAAAAGGCAAACGCTGAGAGGAACGCTCTCCAGGAACAGACACAACACATGATTGGTGCTGAATGGTGATGTGTTTTTCCCCCTAAAAACTCTTTCTATTGACGGGAGAGTCACGACTCCTACAGTGACTTGTTCGTTCTAACGTCTGGCAGTGGAGGTCGACAACATGATCACGGCCATCGATCGCCAGCTGGTAGTTTTACGTTTGTAGATAAAAATAGATTGAGCTGCGGGCTGCATATTTAGACGTGTTCAGAACTGATAATTGGATTCTGGGTACCATAAAGAATGCAGTGTGTTCTCTATTCGTTGTTTCGACAGACACAGGTTCATAGCCTAGGACCAAAACATACACAGGAAGCGACTGCATTAATGATGTCTAGATCGATTGAATGGTTAGTTTACGTTCGAGCGACTTGTTTCACACTGTTTAATGACCCACTGCACTCGGAAATGTCCTGTACCTCTCTACAAGGTCACTGCCTATAACTAAGATGACTTATCTTTTAATAAATATTGTTCTAAAATGTCCCTAAAGGGTCACCTTGTTATATATGAACTGTGTGATAGTCATCGTTTACAGTACCATCCCAGTACTTCATATTGTTCCAAATGCATGACCTTTGACCCCGCTGCTCTGCTAGATCAAACATGAAAATCAGAGTTAAACTTAACTAGGCCATATTGGTCATGTATGTGAAATCTGGCCCACGGCCTACTGATATTATCTGTCTTGCAATAGAACCTTGGTGATGAAACAGGTGAAACTGACAAATTTTGTCTCTGGCACTTTACATGTTTTATCTTGTACACGTTAATGGTCCAAACTTAATCAGAGGGAGTTGTGAAGGAGAGTTAAATGGCATTGAGATATGGTTTCACCCCACTTAAATACAGAGCCAGGACCGGCTAACGAAGCACATAGAAATTTGCGACTTAACATTCTTAACAAGTTTGGCTAAATTGCAAGTGTGATCTTTTACAACACCTTAAAACGATGTAGTCATTGATAGGTAGCGTCTGTCCAGAGTGGTCGTATGATGTGACCGAATCCTCCAGCCGCTACGCGTGTCGTCTGTCCTTGTTGCTTGGTGTTGATATTCATGAGTGCTTTTGTCTGCTGTATCCTGTCTAATTATTCATCAGTCCGTTAAACAAATACGCACCGTGAACTGAAAAACAACCCTGGCAACAAAGGGGTTTCAGAAATAATGTTTACTGACTGTATGAATGAAGCTACGGTGTGTTTAAAACCACGATAATACTGTCTGTAATGTGTGTGTGTGGGTATGTGTGTGTGTGGGGTCGTGTTGTGACTGTAAAAGTCAATGTATAATTGAGTTTCAAACCCATGCTGCAGCAGTACATGTAGACAGCTAGCGGCGTTGACCACCGGGCCGCTGCAGGCCACACTTGCAGGTTGGCGTTTACATTTCTGAACGTTTCTCAATCCCAGCGCTGTTTCTCTGTGTATCAGTCGTTGTTTTAAAACAAAGCACACCTCAATATTCTTTAGAAAAATAATATCTTTAAAAAAATTATCTTCTTAATCAGGTTTAGCAAGGAAGGAGATGTTTATGTTGATGGTTCCCAACCAGGGGTCCTCGGGCGGTGGGGCCCCTAAGCGTACATGGCCTGTCCACAAGGAGCACCATGGGAAAGTATACATGACTAAAATGCAAATGAATGGGTACCCCGGTTACCGGACTTGGTTGTTTACTGAAAAATGTTGATAACCACTGTTCTATAACATAATCGACACGGTTGTTATTGTATTTCTTTACAGATTTACAAATCTGAATTTTAAAGAAAATATCTGATGATAAATAATATTACATTAAAGTGTTCGGAAACTTTAGCATGTGTGAATGTATAAATGTAGTAGAAACGTACATTATATGGACATTTAATGTTTTTTATCATCTTTTTATCATTTTTGTATTGTCTTTCCCCGTGTAAAGCACTTTTGGACAACGTCTGTTGGAAAATGTGCTATATAAATAAAGTTGTATTGTATTGTAAAAGTAAACACCCAGTTTCTAACAGCTATATGCTTTATTAATTGATGTGTAAGTAAATGTGATTGATCATTTTTAAAATCCCCGTTTTTAACACAATTCACTCACATAAAACCTTTTATAGTCCATTTACACCTTGAAAAAACAGTGTCAGTACAATTTGTTTGTTTTGATATTGAAAAGATGACAGGATTGGATCATTATCAAAGTGGTTACGGCAGAGTGTTTCTATTCGTGAACAAGAGTTGCAGAGTGACTGTCAATTGGCCCAGTACTCACGCTAACAGAAACAAGGCCCTCTGGGTAATTCTATCTGTCTATCGATTGGCCATATCTTTCCACCAGCTGCCCAGTTTTCCCTGCATGGGAACACCAGCACACTGGGACTGATGAACATTATCTGGATTCGTGGGGGGTTGATTGAGCGACAAGTGTTTGTTGTGGTGAATATAGACACACACACACACATACACACAGTACACAACCCAAATAAATATGTTTTGTTTTACTTTAGTAGCGAGCAGAGAGAGAATACAGAAACATGGGAAATCTTTCAGCTTAGCCTTTGATTCCAATCAGACGACGCCGCAGTTTATAATGAGACTGGTGGGAGGATTATCATGTGATCCACAACCGGCCAATCAACCCCCTCGAAAAGGTTATCAATGTGTCCAAAATGGCACACTGCGCTACGTAGGGCGTAACCTCATTTTATCCAGGTCACATTACATAGGGAGTGAAGTGACAGGCTGGCCGCTGCTTTACGGATTCACTGCCGTGTTGAACAGACCCCATGGTGAGCAGGCGATTGTATTGACCCCTCCTAACCCAGTCCTCCTCCATCCATTGTAATTAATCCATCCCAGAGTCAATCTCCCGGTTCTCTGGGCTCCTACAATATGAGATGGTTGCGTCATTGGCTAGCATGTCAGCGTGTACTGTAGCCCTGTCACTAAACAACCCCGGCGTAACCATGACGAGCAGTCTCCCACTCTTCCACCCTGTGGACCGGCACTCGTCTCTCCGGGTTGGATCGGTTCCGCTGAAATCTCCCCCTCGCCGTCTGGACCTGAACTTTGGACTTGGGGCACCGTGGGTTTCTCTACTCGCTCGCATCTCTGCCTCCCTTGACGAAGGTTCACTTTTATCTGGCAGAGCTGCGGGTTTTCAAGCCCCTCAGGCCCCATGCCCAGTTGGAGGAGGTATCTACCGTATGGTATCACTCCCCTGATCCCTCTCCTCACCTCGTACTCACTAACCCTCTCTTCTCCTTGTCTGCAGATGGAGGGAGTGAGGACCTGGCTGATCTTCGCTCACCCAGTCTAGACCACCACTACCAGCTGAGACACGCCAGCAAAGGTGATTAAATGCATCACTCTGTGGAGTAAAACCAACCTCTGTCTCTTTTCTCTACATACTTTTCACATTTGTACACGCTTTTGCCATCATTTCATTAATTCCCCTTCTTTAATCCTCTGTCTAAACCTTGCGCTCGTATTGATCATTTCCTCGCCTCTCCTCTGTCCTCCCCTGGAGGCTGTTTAAATTTCTGAATTTTTTATGTTAATGGCACACGATTTAATGACATCGCCAGAAGAACTGAGGCAGTCATTTTGTGGGGAGAAATCACTATAGAAAATGTTTATGTTCCTTTAATCCTGCCTGTAATTCTGTTACCTGGACTTATTGACTGAGCAGGGAGCGGCATTGTATATTAGTTTGCCAACAATATGGAGGTTATCGAGTTCTGCTTTCGAACAATTTTATGCGAATATGATTTACTCAGGGGATGGATGTCCGGGCGTTGGCCTGTGCGTTCAGCTGAATGCCTCCATGTGTGGGTGTTTGTGTCTGGATATTTCTTTCTGTGAAGTGGCTCTTAAAACCTTCAACATGCCCGTCTCAACAATTCAACAAGTTCAACAGCCCTTACTCCATGTGGACAGACAGACAGACAAACTGACAGCCCAGACAGGCAGACAGACAGACAGACAGACAGACAGAACAGACAGAAAAGACAGAACAGACAGAACAGACAGACAGACAGACAGACAGACAGACAGAAAAACAGACTGACAGCCCAGACAGACAGACAAACAGGCGGACAGACAGACACACAGACAGACACACAGACAGACACACAGACAGGCAGTCAGACAGCGCAGACATACATACGGACGGACCAGCAGACAGAAGGGCAGACAGACAGGCTGACCAAAAGGACAGAGAGACAGACAGACAGGCAGGACCCAGCCTGACAGACAGACAAGTGACCAGAGCACTTCTGTTGATACAGTATCTCCCTCCACAATGGAATCTCTGAAACCACAGTGTCAGACAGTGTGTGTGTGTGTGTGTGTGACTTTGTTAGCGGTCTTTGCAGTTGCAGACTCATTGTCACACGGACACACACAGCCCTCCTTGGGGACTACCAGGAGCTGCTACTGAGCCCTGTCTGTTAATGGCTTCTGGTCTCCGCCATGACACACAGTCAACGCCACGCGTTGGCAAGTTGGTTTCACAGCTCTGTCGGTCTGCAGGGACAGGCCCCTATGGGCTGTGCCTGGCTAGGACTGTGTGGAGGGTGAAAATGGCTGTAGTGGGCTGTTTAAATGCCAGCGGACCAGGGAGTTTGACAATGATCCATGTTTTTGGAGTGAGGTGTTGATGTGATTTCGCCCCTGACTCCAGACCATGGGCAGCTGTACTACTGCTGACGCCATCCCAGTCCTTTACACCTGGGACACCTGGTGAATACAATTAACTAGAATAGGTAGAGACAGCAAGTTACTCCCTAACTCGCTTTGCAATCTCTAAACAAGGGGTCCCAGGTTGAATCTCCTCCACGATGGGGTTTTGGATAACGGCAGCTTTCTTTTCTAGCCCTCTGACATCGGTTATGGATTATAGCCTCCTGGCAGGAGGCTATGGTCCACCAGAACCAAAACCTCACATCACAGGAACAGTTTCTTTCCATCGGCAGCTGGCCTCATCAACAAGGTCATGTGACCTCCCCATACACACACACAAAACTGACCCCCAACCCCCCCTAACTTAATGTGTTCATTTTTATTTTTACTTCTGCACTGTTATGCACCAACATTTCAAAGCACGTTCCTCATATGTGTAAACCTACCGGGAAAAGTCAACAATAATATTAATAAAAATCTAACAGAAAAACATTGATTTTAAAACGCAATTGAACAAAAAGGAGTTTCAAGTTGTGTAATGTGAGTTTTTTTTACTTTTGGCTGTGCAATAAACCATATGGAACCTTAGGAGGTCTGTCCATATACAATCCAATCAGGTCGCATGGATAACAGTCCCCAGCTCAGTCATTGTATTCCGATGGCGATAAAAGCTGATTCAAATGCCAATCAATTCAGAACTTATTTGATATCCGTTATTCTGGATTTCTTTCTTTGTTATTCTGTCTCGCCGTTCAAATAAACCGACCATTAGAATTATAGACTGATCAGGTCTTTGTCAGTCGGCAAACGTACAAAATCAGCAGTGGATCAAATAATATGATAGATGACAGGTTTCTGGTATGCTGTCGCCGGGTGAACCAGGGAAGCAGGGAGACAGACTGCCATGTAAGCAGCATGTGGTGCTTGTCTGACTGCAGGGCATTAACATCTGTACTGGGTCAGGTCTGGCAGATCCCGGTCAATAACCGAAAGCACCAGAACACGGGTCTTCACAGCTCATCAGGGTTCCACACTCACTGCGCTGTAAACAGGAAACCTCCACAATACTGTCAAACACCTCATTAACGACCCATAATGCAATGCAACGCCCGATAACGCGCTCACAGCCGTTCACAGACACATTCGTGACGACACCTGCGTTCGTCGCCACGACGTCGTAATTCGAATAGACGCAATGCCAACTATACTCGTAGAAGCCCCCCCCCCATGCGTTTGCGCTGCGGCGTTGACCGTTCTGTTTCCTTCCTGCAGGTGGCAGCGTAGACAGCGACGGTGCCTTCGAGGGCGACTTCGCCGCGGCTCCTCTCTCCGCGACCGAGGGCATGCAGCACATCCGCCTCATGGAGGGCGTGTCACGCTCCCTGCCCTCCTCCCCGCTGCTCGCTCACCAGGCCGCCAGCGTCCGACTGCAGTCCACCAAGAAGCACCCAGGTATTGGTTACGGAGCGGCAGACGGCACCTCTGGTGTTCGTTCGGTAGTTCGGATTGGCAGCAGTACAATGGCGCTCGTTCACGTCGGAATGTCTTATAAGGAAATTCGAAAAGAAATTGCAAGTGTGGGATCGACCGCTGATAGTGTTACATTATGACCTATCGCATGCACGGCTAACGGTTGAATCGGAATGGCTGATACGAGCTGTGGCCGTCCGCCTGTTTGGTGTTTGTCCTGCTTATCTGACCGTGTCACTTACCTACCGTTAACCAATCACCTAACCAAAAGAGAAAGTTGAACACCTCTGTTTCCATCTTGTTATTTACAGTATCATTGGTTTCCGCGTTGTCAATGTACTTTAGCAACCTAGCGTGGCTGACAATTTGAAGTGTTATTCCGCGTTCACCACTAGGGAGCAGCGTACCACTCTCTCCCGACTGGTTGTATCATTAACCCCCTCTGCTACGCTGCGGCGTGTTCTGAACATTATACAGAATCATTTATTCATGGAAGCGTTGCCTTTTGAAAGCTGTCATCTTCACCGGTGTGGGTGCTGCTTGCTACAGCTGGAGAGGCTTTTTGTTGTTGCCGACTGGCCCCTGGAAGCAGCGTGGCTCAATTGGAGGGAATGGGAACTGTAAATTAGATTTCTCAGCAGGCCAGACTTGACCACCAAATCTGTTTATGTTAAATTCTCTCACTCCTCTCCTCTCCGCTATATTCTCTTCCCTCCCTCCCTTTCTCTCTCTCTCCTTCCTTGTCCTTCTCTTACTTCGTCCTTCTCTTCTCACTTGTCTCTCTCCTCATGTTTTTCCCTCTACTTTTCTTATTCTTTTTCTCTCATTCTCGCTCGTTCAATCCTTTTAATGTCTCTCCTCTTCTCTTTCTCCTCTCTCCTTCCCTCTCTTTCAATCTCTTCCTCTCTCCTCTCTCTTATTCACCTTTCTCTTTCCCATACTCTTCCTCTGTCTTCTCTCTTCCTCTCCCTCCTTTCTTCTTCCTCTCCTCTAACTCTCCTGCATCTCCTCCTCTCTCCCCCAGCTTAAATTTCCTCCATCACCCTTTTATATCATCTTCCCTTTTCCTGCTCGCTCCTTCCCTCTCGTTGTTTGCGGGAACGTTCAGACGAATTTCCCGACAACACTTTCATCTGCGGGCCTCATTGTGTATGCCGCTATCTTGACAGCGGTTGTCGTGGAGAGAAACGCTGCTGCTGTTGTCGTTCAGGAATAGCTTGATTAATGACACAGGCAAGTCTCTTGTTTCTCTCAGTCCTTATCTCCCAGTTTGGGTGGGAGGTCTCTGATCGTGTAGACACGCGCAGTCAGTCAGTCAGTAAATTATTTAGTGTTTGCCTCGTTATTAAAATCTGCCGTTATACTTTGCTCCGCTAATGCGTGCCAATTACACGTTGATATCGGCGGAGCTGCTGACTCGGCCGCGACGGGTTTCCGGGCGGCAACGCGGGAAATCGGCGGATTCTCGTTACTTTAATTTGAGACTCCTCCGTGTGCTAACAAAGCTCCGCGGCCGCGCGATTGTTTTCACGCGGTTTATTTCACCTCCGCATAATGACTCCGACTGCACCAGCGCCGTGCGCCGCTGCAAATGAAAACACTGGAGTGCTGCCCGAGCACCTGTTCATTTGTTCTGCTAAACGGAAATAAACCCAGCGTTCTCTGCTCCCATTCAGTCCGTTTCTATGCCGCCGGCAGTCAGAGGCCCGTAGCCGCCGGCGAGGCACCAGAGCGGGCGAGGCGTCACGTGGCCCAGCATTTTCCTGGCTCTTTAATTAATTCAGCCCAGTGCCACTCCCAGCGCCCGTTGCCAGTGCCAAGTCACAGGGCGGACAGCAAGGGCATCTGAGGCCGTCCCAATCGGTGCCCCTTTTCCCAATCTAGTGCTTCCCAATCTAGGGCTCTGGTTACAAATAGTGCGTTATATAGGAAATAGGCTGCCATTTGGAATGCGTTTCGGTTGCCGAGCAGCTCCCCGGTAACCCACGGGAACCGACAGCAGACTTCGGCGGAGCTTCTCTTCATACCGGCCCGACTGCTTTGATCGCCCACAGAAAGCCTTCCTCGCCTCGTTCCTGCCCTAATTTCCCCCCCGACCCGTCCCTCCGCAAACAGAGCCACACACCTCCCCCTCCACAGCCCCAACCCCCCCCCTGCTGCACATTGATTGGTCTCAGAGAGCTGGTTAGCTCAAGCAGGACGGGTCTCATTCGACACCCGCGGTTTTAGGTGGAATGAGAAGCCCTGGGAAAGCAGCGCTGACCTTCTCAGGGAAGTCAATGAGCTTTTGATTTAATCCCCACCAGCCTCTCTGCCTGTGTTGAGGGTTGGCCCCGGGGGGTCCCACCTACTCTGAACCCAACCTGTGAAATGGATTGGAGGAGCGGGCAGGAGGGCAGGACTGGCAGAGGGATCCCCATGGCTCTACCCATTTACAGAGCTGGCGCTTTTTCCGGTCCCAATCGGCATGCTAATCCCTCCACAGTGCACCCGCTTGCCAGTGCTGTGGTCAAATGTCACGTGGAATATAGGGGACATGGTGGCGTTTAGAACGACAACTGGGTCCCAGCTGGAACGGCCGTACTGCCTTTGGTCCGGAGGATCACAAGCCAGGCCGGTTGTCTTTCATAGAGGGTTGTGAACGCTGGGCAGTAACATCCATTAGACTCTGAGCAGCACAGTGGTGACCTGTCTGTTTTGGCCTCAAACACTCAGCATTGATTCCGCCGCTGTAGTGTTGTTTGATCTGCGCCGCCACGCTGCTAATCTGCTGGGGCTCGTATCCCGGTCGACACTGGAGCGACTTGGGGGTTGACGCACAGGAAATCGATAACACACGGGCGCGTCTTAAAAAGGGGTGAAACAGTCCAAAACAAACAACGCTACATGGTGAATGAGGTCATGTTGTAATGTATAAAACGTTTTGGAAAATATTCAACATTTTATTTCTGTTTTGAAGTTCGTAAACAACAGGAGAGGTTTGCTACTTTATACTACAAAACCCACAATGCATTTCTCTCACAAGACAGGCTGGCTGGATTCATTCATAACTCAGTGTGTCTGGAGAAAGTGTTTCTAGATGGCAATTACAAATTCGACGTCAGCATGTGAGTTAAAAACGTACCGCGCGCCACTCATGTTTCTTGCTCAAACCAGTGTTTATCGAGTTGCCGTGGCAACCTGCAACCGAGTCTTCAGGAATGCAGATGCGTACCTCGCTTTGTGTCATTATAGTGGGGGAAGAGGAAATCCGAGAAAGAGCTGTGTACTTTCAGGAAATGCGAACGATATTGTGTCATTACGATTTTTGACAGACGGATGTGCTCTAGACGCGTATATGTCCTATCTCATTTTGTCGATTTGGAGACGGGGTCATCATTTTAAAAGCATTATGATAAATGTGCTTATCCCCCCCATGTCCAGTGATTAGAATGTTTGTGAAGTAGCATCGCAGCATTAAAAGACGTCACCGCGTGTGACTTTGTGACCTTGCTTTTCTACGCTAGCGATGACCATAAAGCGAAACATGCTGGTCGACTATGACCTCCCGCTTGGTTCAACTGACGAGCCCCTTATTCTGTGACCACTGTTTACTCTGGACATCTTCTCATGATATTTTGTAGCAAATATCAGGAGACAGAGAATACAGAGACAGTGACGTAGAGAGTTACAAAAAGCATTACTGCAGTCCATTACTCAACAACTCTAGTACAGTGATTCAACCTTTGAGCAATGACTGTGGAATCTGTAGACGGTTCTCTCTATCAAATTTCCTGCCAACTGAACGTACTACTTGGAAAGCTGTTCTCCAGGTTTTGTGGGTTAGGGAACTAAGGTTTTGTATTTTTCTACGGATTCGGTATTGCAACAAACAACAAACTGAAAACTCAAGAATTATGATTCTATAAGCATCATGTTTGCTTCTTGTTAAACCATACAGGTCTTATTGGAGCTGTCATTTATGACTGATACTAAGTAGTGCCTTAATGAGTTAAGAGTCTTAAGAAACAAGCCTGTAGTTTTATTTGTTGTAATCTCTGATTGGTTGTTTGTTAGCCTGTTGTTTTATTTGTTGTAGCTATGATTGGTTGTTTGTCGCTTAACAACAAGCTGAAGTGTCTTGCTGACTGTATCTACTGAGATGTAGGTTGCCTCCCAAGTGGCCTTTTATTCCATAGGGTTTTCTATATGCTATAATCGGGTGTTATTTGGGACACGGAGCCTGGAGCCAGCCGATTGATCAGGCTCACTCCACTCAGAAACGATTAACAGTGTTATTTCAACATCTCTCTCCCTCTATCACACAGACCTCCACTAATGAACGACAGCTGGGAATCAATAGGATTAGTGATTAATGTTTATTTCCCTCCCCATGGATTTCCGCGTTAAGATGGAACATTATTGCGTTTGCCCTTCCACGCTCCGGAACAGACCGTACAGCATTATAGCCACACCCCCCCCCCACCCCAGGTGTACCGTGTCTTACTCTCACTCACCCTCACTGTAATTACAACGCTATAATTAGCCAATCAGAAATCCATTGTCTCTTTCCTCTCTAGTCTGCGTATGAACAGGACTTTCACAGCAGCTTTATGTGAACCGGTCATCATTCGGGGTTTTTTTCACGGCCGTTTTTCGGTTCTCCCTCACCTCTGTGCGAGGGTGTGTGCGGAGCTGCAGCCGTCTACAGTATGTTGTGAACTGCCGTGCTGGGCTGTTCTGTAGGACTTCTACAGGCCATTGAGGGTAGAGCACAGACATTACCTGGGCCTCTATGTATGGCTCAAGCATCTCCTACTGAATCGCCCCGGTCCTACTCAGTGCCCGGGCCCTCTCGCATCTCCATCCCCGACACGCACAGACATTTGTTCCGCCAAATGGAAATGTGACATTTTCAGCTCCTCTGACAGGTGGCGGTAAAAAACAAGGGAAGGTTAAATTGTGAAAAGGTACGGTTATGGTTATAATGTCATAAGGACTGGCTCAGTGGATCTGAACCGAGGAAGCCGGTGGTCGCGTCTGGACTGGCATCCGAATCCAAACACATTGTTCTTCTGACCCCGAACAGTCTTTTATACAGTCCGTTATATAGGGAACCCGCATGCTGATTGGTTCAGGTCTCTACAGTCCGTTATATAGGGAACCCGCATGCTGTTTGGTTCAGGTCTCTACAGTCCGTTATATAGAGAACCCACATGCTGTTTGGTTCAGGTCTCTACAGTCCGTTATATAGGGAACCCACATGCTGTTTGGTTCAGGTCTCTACAGTCCGTTATATAGGGAACCCACATGCTGTTTGGTTCAGGTCTCTACAGTCCGTTATATAGAGAACCCATATGCTGATTGGTTCAGGTCTCTACAGTCCGTTATATAGGGAACCCATATGCTGATTGGTTCAGGTCTCTACAGTCCGTTATATAAGGAACCCATATGCTGTTTGGTTCAGGTCTCTACAGTCCGTTATATAGGGAACCCACATGCTGTTTGGTTCAGGTCTCTACAGTCCGTTATATAGGGAACCCACATGCTGTTTGGTTCAGGTCTCTACAGTCCGTTATATAAGGAACCCATATGCTGTTTGGTTCAGGTCTCTACAGTCCGTTATATAGGGAACCCGCATGCTGTTTGGTTCAGGTCTCTACAGTCCGTTATATAGGGAACCCGCATGCTGTTTGGTTCAGGTCTCTACAGTCCGTTATATAGGGAACCCACATGCTGTTTGGTTCAGGTCTCTACAGTCCGTTATATAGGGAACCCGCATGCTGTTTGGTTCAGGTCTCTACAGTCCGTTATATAGGGAACCCGCATGCTGTTTGGTTCAGGTCTCTACAGTCCGTTATATAGGGAACCCACATGCTGTTTGGTTCAGGTCTCTACAGTCCGTTATATAGGGAACCCGCATGATGTTTGGTTCAGGTCTCTACAGTCCGTTATATAGGGAACCCACATGCTGTTTGGTTCAGGTCTCTACAGTCCGTTATATAGGGAACCCACATGCTGTTTGGTTCAGGTCTCTACAGTCCGTTATATAGGGAACCCACATGCTGTTTGGTTCAGGTCTCTACAGTCCGTTATATAGGGAACCCACATGCTGTTTGGTTCAGGTCTCTACAGTCCGTTATATAGGGAACCCGCATGCTGTTTGGTTCAGGTCTCTACAGTCCGTTATATAGGGAACCCGCATGCTGTTTGGTTCAGGTCTCTACAGTCCGTTATATAGGGAACCCGCATGCTGTTTGGTTCAGGTCTCTACAGTCTGTTATATAGGGAACCCACATGCTGTTTGGTTCAGGTCTCTACAGTCCGTTATATAGAGAACCCACATGCTGTTTGGTTCAGGTCTCTACAGTCCGTTATATAGGGAACCCGCATGCTGTTTGGTTCAGGTCTCTACAGTCCGTTATATAGGGAACCCGCATGCTGTTTGGTTCAGGTCTCTACAGTCCGTTATATAGGGAACCCACATGCTGTTTGGTTCAGGTCTCTACAGTCCGTTATATAGGGAACCCGCATGCTGTTTGGTTCAGGTCTCTACAGTCCGTTATATAGGGAACCCGCATGCTGTTTGGTTCAGGTCTCTACAGTCCGTTATATAGGGAACCCACATGCTGTTTGGTTCAGGTCTCTACAGTCCGTTATATAGGGAACCCGCAGGATGTTTGGTTCAGGTCTCTACAGTCCGTTATATAGGGAACCCACATGCTGTTTGGTTCAGGTCTCTACAGTCCGTTATATAGGGAACCCACATGCTGTTTGGTTCAGGTCTCTACAGTCCGTTATATAGGGAACCCACATGCTGTTTGGTTCAGGTCTCTACAGTCCGTTATATAGGGAACCCGCATGCTGTTTGGTTCAGGTCTCTACAGTCCGTTATATAGGGAACCCGCATGCTGTTTGGTTCAGGTCTCTACAGTCCGTTATATAGGGAACCCGCATGCTGTTTGGTTCAGGTCTCTACAGTCCGTTATATAGGGAACCCGCATGCTGTTTGGTTCAGGTCTCTACAGTCCGTTATATAGGGAACCCACATGCTGTTTGGTTCAGGTCTCTACAGTCCGTTATATAGAGAACCCACATGCTGTTTGGTTCAGGTCTCTACAGTCCGTTATATAGGGAACCCGTTTGGTTCATGCTGTTTTTGGTTCAGGTCTCTACAGTCCGTTATATAGGGAACCCACATGCTGTTTGGTTCAGGTCTCTACAGTCCGTTATATAGGGAACCCGCATGATGTTTGGTTCAGGTCTCTACAGTCCGTTATATAGGGAACCCACATGCTGTTTGGTTCAGGTCTCTACAGTCCGTTATATAGGGAACCCACATGCTGTTTGGTTCAGGTCTCTACAGTCCGTTATATAGGGAACCCACATGCTGTTTGGTTCAGGTCTCTACAGTCCGTTATATAGAGAACCCACATGCTGTTTGGTTCAGGTCTCTACAGTCCGTTATATAGGGAACCCGCATGCTGTTTGGTTCAGGTCTCTACAGTCCGTTATATAGGGAACCCGCATGCTGTTTGGTTCAGGTCTCTACAGTCCGTTATATAGGGAACCCACATGCTGTTTGGTTCAGGTCTCTACAGTCCGTTATATAGGGAACCCGCATGCTGTTTGGTTCAGGTCTCTACAGTCCGTTATATAGGGAACCCGCATGCTGTTTGGTTCAGGTCTCTACAGTCCGTTATATAGGGAACCCACATGCTGTTTGGTTCAGGTCTCTACAGTCCGTTATATAGGGAACCCGCATGATGTTTGGTTCAGGTCTCTACAGTCCGTTATATAGGGAACCCACATGCTGTTTGGTTCAGGTCTCTACAGTCCGTTATATAGGGAACCCACACTGTTTGGTTCAGGTCTCTACAGTCCGTTATATAGGGAACCCACACTGTTTGGTTCAGGTCTCTACAGTCCGTTATATAGGGAACCCACATGCTGTTTGGTTCAGGTCTCTACAGTCCGTTATATAGGGAACCCGCATGCTGTTTGGTTCAGGTCTCTACAGTCCGTTATATAGGGAACCCGCATGCTGTTTGGTTCAGGTCTGCTGTTTGGTTCTCTCTACAGTCCGTTATATAGGGAACCCGCATGCTGTTTGGTTCAGGTCTCTACAGTCCGTTATATAGGGAACCCACATGCTGTTTGGTTCAGGTCTCTACAGTCCGTTATATAGGGAACCCACATGCTGTTTGGTTCAGGTCTCTACAGTCCGTTATATAGGGAACCCGCATGCTGTTTGGTTCGGTCTCTACATCCGTTATAGGAACCCACATGCTGTTTGGTTCAGGTCTCTACAGTCCGTTATATAGGGAACCCGCATGCTGTTTGGTTCAGGTCTCTACAGTCCGTTATATAGGGAACCCGCATGCTGTTTGGTTCAGGTCTCTACAGTCCGTTATATGCTGTTTGGTTCAGGTCCGAACCCACATGCTGTTTGGTTCAGGTCTCTACAGTCCGTTATATAGGGAACCCGCATGCTGTTTGGTTCAGGTCTCTACAGTCCGTTATATAGGGAACCCATGCTGTTTGGTTCATGCTGTTTTTGGTTCAGGTCTCTACAGTCCGTTATATAGGGAACCCACATGCTGTTTGGTTCAGGTCTCTACAGTCCGTTATATAGGGAACCCACATGCTGTTTGGTTCAGGTCTCTACAGTCCGTTATATAGGGAACCCGCATGCTGTTTGGTTCAGGTCTCTACAGTCCGTTATATAGGGAACCCATGCTGTTTGGTTCATGCTGTTTGGTTCAGGTCTCTACAGTCCGTTATATAGGGAACCCACATGCTGTTTGGTTCAGGTCTCTACAGTCCGTTATATAGGGAACCCACATGCTGTTTGGTTCAGGTCTCTACAGTCCGTTATATAGGGAACCCGCATGCTGTTTGGTTCAGGTCTCTACAGTCCGTTATATAGGGAACCCGCATGCTGTTTGGTTCAGGTCTCTACAGTCCGTTATATAGGGAACCCGCATGCTGTTTGGTTCAGGTCTCTACAGTCCGTTATATAGGGAACCCACATGCTGTTTGGTTCAGGTCTCTACAGTCCGTTATATAGGGAACCCACATGCTGTTTGGTTCAGGTCTCTACAGTCCGTTATATAGGGAACCCACATGCTGTTTGGTTCAGGTCTCTACAGTCCGTTATATAGGGAACCCACATGCTGTTTGGTTCAGGTCTCTACAGTCCGTTATATAGGGAACCCACATGCTGTTTGGTTCAGGTCTCTACAGTCCGTTATATAGGGAACCCACATGCTGTTTGGTTCAGGTCTCTACAGTCCGTTATATAGGGAACCCACATGCTGTTTGGTTCAGGTCTCTACAGTCCGTTATATAGGGAACCCACATGCTGTTTGGTTCAGGTCTCTACAGTCCGTTATATAGGGAACCCACATGCTGTTTGGTTCAGGTCTCTACAGTCCGTTATATAGGGAACCCACATGCTGTTTGGTTCAGGTCTCTACAGTCCGTTATATAGGGAACCCAGGTCTCTACAGTCCGTTATATAGGGAACCCATGCTGTTTGGTTCAGTCCGTCCCACATGCTGTTTGGTTCAGGTCTCTACAGTCCGTTATATAGGGAACCCACATGCTGTTTGGTTCAGGTCTCTACAGTCCGTCCGTATATAGGGAACCCACATGCTGTTTGGTTCAGGTCTCTACAGTCCGTTATATAGGGAACCCACATGCTGTTTGGTTCAGGTCTCTACAGTCCGTTATATAGGGAACCCACATGCTGTTTGGTTCAGGTCTCTACAGTCCGTTATATAGGGAACCCACATGCTGTTTGGTTCAGGTCTCTACAGTCCGTTATATAGGGAACCCACATGCTGTTTGGTTCAGGTCTCTACAGTCCGTTATATAGGGAACCCACATGCTGTTTGGTTCAGGTCTCTACAGTCCGTTATATAGGGAACCCACATGCTGTTTTGGTTCAGGTCTCTACAGTCCGTTATATAGGGAACCCACATGCTGTTTGGTTCAGGTCTCTACAGTCCGTTATATAGGGAACCCACATGCTGTTTGGTTCAGGTCTCTACAGTCCGTTATATAGGGAACCCACATGCTGTTTGGTTCAGGTCTCTACAGTCCGTTATATAGGGAACCCACATGCTGTTTGGTTCAGGTCTCTACAGTCCGTTATAGGGAACCCACATGCTGTTTGGTTCACCCAGTGCTGTTTGGTTCGTTATGCTGTTTGGTTCAGGTCTCTACAGTCCGTTATATAGGGAACCCACATGCTGTTTGGTTCAGGTCTCTACAGTCCGTTATATAGGGAACCCACATGCTGTTTGGTTCAGGTCTCTACAGTCCGTTATATAGGGAACCCACATGCTGTTTGGTTCAGGTCTCTACAGTCCGTTATATAGGGAACCCACATGCTGATTGGTTCAGGTCTCTACAGTCCGTTATATAGGGAACCCAAATGCTGTTTGGTTCAGGTCTCTACAGTCCGTTATATAGGCTGAACCCAGTCATGCTGTTTGGTTCAGGTCTCTACAGTCCGTTATATAGGGAACCCACATGCTGTTTGGTTCAGGTCTCTACAGTCCGTTATATAGGGAACCCATATGCTGTTTGGTTCAGGTCTCTACAGTCCGTTATATAGGGAACCCATATGCTGTTTCAGGTCTCTACAGTCCGTTATATAGGAACCCATCTGATTGGTTCAGGTCTCTACAGTTATGCTGTTTGGTTCAGGTCTCTACAGTCCGTTAACCCATATGCTGATTGGTTCAGGTCTCTACAGTCCGTTATATAGGGAACCCATATGCTGATTTGGTTCAGGTCTCTACAGTCCGTTATATAGGGAACCCATATGCTGTTGGTTCAGGTCTCTACAGTCCGTTATATAGGGAACCCATATGCTGATTGGTTCAGGTCTCTACAGTCCGTTATATAAGGAACCCATATGCTGTTTGGTTCAGGTCTCTACAGTCCGTTATATAGGGAACCCATATGCTGATTGGTTCAGGTCTCTACAGTCCGTTATATAGGGAACCCATATGCTGATTGGTTCAGGTCTCTACAGTCCGTTATATAGGGAACCCATATGCTGATTGGTTCAGGTCTCTACAGTCCGTTATATAGGGAACCCATATGCTGATTGGTTCAGGTCTCTACAGTCCGTTATATAGGGAACCCATATGCTGATTGGTTCAGGTCTCTACAGTCCGTTATATAAGGAACCCATATGCTGTTTGGTTCAGGTCTCTACAGTCCGTTATATAGGGAACCCATATGCTGATTGGTTCAGGTCTCTACAGTCCGTTATATAGGGAACCCATATGCTGATTGGTTCAGGTCTCTACATTGCTTTATAACCCACATGCTGAACAGGGAGACATTTCCGTTTCATTGTTTTTTTTTTATCTCTGTGCTTTTCAGACGTCACCCGCTGTCTGCTTCATTAAGCTCAAAGACTTTGTCAATACTGTATGGATGGAAAAAAATCTATTTCACTGTTGAGGCTTGGAAACACATACAGTATTATGGTCATGTTCATATCTCATTTATGTGGCTTGTGTTGGCCTTTTGAAATTCCACTGTATACAACGATCGAGGAGATTACAGTCCATGACGCTATATATAGCCAACAAACACTCTTATCAGCTGTAGACAGGGAAGCTTTAGATAACCCAGCGGTTATAAATACATTGTTATTTATCAGTTTAAAAAAACATGGAGGATTGAAGGTGTGACCAGGGACCTGCTGTATTTGACGGACCTATACTGATTATAATCTAGTCTGAGTAAATGTTTTTTGTGCCAGGATTTAGAAAGTATGTAACGATTTTTTGGAGTCAACTTGTAACACCAGAAATGCAATAGGATTACAGCAATTTTTGTGGGTTCTGAGGTGTGCGCCTCATTTCCCTGTTAGACAGAACTAATAAGGCTCTTTTGTAACGAACCATTTGAGTGGGTGAAAGCGAGAGAGAGAGACCCAGTGAAAGAGAGAGTAAGCCACACAGAGAGAGAGAGAGACCAAAAGAGAGATAGAGACAGAGTTAGAGGGACCAACTCAAAGAGAGACTCGGATAGAGAGGCAAACTCTGAGAGAGAGAGACTCGGGAGAGGGAGAGACAAACTCTGAGAGGAAGGGAGGGAGACTCAGGAGAGGGAGAGACAAACTCTGAGAGAGTGAGAGACTCGGGAGAGGGAGAGACAAACTCTGAGAGGAAGGGAGGGAGACTCAGGAGAGGGAGAGACAAACTCTGAGAGAGTGAGAGACTCGGGAGAGGGAGAGAGAGACTCTTGGAAGTGGAAAAGATAGAGCCTAAATAATCGTGTCTTGGACCATCAGAATTTATGATGTGCATGTTTTTAGGCCAACAACAGAGTCCAATCTCTTCCAATCCACCACAAGCCAGAGATGATGGAAGTTACTGACCTCACTGAGGCACGATAAGGGGAAAAGAGGGAGAATATCTAAACAAAAATGGCAGCATCTGTGGGGCATTGGAATTCAAGCGTAATACAAGGACGGGCAAACAGGTGCTTCTTCGGCTCATGAGGAGATTGGCGAATATTTGAATGTTTTTCACCCCGTCTGTCTTGGAGCTTCCCACCTCCAGTGACTGAGAAATTGTGTCCCTCTATTAAGACCCTGTTTTATTCCATCTCCCCATACCCCTCCGCTTTCCTCCTCCCTCCCTTCTGGTCCTCCTGCCGGTTGCCATGACAACAGCAGCACTGCGCCATTCATCTGCTGTTGAGAGGAGACCTGGGCTCTCTGTTCCAGTGGAACCAGCAGCGCATCTCGCATCTCCACGTATATCCAGCCAAACAGGAGCTCGCAGCCCGTCTACCTTTCCAGCCTGTCCCTCTGCTGCGTTTCAGGAACGGTCTTCGGGGGGATTATTCGGAAGGAGAAAATTGGCCGGCTGCTGCCGAGGACCCATCAAGGAGAATGTCACCTCAGACTCCCTTTCTCTCTCCCTAGTGGCAGAGTGGCTGCTGCCTGGGTGCCCCTACTCCTCCTCTTTCCTCATCTCGCTCCTCCCGCCACCCTGCTGTATCTGCCTCCTGCCCCCGTATCATTTACCTCGACTGAATCGATCGGACTGAGCGGCACCAGCAGCGCTGACAACCGTGGAGGATTACTGACAACGGCGAAGGGACTGCAGCCTCTTTTCCGAGCCTAGCTGCCCGTGTGCGTTGCCGTGTGAGTACCAACCAGGCGCTGGTTCTGGATGAACTGGTCGTCCTTCAGGGAAGAAGGTCCGCTTTTGTTGCCGGACGTGGAAGGAGGGAAACCGGGTCTGGGTCCATATATGAGAATGGTGAGCCTGGGCGAGAGCTAGGGGATGGTTATCCGAACGCTGGCATTCCAGCACTTGTGTAACGATTCATTTCACGGAGAGCGGGTGGGAGGGGATGGAGGTGGACAATTCTGAGGGCAATATTTCACAGAGGAAGCTCCGTTTAAATAAAATAGTCCCTGTGACCTTGTTACGTAAGACGATGTAACGGAACAGGTGAGCTGTGTGTCTCGGCTGGCGGCGCTCAGGTTAGCATTCTCTGTGTGTGGGAGTGGAGCGGATGGATTTGTCATAGACCCGAATGTTGTCATTGGCACACCAGGCTGGGCACATGAGGTGGGGGAGGAAGGTCGTTCTGGCTGAAATCAGAATGGACGCTCAAGGACCGGTGAATCAACAAGAGTGCAACACTGAAGTGTTTTTCCTGCCAGTTTGTCTTGGTTTTATGCGTCAGCGTGGGTAGGCATTGACTCGTCTCTGAGTGCCTGTGTGTGTGTGTGTGTGTGTGTGTGTGTGTGTGTGTGTGTTTCCGTGTCCAAGCTCTAACTGGGTACTGGTGGGCGGTTACTTGTGCACACCATCTAGGGTGTGTGTGTGTGTGTTTGTGTTTGTTTGTGTGTGTGTGTGTGTGTGTGTGTGTGTGTGTGTGTGTGTGTGTGTGTGTGTGTGTGTGTGTGTGTGTGTGTGTGTGTGTGAGTTATGTTCATATATGTTCATGAAAACAGGGGGAAGTTGTCTACTAGCCTGGTGGTTCCGCATCATAATTAGCATGTCGCAGCCGGCCTCATTCTCTCTCCCCGTTGGGGGGTAGCTAGCTAGCTAGCTGGTGTGACGAATAGAACAGAGGGATATGGATGTAGCATGAGAAGTATCTCCTTGAAAGCTGCGGCCTGCATTTGTTGGTCTCACGAGAACGAAGGCGTTTTATTGGTGAGATGTTGCCACGTGTGACAGAAAATGTCTGACAGGATTCAGTTTTCAGAGTTAGATCTACCTAGGTAGACACGCACACACACACACACACACACACACACACAGGAGCTAGCTCATAGTTTTTGAGGAATAGGGTTGCTAAGATACTGGTGTTATGCAATGTTATACGTATTTAGAATTGCTTTTGGAGATCTCCGATGTCTATGAGGTTCTACTTTATAGACCATATTGTTCAAAAGAAAATTGTTTAATCTACCTACCTTAAATTTGACATATGATATTCACGCTGTCACTTTTGACGAACATCTTTCTCCAGTTTAATAATAATAATAATAGATTTGATTTATAATGCACTTTTCATTTAAACAAACCTCAAAGTGCTACAGTTAAGAGCATAGAAAAACATGGTAAAAAGAACAAGGTAAAAACATTCATGTATTAAGTAGTAGCATTTGCATTGTTAATTAAGACACATACGTTTGTTTAAAAATAAACGTTTTAAGTTTTTTTTTTAAAGTCTCAAGAGTTTGCGGAGCTCTCAGTTGGTCGGGAGTTGGTTCCAGATACGTGGAGCGGCAGAACAGAAAGCCCGGTCACCCATGGTGCTGAGCTCGGTTTTGGGGGCGGTGGGATGATGCAGAACGCAGGGATCGGGTGGTAGTTGCAGGGATGAGTAACTCTTTCCGGTAAGGGGGCGTTTCCATAAATGCACTGGTGGGTTTGATGACAAACCACGGCAAAACACTCATTGATGTGTAAAAAAAACTAAAGATAATGTTTAAAAGACGTTGTCTTTTAATCTTTAAGGATTTCATATTTTGCCTTTGATAAACCCACACAGAGAGCTAAACATTTGAAAATACAACATTATGATTATCTGAAATACCCAGAAAGAAAGTCCCCTTTGAATATTTACACTGGTAAAACAAAATAACAAAAAAACGTCAATGAAAATCTTGATTGTTGTAGTTTTATCACAATTTTGCAACTTTAGTTAGGATGTGTACCGGTATGAACTTAAAAAAGAGAAGTGGTGTGTGTGTTCGCGGCTCGCCACACTTTCTGTGTCATGATCACTTCACAGGGCTTCATTCTCATTATCTTCAACCGACATTTTGAATTGTCCTTATGTTGAAGGATGTGCGTCTGTCACCGGGCATTATCCCAGTATCGCGGTGAAACCGATGGTGGGTAGACAAGCGCAGATAGGATTTATTCACAGGCAGATGCTTGTACTGTTTAAGACGACGATTGAGTTTGCATGCGTATTAATCATGGGCGAATGTTGTTCGTTTAGAGCTTTGGTTTGGGTCCACTTTTTGTCGCTATGCCAGGTCTCTGTAGAAAACAGTGTGGTTTGGAAGGAACCCCCATTCTTTTTGTCGCTTGGATAGTCTGAGCTTGTCAAAAAGGTATCACTAAAACAAATTGCTGTTTTTTTTATCAGGAAACAACTGACCCTGACTAAAGTGGTGCGCTTGTCTGTTTGGACGAAATGTTCGTGGTTTGTTTTTTGTAGAAACCTGCGTTTGTTTTCAGTCGTGGATTTGTTGCATGTTTCCAGTAGAAACATGCGTTGTCAGTTTTACTTGAAACCTCTGTGTTTGTTTCCAGTACAAATCGTTCTTGTCAATTTACAGTAAAAAAAACATGTGTTTGTCAATTTCTGCTCAACAGTACCCTAAGCAGAGATCAGACAATTGGATTCTGTACACCAAAGCGAAGTTGATTGAGCTAATATCGTATCTGAAAACATACTGAAAACAGAATGAAAAGTGAGAAATCTCATTTCCTGAGGCGATTCTTCAATGGTGATATCCAGAAGGCTGCAGCTAGCAACAGTCCATATTCATATGGAGATCCGTAGCATTAGCAATAATAGCCTGTTCGAATTAATTTAAATGTAATTTGGTTATCAAAGGATTACGAGAGACCAGAAAGTGGATTCTGTTCTCTTCACGAAGCAACAACGCCTGAGATGGTTCTGGCAGAGGTAGAGTTTCATACCAGTTCTTTACAAGACTCAATGCTGATCAAAAAGCCAGCCACTGAGAGAGACTGTCTCTGTCCCAAACCACACCCTATTCCCTAACTCATAGGACTCGGGTTAAAATGTCACTATTCAGGCATTAGGGTACAATTTGGGACGCCACCGCCGCAGTCTCCATAGAAGAGCGGGCACGGTCTGTACGCTGTGATACCCCAGTCGTAAATCAACACGGCTCTCCTGTGAAACCCTCACTTTGTCTCTCAGATGGAAAGGTTAGAACAGGAATCTCATTATGTTTCCTGGCTGGTAGAGTGGCATAGAAGTGGGTACTGCCGAAAAGTACCTGGCGCCCGTCGAGTCCTACTGTAGCTTCAGTGTGCAACCGTGGCAACGCAACTCACCTGCCTTCACGTTGCCACACAGGTTAACGTAAGTTAAATAAATATTGGAACGCATGACTTCTCTGTGCCTTTTCAATGGAGAAAGTGACATATTGCAAACGTCTCTGTTGTTTTGGGTTTAACAATAACTAAATAAATACATGTAGAGGTAATAAATAAATACATATGGAGTTAATAAATAAATAAATATAGAGATAATAAATAAATACATATGGAGGTAATAAATAAATACAAATAGAGATAATAAATAAATACATATGGAGGTAATAAATAAATACAAATAGAGATAATAAATAAATACATATGGAGTTAATAAATAAATAAATATAGAGATAATAAATAAATACATATGGAGTTAATAAATAAATAAATATAGAGTTAATAAATAAATACATATGGAGGTAATAAATAAATACAAATAGAGATAATAAATAAATACATATGGAGTTAATAAATAAATAAATATAGAGTTAATAAATAAATACATATGGAGGTAATAAATAAATACATATAGAGATAATAAATAAATACATATGGAGGTAATAAATAAATACAAATAGAGATAATAAATCAATACATATGGAGTTAATAAATAAATAAATATAGAGATAATAAAAAAATACATCATGGATGTATTCCTGACAGCGTTTTCTCAGAAGTTCACTTTTAGCGCCGCGTTCTCTGTCGGCTGGCGTATCAGCGGATTGTTTCCTCAGGGGGCCCTCACAAGTGACATAGAGATCAAACCTAGAGAAAAGGAACAATAGCTAACTCTAAACACAACTGAATTAACTGTCTCGTTGATCCTGGGGTGGTTGGTAATATTTGTCCCGAGTCTTTACACTCTTCATTTAAAAACAGTGTAATTGGAGATCCCGTTGTCATGCCCTGCTGGTGCTGTGTAAGTCTAATGTGGAACTGATGATTGCACTTTTTCCCCTTCTGGGGCTGATTTTGCGGATAGATACTTCATTATGTAAAACGTGCTTTCCTCTTCCCGGGTTGTGAGGTCAGTCCCACCAGTCAACTTTAGCGCGCGGGCAATAACTGTACGTCTCTCTTTCTCTCTGGATGAATGTCTGCTAAATCAGTAAAACGTTACAGAAATGTGACGTGCGGGCAGATTACTGTGGGAGAAGCTCTGGCAGTGTTAGGTTGTTAAATTGAGACCCCCGCAGTGTGCTATTTATAGGTGCGATAATGATTTGCTTACCAAACACAGCAGCGGGATTACCGTGGGTTACGTACGCTGACTCTCTCCCATCAGTACCCCTCTGCTAACGATGAGGCTACCCATCCATCCAATTGACGGTAAATATAGGAACGTGTGTGTGGTTTGTTTGTGTGTGTGTGTGTGTGTGTGTGTGTGTGTGTGTGTGTGTGCGAGCGTGTTGAACTCCACTGCACCACATTATAATGTAGCATTGTAATTACACAAATCGACTAAAGGCGCCTTTTGTTCTTCGCTACGGCTTTCTGTCTTGGATGCAGCACGGATAGGCCGTTATCTTGGCTCGGGTTTGGAGAGAATGTGTCTGTCAACATTAGATTAGTTCAGCTTTATAGTGTTTTCAGAATCAGGTCATGACAACACTGTTTTTCAAGGATGATACTATTAGTTAAGCCGAGATAGTCTCCATAATAGGGATATTCAAATGTTAACCGACAACGTTTGAAGCCTGCTGGTGTTTCGGTTCCACCTCGTCATTACAGCCTCGATCTGGTGTTGCCTGGATATACATACGGTATCTCACTACTTTACATTGATTAAATCTTTTCATGTGACAACACTGAAGAAATGACACTTCGCTTCAATGTAGAGTAGTGAGTGTGCAGCTTGTATAACAGTGTAAATTTGCTGTCCCCTCAAAATACATGTACAAAAATAAGTACATCCCTAAGTGAAAATGTCTAAATTGGACCCGATTAGCCATTTCTCTCCCCGTGTCATGTCACTCGTTAGTGTCAAAAGGTCTCAGGTGTGAATGGGGAGCAGGTGTGTTGAATTTGGTGTTTTCGCGCTCTCACTCATACTGGTCAATGGAAGTTCAAAATGGCACTTCATGGCAAAGAACTCTCTGAGGATCTGAAAAAAAATATTGTTGCTCTACATAAAGCCTAGGCTATAAGAAGATTGCCAAGAGCCTGAAACTGAGCTGTAGCACGGTGGCCAAGACCATACAGCGGTTAACAGGACCGGTTCCTCTCAGAACAGGCCTCGCCATGTATCGACCCAAGAAGTTGAGTGCACGTCCTCAGCGTCATATCCAGAGGTTGTCTTTGGTAAATAGACGTATGAGTGCTGCCAGCATCGCTGCACAATGCATCAAATTGGTCTGCATGGCTGTCGTCCCAGAAAGAATTTGGTTCAGCTGGTGTCAAGCGTGTGTGGCGGCAACCAGGTGAGGAGTTCAAAGACAAGTGTGTCTTGCCTACTGTCAAGCATGGTGGTGGGAGTGTCATGGTCTGGGGCTGCATGAGTGCTGGAAAATAATGGTGGCCACAGAAAATAATGACACTTTGGGCCCAATATGGACATTTTACTTACTTTTGTTTTCAGTGGTTTAGACATTTATGGCTGTGTGTTGATTTATTTTGAGGGGACAGCAAATGTACACTGTTATGCAAGATGTGCACTACTTTACATTGTAGCAAACTGGCAATGTATATATGTGTGTTGCCTCACACTGTGCCGGATCACTGTGAATTCATCACATGAGTCAGTGTCCTCACTCAATGTCTCTGTTCGTTTAGTATTTTCTCCTAGAAAACACAGGAAGCAAATGTGTCTGGAGTGGGCTTTATGTGAGCTAGCTTGGATTGATTAGAATCATTCTTGACCACATACTTGACCACATTGTGCTTCTGCTTGCTGTTTGGGTCCTGGCTGGGTTACCGTAGCGCAATTCACAACAAACTGCAGATATTGAAACGGCTTTCGAAGTATATTTTGCTGGTTAATTGCTGAGAAATTAGTTTAGTTACTGAGCCGGTATGACGACAGAGGTAATAAAGGCCCGTCACAGCTTCCAGTAGCACCAACCCTTTGTCCTCTGGTGCTAAAAATATCTCAGAAGTGGTTAGTAATCCGCCAGGGACCGGGGTCATTCGTTAGGGGTTAAGGCTGGCCAGCTATTCATAGAAGCTACATCATCAGCCACTCACACTGTATCCCAGGCAATTACACAGTCCAGTCACCGGCCGTCGTCACACACACACACACACACACACACACTCTACACTGACGGCCTATCATTTGTAGCCTTTTCCAGCTCAGGTGTCTCCGTTCCTCCACTCCGGTTACCCGGGTAGCAGCTCCTCCGTGCATTATTGCAGTATCGCTAACCGCTAACCGTCTCAGGTTCTGCCGTGTACTCAGGCCTCCTCGTCGCCCCGTCGATCGTCCACAGCTGAGAGGCTCCGCCGTTAAAGGATAACTATATCAGGGGCTTTTAGACTTGTGTCAAACGGGTCAATTCTACCATTTCCAGACGTGTTTTTCTGCTCCTCCACTTTGGTCGGGAGAAAGCGACGCCGCCTCCGCTGTGACCCTGTCTTAGGACTCCAGCGGGTGGCTGAAAGGGCGTGGGTAGAGGTGAGGGGAAGACTATTATGAGTTAAAGGTCAGGCGTCTTACATGCTAACCATTAGCGGCCTGTTACCGCTTTCTGCCGAGTCACGCTGTGTGCGATCTGAACAAGTCCCTAGCCCCGATATAGCGTAGGATGTAGGAGATTGTTTAGGCTAGTAGAAGGGAAGTGGCTGGTGATCCAATCAGGAACCTTATAGAAGGGGTTTGCAGTCTCCTCCCAACTCAACCATTACGATAGTATATAGTGCAATGAGCTGGACTCTACGAAAAACACTGCCAGAGGGATTTTGATTAAAACATTTTTCTGTTAGGAGAATTATTTTCTACTAGTTCTACGTCATTTGACAACAGAAAATATATTTTTTTAAATTATACTATTTAACACTACGATTAGTACGACTGGCATCAAAATCATTCATCGATGACGTCATGGGAAGTTTCTACTCTTTTCCCCCGCACTGACAAATTAAATCTTTCTGGAATAGTCTCCCGAATTCCACTGAAACTTGTCGCACAACATCAGTAAAAGCGACATCGAATTGGGCTTGTAAAGACTGATTCAGGAGTGAAAGATCTGGTGAACCTTGAATTAAATCTGCCCATAGCTGTTCATACATTAGAGATAAAATTGGATTTGTTTTAAGTTTTAATTGGGGGTGCAGGGACCAAAACGCACGGTAAAAATGACTGTGCTTAGAAGATTGGAAGCCCAGTGCCACTGAGGCAGTAATTATACGAGTTAACTTAACTGATCATACGAGTATGGCTCAACTTTTAGTCAGTTGGCAACGTATCAGAAATAGCAGCAATAACACACACTGCATCAGGTTATGTCACATCTAATATGATTCTTAATATTATAGAATAATAATGAGGACCAGTAAAAATCGATTTTGCAATTTCGCTATCCGCCATTTGACAATGAGCAGTACATTGAATAGTTGTGTGTGTAAATATTTGATACGCAGAATCACTTTACAAATGTAGTAATGCATTACAATGCTCGCGTATAGTAAAAGCAATTAATTACTTTACATTCTAAAAATATTTGATTGATAGCAGTAGAAAGCGGGAACTGTGTTCACATTGATAGGGTCACCAAAGCACATCCAAGGCAACATCACTGATAAGTAATTAAAGAAAGATGGGACTTCTAATAGCCTATTTTACAGCTTAGCCCTGATGAATTTGGAAAATTATTTTCTTTTATATTTTTATTTTGACAAAAATAAATTAATCTTCCAGCAACGTTCCAATGAAGATTTTCTAACTATCTACTGTGGAAATAAAAAGTATACACATCCCTTTATCTGTGAGAAAATGAGAAAAAGATCAATTATGTCAGAACCTATAATGTAAACAATTCAATAAAAACTATATTTGAAATCTTTGAGAGGGAAAAATAAAAACCTCCAAACAATAACCTGGTTGCATAAGTGTGCACACCCTTAAACTAATACTGTGTTGAAGCACCTTTAGATTTTATTACAGCACTCAGTCTTTTTAGGTAGGAGTCTGTTAGCATGGCACATCTTGACTAGGCAATATTTGCCCACTCTTCTTTGCAAAAACTCTCCAAATCTGTCAGATTGCAAGGACATTTCCCGTGCACAGCCATCTTCAGATCACCCCACAGATTATCAATTGTATTAAGGTCTGGGCACTGGCTGGGCCATTCCAAAATGTTAATCTTCTTCTGGTGATGCCATGCTTTTGTGGATTTGGATATGTGCTTTGGGTCGTTGTCGTGCTGAAAAGCGAACTTCATCTTCAACGGAAGCTTGAAGGTTTTGTGACAAAACTGCCTGGTATTTGGAACTGTTCATAATTCCCTCCACCCAGGCCCTGGTTCCAGATGAAGAAAATCTGCCCCCAAGCATGATGCTGCCACCACCGTGCTTCACTGTGGGTATGGTGATCTTTGGGTGATTTGCGGTGTGTTGTTTTTGTGCCAACCATACCTTTTGGAGTTAGGGCCAAAAATGTCAACCATGGTTTCATCAGACCATAACCCATTTTTCCACATGCTTTTGGGAGACTTGATGTCTGTTTTTGCAAACTTCAGGTGGGCTTGGATATTTTTCCACCCTACCCCATAGCCCGTACATATGAAGAATACGAAAAGATTGTTGTCACATACAGCACACAGCCAGTACTTGCCAGAAATTTCTGCAGCTTCTTTAATTTTGCTGTAGGCCTCTTGGAAGCCTCCCTGACCAGTTTTCTTCTCGTTCTTTTATCAATTTATCAAAAGGGACGTTGAGTACTTGATAATGTCTCTGTTGTGCCATATTTCCTCTATAAAATCACGACTGTCTCCACTGTGTTTCATGGTATATCTAATGCTTTGGTAGTTCTTCTGTACCCTTTTCCTGACTGATATCTTTCAACAATGAGATCCCTCTGATGCTTTGGAAGCTCTCTGTGGAGCATTGCTTTTACTCTGAGATGCAATTAAGAAATTGTGAGGAAAATCCTACTGGAACAGCTGACCTTTATCTGTGATTAATCAGAGTCACTTATAATGATGGCAGGTGTGTAATGACTTATACTTAACATGAGTTTGAGACAGCCACATCAGTTATAAGAAGGTTGTGCACACTTATGCAAGCAAGTACGTTGGTTTTTCATCTGAATTGTTCACGGTATACAGGTCACATTAAAGGTAAAAAAAAGTTACAAATCTGATAGGTACCGAATGGGAAGCTATCTCCGAGTATATTTGATATTTTTTCACTTCTCCCTCTGTGTGTTTGTGTGTGTGTTCCACATCCGTACACACACACACACATGCTGTGGTCGCTGAGTTAATGGAGATACGGCGCTGCTGTCAGCAGACGTTATTTCCTGGCTGAGCTGAATGAACTGAGCATCTCTCAGTGTTTCACACTTCCATCTGGACAGTGTAGTTTAGAAAATCATCCAAGCAGACAGGCTTTAAATGGTACTGTAGTACTGCGGAGGTTACTGTTTGTATCACTGTAGAGGGACTAGCTAGTACTGCATTAGGTACTGTTGTGACACTGTAGAGGGACTAGCTAGTACTGCGGAGGTTACTGTTTGTATCACTGTAGAGGGACTAGCTAGTACTGCAGTAGGTACTGTTGTGACACTGTAGAGGGACTAGCTAGTACTGCAGTAGGTACTGTTCTGACACTGTAGAGGGACTAGCTAGTACTGCATTAGGTACTGTTCTGACACTGTAGAGGGACTAGCTAGTACTGCAGTAGGTACTTTTGTGACACTGTAGAGGTACTAGCTAGTACTGCAGTAGGTACTGTTTGTATCACTGTAGAGGGACTAGCTAGTACTGCAGTAGGTACTGCTGTGACACTGTAGAGGGCCTGGATAGTACTGCAGTCATTACTGTTGTGGTATTGTACATGGCCTAGTAAGTACTGCAGTAGGTACTGTTGTGGTATTGTAAGTACTGCAGTAGTTACTGTAATATTATTGTGGGCATACGTCGTTTTTCCCCTCAAGTGAGACAAGTGAACTAAGAGTTTTTTTCTCCTTTGAAAGCAGGTTGCAGAACGATGCAAAATGAAATGATTATCCATCCAGATAGTTATGTTAAGGTCAGAGTCCTCGTGCTGCGTAGTTTATTCTAGCTATGTGAAGTGTGTGAATGCCAAATTAATATAGTGTGACATTACTTTGCTGCATGTTTTGATCGGGACGTGATCCCAATTCAAATGCTTTTTCGTGGCCGACCTTGTGTGTCAGTGCAAGCTGACTCAGTGACCAAGTTCAACGGCGATACAGTTCCCAGACAGGTGTTACACGAAACCTGATTGGATCTAAGGAGTGAGGTAGAAAAAAGGGGAGGGGCATGGTCATGACATAAGTGACTTGTGTGTTCATTTAAAATGACACATCCCCCAAACACATACCGGTACACTGTTTCTTACTCACTTCCTGTCCCCCAAAAACACACACGCACACACTATTGCATTAATATCTGCTGTGTTTATTATAGTTGTAGGCCTACACATCGTTGGGAAGTTTTGGGACTCTTGACATTTGTGTTGTGTTATAGACTTTAGAATTGGACAATTGGTGTTTTTTCCTATTAATTTAGACACAGCAGGAATATGAATTGTTGGACAGCGGTAGAGATGGTTGTCTTCTGAATGTTTCTCTCATCTCTGCAGAAACAGTAAAGCTTGGTTGGAGTTGCCATTGGGTTCCCCGTCACCTCCCTGAGCGAGGTCCTTCCTGTCCAGTTATTTAGTTTGACAGTCTTTGTCTTGGTGGTTTCAAATTTCTTCTGTTTCACAATGATGGAGCCTACTGTTCGCCTGGGAACCATTTGATGATTTAACTTTTTTCTATGCCTCAACACAATTCTCAGAGGACTTTATGGCTAGGCATGCTCAGATATGCACTGTGAGGCCTTTGTTAAACAGATGTACACCTGGAGTACTGCAATCAAGTTCTAGAAACATGTCAATAATGACCAAATGATAAAGGTTGCATCTAAGCTCAATTTGCACTGTCATGGTGAAGAAATTCTGAATACTTACAAACGAGACGTTCCAGTTTTGTCTCTGTGATCATTTATGGCAAACTATTATAAATCTATTCTATAATACAAGAAAATATGGTCAAAGTCTAGAATATTTTGCAAAAGCCACCGTGTATTCTCATTGGCCAGGTGGATTTGTCTGTTGGCCCCATCCTGCTGCCACTCCGCCTGGCCAGTATTGGCTGGATTGCAGGAGAACATTTACATGGATGGCACTGGTGCTAGCGACGCTTGTCTACACTCTAACATCTAGTGGTTCAGTTGCATTGGCTGTCCTCACTGTGGGTTTAGTAACATTCGTAGGTCCTCTGAGATCTGGACCTTGTTCTGTTGATCTCACCCGGTGTCACGCCATTGATTTGGTTTGATCCACTACCCTAATATAATCATAATGGGGATGTTGGTGATGTTACGTGATGTTGGTGATGTTACGTGATGTTACGTGATTTTGGTGATGTTACGTGATGTTACGTGATTTTGGTGATGTTACGTGATGTTGGTGATGTTACGTGATGTTACGTGATGTTACGTGATGTTACGCGATGTTACGTGATGTTACGTGATGTTACGCGATGTTGGTGATGTTACGCGATGTTACGTGATTTTGGTGATGTTACGTGATGTTACGTGATGTTACGTGATGTTACGTGATGTTACGTGATGTTACCTGATGTTACGCGATGTTACGTGATGTTACGTGATGTTACGCGATGTTACGTGATGTTACGTGATGTTACGCGATGTTACGTGATGTTACGCGATGTTACGTGATGTTACGCGATGTTACGTGATGTTACGTGATGTTGGTGATGTTACGTGATGTTACGCGATGTTACGCGATGTTACGTGATGTTACGCGATGTTACGTGATGTTACGTGATGTTGGTGATGTTACGTGATGTTGGTGATGTTACGCGATGTTACGCGATGTTGGTGATGTTACGTGATGTTGGTGATGTTACGTGATGTTGGATGATGTTACGCGATGTTGGTGATGTTACGTGATGTTGGTGATGTTACGTGATGTTGGTGATGTTACGTGATGTTGGTGATGTTACGTGATGTTACGTGATTTTGGTGATGTTACGTGATGTTACGTGATGTTACGTGATGTTACGTGATGTTACGTGATGTTACGTGATGTTACGCGATGTTACGTGATGTTACGCGATGTTACGTGATGTTACGCGATGTTACGTGATGTTACGCAATGTTACGTGATGTTACGTGATGTTACGTGATGTTGGTGATGTTACGTGATGTTACGCGATGTTACGTGATGTTACGTGATGTTGGTGATGTTACGTGATGTTGGTGATGTTACGTGATGTTGGTGATGTTACGCGATGTTACGCGATGTTGGTGATGTTACGTGATGTTGGTGATGTTACGTGATGTTGGATGATGTTACGCGATGTTGGTGATGTTACGTGATGTTGGTGATGTTACGCGATGTTGGTGATGTTACGTGATGTTGGTGATGTTACGTGATGTTTTGTGATGTTACGCGATGTTACGTGATGTTGGTGATGTTACGCGATGTTACGTGATTTTGGTGATGTTACGTGATGTTGGTGATGTTACGTGATGTTGGTGATGTTACGTGATGTTGGTGATGTTACGTGATGTTAAATTATGTTATGTGGTGTTGGTGATGGATGTTGTCTGTTACTCCTCTGGTCTGTTGTTTGGGCTCAACTGAGATGTGTTTGCTGGCTCCACTCTAGTCGTGGGCAGGGACAGCTGCCTCCCTTCTCCAGCTCCCAAATGGCTGTACTCACTGTTCAGTACATGTTGTATATACAGTATATAACCCCCCCCACACACACACACACAGACACATGTAGTTGTGTAATCTGCTGTCATGGGCAGAGTGTACAGTTGGTGCCATAGATCTGTCATAGACTGGAGGATAGGTGAGGGAACAGTATTTGTTGGCAGCAAGAAAGTTGCAGGTGCTGTCTGTTTCAGAAAGGGGAGGGGCTATTTGGCCCCCAGAAAAAATAGGACAAGCGTTCTCTGTATCTCCAAGCCGAGCTGTTTCTCATAAAACAAATTGGTCATCCAGTGAATAAAATTGGATTAAGAAATCTCTTAGGGAACGCCAGTCTGGTTAAAGACCATGAATAGCCTGGATGAACACGAACTGTGATCATCTCCGATTCTGAGCCATCTCCGATTCTGAGCCATCTCCGATTCTGAGCCATCTCCGATTCTGAGCCATCTCCGATTCTGAACCATCTCTCACCCTTGCAGGACCGCCAACAATAGCCCGTGTGTCATGACCCTGTATTAGGCCGAATGCAGGGAATGTTCTCGAAGCAGTTACGCGGTACTCTACAGTGCAATGTGTGCTCGCTCCAGAACAATAGAACGGTTTTTCGCTGTTCTCCAGTAGCTGGGAGGCCTTGTCAGAGGGCAGATGTTTCAAACGGCTCTCTTGACACGCAGCCTGGCCTCGCTTGGTATTTCACACAAACACCACTACCGCTACGACGCTGACGGACAGCGGCTTTAAACAATCATGACCACCGGCTAACTTAGCCTAATCTCAAGGTCAAACGGTCGCTCTGTCCGAAGGGCATTCTCTGGCATTTTTTGCAATTGTTCAGTTTAATCGAGTCTATATGTTGTTCTTTAGGTAGAAGGTGATAGATGTGGCTAGCAATACGCGGCTCGGAAAAGGTCAATTAATTTGACATAATTGGGAACATGTCCAAACTGAATACTCCCGGAGAACGGCCGCTGGCCTGCGGTACGTCCCGCTGAGGTTCCTGGGCACATCTTCGTGACTCATTTCTGTTTGCAGAGTAATCGCACCGGCCATTCGAGGTGAAATGCCGCCCTGGAATATGTTGTGGGGTTCCAGCGAGCCTTCGGACTTAACACCTGCTCGAGAACGAAAGAACGCCCGGTTTTCCTCTCGAACCGAAGCCCGGCCGACCGAGGTGTCACAGACGGATGTCTGGATAATCCCGGGGGGCCACATCCGTGTTTAGCGCCACCTTGTGTTCCAAATGTATCACACGAGCACGCACGTCTGATAGCGACACAGGAAGGCCTCGGTTACTCCATCGTTCTGCGTTCCATTTCTTTCCGGCGAGCCTCATGGACTCGTGTTATGTCACATCCGCCAACCTCCTAATGTTCTAATGTTCTCGACACCTCGGCTGTTACGTGGAAGTGATCCGCCTGTGGACTGACTGGTCGCTACTGGAGATAGATTCAGGTGCGAAAACATTCCTAAAATGGACGTCATTTGCATTCTTGGACGGGATTTTGGTGTCATCTGCGATCGAGTCACTCGGCAGGCCGGCAGACAGGGCATTTTTTCGTCAGTCTTGAGAGGATGTGAATTGTATTTATTAGGCTATGGGGAAAAAAATCCCAGACACGATACAACGATCTAAGAGTCGTGTTCTTTTTGTGGCCGACTTCTTCCGACTCTATTGTGTAAGCTTTACTGTGCGTTTGCCATTTGTACGTTCCGCATCGTGTTATAAGCTGTATTTGTCTTTGGCTGTATCTCCCTCGCTCTCCTTTTGCTGTCTCCATTCTCTCTTATCATTTATATTATAATTTGGATGTTCTGTGTTCCTGTATGTGCTGTCTACCTTGTCATACGCGTGTTTTGTGTGTGTGTGCTTTTTTCCGTCGCTCTCAGTCCCCCCGCGGAAAGCGAAGTTTGTGGAGAGCCCGCGCATTCCACAATCAGAGCTTGGTTCCCCTACACACACCTTGTGTGCTGCCAATAACTACGACCCGGACACACACTGGCCCGGTAAGTCCGCTCAGTTAGTCCACATGAATTAGTTTTTTAATGGTTTCACTTTGGTGCGGTGTCAACGTTTCTGCGATGTGACTGTCACACACTCGTTATAGCAAATGTCGCTGCAGGTGTAGCAAGACGCTGCTGTCTTGGCCGATTGGTCAGTTGAATGAAGTACAGTGACCAATCAACAAACACTCGTCATAGCAGATGTCGCTGGAGATGTAGCGTGAAGCTGGTGTCTTGGCCGATTGGTCAGTTGAATAAAGTACAGTGACCAATCAACAAACACTCGTCATAGCAGATGTCGCTGCAGGTGTAGCGTGAAGCTGGTGTCTTGGCCGATTGGTCAGTTGAATAATCTACAGTGACCAATCAACAAGCACAATTTAAATATCCAAAACGTGACAATCAGTGACCTGTCTCGCTTGTGGCTCAGTTTGCGTCCTCCTGACCGTTCGTCTGTCCACCTCTCCTGTGTCCCTCTTTTTCTTTCCTGTGTCTTGACGGCCTGTGAGGGATGTGGGTGTGTGCAGATGTAGGTGGGAGGTAGGCACTGTTCCGTTCTCTCTTACATTAGGTTGCGTCTTCCACAGACACACTGCACACACACACACACACACACACACACACACACACACGCCGTTAGCTGATTGCTTTCTTGACACCCATCTGTTCATTCTCTCTAGTTCTGTCACTCTCTCTTTCTCTCTCTGTGTTCTTCTCTACCTCATTCCTCATATCTTTATCCCCCCCCACACACACACACACACACACACACTCCTTCTGTCTCGCTCCTTCCCCCGACTCCTTTTCTCCCAAATCGCATCTTTCGTTTCCGCTAAGATCACGGCAGATCGTTTGTCGGTTTCCCCTGCGGAGGGTCCAGTTCCCTCTTCTCATCTCCGCATCCAACCCCCCCCGCCTCTTTCTCACCACCCACCAGAGGACCACGGCATCATGGGTCAACCATCGATCAGGCAGCTCCATCTCAATGTTTCTTTCTATCTTGTCTATTTCTCTATGTCTCCGTCGCCTCCGTCCGGTCCCGGGTTTTGGAAACGCTTCGTGCAGCTTGCTAATATCTCCCTGCCATTTCTGTGTGTATACAAACTGCCTCTAAAGATGGGACTCCGATGAGCACCAATCAATCAACGCTTCTAAGCGTCTCTGTTTTGCCAGTTTGTCTCAGACCGTTTGCTCTCGAATGCGTGCGTTAAATACTCATGTCCTGCTGTCGGCTATTTCCAATGTCGTGAAGAGCTTCATTTCGCCGCCGTGAACCGATGACTCTTTGACATAATCTATATCTACGGAACGGAACGTCCGTTAGTCGCTGGATGTAACGAAGACGCGGATTATCGCGTTACCGCAGCAACTGCGTGACACTATATGGACTTTGTTTAAAATGAAAAATTGGGATAATCACAGAACATATTAGAGATTAGCGTTGATCTGCTTTTGAGGTCACGGCGTCTGCGTGACGGTTCAGTTTAGCGGCAGATCTTAGTGGCGAATACTGGAACGCTGTTCATATATCTGATCTTAGAACAGAATACCGCACCATGTATGCTTTTACACCTGAACGTCAGTTTAATCTCTCTTCTTGAGTGGTGACCATTTAATGGCGTATACTGTGTGTGGACTTGTGGGTCATACCATGGCCAAGCTGCGTGGCCAAGCTGCGGTACTGAGGTTTGAGGAGCTGTCTGGCGTCCCCGCGCTGCGGCACACACAGCCAGATGAACGGGCGGCCGCCAGATACGGAGGAACATAAGCGTTTGCACAGGAATGCATTCCTGCCCGGTGCCCGTTGTCGGCGCCGACTGATAGTTGCCAGGGCAACCGTCCGTCTCTCCTGTTTTTCTCCGCAGCTCGGTAATCAGTGAGGAGGACTGTGAGCGGAGAGGGGGGGGAGGGGGGTTCGCTTCTGTTGTTCGGGTTTTTTTTTTGCTTCCTTTTCGCGTGCAGAGGTGCTTGATGTTGTGCAGACACGGAGTGATGTCTGGAGTTTCACTGAAGGCATGTTTGAAATGTAAAATAGGCCTTAGTTTTCTTGCCTTGAAAGCTCTTCGGAGATGTTGGCGATCGCTTGGATGAATACAATAACAAGGGCTATGTTTCATTGTCAGAATGTTCCGGTAACTACAGGTATTTGGACAGTAATACCTATAGCAATTCGGTCAGACTGCAGGGAAACTCACTGTTCTGTTCTGGACTCAGACTGTATGGAAACTCACTGTTCTGGACTCAGACTGTATGGAAACTCACTGTTCTGTTCTGGTCTCAGACTGTATGGAAACTCACTGTTCTGGTCTCAGACTGTATGGAAACTCACTGTTCTGGACTCAGACTGTATGGAAACTCACTGTTCTGGACTCAGACTGTATGGAAACTCACTGTTCTGGTCTCAGACTGTATGGAAACTCACTGTTCTGGACTCAGACTGTATGGAAACTCACTGTTCTGGACTCAGACTGTATGGAAAGTCACTGTTCTGGACTCAGACTGTATGGAAAGTCACTGTTCTGGACTCAGACTGTATGGAAACTCACTGTTCTGGACTCAGACTGTATGGAAACTCACTGTTCTGGACTCAGACTGTATGGAAACTCACTGTTCTGGACTTTGCTGACCCCAGAACAGCACTATCTATCTCCCATGTATCACACTGGTCATTCTCGCCATTAATATTATAGCGAAGTTACAGGTTCTAACAAATACTACCTATCACTTTGACACCTTCTCAACCGTGATTTATTCTGTAACTTACACCCTCAGTTAAATGTGACTAAGGGTGTCGTGAATTGTTGCCGCACACACAAAGTCTGATACATTGCAAAACATCACAACACATTGTTAAATCGGTAGCTCCCGAGGTAAAACAGGTGACCCCGCCGACTGAACACATTGGCATTCTGTAAATAGAAGCACCTGGTTCAATGCTGATGTGTTTCTAATAGAATATACTGACACGGCCGGTTGTTGTTGTGGCAGGCCAGGTGGAGGTGCTGATTCACAAAGTGGCCCTGCTCGTCTAACCGTCACACGGAGTGCACTTCCACTGACACGCTGCTTACATGTCAGCTCGTTGTGTTGTGCCCGGCTGTCCGGGTGCACGGCTGTCCGGGTGCACGGCTGTCCGGGTGCACGGCTGTCCGGGTGCACGGCTGTCAGGGTGCACGGCTGTCAGGGTGCACGGCTGTCAGGGTGCACGGCTGTCAGGGTGCACGGCTGTCAGGGTGCACGGCTGTCAGGGTGCACGGCTGTCAGGGTGCACGGCTGTCAGGGTGCACGGCTGTCAGGGTGCACGGCTGTCAGTGTGCACGGCTGACCGGGTGCACGGCTGTCCGGGTGCACGGCTGTCAGAGTGCACGGCTGCAGGCCAGGGTGAAGCCGCTGACGGTGTAGGTGGTCACTAACTATATAATATTTCCATGTTATATACATTTATGGTTCTCTCTGTGCGGTAGCTTTATCCTCCAAAGTCCTCTTCACTTGGATTTATGCGCCGACTCAGACTTCTGGGGCCGAATTGAGGCTAACAGGAACCCTCTAATGTCTAGTGTGATTACCTCTCCGGTGGCCGGTGAGACGCCTTTTGTGCCTCGGCATGAATTCTATATTGAACCGCATTCCGATCCCCGTTTACCTTGTCTAATGTGTCTAAATCTCACACGTCTTATTACCTGTTATTCTGGTCTGACGTGTCAGGGAAACGAGAGGGGGGAGGGCTGGAGGGAAGGGAGGTTAGGAGGGAGAGACTGGAGGGGGTGTGAGACTTGGCTCGTCTTCATTTAGTTGTGTTTTTTTAATCGTACATGCTCCGGAAGGTTCCTCCCTGTTCCGGCCTGTTTGCTTTAATCCGCTTCTGTTCGGGCGACGTCAGTCCCGGTCTTGAGGCGCTTACGTTTGTTCGTACTCCCCCGTCGTGATGTCATCGTGTTTATACAGCGAGCCTGTAAATCCTGCTCTGGTCGGCTCAGCGGTGTCCCACACCAGGATGTCGACGTTTAACTGTCACCTGATATCGTTCCCGGTGGCGGCGTACGACGTCGTGTTGCCTGGGAACGTGCAGATCTCGGCCGAGGAGCTGGTTTTTCTCCGCGGTGTGTGTGTGTGTGGCGTACACCACCAAGGTGTGTAGTAAATACACACACCTCTGCCGTGAGACAGGTGAAGGGCGTGTTCGGCCAGCGCGTCCAAACGGAACACTTGACGGGCGTGTGGGAGTGGACGAATTGTCTCAGTCATGTCTCACCGTGGCCAGGCTGGAGTCGCCGTCTCAAAGCCAGTGTGTCCAGTTCCATCTGAAGAGAAATCATGTTTGATATTCACCACGGCTTCAGGTAGAGACTGGCTTTAATCTTCTACAGTTGACTTTTCTTTTAAGGTCTGTTCTACTTCGCTCTGTCCTACGCTATTTTAGGAGCAGCAATTTGTGTTTCGGTGCTTGAAAGTGGGGATAGTTTGCTCCTTGGTTTTTGTTGTTTAACAGTTCAGACTTAGACATCCACTTCCCCGATGTGTTTTCTATCCGAGGCGTGGTTGCCTCTTAGGTAGGGCGGGTTTAGTTTTTTTACGCTCACTCTTAAGCACACCTCTTTTTTCTCACTTGCTCTGTCTGTGTATCTCACTCTCTGTCTCTCCTGTCACTCCTTTCCGCAGGAGAATCTAGTGGGGAGCTGGGGCCTCCCCCGTCTGTGGATGAGGCAGCCAACACATTGATGACGCGCCTGGGCTTCCTGTTGGGAGACAAAGCAAGTGAGGGGCCAGACGAAGATCAGTACAGCATGGAAGAACCGGACGACCGGCAGGTGTGTGTGTGTCTGTGTGTCTGTCTGTGTGTCTGTGTGTCTGTCTGTGTGTGTGTCTGTGTGTCTGTCTGTCTGTCTGTGTGTCTGTCTGTCTGTGTGTCTGTGTGTCTGTGTGTCTGTCTGCCTGTGTGTCTGTCTGTGTGTGTCTGTGTGTGTCTGTGTGTGTATGTACACTCCTGTTCTTTAATGTGGATGAAAACCACTTTTTGTATTGAGATTCCATCTTGTGTTTCTCTGTGTGTGTGATTACATTTGGGATTTACCTGGGCTTGGATTACTTTTTAGTGTTTCGCTGTGTGTGTGTGAGGATTACTTTTGTGTTTCTCTGTGTGTGTGATTACATTTTGGATTTACCTGGGCTGGGATTACTTTTTAGTGTTTCGCTGTGTGTGTGTGTGAGGATTACTTTTGTGTTTCTCTGTGTGTGTGATTACATTTGGGATTTACCTGGGCTGGGATTACTTTTGAGTGTTTCGCTGTGTGTGTGAGGATTACTTTTGTGTTTCTCTGTGTGTGTGATTACATTTGGGATATACCTTGGCTGGGATTACTTTTTAGTGTTTCGCTGTGTGTGTGTGAGGATTACTTTTGTGTTTCTCTGTGTGTGTGAGGATTACTTTTGTGTTTCTGTGTGTGTGTGATTACATTTTGGATTTACCTGGGCTGGGATTACTTTTTAGTGTTTCGCTGTGTGTGTGTGAGGATTACTTTTGTGTTTCTCTGTGTGTGTGATTACATTTGGGATTTACCTGGGCTGGGATTACTTTTTAGTGTTTCGCTGTGTGTGTGTGAGGATTACTTTTGTGTTTCTCTGTGTGTGTGATTACATTTGGGATTTACCTGGGCTGGGATTACTTTTTGTATGTGACAGTTGAATGAGATTGTTGTTTACCTTGTTTACTTCATGCCGCTACACATCTCTGTATGCCAGGACTCTCTCTCACTAAAATCTTTGACATTACGAACTTGTCCATTAAGATAAAGCCCCCTAATAATGCATAATTAGATTGACTTGTCCACTTATTTACCTCACTGTTGACTAGACCTGGACTGATAAACAGTAAATATAAACATATCGTTTTTGTGTCTGGGTTTAGCAATTTGCTGCAAACAGCCTTTGGCACAATAAGCCTGTCTTTTTAATCCCTGCAACAATCCCAGCTTTTCAGAAGCTCAAACCCAGTTTGACAGGTCTACATTTACAGAAGAGGGAGATGAACGACAAACAACCACTGCCAGAGAGCAATAGAGTGAGAGGCAGTAAGAATATGGAGCAGAGATACACAGACAGACTTGGAGCAAGACAAGAGAGAGATATGCATGTGTTACAATGAGTCTGTATGGGTCTATATGGGTCTGTTGTATGGGTCTGCATGGGTCTGTATGGGTCTGTATGTGTCTGTATTGGTCTGTATGTGTCTGTATGAGTCTGTATGGGTCTGTATGGGTCTGTATGGGTCTGTATGGGTCTGTATGGGTCTATATGGGTCTGTTGTATGGGTCTGTATGAGTCTGTATTGGTCTGTATGGGTCTGTATGGGTCTGTATGGGTCTGTATGGGTCTGTATGGGTCTGTATGTGTCTGTATTGGTCTGTATGTGTCTGTACGGGTCTGTACTGGTCTGTATGGATCTGTATGGGTCTGTATTGGTCTGTATGTGTCTGTATGGGTCTGTATGGGTCTGTATTGGTCTGTATGGGTCTGTATGGGTCTGTATGGGTCTGTATGGGTCTGTATGTGTCTGTATTGGTCTGTATGTGTCTGTACGTGTCTGTATGGGTCTGTACGGGTCTGTACTGGTCTGTATGGATCTGTATGGGTCTGTATTGGTCTGTATGTGTCTGTATGGGTCTGTATTGGTCTGTATTGGTCTGTATGTGTCTGTATGGGTGTGTATGGGTCTGTATTGGTCTGTATGGGTCTGTATTGGTCTGTATTGGTCTGTATGGGTCTGTATACAGAGGACTATTCATGCTGAAGACTATTAACACAGAAGCAAGAGGACTATTTACACTGAGGACTATTAACACTGAGGACTATTAACACTGAGGACTATTAACACTGAGGACTATTAACACAGAAGCAAGAGGACTATTTACACTGAGGACTATTAACACTGAGGACTATTAACACTGAGGACTATTAACACTGAGGACAATTAACACTGAGGACTATTAACACTGAGGACAATTAACACTGAGGACTATTAACACTGAGGACTATTAACACTGAGGACAATTAACACTGAGGACAATTAACACTGAGGACTATTAACACTGAGGACTATTAACACTGAGGACTATTAACACTGAGGACAATTAACACTGAGGACTATTCACACAAAGGAATATTTACACAGAGGAATATTTACACAGAGGAATATTTACACAGAGGAATATTTACATGCTAATATTATGACAGAGGAATGATTACACTGAGGAAATGTCACACATAATTTCTCGAGTACATGAATTCCAAAGAACAATCTTTGTACTGTAAAATATACCCACAAAGGATATTTACACTGTAAAATAATCCCATAGAACAATGTTTACACAGTAAGAAAATTACACACAACAGCAAAATATTTACACAATGAAATAGTTCCACAGTACATTAGTTACACCTAATAATATGTACACAGTAGAATACCTAATTGGAATTATATTTACACAGTACAATATTTACATCAAGGATAGTTGCCCAATAAAATAGTTACACAATACATTATTCACACCTAATATTATATGAAGTTACCAAACAAGAAACATGTGTGTATGTATGATATAGTAACTTCTGGTTTGTCATGTACTGTGTAAAATGACCAGATTATATTCAGGTGAAAGCGGGCTCTGAGCAGTTGAATGTCCGCAGTATGTCTGCCTGTGTGTGTGTGTGTGTGTGTGTGTGTGTGTGTGTGTGTGTGTGTCGATTAGCCTTTCACAGAATGCCTTCCATCCCCTCTCGTGCCAACCTGAGCTGCCGTCAGTGAGGTGCACAGCAGGAGGTCACAGTGACACTGCAATAGGTATCGTCCAATAGTAGCAGGGCCACAGTAACATTATGAATAGCCCTGTCCAATGGGAGCAGGGCCGGGTCAGGAAGTGTTTCAATCCCTCTCTCTCTCTCTCTCTCTCTCTCTCTCTCTCTTTCTGTCTCAGCAAATGTGTGGATTCTTGTCGCTGCTAGATCTAAAATGGGGGCACCAGTACGGTTTGTGTGTTAGCGTGGCCGTTAGACACCTACACAGGACCCTCTAAGGACTGCAGGTTTGAGTTCTCGCTAGTGCTAGAGATGTTTCAAACTGAAATACCCAACGTGTGAATGACCAACTTCTCCATCTCCCAGTGAAGGTAGTCTGAGTACCCCTTCTCCCCTGGCCGTGCGTGATGATCTGATTAGGAGTGTGTGTGTGTGTAATTTCCTTCAGGGCCTGGCTGGTAACCAGAGGATCAGTCCCTGCTCCACTCTGACCAGCAGCACTGCCTCTCCGCCAGCTGGCTCACCATGCTCCACCCTGCCACCAGGCACCGACGGCGCCATACCCGGGGGTAACCAGAGCAACAAAGACCACGCCTACGGATCCGTCACCAGCCCCACCTCCACCCTGGAGAGTCGGGACAGCGGCATCATCGGTGAGGGCGGATGCTTTTTGAACAGACCAATTGAAAAGGCCAAACGCCGTCCTTTTATTTCCGATTGGTTGGGTCGTTTGGTCGTTTTGGGAAAACGATATCCCTGCCTCCCTTCACCTGCGATCCCTGAGCCTTTTCCTCGACTCCTGTTGTTCATTCCCGCCCGCTTGCTTTCCTTCCTTCCTTCCAGCCACCCTGACGAGCTACTCGGAGAACGCGGAACGCGGAGGGAAATACGGCGACGGGGGGAACTCGCGAGGCGGTAACCTGAAGCTGTGGCAAAGCCAGAAGTGGGGCATGGACCCGTTCCTGTATCGCGTAGACGAGAACATGGCCGCCTCCACGTACAGCCTCAACAAGATCCCGGAGAGGCATCTGGACAGCATGTCCTCTCACTCCGCCCACTCTATCCCCCTGTACCTAATGCCTCGCCCTAACTCTGTCGCAGGTGAGTCCCGCCCTCTTCCTTTCTCCATTCCCGATTGGTCTGTCCAGTACTGTGCAGCTCTGACAACGCCAGCCTATAGTGTAGCTTTTCTTCCTTTGTCGCCTTCTTTTTTGAGCGAGACGGCGACGACCCCGGTTTCTCGTCATCTGGTTGCGTCGCCGTCTGAACCGATGCCGCATTTAATTGCGTCACCGACGATTTAGCCACGAAAAAAACAAACACTGAGAACGGAACGTTCCGAATGACATTTATATGCGCTAATTGTGACAAAAACAACGCGCCAGTGGCGTCACCGTCTGACAGAAGCCCCGATGGATCTCGATTGTATTTGTCTCAGCTATGCAGAACGGTGGCCTTTATGCAACGTTAGTTGTTACATCACTGCCAGGACGCGGTTGCCAGAGTGATTGAGTGATTGATTCCGGAGTCAATACTAACCTGTCTGTCGGTATGAATGCCTACAGTCCAGGATATTGGTTCACAGTGTGCCTGAGCGGATAACGGACTTGTTACTATCACGCAAAAAGAGTAATGCAACCCGCTGAAATATCGTCTGACCTGTATTCGACACCGGTCGCGTTCTGATGGATGACTTTGCCAATCTGACTGGGACACTGTAGGTTTACACATGGGGTTTTGGAGAGAATGGAAGTGTGTGCGTTCTCCTTGAATAGAGACAGAGACAGAGCGGGGAGGAGTGGGGAAGTTCAAGTGCAGCTAGAGAAATAACATTAGCTGAGATGAGGTAAGAGAGAGTTAGAGAGGGAAGGAGGAAGACAAATGAAAGAAGGGCAGGAGGAAGATGAGAGAGAGAAGGGCAGGAGGAAGATGAGAGAGAGAAGGGCAGGAGGAAGACGAGAGAGAGAAGGGCAGGAGGAAGATGAGAGAGAGAAGGGCAGGAGGAAGATGAGAGAAAGAAGGGTAGGAGGAAGTTGAGAGAGAGAAGGGCAGGAGGAAGATGAGAGAGAGAAGGGCAGGAGGAAGACGAGAGAGAGAAGGGCAGGAGGAAGACAAGAGAGAGAGAGAGGGCAGGAGGAAGATGAGAGAGAGAAGGGCAGGAGGAAGATGAGAGAGAGAAGGGCAGGAGGAAGATGAGAGAGAGAAGGGCAGGAGGAAGACGAGAGAGAGAAGGGCAGGAGGAAGATGAGAGAGAGAAGGGCAGGAGGAAGATGAGAGAAAGAAGGGTAGGAGGAAGATGAGAGAGAGAAGGGCAGGAGGAAGATGAGAGAGAGAAGGGCAGGAGGAAGACGAGAGAGAGAAGGGCAGGAGGAAGACAAGAGAGAGAGAAGGGCAGGAGGAAGATGAGAGAGAGAGAAGGGCAGGAGGAAGATGAGAGAGAGAAGGGCAGGAGGAAGATGAGAGAGAGAAGGGCAGGAGGAAGATGAGAGAGAGAAGGGCAGGAGGAAGATGAGAGAGAGAAGGGCAGGAGGAAGATGAGAGAGAGAGAAGGGCAGGAGGAAGATGAGAGAGAGAGAAGGGCAGGAGGAAGACGAGAGTGAGAAGGGCAGGAGGAAGATGAGAGAGAGAGAAGGGCAGGAGGAAGATGAGAGAGAGAAGGGCAGGAGGAAGATGAGAGAGAGAAGGGCAGGAGGAAGATGAGAGAGAGAAGGGCAGGAGGAAGATGAGAGAGAGAGAAGGGCAGGAGGAAGATGAGAGAGAGAGAAGGGCAGGAGGAAGATGAGAGAGAGAGAAGGGGCAGGAGGAAGACGAGAGTGAGAAGGGCAGGAGGAAGATGAGAGAGAGAGAAGGGCAGGAGGAAGATGAGAGAGAGAGAGAAGGAGAGATGATTTGATTCAGGCCTTCAGCAGAATGATAATTGAGGATGGTGGAATATGGGACTGGGAAAACTGAGGAGGTGGAGAGAAGTGATGCATTAGGAAGGAGGGAGAGAAGGAGATCTTTATTGGCCTTCTATGAGTGGATGAAGAGTAAGGGGTGAGAGGTGCAATGGATTGGCTGGAACATCAAAGCATGATGCATTAACCATAAAAAAACTGAGTCACGAGGAGAGAGAGAGAAAGGGAGGGAGGGGAGGAGGGAGGGAGGGCTAGGGGCAGGGGATGTTGGAGAGAGAGAGAGAAAGGGAGGGAGGGAGAAAGGCTTAACGTACAAGAGAGTACTTGCTAAGAAGATGGAGAAGTAAGAGGAAAAAGGGAGGGATTCTATTACTTAATGAGAGAGACGCCTGTTAGGAAGGTGTGAGAGAGATGGAGGAAGGGAGGAGAAACTGGGTTAGAGAGAGATGGAGGAAGGGAGGAGGAACTGGGTTAGAGAGAGATGGAGGAAGGGAGGAGGAACTGGGTTAGAGAGAGATGGAGGAAGGGAGGAGGAACTGGGTTAGAGAGAGATGGAGGAGGAACTGGGTTAGAGAGAGATGGAAGAGGAACTGGGTTAGAGAGAGATGAGGAGGAACTGGGTTAGAGAGAGATGAGGAGGAACTGGGTTAGAGAGAGATGAGGAGGAACTGGGTTAGAGAGAGATGGAGGAAGGGAGGAGGAACTGGGTTAGAGAGAGATGGAGGAGGAACTGGGTTAGAGAGAGATGAGGAGGAACTGGGTTAGAGAGAGATGAGGAGGAACTGGGTTAGAGAGAGATGGAGGAAGGGAGGAGGAACTGGGTTAGAGAGAGATGGAGGAGGAACTGGGTTAGAGAGAGATGAGGAGGAACTGGGTTAGAGAGAGATGGAGGAGGAACTGGGTTAGGGAGAGATGGAGGAGAGAGGAGACAGACAGAGAGCGATGAACAGAGGAAAGAAATCATCTGAAAATAGATATTCTCTGCTGACCCTTTATAGACAAATCTCACTAGTAGACAGAACGGAAATGAACAGAATCACGTTGGCCTTGAAAACCAGACAAACGAAACAATACGACGGTAGTTAGACACAGCAATTCTTACGTAAATACATAATGTTGCTAGTAAAGGAAACAGCCCTAAAATGGCAGCTGTGTTTCTTAACAACTGACTGGAGACACTTTATCTGTGTGTGTGTGTGTGTGTGTGTGTGTGTGCATGTGCGTGTGTGTGTGTGTGCGTGCGCGTGCGCGTATATGTGAACGTGTAGGTATTTCTGTGTGTTTGTCTGTGTGCGTGTGTGTGTGTATAGGTGAGTGAGTAGGTGTTTCTGTGTGTTTGTGTGCGTTTATGTATATATGCGTGTGTATATGTGAACGTGTAGGTGTTTCTGTGTGTTTGTTTTTGTGCGTGTGTGTGAGTGTATATGTGAGTGTGTAGGTGTTTCTGTCTGCGTGCGTGTGTGTATGAAGGTGTGTAGGTTCTTCTGTGTGCGCGTCTGTAATGTATGTTAGTGTCTAGGTGGGAGTTATCACATATTAGGACCGTATTGGGAATTATTTCTCAAGGTATTCAATAGGCAGTTAAACACATATTGGAAGAGACAATGACATCCAAACAATATTTCCACAACTTGTGTGGCCGTTGGCGGGACTGTGGAGGTCTTTGATGCGGAACGTCGACCAGCCCTGCTGCTGTGTGTCAGAAACCAGGGATTTTACAGGATATACCAGGGACACACAGGCTGGGTTAAAACACCAGTCTCAGCTGGATTAGGTCTCGACCATGCTATTGGCTCATGACGGGTCATGTGATCAAGATGTCTCACTCTCTGTCGTTTTTGCTCTTTTTTATTTTATTCCCACTAAGTGCGCGTTGCTCTCTGAAGATGCATTACACACATCCTGCTAAACACACACACACACACACACACACACACACGCTCAGTAGGGATCACACCAGCCCTGCTGCATTGCAGATAGATAGCAAACTCAACCTATAAGTCCTCAGATCGATTAAACATTAAACAACAGTTGAGGGCAAGACAAGATAGAATAGTTTTATCCAGCCTTTGTATTGTAATTTAAAACCAAGCCAAACCAAAGTTCTTCAACGTGTCAGTGTAACTGTAGCCTGGATCCAAAATCACGTCGGTTTGTTCTGTCTCATGAACTCCCATGATCCTTTTCATGCAAAACATACCGGCTATACAAGAGATGGCGATGTAGGACCAGGCTAAGCTATGGTGTTGGTAGTTGTGGTTTTATTTGTTTGCTAGTGGTTTTGATATTAGCAGTATTTGTTGTGGTTATAATCATATAATAGTAGTGGTTAGTGGTGTTTGTAATGGCAGTGGTAGTAGTTGTAATAGTAGTTGTAATGGTAGTAGTAGTTGTAATAGTAGTAGTATTAATAGTAGTAGTATTAATAGTAGTGGTATTAATAGTAGTGGTATTTTTAGATATAGTGGCAGTTGTAATGTTGGTGGTTGATGGTGCCATGTGCCACACCCTTACCCAGTTCCATGCCCCCCATTCCTGTAACATCCAGGACCAAGCCCCCGGAATTCCCAGCTGCTGTCTTCCCTCCATTTCGGGAAAGCTGTGGCGCGTTCCTCATTGTTGGTTGGCTTCGTGGCTGGTCGGCTGTTTTGACTGACCGACCTCAGCAGCGCAGACACACATGCTACTGGGGTTATTAGCACCGGGCCGGAGCTGTAAGAACTCAAGACAAGCTGGAAGGCGAACCCACCAAGCCGAACCCACCAAGGCGAACACGCAGGCAGCAGGGAGACACACGAGGACCAGGGTTTAAACTGATCTGATCCCAGCAGGCCTCCAGAGCTCATCATGGATTATATTGGACTGCCAAGTCCAGTTAGCCTAGATGGATGCCACTCACAAGCTGAAGCTGATCTGAGGCCCCGTCACTAGGAGCGATGCCCGACCCGCTTGTCTTTCCTCACTCCCCGACTCGACCGTGGATTTCCGAACAAGGGAACGATTCAGGTAGAGTTTTCGAAGAAGCCAGTGACTCGGGAGCTGACTGGTTGACGTTTTGTCTTGTCTAATCCTTGGTAGTCGTAGTCGAGCACCACATCACTGTCTCTCTCACTTGTAGTATCTCTGGCTGCCCTGTGACGGCCCGTTAAAGCGCGCAGAGCCACATCGCATGTCGTCGACTTTCCTCCTAACTGACAGTTCACTTAATCGTAGCGACGTTCTCCCGTTACTCTTACTGGATTCCCGGGCTACGGTTCCCCTCAGAGGGCTACCCGGCGGGTGGGTCAGAGACCGTCTGTGACCCAGGTGACAACGCAGTCGCCCCTCAGGGGGCCCGAGGAGGACCTGCGCCCCTGCCACCGGACATGGCTTGCGCTAAACAAGCAACAGTGGTGTCGGTGCGAAAGCGTTTTCTTCATGAACAAGGCATTTGTCTGCGATGTTAATTAATCCGTAGGTTCTGGGTGGCACCTGCCATCTCTCACTGGGTCAGGCCCGCAGCGGTACGGGAACGGTTTGATGGAACAGCCGTGCACAGAGCGGGGGTGGCGGCGGGACCGTGGAACAGCCAGATCGCATCCTTTCTTGTTCGTTTCTTTCTGAACCTCCCTTCGCCTTAACAGCTAAAAGCCCTAAGGATGCTGGTCTGAGATAATGCAATGCTGTGATTCAAGGCTAACAGATTATTTTTCTCTTTTCCTGTTCACGCGCACACACACACACACACTCACGCTCAGCCACCAGCTCGGCACACCTGGAGGACCTGGCCTACCTGGATGATCAGAGACACACTCCGGCGCGCACGTCGATGCGCATGAGCCGGCAGAACACACACACCGGGCCGTCGCGCGCCCAGACCGACCTCAGAGGTAAGACAGACAACGTCATGATATTGCATCTTATTCAGGACGAGGTGTGTAACACTAGTTTGGTGTCAAGTCTAATGGAGTACACACGGACAGACATGTCAATACCGAGCTCAGAGCAGCTGTTGAATCAAAAACAATTAGTTTGTGTGATGCATGTGTATCTCATGTGTGTGTCTAACGTTTGCTTGTGTGAGATGTTTGTTGCTTTTTGTGGATATATGCAGGGCAGAATCAGGAACACTAGACTGGGTTTTATTAGAGCTGTAGACTTGGTACTATCAGAGCTCTAGACCTGGTTCTAACAGAGCTCTAGACCTGGTACTAACAGAGCTGTAGACTTGGTACTATCAGAGCTGTAGACCTGGTACTATCAGAGTGTAGACTTGGTACTATCAGAGTGTAGACCTGGTAATATCAGAGCTGTAAACCTGGTACTATCAGAGCTTTAGACCTGGTACTATCAGAGCTGTAGACCTGGTACTATCAGAGCTGTAGACCTGGTACTATCAGAGCTGTAGACCTGTTGGAACTGTTTCAGTTTATTGTTTAGTTTAATGTCATTTGGTGCTCTCAGGGAAAGAGAAGAGATTGTAGCTCAGTGATGCTGTGTTAGGCCTAGCGAGTGAGTCAGAGTGACGATAGCAGGGAAATTGTGTTGAACTCCTATACGAACCTTGTTCCCTTGGTGTGCATCGTACATCCGTCCAACATGAGTCGTTAAGGCTCATACAGCTCTGGTTGAAGAAGTGCTGAGTGTAGGGGACAGGGTGACATTTAGGACATGGCCAGTTTATCCCAGTTCAACATGGCGATTGACCAGGTGGGCCAGTTAGTCTGTTATATTGATACCTACCTATGGTAATACACTATACACCCGCACACAAACACACACACATTAGCACACTTTGGCACAGACACACACACACATGCATATGAGTGCACACACACACACACACACACATTAGCACACTTTGGCACAGACACACACACACATGCATATGAGTGCACACACACACACACACACACACACACACACACACACACATTAGCACACTTTGGCACAGACACACACTCACACACACACACATGAACAATAGTGAACACTAACACAAAGAGGACACTAGATGGACATTGCCGAACGTGCACACACACACACACATATACACACACACATATATACACACACACACACACACACACACACACACTCACTCATTCTGTCTGGGCCCAGTGTGACCTTCCCCCTCGTCCCCTGGTCCTTCAGACTGAAGTACCCTTCCTCCTCTCATCCTACCCGCTCAAGGCTGCTCTGAGTCATCCTAATCTGCTGAATTATTGAAGTGTCTAAGCAAGCCTGTTTCCCCACACACTGTCCACACACACACACATGCATACAGACACTGTATATTCACACACACACACACACACACACACACACACACACACACACACACACACACAAACACAATCATTCCTCTCAGTGTGTTTGACCAGAGGGAGAGCATGGGAATCAGAGTTGTCCAGCTCCTTATACAGCACTCTGTGTAGAAACACTTCTGTGTATGTGTGCTCACAACATGGCGCCCATATTTCTTGCATTGTATCTTTTCACAGCTGCTGACCAATAGACGCTTTAGGATGCTATTGGCCCAAAGCATAATGAGCCTAGCTACCTGAATGTCTTGCTGTGACTATATGCTACGTCACGCTCACAGACACTGGTTTCTAGCTACCTGCATGTCTTGCTGTGACTATATGCTACGTCACGCTCACAGACACTGGTTTCTAGCTACCTGCATGTCTTGCTGTGACTATATGCTACGTTACACTCACAGACACTGGTTTCTAGCTACCTGAATGTCTTGCTGTGACTATATGCTACGTCACGCTCACAGACACTGGTTTCTAGCTACCTGCATGTCTTGCTGTGACTATATGCTACGTTACACTCACAGACACTGGTTTCTAGCTACCTGCATGTCTTGCTGTGACTATATGCTACGTCACGCTCACAGACACTGGTTTCTAGCTACCTGCATGTCTTGCTGTGACTATATGCTACGTTACACTCACAGACACTGGTTTCTAGCTACCTGCATGTCTTGCTGTGACTATATGCTACGTTACACTCACAGACACTGGTTTCTAGCTACCTGCATGTCTTGCTGTGACTATATGCTACATCCGGCTCACAGAGACGGGTTTCTTCTCCACAAATAGCCTGGCCCTGATTTACCTCCAAGGGGATTTGTAGGACGTTATGAGGTCAAACCGTTCGGCAATTAAATAATCAAACCATGCAGCAAAGGATTAATCAGTCGAGGACAGACTACTTGAACATAAATAGATCTGTCCCTAGTTCTTTCACAAACTGTCATTTAGCCTGGCCATGTCATTCGTTTTGGTGCTGGGAGAAATCCCACATTTCCAGGTGTACGCGTCCTCGTAATTATGGAACGTAATTGGAGATTTGGCCTATAGTTTGCGGATAAGCCTACAGGCCAAATCTTTTTGTTCTGGCTCCGATCTCATCCATTAACGCATATGGACCCTGAACTTAATTTAGCGTCTGATCATTCGCGTGAGACTTGAGTTAACTGGGGAGAGGGAGCAGGTTAACTGTGATTAGCGAATTATTGACTTGGGGAATGATTTTTATTTTAGTTGCCGGCTACCATTGACTACTGCTAGCGCTAAGCTATATCTTGTCGTGGGCTTATTACCGCCGGATAGCATCGTGGCGGGACCGGGGCTAGCTTGCAGTCACTTCCTAATGAGATTAACATCGCTCATTACTGGCCGCCGTTTTGATTTTCATCTGCTTTGCGTTCGGACTTACTAACCCACTGAGGAAAAGGTTTTATGAAAATTAAAATGTTATGAAATTGTGTCAGACTGCTCATTCTATATATACTGTAGAAGATAGATTCACTAATTGAAAGCAGTCGTTTCCCCCCAGGTAGCTGCATACGTCTATAGAAATGTGAAGGCATTGGACGTCTCCCATTTTTTCCATTGTGTTGCTAGCTTAGCTTTTGGGCCTTCTTGGCTCTTCAGTAAGCACAATGTGCAATGTATTGTGTTAACAATAGAAATACCAGGTTATTTGGATGCTGGAAATTTGCTTTTCTCTTTTATTTCCTGAATTGATCGAAATTAAATATATCCTGTGTCATTCTGTTCCTGGTCCTGTTCGTTAACTCATTGCCTTTTCTTTTCTCCCATTTGTGTCTGTCTTAGGCTCGGCTAACAACCATGCCTGGCAATCCCAGTCACGTGAGTTCCCTTCACTTGACCTCGTCTGGTCCACACACACGCACCCTTGACACCAGTCTAATGGGCTAACGGGTTAGCCGCACACGCTAGACACCTTTCCGTGTTGCCCTTCTCCGTTCTTATCGACGTGTGTTTATCCTTCGATCCATTAGTTTAATTTGTTTTGTCCAGACAGAGACATTCCCGGGCGATCTTTCAAATGAGCTTATGTTACGACTACCCCCAGTGAGGAGAATATGATTCGATTTGTTCAGCTTTGATGTTTTCGTGTTCGTCATGAAGAAATGCTTTTCTTAATTCCCTTTCTCCGGCCTGATTGCATTACGTTAACGATAATGGCAGTGAGAGGTTGCTAGAGAATCGGGCTTCGCAGTAGGTCAGGCACACTTATGGATCTCAACGTAGATGTAGCATCTCCCTGTAGGACACGTGTAATTGTTCACCTCCTGTCTCCCGCGCCTCCTCCAGTGCGGTTCGCCCCGTACCGGCCGCCTGACATCTCCCTGAAGCCCCTCCTGTTCGAAGTGCCCAGCATCACGATGGACTCGGTGTTCACGGGCCGCGACTGGCTCTTCCAGGAGGTCGACGGCCACCTGAACGGAGGCGGCGACGGCGGCGACAACCGCGGCGTCGTCGTCGTTGGCAACATCGGCTACGGCAAGACTGCCATCGTCTCCCGTCTGGTGGCGCTGAGCTGCCACGGAACGCGCATGAGACAGATCGCCTCGGACTCGCCGCAAGCCTCGCCCAAACGTAGGCGCAGATGCTAGGACGTTTAAAGAACCGCATAGAACCAGTAATCCATTGATGAAGCATTAGGTGATGTACTTTTTGGTAAGGACATACTTTGCGTATAACCCTTTGGACTTTCTCCTCAGACGGGGAGCTGCCCCTCACCCAGCCTCAGCCCACATACAGCACCAGCACCCTGGGAGGCAGTAGCTGTCCCGGGACCCCTGAGATGAGACGGCGCCAGGAGGAGGCCATGAGGAGACTGGCATCTCAGGTAAATGAAGACCACGATAACCACGATAACATGTCCATAATGGTTAGGAAATTAAATAATTTTCATTTTAAAAAGCAGGTAAATACAGACTGCAGGCATTGAATGGCTCTTTCCTGATGGACACACAAGTGTGTGGTAAACATTTCCATTTAAAGAGTCGCTATACAAAGCCAGCTGTTTAGATTTTAGTCTTGTCGTGTAAACTTCTTTCTAACAACACTTTCTCTTTCAGTAGAGTAAAATTGTTAGCGTCTAGGAACCGGTTTACTGAAAAGCTAAATTATATATGAATCAGTTTCAAAGTGCCGTTTTCATAACACTTCTATAGTACTCACACCATCACACTCCTCCCCTCTCTAGTACACTCACCCCCCTCCCTAGTCCACTCCCTCTCTCCCCCTCCCTAGTCCACTCCCTCTCTCCCCCTCCCTAGTCCACTCCCTCTCACCCCTCCCTAGTCCACTCCCTCTCTCCCCCTCCCTAGTCCACTCCCTCTCTCCCCCTCCCTAGTCCACTCCCTCTCACCCCTCCCTAGTCCACTCCCTCTCTCCCCCTCCCTAGTCCACTCCCTCTCCCCCCTCCCTAGTCCACTCCCTCTCCCCCCTCCCTAGTCCACTCCCTCTCTCCCCCTCCCTAGTCCACTCCCTCTCACCCCTCCCTAGTCCACTCCCTCTCCCCCCCCTAGTCCACTCTCTCTCCCCCTCCCTAGTCCACTCCCTCTCTCCCCCTCCCTTGTCCACTCCCTCTCCCCCTCCCTAGTCCACTCCCTCTCTCCCCCTCCTTAGTCCACTCCCTCTCTCTCCCCCTCCCTTGTCCACTCCCTCTCTCCCCTCCCTAGTCCACTCCCTCTCTCCCCCTCCTTAGTCCACTCCCTCTCTCTCCCCCTCCCTAGTCCACTCCCTCTCTCCCCTCCCTAGTCCACTCCCTCTCTCTCCCCCCCCTAGTCCACTCCCTCACTCCCCCTCCCTAGTCCACTCCCTCTCTCCCCCTCCCTTGTCCACTCCCTCTCTCCCCCTCCTTAGTCCACTCCCTCTCTCTCCCCTCCCTAGTCCACTCCCTCTCTCCCCCTCCCTAGTCCACTCCCTCTCTCCCCCTCCCTTGTCCACTCCCTCTCCCCCTCCCTAGTCCACTCCCTCTCCCCCTCCCTAGTCCACTCCCTCTCTCCCCCTCCCTTGTCCACTCCCTCTCCCCCCTCCCTAGTCCACTCCCTCTCACCCCTCCCTAGTCCACTCCCTCTCTCCCCCCCCTAGTCCACTCCCTCTCTCCCCCTCCCTAGTCCACTCCCTCTCACCCCTCCCTAGTCCACTCCCTCTCACCCCTCCCTAGTCCACTCCCTCTCTCCCCCTCCCTAGTCCACTCCCTCTCTCCCCCTCCCTAGTCCACTCCCTCTCCCCCTCCCTAGTCCACTCCCTCTCTCCCCCTCCCTAGTCCACTCCTTCTCACCCCTCCCTTGTCCACTCCCTCTCCCCCCTCCCTAGTCCACTCCCTCTCTCCCCCTCCCTAGTCCACTCCCTCTCACCCCTCCCTAGTCCACTCCCTCTCACCCCCCCTAGTCCACTCCCTCTCACCCCTCCCTAGTCCACTCCCTCTCTCCCCCTCCCTAGTCCACTCCCTCTCTCCCCTCCCTAGTCCACTCCCTCTCACCCCTCCCTAGTCCACTCCCTCTCTCCCCCTCCCTTGTCCACTCCCTCTCCCCCCCTCCCTAGTCCACTCCCTCTCTCCCCCCCTAGTCCACTCCCTCTCTCCCCTCCCTAGTCCACTCCCTCTCACCCCTCCCTAGTCCACTCCCTCTCACCCCCTCCCTAGTCCACTCCCTCTCCCCCTCCCTAGTCCACTCCCTCTCTCCCCCTCCCTTGTCCACTCCCTCTCCCCCCCCTAGTCCACTCCCTCTCTCCCCCCCTAGTCCACTCCCTCTCACCCCTCCCTAGTCCACTCCCTCTCTCCCCCTCCCTAGTCCACTCCCTCTCTCCCCCTCCCTAGTCCACTCCCTCTCCCCCTCCCTAGTCCACTCCTTCTCACCCCTCCCTAGTCCACTCCCTCACTCCCCCTCCCTAGTCCACTCCCTCTCTCCCCCTCCCTAGTCCACTCCCTCTCTCCCCCTCCCTAGTCCACTCCCTCTCTCCCCTCCCTAGTCCACTCCTTCTCACCCCTCCCTTGTCCACTCCCTCTCTCCCCCTCCCTAGTCCACTCCCTCACTCCCCCTCCCTAGTCCACTCCCTCTCTCCCCCTCCCTAGTCCACTCCCTCTCTCCCCCTCCCTAGTCCACTCCCTCTCTCCCCTCCCTAGTCCACTCCCTCTCCCCCCCTCCCTAGTCCACTCCCTCTCTCCCCCTCCCTAGTCCACTCCCTCTCTCCCCCTCCCTAGTCCACTCCCTCTCACCCCTCCCTAGTCCACTCCCTCTCTCCTCCCCTCTCTAGTACACTCACCCCCTCCCTAGTCCACTCCCTCTCTCCCCTCCCTAGTCCACTCCCTCTCTCCCCCTCCCTAGTCCACTCCCTCACTCCCCCTCCCTAGTCCACTCCCTCTCCCCCTCCTTAGTCCACTCCCTCTCCCCCTCCCTAGTCCACTCCCTCTCTCCCCCTCCCTAGTCCACTCCTTCTCACCCCTCCCTAGTCCACTCCCTCTCTCCCCCTCCCTAGTCCACTCCCTCTCTCCCCCTCCCTAGTCCACTCCCTCTCCCCCTCCTTAGTCCACTCCCTCTCCCCCTCCCTAGTCCACTCACTCCCCCTCTCTAGTCCACTCACCCTCCCCAGACCAAAGCCTGCTGCATTATGCAAATGTGTATGAAAAAATAAAACAAACAACCATGCCTCATGAAATATGTATGCCTCCAGAAAGCCATTCCCCCGCCAAGCTTTTGGAGCTCGATGCATTAATAATTGAACCTGCATCCTCCTTTCTTCCTTTGTTTTAAGCTCTCTAAATGTGAATTATCATTTCAGCCTAATTTGTTTTTTATTTCTGACGTGTTCTTGGTGGAACCGGAGAACAGAGGCTGATGTGCCAGGCTTCTGTCAACTGTCAGATCTCCTAGTTCTCTAGCTGGCTACACCCGACTGGGGGCACTGCTTTCCAATTGCCTTATCTCACCTGCTCCTTACAAATGTTTTTCTAATTTTCTCTTCCTTCACCTCTCTCTGTTCTTTGTGTTATTTTCTCGTGGCAGTTTATACTGTTTTATGCCATGTGGTGGCATGTTTTTCTTAGGCCAAGTGCAGTCAAAAATAATGCATGCATTATGGGTATTTTAAGATTTAAATAATAGTGCCATTGTTAACATTTTGGAAATAGATGACTGAAACTTCTCTGGCTGGGTGGGGTAGATTCAGGGTATGTGGGCGGGCTCTAGTCTATCTTCATTGCCATTGGTTATGTGTACTGAAAAATTGTCGTACAAATCTTCCCTACTGCCCACCCAACCAGACTGAGCCTTTGACGGGGCCAAAGAAGCTTAGGCGAATAACTTTATTACAAATACATTTTTGATTATAATCTAATAGTTAACACACTCAGTGATGTATTGGACAAGATGGAATGATTTATATATAATACAACTGGCCGGGCCCCTGTGGGCGTCCATCGAAACACAGAATTAAACAAACACACTCATTCACATTCATCTGCTCTTAACTGCAGGGAGCTCTGAATTATTGAATATCTGAAAAACAAAAACCCTGAAAAGAAAAACAAGAATTAGTATCCTTTACTGCGGTTGCAGTCGACTTAATCCTAAATAAATTCTGTCAGAGCTGCTCATATGAATAAGGGAATGTCAATGACAAAAAAACAAAGTTACGCTTATTAAGCGGCAGCGTTAAGAGGAACATTTCCTCTCTTCATTTTGTTTCTCCGACAGCGCATGCTGTCGAACGTAACTCTTTTATTATTATATATTTTTTAACGTAACCCCTTGTTATTATATTTGTTTAATGTAACTCTGTGTTATTATATATATATTTGTTTTTTTTAACGTAACCCTGTGTTATTATTATATTTTTTTACGTAACCCTGTGTTATTATTATTATATTTTTTAACGTAACTCTGTGTTATTATATATATTTTTTTTTTTTAACGTAACCCCGTGTTATTATTATATTTTTTTACGTAACCCTGTGTTATTATTATTATATTTTTTTACGTAACTGTGTTATTATATATATATATTTTTAACGTAACCCTTATTATTATATTTTTTTTACATAACCCTGTGTTATAATTATTATATTTTTTTAACGTAACTGTGTTATTATATATATATTTTTTACGTAACTCCTATTATAATATTTTTTTACGTAACCCTGTGTTGCGCTATCCGCCCCTTCGTCCGTGACATGCCAGTAACATATTCTTCCGTCTCCCCCAGGTGGTGGCTTACCACTATTGCCAGGCGGACAACGCCTACACCTGCCTTGTGCCCGAGTTCGTCCACAACGTCGCGGCGTTGCTGTGTCGCTCGCCGCAGCTCATCGCCTACAGGGAGCTGTTGCTCAGGGAGCCGCACTTACAGAGCATGCTCAGTCTGCGCTCCTGCGTCCAGGACCCGCTAGTCTCGTTCAGAAGAGGAGTGCTGGAACCTTTGGACGCCCTCTATAAAGGTAAGCTCTCCGGGTCGACTCTTAAAACCCCAAAACGTGGATCGTTTGAAACATTGGAGACACTTTCAAGCCCACGGTTTACATACCTGTGTACACATTGGCTTTTATACTTGTCTGCATACTCAGATTTAAGAATAATTTAAGATTTAAGAGTAATATTCTAAATCTATTGTGAAAATAAACTTCATACATTATGGTCGTTTTAAAGTGTCTTATATTTAAGGTATTCAGTTTAAGGTTTCTCTAGATCCATATTTGACTATATTCCTTATATCTTAGTATCTTGGCTACCTTCAAACAGCTTCTCTTGCATCACAGAGAATATATTTCCTAAAATTGAGAATCCGCAGGGTGTAACTGAGACAGTCGATAGTTCGTAGCTAAAGGGAAAGGGTACCATTTGGTACAACCCCTAGAACCGCTGGATGCTGTCTACCAAGGAGTTAAAACTCGTCTTCGTCTTCGTTTAAGTCAGTAATACTCCAAACATTTAGTTCTGATTTAGCAGAACATTTACTGTAATCTATTGCTGTTTCACATTCACTCTATTTTGCGCGTGTGTGTGTGTGTGTTTGTGTGATTCAGAGAGGAAGATCGCCTTTGAAGAGGACCTGGTCATCCTGATTGATGGACTGAATGAGGCAGAGTTCCACAAACCTGACTATGGGGACACCATCGTCTCCTTCCTCAGTAAAACCATCAGCCAGTTTCCCCCTTGGCTCAAACTGGTGGTTACCGTCAGGACCACATTACAGGTAAACATATTAGACACATTACTGTTCTCTACCACGGATCTGAGTAGATAATACAGAAAACGTCAGCCATTTAATTATCTCCTACAAAGGAAATCGTCATCCGTTGAAAATATGTGTTATGACTTTATATTGAATATTAAACTTTGTTGGTTGAAGATTAAACTTCATGGTTGTTTCACTCTGTATTAGTCTAACAGTGTTCTCCTTGGCCCTCCAGGAGATTACCAAGCTACTGCCGTTTCACCGTATCTCTCTCGACGGCCTGGAGGAGAACGACGCCATAGACCAGGACCTGCAGGGTTATATTCTACACCGCATCCACAGCAGTCCTGAGATACAAAACAACATCTCTCTTAACGGCAAGATGGACAACACCACCTTCGGCAAGCTATCCGCCCACCTCAAAGCCCTCAGCCAGGGCTCTTACCTGTACCTCAAACTCACCTTTGACCTTATAGAGAAGGGTTATCTGGTCCTCAAGAGCTCCAGTTATAAGGTAAGCCTAGCCGCTGCTTTAAATCCACTGTTTAACAGACTTTTGTATATATTTCACTTATATTAAGTATTTCCTAAAAAAAAGTTTAAACATTTTCAGAAATTTTTTATCCAGAAAGATTTTAACAACATTAGTTACGAAATTTGTTTACAAAATTATTTTTTCTGCATTAAATATATTGTCTATACATGTTCATTGGTTTGTCTATATACTCGATTTGCTTTCAGTGTTTTGAAGCCAAAAATGGTAAAAGTGTACATAAATGAGTTATTTCATGATCGAAAACAATATTGGTATCCCTTAAACTGTACTATCGTCTTAGTATTAGACAATTTAGACATGGATAAAAATGTTGTTTATAGAACATTTAAATACTTTTTGTTGTCTGTTAAATACACTATTCCGAGTTTAAAAGAAAACCCACACTCAAAGGTCTGGTAAATACCAGCTAGTTTTGCAACTAAACATTCAAGAACCCAACTATTTGGTTAATAACAATAATGTATTAATGGATCGCGGCAGTTTGATGATGTCATTAACTGGCATCTAAATTAAGGTGGTGCCGGTCAACCTGGCTGAGGTCTACCTGCTACAGTGCAACATGCGCTTCCCCACCCAGTCGTCGTTTGAACGGGCCCTCCCTCTGCTGAACGTGGCCGTAGCTTCCCTCCACCCTCTCACTGACGAGCAGATCTACCAGGCAATCAACGCCGGCTCCCTGCAGGCAAGTACAACACATTGTTACACACAACTGTTAGCATTTCCCATAGGAAACCTATAGCCCTCCGTGCTAACAGTCGCCAGACACCGACTGTCCATTGGATAGACGATAGTGCCTGTAAAGGAAAGCAATCTTCTTGAAGCATCTGTAAACGTGCACGGTTAACAAGCTGACTGTTCACTGTAGGGCACGTTTGACTGGGAGGACTTCACACAGCGCCTAGACAACCTGGCCCTGTTCCTGGTGAAGAGAAGAGACGGCACCAGGATGTTTGTTCACCCGTCGTTTAGGGAGTGGTTGATCTGGAGGGAGGAGGGGGAGAAGACCAAGTTCCTCTGTGACCCAAGGTTAGTTCTTGGATGGATGATGGATGACTGATGGTTGGTTGGATGGGTTAGGATAGATGGATGGTGGGTGGACGACGAATGTCGACTGATGGATGGTTGGATGAGGTTAGATGGATGATGGATGTTGACTGATGTTGGATGAGGTTAGATGGATGATGGATGTTGACTGATGTTGGATGAGGTTAGATGGATGATGGATGTTGACTGATGTTGGATGAGGTTAGATGGATGATGGATGTTGACTGATGTTGGATGAGGTTAGATGGATGATGGATGTTGACTGATGTTGGATGAGGTTAGATGGATGATGAATGTTGACTGATGTTGGATAAGGTTAGATGGATGGTGGATGTTGACTGATGTTGGATGAGGTTAGATGGATGATGAATGTTGACTGATGTTGGATGAGGTTAGATGGATGATGAATGTTGACTGATGTTGGATGAGGTTAGATGGATGATGGATGTTGACTGATGTTGGATGAGTTTAGATGGATGATGGATGTTGACTGATGTTGGATGAGGTTAGATGGATGATGGATGTTGACTGATGTTGGATGAGGTTAGATGGATGATGGATGTTGACTGATGTTGGATGAGGTTAGATGGATGATGAATGTTGACTGATGTTGGATGAGGTTAGATGAATGATGGATGTTGACTGATGTTGGACGAGGTTAGATGGATGATGAATGTTGACTGATGTTGGACGAGGTTAGATGGATGATGAATGTTGACTGATGTTGGATGAGGTTAGATGGATGATGAATGTTGACTGATGTTGGATGAGGTTAGATGGATGATGGATGTTGACTGATGTTGGATGAGGTTAGATGGATGATGGATGTTGACTGATGTTGGATGAGGTTAGATGGATGTTGACTGATGTTGGATGAGGTTAGATGGATGATGGATGTTGACTGATGTTGGATGAGGTTAGATGGATGATGGATGTTGACTGATGTTGGATGAGGTTAGATGGATGATGGATGTTGACTGATGTTGGATGAGGTTAGATGGATGATGAATGTTGACTGATGTTGGACGAGGTTAGATGGATGATGAATGTTGACTGATGTTGGATGAGGTTAGATGGATGATGAATGTTGACTGATGTTGGATGAGGTTAGATGGATGATGGATGTTGACTGATGTTGGATGAGGTTAGATGGATGATGGATGTTGACTGATGTTGGATGAGGTTAGATGGATGTTGACTGATGTTGGATGAGGTTAGATGGATGATGGATGTTGACTGATGTTGGATGAGGTTAGATGGATGATGGATGTTGACTGATGTTGGATGAGGTTAGATGGATGATGAATGTTGACTGATGTTGGATGAGGTTAGATGGATGATGAATGTTGACTGATGTTGGATGAGGTTAGATGGATGATGGATGTTGACTGATGTTGGATGAGGTTAGATGGATGATGGATGTTGACTGATGTTGGATGAGGTTAGATGGATGTTGACTGATGTTGGATGAGGTTAGATGGATGATGGATGTTGACTGATGTTGGATGAGGTTAGATGGATGATGGATGTTGACTGATGTTGGATGAGGTTAGATGGATGGATGTTGACTGATGTTGGATGAGGTTAGATGGATGTTGACTGATGTTGGATGAGGTTAGATGGATGATGGATGTTGACTGATGTTGGATGAGGTTAGATGGATGATGGATGTTGACTGATGTTGGATGAGGTTAGATGGATGATGGACGGTTGGATGGTTGGACAGACGACGATAGATGGATAATGGATGGATCTAATTAATGTTCATTAATTAATAAGCCCTATTGTAAACCATGGTTGCCTGCGTATGGGATGGCTGGATGTGGGTGTTTACAGCTGTTCAAACTGTACAATCGGCTCCTAGTGATATTGATGTGTATCACAACCACGAGAGCCATCATATAGTTTGATAACACTTTATTTGGATAATGTCAAAGAAATGCTTTTAAGAGACTACGTGACCTGTAGCATTACAACTACCCATCCACAAACCCTGCCCTACAGTCAGCTGCATCACATACTGGCCGTGACAAGAAGAACAGCCAAAGTTACGAGCTTCAGTTACGCTCTGTTCAATCAGGACGAGTTATGAGGGTGTGTGGCCTTGCTGATGAACATAAATCGAAGTGTCACAGTTCCTTTCTACTTGCATCTTGGAGTCGCCTGCTCCAGGCCGCCTACTTAGGTGCCCTCCACCTAACCTTCTGAGTAAAATCCAATGGTTTATGTTTCTCATGTTCCTGTTTCCCGTAGGAGTGGTCACACCTTGCTAGCCTTCTGGTTTTCTCGCCAGGACACCAAACTGAACCGACAGCAGACTATCGAGCTGGGACATCACATCCTCAAAGCACACATATTTAAGGTACACCAGGTTGCTCTCCACCTCATTACACACACCGCACACATAAGACAGATGCAAACACACACACACACACACACACACAGAGACACACACACCATAACTCAAAGCAGTGACAGTTCAAATTGTCTTTCTATTTCAGGGGCTAAGCAAGAAGGTTGGGGTTTCCTCGTCCATCCTCCAGGGACTGTGGGTTTCCTACAGCACAGAGGGCTTGTCCACTGCCCTGTCGTCACTCAGAAACCTCTACACTCCAAACATCAAGGTAACTTTCCATGACATATATATATATAAATTATAGATTATTTAGAGGTTTGTTATTGAGTTGGTTTCCCCCAAAAATGAATGTATATTTATATTATTTATTATGTTTATTATTATCATGACATGTAATTGTTTTGTGCCTAAAAGCATAATCTACAAATCCAATAAAATTGTTAACGAGACTTTACTACATATTTTTATTTATATTTATCCCTAACCATTGATTTATAAGGAATTGATTTGTTCATTTGGTTTTGATCAACCATACCTCTTTCAACAGATGATAGAATGTTATATTATAGTCATTATAGTTCATATGTTTGATAGAACATAGAAGCCATGATAGAACCCATAAAATAATGGCTTGTCGTTTGGTTATGGCTATTGTTTATAGGACATTAAGAGAAATTACACGGCTGAAAGGAAAAGATTACAAAGAAAAGTAATTCTATCTCCTGCTGTGAATGTAACACCATGATATTTAATAAATTAGTTATAATAAGAACATTTATTTTTATCTTTAACCTCTATATTCGTAACAGTAATATAACTTACTTTACATCTTTAACCTGTATACTCGTAACAGTAATATAACTTACTTTACATCTTTAACCTGTATACTCGTAACAGTAATATAACTTACTTTACATCTTTAACCTCTATATTCGTAACAGTAATATAACTAACTTTACATCTTTAACCTGTATACTCGTAACAGTAATACAACTAACTTTACATCTTTAACCTGTATACTCGTAACAGTAATATAACTTACTTTACATCGTTAACCTGTATACTCGTAACAGTAATATAACTCTTTAACTTTACATCTTTAACCTGTATACTCAGTAATATAACAGTAATATAACAGTAATATAACTTACTTTACATCTTTAACCTGTATACTTAACAGTAATATAACTTACTTTACATCTTTAACCTGTATACTCGTAACAGTAATATAACTAACTTTACATCTTTAACCTGTATACTCGTAACAGTAATATAACTAACTTTACATCTTTAACCTGTATACTCGTAACAGTAATATAACTAACTTTACATCTTTAACCTGTATACTCGTAACAGTAATATAACTGACTTTACATCTTTAACCTGTATACTCGTAACAGTAATATAACTTACTTTACATCTTTAACCTGTATACTCGTAACAGTAATATAACTTACTTTACATCTTTAACCTGTATACTCGTAACAGTAATATAACTTACTTTACATCTTTAACCTGTATATAATATAACTTTTACATCTTTAACCTGTATACTCGTAACAGTAATATAACTTACTTTACATCTTTAACATACTTTATAACCTGTATAACCTGTATACTCGTAACAGTAATATAACTTACTTTACATCTTTAACCTGTATACTCGTAACAGTAATATAACTAACTTTACATCTTTAACCTGTATACTAACAGTAATATAACTAACTTTACATCTTTAACCTGTATACTCATAACAGTAATATAACTAACTTTACATCTTTAACCTGTATACTCGTAACAGTAATATAACTAACTTTACATCTTTAACCTGTATACTCGTAACAGTAATATAACTTACTTTCCATCTTTAACATCTTTAACCTGTATACTCTTTAACCTAACAGTAATATAACTTACTTTACATCTTTAACCTGTATACTCATAACAGTAATATAACTTACTTTACATCTTTAACCTGTATTTGTAACAGTAATATAACTTACTTTACATCTTTAACCTGTATACTCGTAACAGTAATATAACTAACTTTACATCTTTAACCTGTATACTCGTAACAGTAATATAACTAACTTTACATCTTTAACCTGTATACTCGTAACAGTAATATAACTTACTTTACATCTTTAACCTGTATACTCGTAACAGTAATATAACTTACTTTACATCTTTAACCTGTATACTTGTAACAGTAATATAACTTACTTTACATCTTTAACCTGTATACTCGTAACAGTAATATAACTAACTTTACATCTTTAACCTGTATACTCATAACAGTAATATAACTTACTTTCCATCTTTAACCTGTATACTCGTAATAGTAATACATCTTTAACTAACTTTACATCTTTAACCTGTATACTCATAACAGTAATATAACTTACTTTACATCTTTAACCTGTATACTCGTAACAGTAATATAACTTACTTTACATCTTTAACCTGTATACTCGTAACAGTAATATAACTTACTTTACATCTTTAACCTGTATACTCGTAACAGTAATACAACTAACTTTACATCTTTAACCTGTATACTCATAACAGTAATATAACTTACTTTCCATCTTTAACCTCTATATTCGTAACAGTAATATAACTTACTTTACATCTTTAACCTGTATACTCGTAACAGTAATATAACTAACTTTACATCTTTAACCTGTATACTCGTAACAGTAATATAACTAACTTTACATCTTTAACCTGTATACTCATAACAGTAATATAACTTACTTTACATCTTTAACCTGTATACTCGTAACAGTAATATAACTAACTTTACATCTTTAACCTGTATACTCGTAACATTTACATCTTTAACCTGTATACAACTAACTTTACATCTTTAACCTGTATACTCATAACAGTAATATAACTTACTTTCCATCTTTAACCTGTATACTCGTAACAGTAATATAACTCTTTAACCTACTTTATACATCTTTAACCTGTATACTCGTAACAGTAATATAACTAACTTTACATCTTTAACCTGTATACTCGTAACAGTAATATAACTAACTTTACATCTTTAACCTGTATACTCGTAACAGTAATATAACTAACTTTACATCTTTAACCTGTATACTCGTAACAGTAATATAACTTACTTTACATCTTTAACCTGTATACTCGTAACAGTAATATAACTTACTTTCCATCTTTAACCTGTATACTCGTAACAGTAATATAACTTACTTTACATCTTTAACCTGTATACTCGTAACAGTAATATAACTAACTTTACATCTTTAACCTGTATACTCGTAACAGTAATATAACTTACTTTACATCTTTAACCTGTATACTCGTAACAGTAATATAACTAACTTTACATCTTTAACCTGTATACTCATAACAGTAATATAACTTACTTTACATCTTTAACCTGTATACTCGTAACAGTAATACAACTAACTTTACATCTTTAACCTGTATACTCATAACAGTAATATAACTAACTTTACATCTTTAACCTGTATACTCGTAACAGTAATATAACTTACTTTACATCTTTAACCTGTATACTCGTAACAGTAATATAACTTACTTTACATCTTTAACCTGTATACTCATAACAGTAATATAACTAACTTTACATCTTTAACCTGTATACTCGTAACAGTAATATAACTTACTTTACATCTTTAACCTGTATACTCGTAACAGTAATATGACTAACTTTACATCTTTAACCTGTATACTCGCAACAGTACGGTTCTGCTTTCTCTCCATGCCACATCCCATGCTCCAACTCAATTTAATAGATACCAGCATTTCGACAGCTATGTTGCCTTTATCGGGGTTTTCAATTTTCCTTTTGACAGGGGGCCAGTAAACGTCAGTCTATTCCAAAACAGATTTTATAGCCTGAGGAGCTGTCCTGCCGATGAATTAAACATGGCCAGAGGTTTATTTATTTATTTCCTCTGTCTATAGTGTTAAATCCGTCTGGTGTCCACTGTGGGCAGAATAGTGAAGAACGACTGGTGTTTAACCGCTAAATCTGTGTGTGCAGGTCAGCAGGCTCCTGATGCTCGGCGGTGCCAACGTGAACTACCGTACGGAGGTCCTGAACAACGCCCCGGTGCTGTGTGTCCACGCCCACCTGGGGTACATGGACATGGTGGGGCTGCTGCTGGAGTACGGCGCCTCCGTGGACCAGCCCTCTGAGAGCGGACTCACCCCGCTGGGGTACGCCGCCGCTGGGGGACACATGGCCATCGTCACCACACTGTGTCGCCGGAGAGCCAAGGTGAGACGGGGAGGAGGGGTGGAGGGATGGAGAGATGGAAGGAGGGAGGGGGGAAGGGGGAGGGAGGGGTGGAGGAATGGAGAGATGGAAGGAGGGAGGGGGGTGGAGGGATGGAGAGATGGAAGGGGGAAAGGGGGAGGGAGGGGTTGAGGGATGGAGAGATGAAGGAGAGAGGGGGTGGAGGGATGGAGAGATGGAAGGAGGGAGGGGGGTGGAGGGATGGAGAGATGGAAGGAGGGAGGGGGAAAGGGGGAGGGAGGGGTTGAGAGATGGAGAGATGGAGGAGAGAGGAAAGGGTGAGGGAGGGATGGAGTGATGAAGGAGGGAGGGGGAGAAAAGCAGGAAGGAAGGAAATGAGACAATAAAGGATCTAGGTGGGACAGGAGAAGGTATGTGAATGTGTGTGTGTGTGGTTGTGTACATTCTGTATCTGTCAATATGTTTAAAAAATGAATAGGGGCTAACCTGTGTGTGTGTGTGTGTGTGTGTGTGTGTGTGTGTGTGTGTGTGTGTGTGTATTAACAGGTGGACCACCTGGATAAGAATAACCAGTGTGCCTTGGTGCATGCCGCTATCAGGGGCCACATGGAGGTGGTCAAGTTCCTCATCCAGTGTGACTGGGCCATGGGGGGACAACAACCACAGCCAGGGGCCTTCAGCAAGAGCCATGCCGTCCAGCAAGCCCTGGTGGCTGCAGCCAGCATGGGATACACCGAGGTAAGGCTGGCCCCTTTGTGTAACCTCACCTGGGCTAACCTCTCAACTAGAGTCCCCGGCTTCTAGCATCCAATGCCGCTTTCATAAACCATATCCTGCTCTTTCAACCTTTAAACGGTACCATTTATTCGTAAGCGCTTCATAATACGAGCGTGTCCTACCTGTTCTCGCTGAGTAATGAAATAATGTCCTTTATAGATCGTCTCCTATCTGCTGGATCTACCAGAAAAGGATGAAGAGGAGGTGGAACGTGCTCAGATCAACAACTTTGACACACTGTGGGGAGAGACAGGTATGTTTTTTTCCTGTGCTTGTAAGAAGCGATAATATCGCCGGAGGCCTGCTGGAGATGTTGTGTTCATCAGACAAATTCAATCATCAGAAAGACACGTTTTACTAATTTATTCAGAATAAATGAATATGTTTTAGGTATTATTATCCATGCAGAGTTATGGCTCACTGACTTTCAGTTGACTCAAATTGTATCCCGATGCTTTGTCTGGGCTTAAAGATGTGAACAGATTTCTGGTTTGCATTATTTATTATTATTATAAACCAGCCTGGTTATGGTTTTCATAGTTTTGGGTCTTGAATTTTGAGTTCCAAAAGTAGCATATTTGTTTGGCCAAATGGTTTCGATCACTTTATTTACCGTGCCTTTGTTTTAAAATAGAAATCACACCCAGACTGCAGTCTTCTTACTTCTCATTGCAATGTAAAACACAAATTAACTATCCAAATGGAGATTTATGAGGGAACAGTTTGTTCTCTGTTTAGTAAGCAGTTTCAAGGTAATTTAGGTGGAATTTATGCTTTCTAGAAAATAGCAAGTGTATTGTTTTGTGGCAGTTAGTATTTATTTATTATCCTAGAGTTCTTTAGTGCTTGGAAATTGGATGGCAAAATCTGAAAGGGCTGTGGTTTATTGACGAGGTTGCTCAGATCAACAACATCTACAACATCCTAAGCATCTACAGCATCATCAGCATTCAAATATATATTACAATTGTTCAACAAAAAAAACTTTAAAATACACTGTGAGCGCCCAAAATCAAAACTTTTAAGCACTTCTGGTAAATATCGTCTCCACTCGTATGGGACCAAACTAGCAATATCTAAAAATAGCATTCTGTCACTGCAGAGATAAATCCCCATAGCAAATTCCTTACATATTTTGATCGGGTTTTAGCAGACTATAGAGGGAGTGCTGCACTCCAGATATAAGGAAGAGATTTGCACTGCGGTTGTTGCTGTGCTGCGCTAGTCTGACAGGGGCTGTCTGATATCTGGCCAAGTGTTCAGGATTTCATGGGTGCACAGACAGACAGACAGGTTGGGTCAGACGGGCTGTTGAGGCACGTGAGGGGGCCTGGGTCCTGCCCGCTGGACTAATCAACGACAACTGTTTGGTTCCTACGCGAGGAACGATTGAGATGTTTCTAGCTTTTACTGCCAGAGCCTAATTGATTTGATTAAGATCGCCATTAGCCGAGGCCCTGGTGACAGCTAGACTCGACAACAGCAAGTCCATTCTCTCCGTACCAAGACACAGAGAAACAGAGTCTGTGTGAGGATGATAAAACAACAGTTAGATACACAGTCGGAGAGAGAGAGAGAGAGTGAGTGGGAGAGAGAGAGAGAGAGAGAGAGAGAGGGAGAGAGGGAGAGAGAGAGAGTGAGTGGGAGAGAGTGAGAGACAGAGAGAGATATAGATGGGAAATGGAGGGGGTTTTGGATACAGGGAACAGAGGGAGAGAAAGACAGAGATGGGAGGAGGGAGGGATCATAGATTCAGGGAACAGAGAGATGGGAGGGGCCATGGATACAGGGAACAGAGAGATGGGAGGGGTCATGGATACAGGGAACAGAGAGATGGGAGGGGTCATGGATACAGGGAACAGAGAGATGGGAGGGGCCATAGATTCAGGGAACAGAGAGATGGGAGGGGCCATGGATACAGGGTACAGAGAGATGGGAGGGGTCATAGATTCAGGGAACAGAGAGATGGGAGGGGCCATGGATACAGGGTACAGAGAGATGGGAGGGGCCATAGATTCAGGGAACAGAGAGATGGGAGGGGCCATAGATTCAGGGAACAGAGAGATGGGAGGGGTCATGGATACAGAGAACAGAGAGATGGGAGGGGCCATGGATACAGGGAACAGAGAGATGGGAGGGGTCATAGATTCAGGGAACAGAGAGATGGGAGGGGCCATAGATACAGGGAACAGAGAAATGGGAGGGGCCATGGATACAGGGTACAGAGAGATGGGAGGGGTCATGGATACAGGGAACAGAGAGATGGGAGGGGCCATGGATACAGGGTACAGAGAGATGGGAGGGGCCATGGATACAGGGAACAGAGAGATGGGAGGGGTCATAGATTCAGGGAACAGAGAGATGGGAGGGGCCATGGATACAGGGAACAGAGAGATGGGAGGGGTCATAGATTCAGGGAACAGAGAGATGGGAGGGGCCATGGATACAGGGAACAGTTCTAATGATTCAAACGGGTACATTTACACTGTAGACAGCTTCTGTCTGCTCCCACTCTCCACTTAGCATGGATCTGAATGCTCACGAATGACACGGGCGTAAATGTAGGTATTACAGTGACAGAGAAAAGGGGATGTTTCATAACACGATCCCAATGTCCCCGTGTGCTCGCTGTCCGTCTGTGCGGAACACTTAAACATGAGATTAGACGTGACTCAGTCCGTTAAATGACTTGACATGCCCATTTACTCCCCCTACACAATGCAGACGTTCCCTCCTTTTCTCTGGTTCTGCCGCGTGTCCCAAATTCGGTACAAGGCCGCGCGTTAAAGGAATGACTCACAGGTAATGACTGTAGGTCACGCTTCGCACACACTGTCAGGTGGTGTAATATGTCTCGTGTCCATGGACGAGCGCGTCATGTTGTGAAACGTGTGGTGGTTACGCCGCGAACCGTGGCAATGGGGCGAAGTGTATTCAAGACAGGTTTGGCGTTATGGGATAATGGGTTGTTTGGATACCGTAACTCCTGTTGCTTGCTCTTCAGTGTCTGTGAAAGCACTTTGTGACAACCGTTGACGTACATAAAGAAATAAAAAATTAAATTTCTTTGACTGATTGACGACAATATTTAGTTGACTTTTAAATGGACGTAAACGTTAACAAGGATTGCTGCCGTTTCAGTAAGCCGCCATGACCCTAACGGTCGCCCAACCACAAACCACTTTATCCATTCCGGGAGATTCCGTAGGGCCATATGAGCCGGGTTCTTCCACCGTGGCGTCTCCAAAATGGTGACTTGTGTCGTATAACACACCGTGTCCCCGGGTCACCCTCTTCTCTCCCTGTAGCTCTGACGGCAGCGGCTGGCCGAGGGAAGTTAGAGGTCTGCCGGCTGCTTCTGGAGCAGGGAGCGGCCGTCGCTCAGCCAAACCGACCGGGAATCGTCCCCTTGTTCAGCGCTGTCCGACAGGGACACTGGCAGGTAAGAGCCGGACAAACCTTCAAAACGCCCTGCGAGAAGATAACATATTTTACAGCAGCGTTCGTTTTTAATCGGATGACTTGAAGTGCTTGGATGCATGGAGAGGAGGTTAACTTGGACTTTGTTCCCACACAGATTGTGGATCTGCTCCTGAATCATGGAGCGGACGTGAACCTGGCCGACAAGCAGAGCAGAACCCCTCTGATGATGGCCGCTTCAGAGGGTCACCTGGGCACTGTGGAGTTCCTGCTGGCACAAGGTAGGCGGAGACGTACCGACCAGCACCCAGGTGCCCACCAGCCAGTGTTATCGAGCCCACCGACCCGCTGTCTTCAGCGGGACCCCCTGGTTCCACAATGCTTCAAGGTGGAACTTTAATAAAGCAATGTGTTGGAGTAGCCAATCGCTCGCTGCTTTAATTAGTCTTTAAAAGCCTACTCCAGAATCTCACTGTGGACATCAATGAGCGAGCAGCAAGTGATTTAAAGGAAAGACTCCAAAAATATGAATGAACAGAGCTCAGAGATATTACAGGACATTAGCGCCATTGTGACCAGAATTAATACCTACGTTTTGGCGTTGGTGCCCAGATTCACCCAAAGGCCTGATCAAATTGGCCGTAGCGCGGTCTGGCCTGGGTCAGCTAGGAATGTGTTGCCCTGTTGCGTTCTAGCAGCTCTGACCGACTTACTTACTTGTTAAGCTCGTGATCCAGAACCAGAGCGGACTGGCGTGACGTAATTAGGAGAACATGTCCAGATCAACTTATCCGAGCCGCATCGCGTCTTGCTTCGATAAGACCCAGGCCACAATTACGAATTGAACATCTCAACATACGGCGATGAGGTCAATGCGATTTCAGGACCGAGGGGGCTGAGAAATAATAAACGTACAGACTTATATGTCACCAATAGGGGTTTGACCTCATCTTCTGATTCTGCAGGCGCGTCTTTACCTCTGGTGGACAAGGAGGGGCTGACGGCTCTGAGCTGGGCCTGTTTGAAGGGGCACCTGCCAGTGGTGCGCTGCTTGGTGGAGCGGGGCGCGGCCACAGACCACGCTGATAAGAATGGACGCACGCCCCTGGACCTGGCCGCGTTCTATGGTGACTCAGAGGTGGTGAGTGACCCAGCAGCGTTTGGAACTGAAGAAAAAAAAACTGATTTCTGTCAGCTCTTAACCTGCACGTGTTCAAGTAAACTGTGTTAATTGTAGGCGTATTTGGGTTTATTTCTGGGCAGCGAAAACTTCTGCTGGATTGTAATGTGATCGTACGGTAAAAGTCTGACAATATCCCTCACCATCACCACATTCTTCTCTGTCCGTCTTCCACCGTCTGCCGTTGGACCTCTCAGGTCCAGTTCCTGGTGGACCAGGGGGCCATGATCGAGCATGTGGACTACAGTGGGATGCGTCCTCTGGACCGGGCCGTGGGCTGCAGGAACACAGCCGTGGTCGTCACACTGCTCAAGAAAGGAGCCAAAATAGGTGAGGAGAATGGAGTGTTAGTGTTGGCCCAACCCAGTTACCACACACAGGATTTTGCTCAGCTTAGAGTACCGCTGTAGTATCCTCTCATGTTCCTTCCACTGGTAAGCATACAGTTGCAGGCTTCTTCCCACTTTTTGGTAGGCAGTGTACACCTAGGGGTCCTCTGACCCCTGGTTGGGAACCACTGTGTTGAGCACTGCCATGCGTTCATATTGGCACCTGATGGGCCCTGGTCAGAAGTAGTGCACTATGGAGGAAGTAGGGTGTAACTTAGGATGCAGACGTGATGTGTCCACAGCGAGTGAAACGTCGCTCACTGAAAATGACAAGTCTGTCTGGAGCGCCACAGTTGGGCATTTTGCCGGTGTTAAATGTAGTCCTTTTTAACACTTGACTATTTGGCATATTCAGATCAGATCAAAGGCTATTCACTTCACCCCCCTGTCAGGTTCTTGTCTGCGACAGCTCAGTGCTCATGCTGTTCTAGTTATGCCTCAGGTCTTTATGTCGGCATTACTGTTAGTCAGCGCCACATCTGGATCTTCCGGATCTGAATCTGCCGGATCTGGATCGGCCGGATCTGAATCTGCCGGATCTGAATCTGCCGGATCTGGATCTGCCGGATCTGGATCTGCCGGATCTGAATCTGCCGGGTCCGGAACTGCCGGGTCCGGATCTGCCGGATCTGGATCTGCCGGATCCGGATCTCCCGGAGATCTTCCGGTTCTCGTTATGTCTCCGTCTCTCCCTCCTGTTTTACGTCAGTCTATCCGGTCTCTTTTGCTCGTTCCTTGTTTTCGTTCTCGGTGTTTTTCCTTCTCTCGACCTGTTTTGGTGTTTCCTGATCGGTCTCTCTGGTCTCCCGGAGACAGGTGGTTGTTAGCGCTGGCAGTGTGTTTTTCCTCGTCCTTATTTCTGCCGGAGCACTTTATCCCCGCTTCTCACTGCTGCTTTTCTCTGTTCATCCTCTCACTCCTCCTCCTTTTCCTCCGCCATCACATTGGTCTTTTTTCCCACTCGCTCTTCCTCTCCCACCCACACCCACCCACGCACCTTGTTCTATTATTTTTTTCTTTGAATACCCTGGCCCACGCTCTCTCCGCCGCACCCCCCCCCCCCCACCCCTCCTTGCTCATGTCCCCTCCCCTTACCCCTCCCCCCTGCGGTACCAGGATGTCAGACGCTTCCCAGTCGGCCCAGAGGTAATCCCAAGGCTGTCGACATCTCACCCGGGCAGGCATTTTGACAGCTCTACGTAATCTCTCTCTGTGTGTGTGTCGTCTCTGTGTCGTCATGATGTCTCAAAGTGTCGGGAGGCCAGCTTAGCCGCAAACCCCAACAACTACAAACCCCACCCTAAGAAAAAGCACTCTGCTTTTAATGTGCCCACCAAGGCTGGCGATTCGGACTGATCGGAGGTCGTAGGCATGGACTTTTCGAGGCGATGTTCCGCGTTTTTCCCCGGGTATGCTGTCCACAGCGACTGTCGCATGTCAGCTCGGAGGGAAATGGCTTTCCAAAAGCGACGATGCGTACAATCCCCGATCAGATTCAACACTCGCCTGGCAGATGTGGCGATAACGACAGGGGGCTTTTATTTTGAAGTGAATGTTCACGTTCTACTCGGTCGACGGTCACATTCGGCTGCATGCCCAGCCTCTGGCACACTACATTGTATCAGGTTTTTCCTCTCTTCGACTCTCATCTCACAGATGCATGTTGAATATCTCCTATTCCCTCTTCACGGGTAATAAACCCCAGTGTCACTGCATGCGTCTGTGCTGCCGTTTACCCACTAGTCGCAGTTCCCAAGGTTACAATGTTCATGTTAGTCTAGAACCTTCCTCTGTGTCAGCTAGGCCTTTCAGACATTCCAATACCACCTCCTCGCCTCTCTCTCCCACTCTCTCTCTCGTCTCCCTGGTCTGCTAGGGTCTGTCTGGCGTCTCTCTCTCTCTCGTCTACCTGCCATACACCTTCTCCTTATGAAAAAGGCCTGCCCACCTTGTCTTCGTCTCCCTCTAATCTCTCTGTAAATGGGCTTTAAGTGTGGTCCAGAGTCACCGTGTGACAAGTCACCCTGGGTGGAGGAATAGTCTTACATCAGGGGACTGTAGCTTGAAGGACGAGGGGGCGGCGTGGGTGTGAAGACAGATGACATAAGACAGTTAGATAAGCCTTTACCAGCTGCATTTTCCATCTTTCACATGTCAGATTGGGCCTGCAAAGTTGTTGGGCTATTGTCCCAACATTATATCTACTAACTGATAAGGTTATTGTCCCAACATTATATCTACTAACTGATAAGGTTATTGTCCCAACATTATATCTACTGACTGATAAGGTTATTGTCCCAACATTATATCTACTAACTGATAAGGTTATTGTACCAACATTATATCTACTAACTGATAAGGTTATTGTCCCAACATTATATCTACTAACTGATAAGGTTATTGTCCCAACATTATATCTACTAACTGATAAGGTTATTGTCCCAACATTATATCTACTAACTGATAAGGCTATTGTCCCAACATTATATCTACTAACTGATAAGGCTATTGTCCCAACATTATATCTACTAACTGATAAGGTTATTGTCCCAACATTATATCTACTAACTGATAAGGTTATTGTCCCAACATTATATCTACTAACTGATAAGGTTATTGTCCCAACATTATATCTACTAACTGATAAGGTTATTGTCCCAACATTATATCTACTAACTGATAAGGTTATTGTCCCAACATTATATCTACTAACTGATAAGGTTATTGTCCCAACATTATATCTACTGACTGATAAGGTTATTGTCCCAACATTATATCTACTAACTGATAAGGTTATTGTCCCAACATTATATATACTAACTGATAAGGCTATTGTCCCAACATTATATCTACTAACTGATAAGGTTATTGTCCCAACATTATATCTACTAACTGATAAGGTTATTGTCCCAACATTATATCTACTAACTGATAAGGCAATTGTCCCAACATTATATCTACTGACTGATAAGGTTATTGTCCCAACATTATATCTACTAACTGATGAGGTTATTGTCCCAACATTATATCTACTGACTGATAAGGTTATTGTCCCAACATTATATCTACTAACTGATAAGGTTATTGTCCCAACATTATATCTACTAACTGATAAGGTTATTGTCCCAACATTATATCTACTGACTGATAAGGTTATTGTCCCAACATTATATCTACTAACTGATAAGGCTATTGTCCCAACATTATATCTACTAACTGATAAGGTTATTGTCCCAACATTATATCTACTAACTGATGAGGTTATTGTCCCAACATTATATCTACTAACTGATAAGGTTATTGTCCCAACATTATATCTACTAACTGATGAGGTTATTGTCCCAACATTATATCTACTGACTGATAAGGTTATTGTCCCAACATTATATCTACTGACTGATAAGGTTATTGTCCCAACATTATATCTACTAACTGATAAGGCTATTGTCCCAACATTATATCTACTGACTGATAAGGTTATTGTCCCAACATTATATCTACTGACTGATAAGGTTATTGTCCCAACATTATATCTACTAACTGATAAGGCTATTGTCCCAACATTATATCTACTGACTGATAAGGTTATTGTCCCAACATTATATCTACTAACTGATAAGGCTATTGTCCCAACATTATATCTACTGACTGATAAGGTTATTGTCCCAACATTATATCTACTAACTGATAAGGTTATTGTCCCAACATTATATCTACTAACTGATAAGGTTATTGTCCCAACATTATATCTACTAACTAAGGGTCAATACACTTAGATTTAACAGCTGAATTTCCTCTTCAGCGGAGGGTGGCCTGTTTACCTCTGTCATTTCCACCATTTTATTTCTCGTTCTTGTCCCTGTTGTTGTGTGTTTGCTGTGAACCCCCCCCCCACTAAGCCCTTGGTTCTAGAATATTTCGCTCTCCTCTCATTCCCCTCTGTCTCATCCTGTGTTCCTCAGGTCCGGCCACGTGGGCCATGGCCACCTCCAAACCAGACATCATGATCATCCTCCTCAGCAAGCTGATCGAGGAAGGAGACGGTTTTTACAAGGTCAGAGCGCCCAACCCTCCAAACACTGCATCGTCCCTCAGCACCCGTTGGAAAAACACAAATACAAGAAACGCAACAGGATCTATCTAGAATTAGTTCGGATGGTCAGTGGCGCCAACGCGTTGTTTGTCTGTGTGGTCCACAGAAGGGGAAGGTGAAGGAGGCCGCACAACGCTATCAGTACGCCCTGAAGAAGTTCCCGCGCGAGGGCTTCAGCGAGGACCTCAAGACCTTCAGGGACCTCAAAGTGTCCATCTTCCTCAATATGTCCCGGTGTCGGAGGAAAATGAACGTGAGTTGGTCGTTCAATCGTTCAATTTGAGCCGTGTGCCTCTTACGTATGAGAATATATTTACAGTATGTGCTCGTTTATGACATGGTAGGTGATATGCATTACAGTGCCGTATATACCGAAATCTGGGAATTGACTTGCAACTTGTCATTGCTCTCAGGACTTTGGGATGGCTGAGGAGTTCGCTACAAAGGCACTTGAACTGAAACCCAAATCCTACGAGGCGTATTACGCCAGAGCCCGCGCTAAACGTAGCAGCAGGTACACTTCTGTTCATTCGCCCTCGTTATATTCGACGGTTTACACGTTCCACGGCTTTGTTTTTCTCCTTTAGTCACTCGTCAAACCGTCTCTCCCCTTCCGTGACTAAATGTTATGACGTTAGCTTATATTTACACCCGTTTTATGAATCAATGTAATAATAATAAAGAACATTTAATGTATTGTAAGGGCTAATATAAAACATCCCTAAATGTCTTTGCATGCAGTTCCTTAAGGCATTTTTAATATTGAGTCTAGTCATTTTCATACGGGTGGTGTAGAAAACTAATACATAATATAAACTCCCCCCCCACTTCCCACACTGCTGTGTGGACCTGCAGACAGTTCCCTGAGGCCTTGGAAGACCTGAATGAAGCCATGAAGCAGAGCCCCAACCACCGGGAGATCCAGCGCCTCCTGCAGCGGGTGGAGGAGGAGTGTAGACAGATCGCCCAGGAGGAGGAGGACGCTCAGAAGCTGGAGCCGCCGCCCTCTCCTCCGCCCTCTCCTTCCCCGGAGGAGGAGGAGTTGTCCCTGTCCTCGCTGCCGCTCCCCATAGAACTGCCTCCTCCCCCGGAGCCGCGGCTGGAGGACATGGAGCCGGTCCAGGACCTGTTTGAAGACGACGACTATCTGGAGCAGGAGCTGGAGGCCATGTCTATGGGTGGTGGCCTGGGTCTGGACCGCTCCAACCCCTCCAGCCTACCGCTCATCCACAGTCCCCCTCTCACCCCGACCGGCCATGACCAGGCCTATCGGACCTCCGTGGGTCAGGTCTACGACTTCGGCCATCCGAGCCCCACCTCCATGTCCTCCCCGGGGAGCCAGAACTACCAACCTCCGTCGCCCCCGCCCCTCTCCCCCGCCCACCAGAACTCCCACTACAGGCACAGCCCTCCGCTGACCTCCCCGGTGCACCAGAGCGCCTACCGCTTCAGCCCACCTACTGTCGGCGACGGAGGCGTCGGTCAGGCGATGGACCACGGCCACCAGAGCCCGCCACTCTCCCCCCTGCGTCGGTGTGCGGTCCAGAGTCAGTACAGAGCCAGCCCGCCGGTGGAGAGCGTGTGCCTGTACAGGTCCCAGTCGGGCTCCCCGGTGCGCTACCAGCCGGAACCCATTCCCTTGTCCAAGATGAGCAGCCAGAGGTCCTTCCAGCTGAGCTCACAACCTTCCCTGCACCACCAAACCTCCCTGCACCACCAGGCCTCCCTGCACCACCAGGCATCCATGCATCACGACACCCTCCAGACCCACCAGCACCACCAGGCCCAACTGCACCACCAGGCCTCCCAGCAGCACCACCAGGCGCAGCTTCTCCACCAGGTGTCTCAGCACCACCAAGCCCAGGGCCTGCGCCTCCAGCCGTCCATGGCGCAGATTGTTCGCACCAACCAGCCCGGCAACTCCTATGGCCAGATGGGCCACCCCATGAGATACCAGGGCGGCTCTATGGACGTGCCGATGGAGAGCCAGAGCCGGTTGGTGTACCAGCCCTCCCTGGATGGCCGCTCTATGCCCCAGTCCAGCGTCTCGGCTGGGGCCCTCTGTCAGCACAGTGGCCGGGGAGGGGTGATGGAGAATCTGATAAAGGAAGACCTCCCCCAGCGGCCGTCTTCTGCCTACCGTACCACTGGAGGCTTACAAGGGGTCCAGGGCGGCGTCCGCTACAGCCAAACCCCTCAGATCAGCCGTAGCCAGTCGGCCGCTTACTACCCGGTCGCCAAGCACGAGCTGGAGCGCCAGAGCAGTGTCATGCCCCAGTGCCAGATGGGATCACCAGAGATCGGTCACATGGTCAGACGGCCAATCAGCGCCAGCCCGGCAGAGATCAAGCAGCACATCTCCACTCCCCGGCCCCTCATCCACTCCCAGAGTGTGGGGCTCCGTTTCTCCCCGTCCAGCAACAACATCTCAGCGGCGGGCTCCAGCTGTAACCTCGGCCCGGGTTTCCGGCCGTCCTCATCCGGCCAGGGGATGGAGATCCCGCTGCAGGTGGCCTACGAAGGCTACGAAGGCTACGACGGCTACGAGCGCTCTTGCAACGACGACGTCTCGCCGATCTCGCCCCCCCAGGGAGGCGGCGGCGGGCTGTACCACGGCGAGGGCACCCGCTCTCGGACCACGCCCTTCATGGGCATCATAGACAAGACGGCCCGGACCCACCAGACTCAGTACCTGCAGCAGCCTTCCTCCCAGCGGCCCTGGGCCATGACCTCCATGGACTCCGGCATCAGCCCCACTTCGCCCGGCCAGCTGGTCCAGCAGGTCTCGTCCTACAGCCCCCCGACCTCGCTGGGGAACATCGCCTACTACAACAAGACGAACAACGCCCAGAACGGACACCTGCTGGAAGAGGACTACTACCAACAGCCCCAGCAGCAGCAGTCCTCCCTGGGCAAGCTCACCAACGGTGGCTCCCGGGGCGGAGGTGGAGAGGACATCCTGGAACGTGTGAGCCAGATGCCCACCTACCCGGACGTGAAGGTGGCCAGGACTCTGCCCGTAGCTCAGGCCTACCAGGATAACATGTATCGGCAGCTCTCCCGTGACAGTAGGCAGGGCCCCACGTCCCCCATCAAACCAAAGAGACCTTTTGTGGAGTCCAATGTTTGATTGTCCTGCGTTGACAGGCAGCGGACCGGGGCGCGTGCGAGTGGGACGGGGAAGGACAGGTTCGGTTTGAGGGTAGGCGCGTCGCGGCGGACGAGAAACAGGCAGAGTTTCACCGGCCACCGAAAGCGGAAATCTATCATAGACACGCGGCGGAAGAGACGGTTGTCTCGGCAGACATGAAACACGGGGAAACAAGGGGGCTGGGATTGTATTGTTAAGCTTCAACTCTGCACATACAGAAAGGTGTGATATCGAAGGGTGTTAATCAGTCCTGATTACACACGTGGGGCTGTAGGCTGTAATGTTTCAATGGCGGGCGGGCAGTGTGAAACCCGGGGGCCTTTACCTTAATCTACCAGTGGGCACTTTCCATCCACCATATTCTATCTTTAAAATACAAAGTGTGCTCTTATTCAAGGTTGCGCCTATATGTAATACGATATTCACGATTTGTTCAATACTGTAAATGGCTCCGAAATGACACAAACTTTACAGTGCTTAGAGAAAACTAAAAAAAGATATTTATTGAGTTATGTAATGTGTATATACGTGTGAACATAACAGCGTTTGCATTCGGACCGTATTTTGTTTCTGTTCTGCCCTGTTTTTAACCTTTGTCGTTATCCTAGTCACGCAACCAGAAGTTTGGACAGTCAACTGGGTCTGGCGATGAGGGACATTTGCAAACTTTAAATTACTCAGATGAATATTGGGTTTGTTGTATTTGTGTTATTGTCACTGAATAACTTACTAAATAACGTTGCCTTTAGTTTGAAGTTCATTGTAACTGCTATGGCCTTCTACACACATACCCTTAGACACTAGTACCCATCCAATACAATACTGGAAATATGTGCTACAGTGTGCTCGTAAAATGTTGTCATTCTTCGAGGATAATTGCAGCGCATAAAGCTGTATAAGGAGTATAGTTTTGTGCAATATCTGTATTTTTTTATTGCCAGACTGGACAGAGAATGTCATAAAAATACCAAAGTTTGTAGATGTCCCCATCGCGCACCTACAAGTAGTAGAAAAGCATAATGAAATGTCAAAATCCAGACCTACGAAACGCCGTTTTTAAGAAATGTTTATTTTGCATCTGGAACATATGATTTGCTTTCATTTTTTTAACTGAGTTTTTATAATTGAACAATTTCTGCACTAAATGCCTGTGATGTTCTCAACTAAGGTTGCACTTTATGTATTTTAATTATTTTATTATCATTATATTTGTTACTGAATATGGATGAAGGTCAGATTGGGCTTCTGGCCAATGATACTCGAGTCTGACTTATCGTCATAGGAACGCTGACCTACAAAGCAAGTCATTGATGATGAAAAGCAAACAATGTATGAAGATGTATAGAGTTTATAGCACAAACTGTATCTGTTGTATATACAGTACTGTCCAAAACATCCTTCCCTCGCCAACCCCAGATCCCTTCAGACACGTTGCACAAATGGCTTCTGTTCTTTTGAATCTGCACTACCAGTGTAAATGACCCGACTTTGGAGTTCTCTTAGAGCTGTTGTTTAAATCAATTCGTGTGTGCGTGTGCTACTGACTGAAAAACAAAACCTATCAAATGTCCCCGAATCAGTTTCAAGGTTACATTCTGAAGAAACAAATGAAAAGATTGTATGGTTGTAATCATGACATATTTTTATATTTGGCAGGTGTGTGTATACATTATAGTGGTGTGAAATTAGGGTGACAATGGCTGTGTGAAAGTATGTAGGTCAGATTCAATGTTCCGTTAGTTATCATTATTGTTTGCTTATTTTGGGGTTTCGTTGGCAATTCAAATGGCAAAATAAAATGGTACTTAACCGACAGTAAAGATAATTCGGACAAAAACGAAGACTTCAATGTACGGTTGCGAGCTGTACTATTTCAAGAAGGACTTTCCTGAGGAACCTTCGAGGTGTTTTATTTATCAACATTCGGTGTAAAACAGTTGGCTGTAAATATTCAGAAGCATGATTTATTATTTCTCCAGTCACAATCTCAAATGGAAACACATACAGTATATACATACGGTGTCCTGAATCTAGTCTGTGATAAACATTTGTGATTTTGAATAGGAGTAAAAAAGCGGTTATTCCTGAATGTCTTTTATCCTTTCCCTCTGACCAGACAAAAACGCCAAACTCTGAAGGGTTCCAATTTTATTTTAATGTATTGCTTGCTAAGCAGAGTTCTCTTGTCTGTACATGTGAGCTTTCAGAGCGATGTGATGATAGTTGAATTAAAAACAATTAAAAGAATGTGTTTTTATCTCATGATAACTGATTGTAATCTGTACAGTCCAACCTATGTATTGAAGAATAACATATATAAAAATGGTTACCACTGAAAAACCTCTTGTATGCATGTCGTTCATTCACGCTGGGATGTCATGATATGTCATCAGACAATACCGACTGTTACTAGAGCCTGACTGATTCTCTATGTGGGTACAGTGATTTAGTTTGACCAGAAGGGGGCGCTAGTTCACAAAATATAGATCAGTAAGAGGCGCTGTTATTCACCGAGTGCATTTGAGTTGATGTACAACCCCAACTTTGAAAATGTACGAACAGTAGGCCTATGGAAAATGCCAAAAAAAGATTTTGCTCTTCATAATGCGCCACACAGTCTCAATCGAAGATAGGACTGCAGGCAGACCATGCTAGCACCCACTCTCTATGCTCATGCAACCATGCGCTTGTAATCCGGGCAGAATGTAGTCTGGCTTTGTCCTACTGGAAAATGCAGGGACGTCGTCTGGATGGCAGCATATGTTGCTCCGAAATGTGTACATATCTTTCTGCATTGATAGTGCCCTCACAGATGTGCAAGTTACATATGCCATGGGCACTGACACACCCCCAATACCATGATGCTGGCTTTTGGACCTGACCCTGGTAACTGCTTGGATGTTCCTTTTCCTCATTGGCCCAGAGAACAAGAAACATCAAATGCTGAATCATCGGACCACAAAACACAATTCCACTGTGCTACTGTCCATCTCATTGAGGAGTAAGTGGCGTTTTGGATTTGCACAGTAAATACCTATCTATCTATGCATTTGCGGATGCAGCAGCGATTGGTGTCGACTGACAAAGAGTTTATCAAAGAGTTTCCTGAGTCCATATCAGGATGTCCATTACAGACTATTAAATTACATCTGAGCGCATTCAGAAGTGGTTTTCGGCCTTGCCCTTTACGCACCGAGATTTGACCAGATTGCTTGAATCGTTTTATTATACTGTAGAAGGTGAAATGCACAACATCCAACTGATTTGTCTTAGTGATGGATTATTGGCTGACGCATCTATTGGCAGATTGGGAGCCTCAACCAATCCTGGCTCTGGAAGGACTAGGCCTTTTGGGAGGCTTCTCATATACTATGATTACACGATTGCCTCACCTTTCGCATATCACCTTCCTATTTCAACTTGTCACGTCAATCTAAACAGAATATAATACAATTTCAACATAAATGTTTACCTTCAAAAGACTATGAAGTTGATTAGGTCGAACATCAAATACCTTGTCTTTACACATGATGTGTTTAAATACATGTCAAACTACATTTACAAGTCACTCCTCTTCGTTTTTATTAGCATCTCCCGTACTGTCCCAACTTTTCGGAATTGGGTTTGCACATATTTACTGCTCCACGTACCTATCTCAGGGGGTCTTGATGGAGGGCGGGCTTAATTTTCTGTGGTACACAGATGTACTGCAATCACTGAGGAGATATGACAGAGCGGTGGCACTTGGATACTTGATTAGCATGGCAGAAGCATTGTTGTAGGCACACACATTGGAATTGAGTGAATTACTGCCGATTGAGAGCCTGCGTCTTCACAGTGAGTACTAGGGAATTAAAAACTAAATGTGTACGACAATTTTTTGTTTTGTCAAAGGAAATCTGTGAACCACTGAAAGAAATCACAAAGATGGACACATTCAGCTGGGTGAAGTTTGGCTTGTAGTAGTTCTGGCATGATGTGGTTTAATGTGGTGAAACACTGGGACGTAACCTAGTGGGAAATTGTGTACTGTTGGTCGCAAATGACTGTAAATGACACATACTGTCGAAGACTAACTCCCACTTAGATAACAGTTGGCCTACTTCATGCAGAATTAACAATTACATTTCATCCGAACATAAAATATATATTATTGAAACATCAGCAGATGCAAATGTTCAGCATTGTCAATGTTACCGTGTCTTACAGTTGAATTCCAGTCGTTTTCCCCATGTACACAATAGTGTTCGCGACGAAGGAAAGTCAGGATTCTCGGTGGTCTTAATCCTTTTTCTTTTTGTGCGTGAGGTGGTGCACGAAGCCGGGGACATAGATCATGACCACCTGAGGAACAATGGTGTACTTGATGAAGAAGAGGAAGTAGAAGAGGGGCTGCGGTTGTATCGGTAGAGGCAGTCGGTGGACATGGTAGAGAGCCATGGAGCAGAGGGCCAGGCACAAGGTACGTGGAGCCCATGGGAGAGTATACCCTCCTGGCTTCCAGTACTGGGCCAACCCCAGGCCAAGGATGGCACCGCAGTCCCTGGTGAGTGAGGAAAAAGGGGCCGTATCCAGTCTAATCCACTCCGCCTTGGAGCACCACTTTGTTGCCAATGAAATAGACCTAGAAAATAAAAATTGTTAAAAAACTAAGTTAAATTTATTCTACAACAGCAATGTGTTAAAAAAACAGAATCAGGTAATTTTCTGCATTCTCGATGTTAGTCGGCATGCTGATATTTTTCGTTATGACATAGGAAATTATTGTGCACACTTACCAGGACAGGTCAAAGCCCAGCCGTGTCAGGCCCGAGTGGATCAGAAAAGCACTGAGGAGAAGACCGATGCTGGAACTCACAAAGAACATCATTGGCCGACCTTCTGGAACCTGACGGCTTAGAACTACCCCAAGAATCAAGCCTGGAATCAAAGAGAACGGGACAGACTTTATGACGATGGCTTTCCTGATGTACAATAGTCTTCGTATCGTCACTTTGTCATCCATTTAAACAAATTGACAATATGTCGTGTTTGTTATGTCTGCAAACGTAAGACCATCCATAATGTGGTGTGGGGGTACCTTGTATTTCAAATTGTTAACCCATTTGTGAGGCAAATTACCCACCTGTTATAATAATTTGTGTTTTCTTACCACCACACCAATCAACATCTCTTCATGGTTGTACAAAGCAGCATAAGTACATTCTGACCTGTCAAAGAGCCAGCTATGACCTGATGGGGAAAATGTGCCAGGATGAAGACACGAGAGAGGCCAACTGCCACCAACCCCAGCAGATAAATAAGGTATGGAACAGCTGAAAGCAACACACTGAAATGGGTAAACAAAAGAACAGGGGAGAAATTAACAGACAATAGATTACCTGACAGGAATAAACAACAATACAAGACAATAAACAACAAGACTGTCTGTTGACATGACTTTGTGTTGGTACTGTGATATTAATTCATTATTTCGATTTAGTGTTAAATGACGTGGTCAGACCTGCAGGTGTATGAGTAGAGAAGGGAACCCAAAGATGACGCGATCACCCACCACACGGCTGCCGTTACCATCGCGTGACCAGATGGACTTCCTGGAAGATGAAGAATCACATGTCCAATAAAGTGGTGCTGGCGTTACAGGTCTCCATATTTGTAAGTAGACACTGTCTATAGTGTGCCAAATACAGGAATGCTTGGTTTCTGTCTATGTATTCCTATAATGTTGTATAAAATCCCACTAACCTGGACCTGTTTCACATGTGGAAGCAAACTGGTTGACTTCTGGAGGGTTTTCAACAAATAACTGGGACTCTCCAATCCACCAGAAGGGCCTCTCCCCGAAAAGAATCCTGTTTTGCAGTAAATGTTTATAGCCTACAGGGTAAATTATTCTAAACACTTATAATATGTTATTTATATTAGGGGGAAAAATGCAGTGACTTGACTCATTGATATATGCCAATATGTAGAAGACCTGATATGACTATAGATGAAGGATGGATAGATAAGGTTCTGGGTTATAAATAATTAACTCATTTACCTAATATGTTTCAATATTTCATTTCACTTGTTTAGGTATTTAATCATTATATTCATCCAATCTAAAAAGGATTTTGTTTTATTGAAATATGCGTATGGGGGGAAAAATCTGGGGAAAAAATTTCAGGAAATTTGTTTCACCATCGGACTAATAATAGAGACGAACATGTCACATATGGTCGGATAACACAAGCATATATGTCTCCAATGCTCACTATAATTAAGAGGTTTACTGAAAAAAATCAATTTGTCGACAAGTTGAGAAGCAGGACATCGTGTAATTTAATAGAAAATATAATTAGACACAATTTACGGTTGCTCTTACCATTTAAACACTAGATTAAGCCACTCGGATATAGCGGCCACCCAGACAACTGCAACTCCAGTTCGTCGGTTTAGAAAATAAGTCAAGGGGAACATGAGCAGAAACGCAGCTTTGGGGTCACCGATGTGAGTGGCGATCAACCAAAGTTTCTCATGGCTCCTCGTTCTCTGTTGAAGGGCCTCCGCCATCCAGACACCCTGGGTGTGTATGGTCTCCATCGTGAACTTGAATACAATAGTTCAATGGTCCAGTTAAACCTGCGATAAGACATTCAATTTGATGATGGTCAAGACAGTCATCGTCGCTGCAGAATCCTTTCTGACTCTGGGGGTGTGTTCAGACTGCTTAAACGTTTGATACATTTTGAACAGACGTTTGGGTACCATTTTCTCCTATATTTGATGGTCTATTTTATTATTATTTTTATTGTACGTATTTAAATGCACGGTACCCATGCCGGCACTGCTAAAAAAACACCCCCCATCCTCCTCTGCCTGTCTTCCAACTGATGGTTCGGTACAGTACGTTCAATCAAAAGTTGCAGAACGGCAAAACAACTGAACGTAGCCCGACAACGGGGGGCGAACGTAGACAAACTTCGCAGTTGCGTTTGTGAAGACCTAATTGATGGTAGGCATATCGATCTATTGGAACTGACGAACTAACTGTCGAAAGACTATTAACTTAAGCCATGGTTCAGTTTGACTATTATGATGGCAGCTGTTTTATGTTCTGATCGCAAATAATATATCCTCAGTAAACTTGATGATCCTATCTCCTGCCCTGCTCACATAATCCATACCTAACCCACCTGAATAATTCTCACAAACATTAGTGAGGTTTCTAGCAACTAAGATGCGATTTTATAAATAGTTGCCACAAATACACTCATCCAACATATAACTCGCTATTTCAAAAAGTATTGTACACATCTCTCTGAATAAGTTTACTATGTATTTGATGTCTTTACTACGTGTGGATTCAACATAAAAAAAGTTTTAATGATCAACCAGTAAATAAAGAGTGAGAGCAATTCATTAATTCATTCATTTTTCCATTCGGGTAACGACTATAAAAACACAACAGCCGGCAATCTAACTATTATGACAGATAAGATGTAACTTATTTAAGGTGCATCATTTTACAATAGCTTAATTCTATATTTCCTCCGTCCTGAAGCCGGTTCTTTCAATCACCGCCCAGCCGTGCCACTACAACGCGTGGAACGTACGTGACGTGATTCGCCACGCCATGACGTCGCCCGACTGACGCTGTCACGTAACTTTACGTAAGACTGCCGCTCCGGTTTCCTGGCGGAGAAAATGGCGGCTCCTGGACCAGGGGAGTATTTTAGCGTCGGGAGCCATGTCTCTTGTCTGACTTGTCTGGGCCAGCGTCTGCAAGGAGAGGTGGTGGCTTTCGATTACCAGTCCAAGATGTTGACTTTGAGTATCCTTTCTCTATTTTTGGGAACCCGTTTGGGTCAAATATTGGCCCCTCTGCCTGCCAGGGCCCGTGTAGGTAACAGCCATATGTCAAATACAGGGAGCCGCGCAGGCGTATTTAGCTACAATAAGAGCCGTGCTGCTTATTTAGCGTTGAACTGTCTTTTTTATGATGCTATTTTTTAATATTGCACATGGCTGTTGTCGACTCCTGGATCTCTACACTTGGATGGTGTTTCTGGAGTTTTACTTTTAAGTTATTTAGTGTTCTGGTTGTTCAGTGACACAACGTTGATTCAAAGCTGATAATTCTAGCTAGCCTGATCCAACTGCTAGTCCTGGTCTCTGTGTAGTATGTGTGTATGTAGGTAATATGTAGTTATGTGGGTAGGTAGGTATGTTGTGTGTGGGTGTGGGTGTGTGGGGTCACTGTTTGGCAGATTTACTGAATGTAATAATATTAGTTAATAACATTTTACTCCTAGTTAGCTGACCAGTACATATCTTTTTTGACACACACATGCAGCACTGTGTGATCCGGACGTCTTGCCACCCCTAATGTCAGTCACATTGATGCAATCAATGATGGTAACCTAGTGACAAATTGATGGTAATGTAATGAGAGCACTGAGTTGTTCTCTCTCAGTTAATGTTAATACAGTTGCGTTAGTTGGCTACCTTATTTTGTTAGTAACTTACGCCAACGACCTTTACTATATTTTAGTAAGTCAGATGCTGACAGAAGGATAATTATGTTGGGTGGTTAAGCTACAGTTAAATTGGAATGTATGTCTTGTATTTTGATGAGACATTCCGTTCCTGCCGCTTAGGTAGTAGTTAAAATCTAATCCAATTGATCAAGTATGTATATATGCCTCAAATACACCATTGCCTTTGTCCAAGTAGCTCCTAACTGGCAAAAAACGTGCAAATATGCTGTTTCTCAAGTCTATGTTAATCTTTTCTGTCAGTTGGCTTCGGTTCACCTTGCCTTTGCCCAATGTCTGGCTGTCACTTTTTTGATCTACTTTTAAACGAGCTATTCCTTGTGTTTTTGTTGCAGTTATACATGTTAATTTAGCTAGACTGGAACTGTAATTTGGCTAATCTTTTGAGTTGAATAAGAGCCAGACTGGTTATGTCAAATAATAACAGTGACAGAATGTAAAGAACTAGGTAAGCGGTCATTAACAAAGGAAGTAAAACAGTTTTATCCAGGTGATTGTATTCTGCGATGGCTATTTTTTGTCCCTAGATGGTTAAATAGCATCCAATTTTGTGACAATCTTTCATAGATGTAATTTCAGGAGAAGATGTATGTCTTCAGCATTTTTTTTCATAGACCAGGCTTAGGCTTCCTGTGTTTTAGAGGACACACCATCTCTACTTTCGGTTCTATATACTGTTCATTTTGTTATTAAGTGTTAGTCACACCGGTTAACCTTTAAATGCATGCTGTCATCCATTGTCATGTAACAACCTAGGGAATGTTTACCTGTGACTACCGTAGGTGGCAGCAGTACACATTGTTGTCATTCCAGCTGACTGACCATACTGCCACTGCCATTTCTAAGTGCTTTAAGATTTTTAGTGTGACAGTTAGTAATCTTGTCTTTAACATGCACAGACACGTCAAATAAAAACTCCTAACACGAGTTGGTATTTCATAGATGCGTAAATTAAATGTACCATACAACAGATGTGTCTTCATGTAAGGAGTTAATCCAAGATAAATGTCCAGAGATAAAACAATAAAATAGTTGCTTTAGGATGTTAACCCAATATTTAACAAGTCTGGTCTGTATAATTCTACTGTTTATATTACTGGATTGTTTTTTCAAAATAAGAGTAAATCAATCAATTACATTTTATAAAGCCATTTTTACAACAACAGTTTTCATATAGTGCTTTTACAAATACCCAGCCTGAAACCGGAGAGAGCATGCATCAACTGGTTGATACAGAGCAGCTAAGAACTCCCAGATGGGTCGAGTTTAGGAGGAAACCTAGAGGGGAACCAGGCTCTGAGGGCTGGCCCAGTCCTTTTCTGGCGGTGCTGTGAAATTTTACTAGTTCAATATTAAATACAGAGAGAATCAAAACTCTGATACTTTCTTCTGTTTGAGAGGAGTTAGACTATTTATTCTGTGAATCCAATTGTTTTTAGTAAGTAGAAATGATTCACCATTCTGGCTTACAAAGTGAATATCCACAGGCAGCATGTTTCAGACTGACTTCAATGGTATATCTGTGCCTTTCTCTTGCAACAACGACAGTTGAAGTGCCATGCAACTTGCATAAGTCTACTAGTATTGTGAATTTTACAGTTTGATTGAGGAGTGACACTTTAGTCGTGATAATGAACACATTGTAATCATCTTGATAACAGACAAAACCGTCTGCTCTGTCAGTCATGTGGAGTTTTATTAGGCACTGGTGGTCATGCAACCCCCCCAACAATTCATTTTGAAGGAATGTTTGGTGAGAATATATATGTTATGATCTAATACAGCAAGATACATTAATCTTCTTTGGTCAAAGTAGGTGTGCAGTAAATATGTAATGACCTCTAAACATGCATGCATCTGGGGTTTTTAAGGCTCTGCGTCAGGACCGTTGGTATTCTTTGGGTGTTTTTCTATATACTTAAACCTACATATTCATCTACCTACAGTTATTTGAACCCTGCTGTCGCCAACTGTTTGGATCCTACACATGTACATTTCAGCTACAGCATGCCATGAACTACTTCAGTGAATATGACATCTGTTCGTACGACTGCTATCACTGCATGTTGATTACCACTGTAGTTGGCATATTTTTACCTTAACTTGAGTTCCTCCTAGAATGTGCTCCCTCCAGTGGAAAGCCTAACCTCCACGACGTCATCCTGATCAATTTAGCCTATGTTTCTGATGTGGACATAATACATGACCGCACCGAAACTCCTCCTCCACTAGCATCACTGAATGTTAGCAAGGTATGTAATTGTCTGTCATGCCGTGTGCCGTCTGTCATGCGTGCGGCTTCTGTCATGCCGTGCGTTTCTTGGAAGGGACTATTCAGCCCCATTATTCTGGAAGGTTAGAAATAAACTGAAATCAGAATTAGTTTCCATCTTGTCTCCAGTTGGTTGAGAGCAGCCTTCTTGAATCCTAACCTTTTCGCTTCCCGTCATATTTCTCCCAGCTTGCCAATCGAGCACGGTCAGAGAAGGAGGACAAGTTGTCCCAAGCTTATGCAATCAGCGCTGGAGTTTCTGTGGAGGGCCAGCAGCTATTCCAGACGATTCACAAAACGTAGGAGTCTTTTATTCAGTAATTTAATTTTTTAATTTAGGTTGTTACTAGAAAACATTTCAGGGTGGTTTTATGTAGACAAGACCCCTCGGGCACAAGGTCACCAGCATTTTGAACATTGTAATGTTTCCAGGTGTTGATCTAACGTCTGCTGTGTTGTGTAGTATCAAAGACTGTAGATGGCAGGAGAAGAATATAATTGTGATGGACGACGTCATAATCACACCGCCTTACCAGGCTGAGAACTGCAAAGGCAAAGAAGGAAGCGCTTTAAGTCACATACGCAAAATAGTGAGTATATCCCTCACCCGTTCGGCCCCTATGTATGAGGGGATGTAAAAAATCGGTATCACGTTGATTTACTGACATGATACTTGGAAGTTAACAAATGTTAAGTTGTCTGCCACTGTCCTCTCTTATAGGTTGAGAAACATTTTAGAGATGTGGAAAGTCAGAAGTCCATGCCACGTTCACAAGCACAGCAAACACAGAAGGACTCCACTTTATCTTCTTGAGTCGGCGCAGGGCAGTGTGGGTCGGGGCCAGCCGGGGGAATGCAGCACTGCAGCGGCCAGGCGGGCCGGCCCAGTGGGCAGTCTATCCGCACTGCCGGACGGGACTGCCATTCCTAGCCCTTGGTGTCGGAGACCAGAAAGAACTGGTGCCGAGGAGCTCCGGGTCGAGAAGATCAAAAAACCATCTATGAAAAAGAAAACAAAAAAGAGAGGAAAAGAGTTAATCCTAAATTAGACTTTATAAAGATAATTTAAAACGTGAACCATAAAGCAACCATAGTTTTCCTAAACTAACTTCATTGTCTCATCGTTCATTCGTCTCTCCCATTCATCCTTTCATCCTCTCATTCCTCATCCCTCCTTCATTTCTTCCTAGTGGCTTTTCTTCTCCACTTTCTTTCCTTTGCCTTCAATTTCATTTCAAAAAGACAAAAATAGAGCAGTCAAAAAAGCTTGTAAGCTTTATTTTCTGTCATTGTTTTCTTTTTGCTGTATCCATGTTCTCCAAGTGTCTGTTTTTTCTGTATTTTAAACAAAATGTGACTTGAAATGCCACACTTTAAAGACGTTTTCTAAAATAAAAGTAGTAAAAATTCTGACTGTAATACTGTATTTTGGCAGACTCTCCAGAACAAGGAAAAGCTGTAATGTTTTATATATTTGAATGGCAAATAATTTCTCCTTTGGTTTTCACAATAACTTTTGCAGTAGGGGTGATGATAGAATATTGCATTCTATGTATACGACCAGTTAAAGTTGATCAACCACTGACCACCTGATTCACTCACATTTACTTTAACATGACATGAATTAACGTTAGCAATCCTGAGATCAGTCAGTTTCCCACGTTCAATCAATACTAAGCATCTTTTCTGAAAAAGGAAAATGACAAAGCGCAAATGTTTGTTAAAACATCTCACTCGGGTTGATAGACAGGAGTAGGAGGACAGTTTCGTAATGGTCTGTCTGGGCCTACATGCTCTATTGCCTGTTTTATTTCCTTTGTTCATTGCAGAGGGTTTTAAGATATGTCCTCATGCCTGTGTGGGTGAAGACTCAGACCTGGTGGAAGTAAGTTGTGTGTCCTTACAAACGTCTCTCTCATGGTGTAGACTTATGTGCTGTCCCCTGGACCAAAATAACAAGCCATGTGAGGATCAGAGTGACTCTAGCATTGGGCGCAGCTCGCAACACATCCTTGTAATTTTATGGTAATATGTTTCCGCTGTCTATCAGTTGGTCATAACTGTTCACTTGTTACCCGTTTACAGATTGTGTCTGGGATTTATTTATATTTTGTCACATTGCTTGCTTATGTGAAGTCATTTGTCAGAATCAGGTTTATTCGCCAAGTTTGTTTACACACACAAGGATTTTTTTCTGACCAGTAGCTGCAGTGTTAGAGCATACATTTTAAGGCGTACACAAAACTGTGCAAACAGAGAAATACACACAACACAAACAGTCAAGAGGCTGTGCCTATTTGGCGTATGTACTGGGTAAATATAGAATGTGTGTAATGTATCTGAATAGTGCAAAGGAGCAATGTCTAGATGTGTGAGCAGATGGCAGAAAAAGAAAGCGATGTCCCAGTTCAAGTATCATTTTGTGCAGAAAATAACATTATCTAGTTATATATACAGTTGTGCAAAACAAGATCAATGTCCAGTTATAGTACATCAATGTCCACCGTGTCAAACAGTGTTTTAGATTTCAGGTCGTATAATGTATCCTTCCTGGAGAGATTACATCTGAGTCTTCTGCTTGAGCTTCATCTGGACCAGAACCTTTTGGAAATGATGGACGATGTGGGCCAGGAGCAGATTGTGCACCTCAGCCACAACCATCCCAGAATTATAAGGCAGGTGTCCCGTACCATCTCCACCACCATATACCACCAGGTAGATGTTTCAATGTGGTCTACAGTTGGTCAGCCACTACAGTAGTTGTACATGAGTGCAATATAATTTTCTTTTTTTTTTTTTATAAATGACCAAAAGATGACCAGGCTGTTGTGGTGAATACAGCCAGTAGGTAGTTCACCGTTCAGTCATTTAGATTAATATTATACTTACATGGTGCCTTATTGACCATCTCATATAGAGCTGTAGATTGTGCATCTTGTGTCAAATACATGACAAACATGTGACATGCCTTCTTCAGTGAAAATCAGTGTTGGAGGGAGCTAATCGTTTTATGTAGCCTACCCAGTCAGGGTGCACTGGCGCAACCCACATGCTGGTCTCATGTATTGTCTTACACTAAGGCATGTGGTCCTCATTGTCTGTACAGTGTACCGTACTGGATCCACGTCTATACGTTGGTAACACCCTGCAATGAACTCAGAGAGCAGCAGAGCACACAGTGGTTTCTCCTGTCACAAGCATTTGATCTGTCTGAGAAAAATGATGGGGAACACATGTTGAACACCATGTCTGAGTGTAAACAAATACAATGTGTTATAATAACTATTTGAGTATGTTTAATATGTTAATATTTAGTAGTTGTTTTTTCATGTTAAAAAATATTTTGGTAAATTTCCCAAAAATCATATTTGCAGTATTTACAATGTCAAAAAAAGAGCAAGGTAGAAATCACTTAATTTTTTACAAAATATTTTAATATAAAACTCAAGCTTTTGAATTACACAGACAAATCATTGAAGATGGATGCCATATCTTTTATGTTTATTAAATGTCAGTTTAGTTTTTTAATTGACTGATTTAAATAAAAAACATCAATCCAAGAAGAGAGCAAGGACAAAAACGCTAACACTATAAGTCATTAGAAAATCACGCTAATGGCTACCTTAAGATCATTCACCCTTCTCTTGGACTGAATCGGATCAAATGTTTCTCATCGATAAAGGGTGAGGTTTGTGTTGTTATGTAAGCCAACCTATCTTTTAATCTGTTGCTGCAGGTAACTGAAATGGCCCATAATCATAGCGGTTTTCACCTACATGACGTCTGTCACAACCACAGGAGTCTGTAAACCAACTTGCTGAATCGTAATTCCGTCATGGAATGTAACTTCATACACTCTGAATCTAAGATTTTAAAACCAACAGGTTAGTGTGAGGAATGTAATGAAAACTCTTTAGCTACGCTAGCCACCAATCCAGTTCGTTGAGTGAACGAATGAACACTTCTGTCGAACCGTAGATAATTCAAACACAGTATTTTTTTTGCAGAAGCAAAGTTGTACAGGAGGTATAAAGATGTGCACTGAAATCCCAAAACCAGCTCATTCATCACCTTCCCCTTAAGCAACGAGGGGATTAATATAACCATATAATATCAACATTTGGGGGCACTCGATTATGCGCGTTTTAAATGGAAGTAACCTTCTTTTTCAAGACTTTATCCTCAGTAAAAACATTTTATTTGGTCTTTGACATTTGAAATGTAAAATGTGTGAAGCATAATTGAGCACGGCTTTATAGTATATAAAAAATATGTAGTCACTAAAACCTTAACAATTGTGGTGCGTGTCGAGATCTTGCATCGCCACACTGCTTCAAAGCAAAAGCGTTGTGGCATTTGTTGGGTTCATTAGCCCGCACACCCATAATGTTTTCCGCTCCCTCAGGTTTGGAATACTTAGGAATGTGATGGAGGCATGCATTAACGCACAAAAGGTGAGGGGAAGTGACAGATTTGGGATTTAATCATATCACACACACACACACACACGTCTGTCAGAAAGGGGCATCGAGTCACAATCATATCCTGCTTGACGTGTGAATCGGCTCATCCAAGGGTTCAAAGAGACTGAAGGAGACTCCAACAGATACCTTGTAGTGCACCAAGTAAGGAATAGGATGTCATTTGGAACACATGCAGTATTGAGGTAGTAGCCTGTAACGACATCCCTTAATCGACCACGTCATCCACTGCTTTTGAGGGACTGTATGTTCCTGTCCATTTAGGCGTCCGTGGCCAGAATCAGCACCGCCCCGAATATACCCACATGATGCCCCATCAGCTTTAACTGGTTCCAGAACTCTACGTGGCATGAGTTATGCCAATAGCCCATGTTCCCATCGATAAACAGCAGGACGAAAGGGAGAACCACGGCCAGGATCTGCGAGGCCAGTTGGACATAATAGCCCGAGAGGAAGGCCAGAGCCAGCGTTCCAAACAGAAGCACCAGCAGCATTAATGCCATCTCCCCACCAGGGATGTGGTTCAGGTATGCCATCCTGTCCTCTTTACTGTGCTGGAGTGAGTAGACCTGGTGGTTAGAACACAGCATTGCAATCACTTGTTATTTAGCGATATAGGCTGCATGTAAACGTCCCAATATTTTTACCTTTATTTGCCGAGGCAAAGCAGCTCAACAAATTACAATTCACATTACATCTGAATTACCTCAAAATTAAATTGGCTGCTCTACAGGGCTCAGTACTAATACGTTTAGCATAGATGTCCTGACACTCTTCTTCAGGAACAATGTAGGCTTCCGTGTTTTTCTAGGTCTACAGTAATTGACTTCCAGGATAGGGAATTCCCTTCACAGCTCCAAGCTCAACACTCTAGCTATACCACTGAAGTAGTCACAGTCTCTTACCATACAGATGAGGTAGACTCCTATAAAGACCTGGCCGGTGGACTGCAGCGATCTGGTGCGATGTTTTTGCCTATACAACTCCCCCGCGCCGCTGGCTAAAACCAGGAAACCTCCAATAACAGCCAGTGCTCTGGAATACATCCTTACCTATGGGATCACACAAGACACAGTCAGTTTGGCATGCGGCCAAAAATAAATGACTATTAGTAGCAAGACACCGATTGCACACAGTATTTAGTGCTCACTTTTAGCCAGTCAGTGTAGTGCACCTGTTCACCAACATGAGATGCGTAGCTACTGATCGCTAACTGCAGGGCAGCTCCCAAAGCAAACCATCTCCTCTTCACACCGAAGGACATGAAACTGGCACACAACACTGACACGCCCATGTCGAAGTACAGGTAGGGAATTGGGATATCAGGTTTCCTAGTTGTGACAAGAACAGTTATTAAAACCTAGAATCAAGAACTGTAGTCACTCCATATGGTTTAGTTATGCCAAAAAGTAAGACCCTGTAACTGGAGACAGAGAGATAAATACAGTGTGGCATAATTACACCTCTGGTACAATCATGTGCAGATGTTTTAGTCACAATCCAGGAAGTAACTACCATTGACACATTACAGGACTAAAATGTGTTTTGTGGAGTTCTCTACAGAACCAAATAATCCCTCTCACACACACGTGTATAATAGATAATGTGTCCATACAGGAAAACATCATAACAAGCCACTGATTTAAACCAATCGGTTAACTTTATCCGATGACCCTTGAGTCAGTCCGACGTGTCCACAAGCATGATCTGATTTACGTCACTGCACACATGTATATGTATATACACGCTTACCGTTTAACGTCAGCACGTTCGGCAAACAGCATCAGCATCGTGAAACAGTTCCAGAAGCCGAATCGGGTTAAAATGAACGCTCCGAACTGGCAGAAGAACCGGAGCACTTGCTTGCTGCTAGGGGCGGCCATGTTTGTTACGACTGTGCGTTCTGTTCTGCTGGCTGTATGCAAATCATAGAGAATGATAGAGCCCCACTGGCCATGTTTGTTACGACTGTGTTCCGCTGGCTGTATGCAAATCATAGAGAACGATAGTGCCCCACTGGGGGCCATAAGACAGTTTAGCAAGAACATTAATTCAAACATTATTATTGTAAAAGTAAAATCAAACGACAATATATTTACTTGTATACATTTGAACTACTTAATTTTTTATGAAATGCTACTGTTCTTTATAAATGTTTTATCACAAAGATGTGTGAGCCTACTTAACTTTATTATATTCTATATTTTAATTACCCTTTATGTAAAAAGGGTGGGCCGATTGCTGTAAATTTCCATTTGCATTGGCGACCTGGCCATGATAAAGCCCAGCAAAGACGTGCAAGGTTAACATTTGTAAGCACTCTGGCTATGGAGGACCAAACCTGCCATAATTTTAAATAAAAATATAAATGTTATATATTATACATAATTATATATAATATCCAAATATGGACTATAGGGTTCTTTCATGCTCTTAAATTTACTGAATCTAATGGGACTTTTATTGGGCTCAATGCTGCCATCTGTTGTGTAAAATGAAATTATTTCAGAAGGAAAATAACCGTAGAAAAACAAAATTACTATTTAAAAGAGATTGAGCAAAATGTTTTCCATTGAGCATCACCGTTATCATCCTAGCTCAGTGGATCCCAAACTGTATACAGGCTAGATTAGAGTGCTAGGCCAGGATGGACAGTTTCTTTACAGTTATTTTTCACATGACATTTTCTATCCATTTCCCAATATGTAAATTATATTTAGCAAAACACATTGTGGTACATTTTTTGCTGTTTTGTTAAGGGTATATTAGAATATATTGTGTTTAATTATTTAATTAGCAACTTCTGGACGGTACGTTATGTTTCTATATGAAATATCATACCATCAAAATAACTCTACTAAGAAATGTTCTATAATGCAGATTTGGATATAAATAAGGACAGTTGCATACCACATAGCATGTCAGCAAAGGTAACACTCTTTGGCAGTCACAGTGTCATTAGCAATAAGTACTCTCAAAAGGCACTTAGCCTGTCACAAGTGGAGGTAGGTCATAGATTGGAGCACAGTTTAGGCAATATCTGGCAAATCTGTTTAGTTCAATATAACATGTACAATACCCCCCCCCCCCGCCCACGCCTTCCCAACTATTCAAATGATCTTAGATTGTGTTGTAGCCTGCTGTTTGTAATTGGTGGTATCACGGGCCTATCTCCAGGCAGTCAAATTTCAATCACATTTCGTCTGTTATATAACCGCGTTTATCATAATCTGTTTATCATAATGTGCATACATACAAACAACAAGATGCATAATTAACCAGAATTTATTATATGCTCTCTCTCTTTCTGTCACACTCTGTCAACGACCTATGATCCTCTGACAGATAAGCTTCCAGCAGCTCTAGTTTCACGGATAAGCCATTTTCGGGAACTGGGTTAGTCTCATCCCCTCACCATGGCTTAGGCAGTGAGACCTACGTCATTCTGGATTTAGTGCACGACAGGTGGGTTCAGTCATTTGCATGAATCCACCTGGTTAGCCACTTGCTCAAAGTTGACCAATGGATAGAGCCTGCGATTAGACAACCGATTGATTGACCACCAATCAGACTTCCATCACTGTGTATTCGAGGTGAGATTAAATACAGCATTGTTGGACCAGACTTACAATATGTATCTCATTGCTGAGCAGAGAAATCATTTCGGTCATATCCTAAAAAAGACTGAAAAAACCCCATATATTCTGCAGCCAAAAATGTGCAGTCTTAATAATCTTAAATGGCTGCGATTATATAATTTCTCATCTTAACTGGTTTGTGTATCAGTAACACCGTTTAAAGAAACTGCGTCGATTGAGCAGAAGTTGTTGATTCTGCCCTCATGTCAGACCAAACTATTATAACTTTTAAAACATAATTTCCTCTGAGTAAAATACACAGTAGTGCAACTTGTGTTACGAAAAGCAGCAGCTAGCTATATTGGAGTTCTGCGTGCTTCCGGGTTGTGGGTTCAAAGCTTTACAGCTCCTTGATTTTTTTAATCAGATCATGGAGGATTGGCTCCAATCCCCAAAAGTAAAGCCTCCCTGTATCTGACTAGCAGCTGACCAGTGGCAGAACGAAGACCCATCACTAAGTCACGCAGTAGACGAGTTCTGTTGATCGGAAAACAGCTCACGATAGGCAAGCTCCTAGGAGCTGAGACTTTCATCTTTCTGTTGTATATCCACCTTTAAAACGGGTAAGAAATTGGATATTTTTTCTGTTTTCTTTTCATTTCTCCTTCATGTCTGTACTAGGTTGATGTAGTCTCGGTTAGAAATATTTTATTTTTAATATATTAATTTCATCAGATACATTTGCAATACTAAGCGGGAACAATAAAGGTAAAATTATGTGGAAAGAAAGTTTGCTCGCTGTGTGAACTCAAAATCGTTCCCTGCTTGTTTTCCAACTAACCTTCTATATCTATATTTTATTTTCAAAGGCAAGATGGCTCGGGATATGTCTGACAAAGAAATTCTTCAAATGGAACTGGCTCAGCTTAAGTTAGAAGTCAACACTCCACGCACTGCTGTAAGTGTCGATCTACAATATTACAAAATATGTGGAGAGAAAATGTACTATAATAGATGGGTCCTTCAACATTTTCAATGACCAGTGCCTTTTGAGAAGTGTAACATAAGAAAAAAATTATCATAGCTTTGCCTACTTACTTTAACTTATGAGGAGCACAGGAAGAACATAATAATATATTTTCCGATGTTAAGAAGAAGAAGTGAAAGAATAATGCTATAGTAAGTGTTCCGACATCAAACTGGCCTTTGCCAACTAAGTAATCTAAGCATTTGTCTTCTGCCACGCTGCTAAATTGTAAATTAAAACTTCTTCTTGATTGATTTGCTAGGTAAAATTAAATATGAATTGTGATTACGTACTTTCAATAATTCCGTTTAATTTAGACATGGGTGTCACTCAATAGATATTTCAGAGAGGTAACACGTGAGTATAATGTTGTATGAGAACACTTGATGCTCATAATATTTGACCTTTTTTTCCTCAATCACCAGGTGTCAGTAAATTGCAAAGAGGCCATGGAGTATGTGGAGGCCCATGCAGATGCGGACCCCCTGATAAAGGGCGTGGCTGAAGACAAGAACCCCTACAAAGGAGACAAGGGAGGCTGCATAGTGACTTAGCACACACAATGAGGAATGAGGTCAACGCGTTTTGACAAGAGTCAGTGTATTTTAACAAGTATGTAACCTGATCTTTTAGACGTCAGGAAAACCCGTAAATACAGCTCAGTGGATGAAAGGACAACGGCAACATTTGTTTTATTAACATCTTTCCCTTTCACCGACTTTGGATATGTGCTGCCAATATCATTCAGTTGGTTTGTCAGATTGTAAATAAACTCACCTAGCTAGTCTTGTTGTGTCTTTTCCTCTACAAAATTGAAAGCATGCAGTAGTTTTATTGCTGTCTAATAGTTCAGGGGCATAGTACTGCATTTATAAACTATGAATGTATAAAATGTAGTATCTACACATGTTCTTGAACCAGCAACAGGAGTCAGAACTTTTTTATGAAGCAACAGGCAAAGCTTATTGCAATATACTTTTTATCATAGTTATATCCCAAATATCATTGGATCCGGCAAAAGCAGCAATCGCACCACTCTGTTACCAAATGCTCTTTAAAGCCTGTGTTATCTTTTTAATGCAAGCAATCACCTCTGAGACACTATTCATAGTGAAATGTAAACCTGTGTAATAGGATGTTAGAGTCAGGGCAAGGAGGTAACTTACAACTATCAATGCTGGGTAGATTAACTGGATACATGCTGCTGATTAAACAATGTCACTTACACTACGGTTCTAACGTTTGGAGAAATGTCCTTGTTTTCCATGAAAACATTCAGAAAAGAGTTTGAATAGGATATATAGTAAATGAATAGGTTAGGAATAATGACATAATGAAATTATTCCGACTTTGCTTTCGCCATTTGCAGCAATTATAGCTTTGCAGAACTTTGACATTGTACTTGTCAATTTGTTGAGGTAATCTGAAGAGATTTCCCCCCTTGCTTCCTGAACCACCTCCCACAAGTTGGATTGGCTTGATGGGCACTTCTTAAGTACCATATGGTGAAACAGCTTACACAACAGCTCCATAGGCGATCTGATGATTGTGCTGGCCACGACATTATAGACAAGAAACCAGCTGACTACTGCTTACCTAAATACGTATTGCATAGTTTGGAGCTGTGCTTTGGCTCATCTTACTGGAGAAAATTTGCTTCACACAATCACTGTCTACAGGGTATGACACAGCATTGCAAATTGGAGTGATAACCTTCCTTCTTCAAGATCCCTATTACCCTGTACAAATCTCCTACCACCAAAGCACCCACAGACCATTACAATGCCTCCACCATGCTTGACAGATGGCGACAAGCACTCTTCCAGCGTCATTGATTTTGGTCTGCGTCTGAAATGTTTTTTTTCTGATCCGAATACCACAAACTAAAATTGTTCTCACATTTACCTCTGTCTTATGCCCGTGTTCTTTTTATTGGCCTGTCTGAGATATATATATATTTTCAACTCTGTCTAGAAGGCCAGCATCTCAGAGTTATGCTCACTGATAATGATGAATGTGTGGAAATAATAACTAACACGGTGCACCCAGACCCAGTGACTTAAATACACACATAATCACCAAATCCCATATAGCCGTGACACTTTAATTAAACCAAATGTTAAACAGCTGTGACAGAAATCCCAGTGTTCAGAATAAACAAACGTGCTCCAACACTCTCCTAGCCCACTAGATGTCCCTGGTTTACTAGGAATTGTGACAGTTTCAGAAGAAAGTTGTTTGTTTCTGGCAATTTTGAGCCTGTAATCGAACCCACAATTGCTGATGCTTCAGATACTCAACTAGTCTAAAGAAGGCCAACTGCATTGCTTCTTCAATCAGCACAACAGTTTTCAGCTGTGCTAACATAATTGCAATAAAATGTTTTTTTAATATTCAATTAGCCTTTTACAATAATACATTTGGAACATTTTCTAGAAAACACACATGCCATTGGAACACAGGACTGATGGTTACTGATAATGGGCCTCTGTATGCCTATGTAGATATAAAGTATATCATTTAGAAACCAGCTGTTTCCATCTTCAATGTCATTATTTTCAATGTATATCATGTATTTGTGTCTCATTGGACGCTATTTTAATGGACAGCAATGTACTTGACATTTGTATGTGACTCAACTTTTGGATGGTGGTGTATGTGTAAGATTTAAAAAACTAGGAAACGGGATAAATGATACAAAAGGTGTAGAAGACCATCTTTTGAGATTTCACTATATTTCGATTAAAACAACTACAAGCACAGCTCCATTATGTTCTGAGCACCTGTCTTGAATACAGAGACGATTCAAAAACAAAAAATAGCATTACACTTGAATGGTACAGACACTGGGAGCACCTTGAGATTAGCTAGAATAATATACAAAGTTTACTGTGAGTGGTGAATTCCCTGTTAATTCGTGTGGGCCGTGTATCGCAGTCAGCACATATTCTGCAGACTCAGGCCGTAGTGTCTCCTCTGTTTGTTCGGATGCTACGTGGCATATGCATGTTCATGTTTCCTTTTGACTGCATGTGATTTCTGTATGGCACATGCATAGTTCAAAGTCACCGTTTATGGTATAGAGCAACAAGGTCCATGTATGGATTATCAGCACTTTGAATTTTCTTATCAATTGGCGTAGACTAAAGATTTGTGTCTTGAACCAATTACAAAGAAAGATATCTAATGATTTTGCGTATTTTTATATGTTTTTTTATTCACAATGTACACATTAAATCATTTAATTTATGAATTGAAATGGAATTTAAATTAATTTTTTGAAACAGTAGGGCACAATGAGCTAATAGTAAAGTGTGTGTCCAAAATACCACAATTATGAGATGTTCATAGTTATGATAATAAACCAATCATATGTGTCTGGACATAATAAACCAATCATATGTGTCTGGACATAATAAACCAATCATATGTGTCTGGACATAATAAACCAATCATATGTGTCTGGACATAATAAACCAATCATATGTGTCTGGACATAATAAACCAATCATATGTGTCTGGACATAATAAACCAATCATATGTGTCTGGACATAATAAACCAATCATATGTGTCTGGACATAATAAACCAATCATATGTGTCTGGACATAATAAACCAATCATATGTGTCTGGACATAATAAACCAATCATATGTGTCTGGACATAATAAACCAATCATATGTGTCTGGACATAATAAACCAATCATATGTGTCTGGACATAATAAACCAATCATATGTGTCTGGATATAAACCAATCATATGTGTCTGGACATAATAAACCAATCATATGTGTCTGGTGTCTGGACATAATAAACCAATCATATGTGTCTGGTGTCTGGACATAATAAACCAATCATATGTGTCTGGACATAATAAACCAATCATATGTGTCTGGACATAATAAACCAATCATATGTGTCTGGACATAATAAACCAATCATATGTGTCTGGACATAATAAACCAATCATATGTGTCTGGACATAATAAACCAATCATATGTGTCTGGACATAATAAACCAATCATATGTGTCTGGACATAATAAACCAATCATATGTGTCTGGACATAATAAACCAATCATATGTGTCTGGACATAATAAACCAATCATATGTGTCTGGACATAATAAACCAATCATATGTGTCTGGACATAATAAACCAATCATATGTGTCTGGACATAATAAACCAATCATATGTGTCTGGACATAATAAAATCATATGTGTCAACATAATAAACCAATATATGTGTCTGGACATAATAAACCAATCATATGTGTCTGGACAAATAAACCAATCATATGTGTCTGGACATAATAAACCAATCATATGTGTCTGGACATCATATGTGTCTGGACATAATAAACCAATCATATGTGTCTGGACATAATAAACCAATCATATGTGTCTGGACATAATAAACCAATCATATGTGTCTGGACATAATAAACCAATCATATGTGTCTGGACAAACCAATAATAAAATAAACCAATCATATGTGTCTGGACATAATAAACCAATCATATGTGTCTGGACATAATAAACCAATCATATGTGTCTGGACATAATAAACCAATCATATGTGTCTGGACATAATAAACCAATCATATGTGTCTGGACATAATAAACCAATCATATGTGTCTGGACATAATAAACCAATCATATGTGTCTGGACATAATAAACCAATCATATGTGTCTGGACATAATAAACCAATCATATGTGTCTGGACATAATAAACCAATCATATGTGTCTGGACATAATAAACCAATCATATGTGTCTGGACATAATAAACCAATCATATGTGTCTGGACATAATAAACCAATCATATGTGTCTGGACATAATAAACCAATCATATGTGTCTGGACATAATAAACCAATCATATGTGTCTGGACATAATAAACCAATCATATGTGTCTGGACATAATAAACCAATCATATGTGTCTGGACATAATAAACCAATCATATGTGTCTGGACATAATAAACCAACCATATGTGTCTGGACATAATAAACCAACCATATGTGTCTGGACATAATAAACCAACCATATGTGTCTGGACATAATAAACCAATCATATGTGTCTGGACATAATAAACCAATCATATGTGTCTGGACATAATAAACCAATCATATGTGTCTGGACATAATAAACCAATCATATGTGTCTGGACATAATAAACCAATCATATGTGTCTGGACATAATAAACCAATCATATGTGTCTGGACATAATAAACCAATCATATGTGTCTGGACATAATAAACCAATCATATGTGTCTGGACATAATAAACCAATCATATGTGTCTGGACATAATAAACCAATCATATGTGTCTGGACATAATAAACCAATCATATGTGTCTGGACATAATAAACCAATCATATGTGTCTGGACATAATAAACCAATCATATGTGTCTGGACATAATAAACCAATCATATGTGTCTGGACATAATAAACCAATCATATGTGTCTGGACATAATAAACCAATCATATGTGTCTGGACATAATAAACCAATCATATGTGTCTGGACATAATAAACCAATCATATGTGTCTGGACATAATAAACCAATCATATGTGTCTGGACATAATAAACCAATCATATGTGTCTGGACATAATAAACCAATCATATGTGTCTGGACACAGTAAACCAACCATATGTGTCTGGACACAGTAAACCAATCATATGTGTCTGGACATAATAAACCAATCATATGTGTCTGGACATAATAAACCAATCATATGTGTCTGGACATAATAAACCAATCATATGTGTCTGGACATAATAAACCAACCATATGTGTCTGGACATAATAAACCAATCATATGTGTCTGGACATAATAAACCAATCATATGTGTCTGGACACAGTAAACCAATCATATGTGTCTGGACATAATAAACCAATCATATGTGTCTGGACACAGTAAACCAACCATATGTGTCTGGACACAGTAAACCAACCATATGTGTCTGGACATAATAAACCAATCATATGTGTCTGGACACAGTAAACCAACCATATGTGTCTGGACATAATAAACCAATCATATGTGTCTGGACACAGTAAACCAACCATATGTGTCTGGACACAGTAAACCAACCATATGTGTCTGGACACAGTAAACCAACCATATGTGTCTGGACACAGTTAACCCTTAACTTGCCTGCTTTGTGGTTGAAGGAATGGCATTAAATGGACATATATTAGTTGTTTTGTACTTTGGGCACTTTGAGCAATTGGGTGCAATATTTACTGACATTTAATTAGATTACAGCATGTGGGTAGGTCATCAGATACTGTAGCAATGCAAGCTAGGCTTAATCTTTTTGTCACGCAATTGTTGTCATAAATGCAATAAATGTAATACTTCATGTGTAAAGACTTCTCTTATCTTAATTGCCTTATCTGATAACAGAGCAGTATCTCCGTGAATCAATTACAAGTCTTCTAGCCGAAAGCCTAGAATATAGTGGCTGGTGGCTCTCAAATGTTTGCAGATGTTTTTATTTTTACTGTTACATTATGTATAGGGGCATGTGTATTGCCACTAGTGCATTAAATACAATTGTTTACCATAAGAACACATGCTCAATTGTAGCTTGTTAGCCTAGCCTAGCCTAGCCAGCAATAATAAGGCTATGGAAGTGGAGGTGTGTTAGTGGAAAAACGCCCTCCTTCACCAGCGGACCATTCTTATCTTTCCTGATAGTCATACTCGTAATAATATAATTAAGTGTTGCACAAACCAATTTGCCTATCACCTTTTAGCTCGTCCTTTTATTGCTTTCTTTTGCAGGAGGAGCTCGTGTAAAGTCATTGTGCCCTCGAATCATCCGGACAAGCTCTCCTTTCTGTCTATGCCGTGAACGTCCCGTCTTCCTGCATTGGCAGAGAGTGAATTTTGAAAATGTGGTTTCTGATTGTCGCAGCCTTGTTTGTGCTATGGGCTTGTGGGACGTGCTGGTTTCTGTTTGGCAAAAAAAGACCTTTTTCTCTGGATTCATTGAGGCCTCCAGGGCCCCTGGAGCTTGACAAGAAGAAGAGAGACAATGTGCTCAAACAAGGTAAACCAAAGCTCAGATTTGTCCAAATTGGCGATGTTTGCATTTGTGTATCTTCGTATTCCACAACACAAGAATTTCCATCTTAAAATCACTTTCACAGCAGTATATATGGAATGTTTTATTGTGATCATTTAAAACTGGACTATAGACTCGGGTGAATGAAAGTGTAAACACGGGAGAAACAAAGGTCTGGGTACACATCATATCTAAATCATAATTTATTTTAATTCAACAACTATGACAAACTTTAAACGTTAAACTGTGATAATTTGGTGACCAAAATGTCATTTAAATGCAAAATAACAACGTTTAGTTAAATTGCAGCTACTATTAAAATAATCAGATGTGCACAGTTTAAAAGCACTTAGGTATTAAAATAATCAGATGTGCACAGTTTAAAAGCACTTAGGTATTAAAATAATCAGATGTGCACAGTTTAAAAGCACTTAGGTATTAAAATAATCAGATGTGCACAGTTTAAAAGCACTTAGGTATTAAAATAATCAGATGTGCACAGTTTAAAAGCACTTAGGTATTAAAATAATCAGATGTGCACAGTTTAAAAGCACTTAGGTATTAAAATAATCAGATGTGCACAGTTTAAAAGCACTTAGGTATTAAAATAATCAGATGTGCACAGTTTAAAAGCACTTAGGTATTAAAATAATCAGATGTGCACAGTTTAAAAGCACTTAGGTATTAAAATAATCAGATGTGCACAGTTTAAAAGCACTTAGGTATTAAAATAATCAGATGTGCACAGTTTAAAAGCACTTAGGTATTAAAATAATCAGATGTGCACAGTTTAAAAGCACTTAGGTATTAAAATAATCAGATGTGCACAGTTTAAAAGCACTTAGGTATTAAAATAATCAGATGTGCACAGTTTAAAAGCACTTAGGTATTAAAATAATCAGATGTGCACAGTTTAAAAGCACTTAGGTATTAAAATAATCAGATGTGCACAGTTTAAAAGCACTTAGGTATTAAAATAATCAGATGTGCACAGTTTAAAAGCACTTAGGTATTAAAATAATCAGATGTGCACAGTTTAAAAGCACTTAGGTATGCCCTGTGTGTCCCACTTTTTTCAGATAAAGATTTACACACTAGACACAGACAGACAGAGAAATGGTGTGACTGACCCAATGTCCTAACAAATTATTATAATATATATATATATATATATCCACATATATATTGTATGAGATCATGAGAACCTTTATCATCATTTGAGCACTTTTAGAAATGGATGTTACTTTCACATTTTTCTCGCCAGGTTTCAGTCTTGACAAAGTGCCCCAGAACCTAGATGCAATAGTCATTGGTAGTGGCATCGGGGGCCTAACAGTGGCTGCCACGATGGCCAAAGCGGGCAAGAAGGTCCTGGTTCTGGAACAGCATGACCAGGCAGGGGGCTGCTGTCACACTTATGTCGATAAAGGATTCGAGTTTGACGTCGGTGAGACAGACTTTACAGACTCTCACGCACGGTACTTCACTTGTGAGTTTGTGACCCCGTGATTCAACCCCTAACCGTTATTTCTCTCCGTTGCGTCACACGCCCGTCGCCGTTCAGGTCTCCACTACATCGGCCAGCTCCACGAGACCAGTCTGCTGCGTGTCGCCTTTGATCAGATCACCGAGGGCCAGATGGAGTTCGTGACGCTGGAACAGCACTTCGACAACCTGCACATCGGCGAGGGAGACGAGAAGCGGCTGTACACCGTCTTCACCGGCAAGACGGAGATGGAGGCCCACCTGAAGAAACAGTTCCCAGATGACATCCCTGCCATCGAGACATTTTTCAAAATCATGAAGGTAGGCTTTATCGAGTCGCTAATGAGAACGCGAAACGAGAGGTTAGGAATCTGTTGTACGGCTCAGGTGTTCCGGTTCGGAGTCACCTCAGACTTCGCTACAGATACAGTGAGACGGTCAAATGCGGTTCTTTGTTCTCCCAGGTCTCAGCCAAGCACGCCCCCTGCCTGGCGATACTGAAGCTGATCCCACTGTGGCTGGCACTGTTCCTGGTGAAGTCGGGCATCGCCAGCCTCGTCTCCTCCATCTTTACCCTCTCTGACACTCCAGCTACGGACCTGGTCAACACCTTGACCACCAACAAAGACCTTCACATCGTCTTTGGCTATCTATTCTATGGTAGGTGAGTCAATATGATAAATGTTAGAGCGTGTCATCTAGGTATAAAAATCCTTAGCAAGAATGACAGCAGAGCGCAGGTGTTGGCACTAAAGTACTGGGTTTTGATAAATAAATAACTTGTTGCCATGCCGATGCCTGACCACTTCTTGGCCAGTCAGAACAGGCCCCATGCAAATGAATGTGGTGGCGTCATGTAACGTTTTATGTTATGTTTCATTTTGTAAGCTCTTGTCTTGGAAATAATCCAGTTTCAACACCAGAGTATTAAATGTTGTTTTCTTGAATTGAACAGTTCAATCCCCACAGAAGAATTCACAGGCTTTTGTTACGGACATAGCCCTCGCATGCCTCTACAGGTTTGTATGTCTGGACATTGCTTATATTCGAACTGGTGTCCAGACCCACTAGCTGTCAATCAACCAGATGAACAACCTGCACTGAAACGTTGCTGCCGTTATAACTGGCTAATAGTTACTTTCCCATGTTAATATTTCCCAGGTGTGCCTCCAAAAGACTCCAGCGTTATAATCAATGCTCTTCTGCTACACCACTATAAGAGAGGAGCTTACTACCCTAAGGGAGGCTCCAGTCAGATCCCCTACCACATCATCCCCGTCATCCAGAAGTCCGGAGGCAAAGTCCTGGTTAGGGCACCTGTCACTGAAATACTGGTCAAGAACGGGGCCGCCTACGGTAAGGGCCGAAATACGGTCGATTTACGGTTCGTTATGGACAAACAGCGTTGTGGTAATGTGACTATAAATTCACAGCCCTTAAACGGTTGGAAGTGGGCTGGACACAAGTTTCTCCTTATTGTGTTCTTTTGATATTGTAACGCCGGCAAGATCGTTTTATGGCCGGATTATGAAAAGTCGTTCCATGGTAAGATTGCGTTAAGACTCGCGGCTACGTCTTTCTAACTCAGGCCCGCTTTGTTTCCAGGTGTAAAGGTCAGGAAAGGGCAGCATGAGGTAAAAATACATGCCCCACTGGTCATCTCAGACTGTGGTGTGTTCACCACCTTCCAGAAGCTACTGCCACCTGAGATCCGAACCAAACCAGGTGACGAAGAATTCAAAAACGAATGTTGCGTGTCAACAAATGCCCTTTTGTGTCCTACTGCTGTATTGTCTCACTACGGCCTGATGTCTGACTCCGCACCCCAGACATCCAGGAACGCGTGAACTTGATGAAACACGGCAGAGGGTCATTTCTGGTCTTCTCTGGCTTTGACGGAACCCAGGAGGAACTGGGTACAATCCCCACCAACACGTGGCTCTTCAAAAACAACGACATGGACGGCTCGTGAGTACCGGCCACCAGCTGGCCACGCGTACCTACATTCATGCGCACGCACGCACTCAGCCACACAAACTAACTGTCACGACTACGCATACTCGCTCGGAGAAAATGTCCGTGAATACTGGTATTGCTGTCGATACCATGTCCTTACCATGTGTTAAATGTAATGAGATGTTATTACTCTCTATACTCTCTAGGGGGTGCTGTTGTTTAACAGATGAGTAATAAAACGTTCAGACCTCATTTTCCAGTAATGACTGGTTTACTTTCATTTATACGTCTGTATGTACATCACAGTTAGTTGGATTCATCTGCCTTGTCATATTAGGCACATTTAAGACAAGACTGATATGCCAGGTGATGGAGCTTTAAGAAGTCATACAAATGTTAATATGGTCAGACTCGTCATCTCGTTTGACCTGAAGTCATTACATTTGGAGAATAGGTCCCTTCAACATCAATGAACCAGTTGGCATCATGATCACCCGATCGATGAGCGATGATGGGTCCGTCCGTTTTGAATTGTTCTGGTATATCAATCGGTATTAGTTCGTAATGGGTATTGGTTAGTAAAAAAAATGGCCACAAGTGATCAATAAACAATCATATAGGTGTGGTCTGGCACTAAAGCATATCGTTCAGTAATGGAAAATTCAGATTGTAACTGAAATAAATAGCCACACTTTTTGGAAACGCCGTCAAAACTCCACATATTCAAAATGTATTAAACCACACAGCGGTGCTGTAACTGAGTCTGGCCCGTGTAACTGAGTCTGGCCCGGGTAACTGAGTCTGGCCCGTGTAACTGAGTCTGGCCCGGGTAACTGAGTCTGGCCCGTGTAACTGAGTCTGGCCCGGGTAACTGAGTCTGGCCCTTGTAACTGAGTCTGGCCCTTGTAACTGAGTCTGGCCCTTGTAACTGAGTTTGGCCCTTGTAACTGAGTCTGGCCCTTGTAAACGAGTCTGGTCCTTGTAAACGAGTCTGGCCCGTGTTAATGAGTCTTAACTGTGTTTGTACCTCTGACTCTTGAACTGTTGACATGGTTCACACAAGCACAGAGGTACATATTCTACATGCTTTAGTTATTGTCACTTTTCAATAAAAAGTTCTTGTCGTTGTGTTCAGGATGGAGGAATTCTTTGCCTTGAGTAAAGACGACGCTCCCGATAACATCCCAATGATGTTCATCACCTTCCCCTCCGCCAAAGATCCTACATACAAGATAAGACACCCTGGTAAGAGACTGCGCCTTTAAGTATAACAAGAAAATGAAGACAAAGTGTGTCTAGTTCTTTTTGCCACTACGACGCGGCAGACGCATCTGTCAGATACGTACGATGTTACATTTCCAGGGAAATCCTGTATGACAATATTGGCCATGGTGAAGTACGAGTGGTTCGAAGAGTGGACGGATACCTCGTCGAGAAAAAGAGGAAATGACTACGTGAAGTACAAGATGAGATTCGCAGACAATCTTTTTGACTGGGCTTGCGTTCACTTCCCAAAGCTGAGGGAAAAGGTACGAACAAAGGTTACTGACATGTGTCATTTCTCTTTTTCTTTCTCGCTTTCCCCTTTTCAATTAGTTATAAATCGATCAATCACTCTCTGCTCTCCAGTTGGTGTTCCAGGAGGTCGCGACCCCTCTAACTAACATGCACTATCTGGGAGCCCAGCGTGGGGCCATGTACTCCGCTGAGCACAACGTGGAACGCTTCAGTGCCGAGACCATGGCGAGAAACCGCTGCTCCACCCCGGTCAAAAATCTCTTCCTCTCAGGTGAGAGCGCTGGTGTTTCTTCTCAAATGCTACGGAATTACTCTACAATAAATAGTGAGGTGAAACGGGCATTAGCCGTTTCTAATAAGACAGTCGCAGCAGTATAGACCGGTTTGTAAGGATCGCTTGCATTTCCTGAGGCCATGTTTGACTTCTGTTTTGCGTGCGTGGGTACGTTCCAGGTCAGGATGTGTTCAGCTGTGGCATAGCGGGGGCGTTGCACGGCGGCCTCCTTTGTGCCGCTACGGTCCTAGACCAAATAATCTACATCGACCTCCTGTTAATCAAGAAGAAGCTGAAGTGGCAGAAAGCCAGAGAGATGGCCAGGCGGGACAAGAAGTTTCAGTGAGGAGAGACTGCTTCCTACTGCGCTCTACTTACCAGACAGGAATTATTTTGAAGACAAATTCACAGCAAAAAGTTTATTTTCAGGTAACAATAAATTCCTAGATTGTTAGTAGGAATGTAGCAGCAGTAAATGCATTTTTAAAATTTGCTTTGTAAGTAACAAATATCCCAACAGAATGTGATTGTTTCAAATGTAAAAATTTGAATTTTCAGGTTCAGTTCCTAGTTTGTTTGACGGATAACAGAGGAATTGAGAAAAATTATGGTCAGATAACAATTGTGGGAGTAATATTGAGTCATAAGCTCAACAAAAACTTGTAAATCGCATGTACATTATTGAGCTCCTAAAACACTTTTAATTGTTAATCTGGTCCCATCTATATTGAACATTTTCTGAAGTGTGTCATGATTGTAGTCTGGTCTTTTCCTGTCTTTTCCGGTCATGCCCCCTCCTGGTCCTTGTGTGTCATTGTTTTGTGATTAGTCATTTGATTCGTAACACCTGTGTTTGCCCCTCACCTGTATCTAGTTTAACCTCATTAGTTCTTGTGTTTAGTTTGGTCCTTTTGTGGCAGGTCTTGTTGGTTCATTGTTGATGTCAGTCCTTTGTGGTGAGTCCAAACGTTTGTTGTTTTCTTAGTATTTGCTCCAGTTCCAAGTGATAGAAAATAAGAGATTGCATGTTTTCAACTTCTTTGAATGTGTCCTTGTTTCCTGAAAGTTGGCGCAATCCTTGACAAAGTGAATCTACACTGTTCTGTGACAAACATGTCACTGTGTTGGTCACCATAATAAGTGACTAAAAGGATTTGACTATAAAAATCTTCTGAATACCCAGACCCCAAAACAAAACTCAAAGGACAGGCCGCCAATGCTTGTAACACATACAAAACTGTTTTATATATATATATATATATGTAGCCTTTCCATTGAACATCATTAGACGCTTTCTAAATTGTTTTGCCGATGTGTTATTCACATTTCAGTATTGCAGATTGTTCAGTACCAGTGAAATGTTTGGACACACGTACCAATTCAACTGAATGGGTTTTCCTGGTACTGCATGTCTATGTGTACAATAACCAACTGACACATGAACAGATCATCAAATATTTGCAGGATACATTGCTATAGTAACAAATCCACATCATTGTGAAGGGACATTCAGACTACACGAGGGACTGTGAAATAGTTCGGGAAATCGTTTTTGACAATAATAAACAAATTAGATTATTGTATTTGATTAGATAGTAGAGACAGTAAGCATTGTGCAAATGGAAAATAAAATAAAAAGGGATAGCAGTGGGTAGGCAAGAGGTAGCAATGAGGAGTACAAACAGTATTTTTGTGCAAATGGCAGATTAAAAAAATTTGGTTTCAAGGTTCCCGAATGGTTTCAGAGTTCAGCATGTTAACAGCAGTTGGGAATAAATGCTCCTAAGCAGCTGGTGCAGGTGAGTAGAGATCACAATTGATGTGTTTTGCCAATGGATTAAAAGTAAAGTGCCCATATAAAACTCTATTCTCTAGGCACAGCACACATTTTCACCTGGGCAAATAAGGGACATATTCCACCTAAACCCTGGAACAAATCTACAACACTGAAATAAATACATCTGGAAACGCACTGTGGTTTGGCGAACCATTCTAGTGTTTTCAGTAATAAGATCACCAAACACAAGTGATCTTTTGGTTCGATTAAATAGCAAGTCATGTTTTATTTACCCTCATGGGCTCTTGGCTCTTCCACTATTCCCATATGTTATGTTATGACCCGTTTAATAGTCCCTGTGTCGTTTGGATTAGACCTGGGGTTCATCCCAAATGGCAACCTACTGCCTACTTAGAGCGTTTGAACAAGGCTCATAGGGCACCAGCGTAACGTAACGCACACGGGAGTAGGGCGTGATTTGGAAAGCAGTGTTTGCTCAAAGGTGCAGGAAACCAAATACTTCCCGAACTAAGTGAACATTTCCCCTCCCGACAGAGCACATTGGTGGGCACGCTCTCTGTTGGTTACATGGGAGATGGTGGGGAGTCTGGAGAAGAAGGACTCCTCTGTTAAGGTCCGGCTGTGAGATGCTATTGCTTCTGTCACTCTGCACTCTGTACTAGGTAACACTTTGGGACAGGGGTACACAAACAAGCATTAACAAGTACTGTAATTAACATGAACAAGGACATTACACACACCGTTACTAATGATGCAATCATTGCCTGATTATTAATGACTTACAAATGCATTTGGCACCTGTGTGCGTGTTGTCACATGAACAAATCGGCTGTGTAAAACAAACTCCAATAAGAAAATGCTGTTTGTTAATAAGATAACAGCTGATGAGTAGTAGTTACTGATGTTGGTGGTATTGTCTTGTCTTGTCCTCTCCTGCCCTGCCCTCTCCTGGTTATATGTTTTCCTACACGCCTTAATTAGGTATTTCCTGTGGGCCAATTAGTTCCACCATGTACACCTGTGTTTCCCCTTACCTGTGTCTTGGTAGCCTCGTTTACCTGTGTATTTTGCTCGGTCCTTTTGTCCCAGCTTTTCTCGGTCATCGTTGAGCTTGTGTTACGTGGATGCGATTTGTTACTGTTTTGTAAAGTAAGTCATGATTCTCCACCTACCTTTGCGCCTGTGTCCTGCCTACACCAAGAGTGATTACATAACGCCGGCTTTAGCGTTAGTCAAAAAGGTGCGATGCACACAGGAAAAAATGCCTTTTATTGAAAAAACTTCTTGAAAAATGTATAATCGCGATACGCCCAGTAGTGAAGGGCAGTAGGGGGCTGAGATCTCATTGCGTCGGGATTGTAGACGATCCAACACCTTTGTGATTCATGATCAAGAGAACCCTTGTAAACACTTGAGATCTCGTCTCATCATTGATGTTTGTTTTTTTAAGTCGGAAAAATACTATACAGTCTTATAACCTGCCTGTATGTTTAGGGTTAAAACAGCATAGTATATCTTTGAACTCATGAACATTTTTATTTTTGCCCTCCTGACAAGTTTATATAATAGATTATTATACTGTATTACCAACAACTGTTCACTTCAGTTAGTCGATAGCAACATACTAGTCGATCACCGGGCTGTAGGTGAAAAATAGGACTTTTGCAGTAACTCAGCCGTGCATTGAAGATAAACTATTTGTCAATTCGTGAATAAAACATTAATAACGGATAATGAAGTTATTTCGTTCGTGTTACCTTTAAGATAAATGAGAAATTATCCTACATTAACGATAACAAACGAATAACTCAGTGGTAACTGTGAACCATTAATGCCTTTGTAAATCAATATTAAAGTGAAGGTAATGATTAATGATGGTTTGTTAATGTCTTTGTTTATCATTTGCTCATGTTAACTACTGTATTAGTAACGGTCATGTCATGAACGTTTACCGTTTTCATTCAAAAATGACCTAAACTGACCCAAGTCTATGAGAGCCGGAGAGTGCCGGAACACTGGAGTCTGGACTGGGAATTTGGTGAATCTATACAACCAAGCTAAAGCATATAATTACCTTTAGTCTAATGTTCCCTTCTTCACTATAAATACCCCTCAGACGTGACATTTAATTTCTATTTTCCTACAGAGCGCTTGTCTGAGTCAGGGAATTAAAATAGGCAAGGTTTTTGAGGAAAAAATCTCCCATCAGGAAAATGGCTTGCCTGTGGCGCACACAGCGAGTACTAACCACACTTGACGAAGTCAACTGCAAAAGTAATCAACTCCGTAGGACAATTATTATACTTATTAGAATTATTGGCTTTTTACGGGCATTCTTCGAGGGGTTTATATCCAGCCAAAGTGGCAGTAATTAAACATTGAATGAAAAGTCCTGAATACATTAAACGGAGCATATTAATACTTTCAATAAACAGAGGAAACACTGTACATCCCAACTATAAAAGTACTGCTTTACGTTATTGGGGACCTCTTCCTGACCCTCCTTGTACTGTAAGTCTGTTCATAATGGAGGCTACGTGTCATGGCACGCTTTGGTGTCAGCAGAGAGCAGTGGGTTGGCTCCTCTTAAATGGCAGTTATCACCATCACACGCACGTTTACACAACACGAACTCACAACAAAAATGGTGATTCGTTCGTTCATTTTTATTCACTGTTCTCGCAGTCTCAACGTCGACAGTGAAAAGGCGTCTCTGGGATTCTGTTCTGCAGCCATTGGGACGGACCAGCAGCAGCAGAGAACATGCATTTTGCCAGGGTCTCGTGTTTCACCGGCACTTTCTTTTGTTTTCTCTAGATGTTGAACTCGGCAGACTCAAACCGCCCTCTCTTTGCGCTGCTTTGGTGAAAACCGATCGCAGCTTAACTGCAGCACGGCACTGCGTTCGAAACGACAATCGTTTCACTTCGTTTTTGCAGTTTAACGGCCCTTTCCGACGCGCCGTATTGGTGTACTGGCGCGCGAGCATCTGTGCAAAATAGCGTACGGTTCCTTGGCGCTGTACGTCGGCCAGCATGCACAGCTGGTTTCAATCTGTTCGATGGGATAGGAGTCCGAGCGGACCGTCCAGGGCGAGAGGAGGGGTCCGTCTGAGACGCATGGAGAGGTGACACTAATGGTTTACAGACGCAGCGGGGAAACAACGGTTCGGATCGATGATCGGGATAGAAAGTGTTCCACAATAACTGATAAGCCCCGTTGATATTACGCCTTGATCTCGACATTTGGATTTGACAGACGCTCTGACCAAGTCATCTGACCATAACAATTCAGCTCTTTCCTCAACAAGAAGTTCCTCAGATCTTCACTCCCGCCCTTTTCTCTCCTGCATCCAACATGTCGATTATGATAACTGACTGTTCACTTCCCATCCCGTCTACCCAAACCTTGACACGTGCCCTTGCTAGGAGATGATCATTGTTCTTTACACTTCTTCTAATGTTTTTGCTCGTCAGTGTGAATTGCTCAGCCATACCATGCAAATCTGAAACAAATAAAACGCAGGGAAATTTTTCCTCGTCTGCGTTTCTCCCCGTGCAGGAAATCAAACCAGACGGTTCTTTTTACAGCTCTGTTGAAATGCTCTACAAGAACTCTGGTTAAGCTAGCCTAGATGGAAGTTTTTTTCCAGCGGACGTGTTCAGTCCGAGACAATTCAATCGGCCCGATCACTCGATCAGGCCCAGTGAATGTAAAACACTTCCACTCTATCTTCCACGTAACAGGCGTCAGGTTGAAAACACCAGACCGTTCTGATTAGCTGTGCGCTGGTAGAACAGATGACTCGTTAGAATGGAACTCATCTGGAATTGGGCGGGGCCTAACAAACATATGGCCCCGAGTTGAGATGGGCTCAGTATCGTCTTTTCCTTCTCCCCCGCATGAAGAGAAAAAGCACAGTCACGTCAGACAGCACGAGTGAACACACATGCCAGAGTTAAGTCCCTCCTTAATCGGGAATCGGGTACAATTTCTCCATGGTGGAGAGGACCCAGGCCGGCTCTCTGTAAAACTGCGGAGAAGAAGACGGCCAAGAGATTGATGGATGCTGACGCAGAAGTCGCAAAGTTACAACGAGACCTCCTAAACCCCCACGGGGACGTTGCCCCTGGATAGATGCTGCCTCCCCTGGGGAGGGGTTTGTCATTTGCTATCCCCTGTTTTTCTTTGTTTCCACAAAGTCTCCCAGGACCCTGAACCCCCCCCACCCCCTATGTCTGTTCCCTGTGTCTCTTCCCGGTACACTACTAGTACACTTCACATGTGTGTTTCTCCTCTTAGATTTCCCCCCCGTCGCCAGCAACGGTACCTGTCGGGAATGGCCGACGCGTTCCTTATTGACGCTTTAGCGCCGGTGATTTGGGCTGTGGCGTCCTGTCACCTCGGAACCGACTCCATTGGCTCCTCAGAGCTTTGTGTTTGACTAAGCTCAGTGGAATGTGTCTTGGCAGATCTCGTCCCATCTCTGTTCAGCTGTTAGTAATTCCTGCCGGACTCACTGCTGCCGCGCACATTTCGTTGTGAGCGATGTTTCACGTTAGTTTCTGGACGAGGAGAAGAGATCGAGGGGGCAGGGGGAGAACGGGACGGGAGGCCAAGAGAAGGAGAACAGTTGGAGCTCGCTGTGGTTTGTGTAAACCAAGGCAACTTCTTAGCGCTGTTCGCTGGGAGGTTTTTTCGCTTTTTGTGTTAACAATGTGAACTTTCACCTGTGTTCTCTGCTGTGTCCTTGTGAAGTCTTTCGTGGTCCATTTCAGGGGGTGACACAGAATAGTCATTATGTACCGATCGTTGCAATGCAACAGTCATAAAACAACAGAGTCAAGGGGGGGCTGATCTGAGAGGATGTTCTGTCAAATGTGCGTATTCAAGAACGGCTTCGGGTCTCATGTGCTAGTCTGCACCTGGCCATGCACACATCTGACCCTTGACCTCCAAACCGAGCCCAGAATCTGAAAAATGGAGTTGGATGAAACTCCATTCTGAATGGTAACTTGAAGACATATGACGAAAAACTCGGAGTGCAAAGACAATCATTGGTTGGACATGCAAAGGAAAATGCAAAAACAATGTGAAAAAAGTGAAAGGAGAGCAAAGAACATCCTCAGTTACCACTTTTGAAGGTGTACTGACTAAAACACTTCAACTGTGACAATGAGAATGGCCGCTGGGAGAACATGTTTAATTTTGCCACGTGAAAACAATTCTAATCACTGGCCACCTAACCACACTTTCTATTGTCTGATCACATCTCACATCATAAATTATAATAGCAGTCAGATAAAAATCTGTTTTTTTTCCCAATGCCGAAAACAATCCGGCAGATGATTGAATAATTCATTCAGACGGACAGATCCATAAAATTGTGCAATGATAACAAACTGGATTCACAGCCTATGTAATCTTAAAATTGGAATGAATATATATCTTGTTCTAAAAAAATCGAAGATAAAAAGTCTTATTAATGTAACTGTATCTGGAATCCTACGAAAAGCATTTGTGAAATGTGCAGAACTGCAAAATAAAAGAACACGACAAAATAACTCTAACACCAACAGTGACTATTGAAATATCCGTTTTGTGTTTTACTGGTAGCTCTGTTCATTTTCTGTTGAGTATGGGTGCTCCCTCCCTCTGTCTCCAGTCGTTTCCATAATCCAGTGTATTGTATTTCTCCATCATGTCTCCATTGAAGCCCAACCCCACACTCGATCTCCTAGCATGGAACTCCTCATCCACCCATTGCCATTGGTCTTCCCTCTTCCTGTTCCCTATACAACATATGAACGTGTGTTCGTGTGGCAGTTCCGTCATTTAGATCCAGACAGGGACAGTTCACTGGCGAGCGCAATACAAAAGTTACAGATGCGGCCACCAGAGGGGGCTCTCACTTCCTTTGAGAGAGAGAAATAAGGGAGCCCACGCACCAGCACCTTACATGGACATTGTATAGGCTATCTCCTACGGTCGTGTTAGATTCTCCAGACCACTAGATTTATTTTCCTCATGGATAGACAAAAGGTAATGCTTTCTAAAGGCTTCCTTTGGACATAAGTGCAATGATAATTGTTTAGCTTGAATCAATGCACCGTACCACGTCACTTAGATTTTACAAATAGAAAACAATGACGAATAACAGATTTGGCTACAGAAGTTTATGATTACATCGCCCTACAGCGACTTACATTTTTTTAAACAATCTTATAAGAAGGAAGTCTACTGAGAAGCAGAGACAGCGTCACCCCAACTCCGGACACAATAGAGTGGGAGTAAATGATCAACGTCACCGAGGAACCACCGACGACACACCCGCCATTTCTCTCTAAATTTAGTAGAGATGAAGCTTCACCGTTTATGAAGTCAGCCTTCAACAAAGCGAGAACATCCAAAATGGCTTTTCTTTACAGTATATTTTGCAATACATCCCGCTGTTAATCTTCTGAAGTCTGTCCCTGTAGGCTTAATGTATAATTGTGACATTGTCGACCGATAAGATTCAGGCCCAGAGCTCCGACGGCCTCAGACTGCACTTTAACTATTCAACACTTATCCACCTATAGAGTGAGATGGTGTCCAATATCAGCAAGCCCCAAACTATGACAACGTGTCAACCACCCCAAACATACGCACACAGAGCAGGGTTTGAGATGACGCCTGGGGTCATTCACTTCTGGTATCCAGCAGTGCAACACTGATTCCTCCATTTTGATCTGCAGAGAAACTGATGTGGCTCAGTATGCTGTCCTGGTGGGAGGGGTGTTGTCTCTGGCTGGCCCTCAACGGGTTCTGGACGGAACAAAAGGTGTGCTTCCCCTACGACACCCTGTTCCCTACGTATAACAACTATCTACCGCAACACAAGGGCCCTAAGTGCAGTAAATAGAGAATATGTCATTTGTGACGCAGCCATGAAGGAGCGAGAGCCACAGAGCTCACGCAGTCAGTCCAGACACGTTGATACTGCAGCGCTGGACGTCTTTTCTGGAAATAGCCTTGAGGCTTCACTGTAGGGCAACCGTACTCAATAGCTATAGCCTACAGGTCACCAGAACGGGGGCAATAAAAGCCGTTTTTATTGATTGATTTTCATTTTTATCGATTACATATCATATTCCGTTAAGTCATACCCAAATAATGTTGTCTTAAACGTGTACCTCATATAGACAGCTTTTGAAATGACGGGTGTTTTCTTATAGAGGAGTATGTATTCCTGTTAAGCAAGATGCCAGTAATAAAGGGCTTCTCTTTGTGACCTGATCCGTTTTAGATCAGCCCACGTGGACGTTCTTTCACACGTCCACCAGTCGTGACACCAGTGGCCAACAGTGATTATTGGACCGAGGTGTTCTGTGAGGAGAACATCCTCACAAAGAATCATAGTATCAGCCGTTTACTTTATGTGCCCGGCATGTAATACAGCTCTGACACAAGAGAATCAATGCTTTTTGATGACATAAATTACTGACTTAAAAGTCCCCATATCTGTATACTGACTCTCCCCATAAAAGTCTAAAAGTTGCAGCAAAAATACTTTAGCAGTGGGATACTTTACATGGCAATACAGGATCAAGTGGAGAGTCAGTATACAGATAATACAGGATGAGGTGTGTGAAGGTCAGTTGGGCAGCATTGATAAGGCAATAACAACTATATTCTAGGTCTAGGTACAGAATATTAAAAAGTTAAAGTGTACCTATCAGGTAGGTCATTAGTGTGCAGAAATTGTATGACAATGATGGTAGGAGGAAGAGCATTTGAGCATGCCAGAGCAAATAGAACAATTCAAAGAATATAACAGCAGTACAGGTGAAAATGATCCACTTTGCAAATTGGGCATGGCAAAAAAAAGTAAAACCAGACGACAAAACGGACAAAAGTTCAAATAGAAGTAATTCAAAGGCAATGGGTGAGATGATGGTTTTAATTTTTTTGGGTTATTTGTAATTTATTCCAATCATTGACAGCTGAAAACGGATTGGTGGCCAAAATATATGCAGACATTCGGGGTGACCAAAGCAATATACCTGCTTGAGCGTAGACTGCAGGTGGGTAGAGCTATGGTGACTAGAGAGCTCAGGTACAGCGGGACTTTATTTAGCAAAGACTTGTAAATTAGTTGGTACCAATGAGTTAAATGGTGAGTGTTTAACAATGGCAAGACACCTTGGTATTTGTATGTATCAACATATTCAAATTCAGACCAATCTAGCATTGCAATGCTAATTAGACGGGCAGGTCTGGGCAGTGATTGGTTGAAAAGCATGCACTTAGTTGCTAAAGTTTAGCAGTAACTAAAGGTTTCAGAAGGAATTCTGAATGGCATTAAAACTCTCCTGGAGTTTAGAAAGCACAGTATCTAACGAATTGCCGGATGTATACAGAATGGTGGATCTGAGAATCCCCAACAGGAAAAGCCACATCGTTAATGCTGAGAGACAATTGAAAGGGCCCGAGAATCAAACCCTGTGGCACCCCCATAGAGACGGCCATTGGGTTCAGACAGCAGGCCCTCTGATTTAACACGCTGCACCCTGTCAGAGAGGTAGTTAGAGAACCAGGCAAGGCAGTCTTGAGAGAAACCCAGGCTTGAGTCGGCTGATAAGTACACGATGCTTAACGGAGTCAAATGCCTCGGACAGATCGATGTAGACTGCTGCAAAGCAGTGCCTTTTATCAATGATGTCGTTGACAAATAACTTTGGGGTTAAATTGCAGACTGCCATCTTAAATCAATGATATTTAAGATGGCTCCAGGCTAAACAAGCATAGGGACATTTGAAAAAATATTGTTCTGTGCTTAGTAAATGCATCCCAGCAGTCGCAGCACAAACGCTCTCCTCGTAGGGCCACACGGACAGTTTAGACCAGGTTCAGCTTGGAACTGTTACGAAAGACGTACACCTGCAGTGATAGTCTTGAGAGAACACCTCCACTCTGTATGATACACTACCTCTAGCTGGTCTACCCTGTATCCACAATGTTGATATTGGACCCCGCTTGGTTCATCATCAGCACAAGGTTTAGCCATTTACTTGAAGTAATAAGACAGACCTGATTTCTGCATGGCCTCCGAACCCTAACCTAAACACTCTGGGATTGCCTCCTCACTAGTTTAGCCTGGAGCCATAGTCTACATATTGAGCAGTGATTATATCAATGGGGAGGCGGGGCTTCCCACTGGTTTGAGCTCTCATTGGTCTTAAAAAGCTTGATTGACAAGTGTTTTCAGGTTTGGACGAGATAAGAGCAAAATTAAAATGGGAGAATTATTTCATGCCTTTTTGTATCTGTATGCTAGAAAGCAATATTTCATTTTTATAATTTCTTTGGGGGACAATGTATCAGTTTATTTTCATGTTATGCTTCCTTGGCAATGCATGTTACAATCTTCAGGTTAGTTACTTTTTTAAGAGAACAAATATTTTAGTATGTATTCTTTCTCATTTTATAATCAATCCCAGTCCCCCCCCCCACACACACACCCACAGAGACACAGACACACACACACCAGCCAGATGTGTCCGTTTCTAGTGGCTGGTCTGAGTCAGACGACCAGAGAGCGGGGGGAGGGGATGTAGGCAGAGATCTAGGTTATTGTTAAGCAGAACTCTTATCCATTGTTAACTGACTGAACTGCTATATCATATTTATATATATATGCATTTTTTTATTCCTCCTTTAAGTATTTTCCGCCCCAGCTGCTCACTAACGGGCGGCCGGGTCGGTAAGGCAGAGGGTCGCTGTGGCCAGTTCTCTTCTCTCTGACCACATACGGAGCTTTGCCTCATGATTTATCTTTTCCAAACACAAATGTTGGATTTTCCAGGCGGACCAGTGATGTCACTGAGTCTGTACCCCAAATGGGACCATATTCCCCTGATAGTGATGTCACTGAGTCTGTACCCCAAATGGGACCATTTTCTCCAGATAGTGATGTCACTGAGTCTGTACCCCAAATGGGAGCATATTCCCCTGATAGTGGTGTCACTGAGTCTGTACCCCAAATGGGACCATATTAGCCAGATAGTGATGTCACTGAGTCTGTACCCCAAATGGGACCATATTCCCCAGATAGTGATGTCACTGAGTCTGTACCCCAAATGGGACCATATTCCCCAGATAGTGATGTCACTGAGTCTGTACCCCAAATGGGACCATATTAGCCAGATAGTGATGTCACTGAGTCTGTACCCCAAATGGGACCATATTCCCCAGATAGTGATGTCACTGAGTCTGTACCCCAAATGGGACCATATTAGCCAGAAAGTGATGTCACTGAGTCTGTACCCCAAATGGGACCATATTCCCCTGATAGTGATGTCACTGAGTCTGTACCCTAAATGGGACCATATTCTCCAGATAGTGATGTCACTGAGTCTGTACCCCAAATGGGACCATATTCTCCAGATAGTGATGTCACTGAGTCTGTACCCCAATGTAATTTTTTCTTCCGCGCCCCTGATGGTCAAAATGTGTATTGCGGTTTGTTTAACGTCAACCAATTAAATCGTCACTATTGTCATGGAATTTCAACCGGCTCAGAGTGCATCGTTACATCCCTAGTTGATATCTTTTTGTTTGGTCTGTGTCTTACAAATGTCCTTCTTTCGAACACCTCAAACCATAAATGTGTCTGTCCACAACACTTTTCCAATCTTCCTCTGTCCAGTGTCTGTATTCCATTGGCCATCTTAATCTTTTCTTTTTATTGGCCAGTCTGAGGTTAGTCTTTTTTTTTGCAACTCTGCCTAGAAGGCCAGGCCGGAGTGGATGCTTTGCTTCATATATTTTATGCAGAAAACCAGCTGAATGAACGTATAAAATTAGTTCATAATGGTGTGTTAGCTCTCTATTGTGTGACTTTTGGCATTTTCTTCACAACTGTTACAGTTACTGGGTGGAGAACAATAAAATCTTCATGTAAAAACTGTCATGGATAACGCTACTAAAATTAAAGGCACTGATTAGTTCTACTGGCGAGAACGTGAACAAAACTTTAATTTTGTCTCATAAACCAGCTTCGTCGATGTTACCATTTTTTTCTGTAAATGTTTTGTTGCCAGAGCTGAAATCAAACATCCAACCTCTGCTAGTCCAGATCCAGCAGCATGAAACTAAGTGATTCCAGATGCCTGAGAAACTGAGAACCCATGTTTCTGTGAGAACAGAACAATGCTCTCCCCGCTCCCTCAATTGGATGTCTGTTTTTGTCAACATGGTCACTCGCCCAACCGAACTAAGGGCACCTGAATCTGCTTGCCTAAATGCCGTCGCTGTAGGCTTTGAGAGGTTCCGCCGGGTCCATGGCGTAACCCGAAGGCAGGCAAACGCACAGATGGTAATGCAATGTTCGGAGCCACGAAGAGATCGGGTTTCAGAAATATGGAAGGGAAAATGTTGGAGGTATCGGATTGGAGAGAAACTGAAACAGACGCCCACCAATGACTGGACATGGGCGGGACATTTGTGGGGTCGTTTTAAGGACCCCCTTTACTGCATACTGTATACATCCTTTGCTTTCATAAGTAGAATGTACAGCATTAAATGTAAAAACATCAAATCATATTATATATAGCCCACTGGACATGGTATTTAATTCGTATTCACTGGGGAATGTGGGAATATGTCAATTTTAAGCTGTGCACTTCACCTGACCAATAGGTTGTTGGACTCTGAGTGGTTATCCCCAATAAGTCCTTACTTCCCTCCGGCCAAAATAACATTCCCTCCGTACTGACTGTGATACTCAGGGAAGGGTAGGGCCATCCAGAAGCAGGAGGTCCGTGTTTTCACTCCCCTGTAGTGAGCTGATGAATGTTATAGATCGTGAGTTATGCTTAAGGCAGGTAGAGACAGGTGAGAGAGGACGGGGGTGAGAGAGGACGGGGGTGAGGGGTGGGGCTGGCTGACAGAGAAAGACAGAAGAGGGAGAGATTTCGAATTGAAGATGTGGCAGTGAGAGGAGAGCTTGCCTGCTTGTCTGCCTCTGCTCAAGGCATAAACCCCAGCTAATGAAATGTTTTGAAACACAGCGTCTGCTTCTTTGGCAAGGTCCCCAAAAATCTAAATACGACGAGGTCTGAACCTCTGAGAAAGACTTTCGGCAAAAAATCCCACTGACTGAACTGTGGTCACTCACAAATTTCCCTTTTATTTTTTTACATGGCTAACTATCTCAGTCAGCAGTGTGTTTTTTACTGATAGTGATTATCATTAAGGTCATTGAAGAGCAGTTCAGGTCAGGTTCCTTGTTTTAAAGAGGGGCCACTTTGGAAAAGTTGTTGAATGATGGAATGTCGTCTGTCTAGTATCCACTGCTAAAGGTTAGAAGGTTTTACTTTGTTTGTCGATTTAACATGCCCATGTTTCTTCCAATTTCTTCACAAGATATCAATGACATTTTTTGACAACTAAAAAACAAAACAAAAAAACGTGTTTATTAGTATTTATATCAATTTTGTTATCTTTTAGTGAGGCCTAAAACTTCACCCAGTACTGCATTTTATAGAGACAGTGGGAAAAGATAAAAGAGCAGAAGGCTGAATTTAAACCCATGTTTTAGCGATCCAAAGGCAAACGAGGAAGCAGCTAAGACCGCTGGCCAAACCTACACTATCTTTCAATATCTAATAATCAACTATACCTTTTGAGGAGAACACGTTTTTTATTTAACATTAATGTATTATTCCAGAAACAAATGACAAAAGGTCTAGAAACAAATGATGCTCCAAAGGCGTACTGTAATATGCATGCATATAGTAAGTAAAATGTCCAAAGATTTGTGTATGTGCCTGAGTGTACCTGAACGAGACCATACAATGTACAACTTTCAACGGCCCACTCCCGACTAGGCAGCTGATGTCTAGTGAGTTTCTGAACCAAATTGGTGTTTAACAGGGCTTTCAATGTGTTATGTGTGTTTGAGTGCAAGTAAATAGTAGTTATTTGTGTAATGTACAGTGACAGGGAGGGGAAAGGAAGCTTTAAATATATATCTCTGTGCAGAGAGCTGTGTGGAGGACTGTCATTCCAAGGTACTATTCAAGTCTGCGTTCCAACACTGCTACTACAGATGTATTGTTTTCACTTGATCAATCAGTGTGTGTGTCACTGCCCCAGGGTGTCCTTGTTTCACTGATAATTCATCTGACCTGTATTGGATGGTTTTAAAGACTGGACATAACCTGTATGCGTTTAATAACTATTAAAAGTTCACCCGGCATAGCCAGAAGATGACTGGCCACCCCACAGAGCATGGTTCCTCACAGAGTTTCTTCCTAAAATCGGCCCATCAGGGAGTTTTTCCTAGCCGCTGTGTATTTACTTATTGATGCATGCTCTGTCAGGTTCAAGCTGGGTAGAAACCCTTTGTGACAACTTTGTTGTAAAAAGAGCTTTATAAAATAAATACGATTGAAAATAAATTTGATTGATAATTTAAAGGAAGTATCTCAAAACCTTTTCTGGATGTGTAGAATGTTGCTGTTTTGGTACATGATCTATAGATAAAATCACTATAATACTCCGGTTTGTTTCAATCAAGTGTTTTTTATGTACAATTGCATCCAATACATACAATTGTATCTGATCCATTTGTATGCTAAGCAATGCAAAATAACAGGAACCTGTCATGTATTCTTTAATATCCAAGTTCCAAAATGATCTAGAAGGACAAAAGCGGGAATCCAAAAAAAGGCAGTTTGTGACACTTCTAAATGTTACTATTATTTCTGAAAACTAGGCCATAATTGAAATATTTCTCCAATGTCAAGTAGACAACACCTAATCTATATTATACTCTAATTTATAGCATACCCTAATCTATAACATACCCTAATCTATAACATACCCTAATCTATAACATACCCTAATCTATAACATACTCTAATCTATAACATACCCTAATCTATAACATACCTAATCTATAACATACCTAATCTATAACATACCTAATCTATAACATACCTAATCTATAACATACCCTAATCTATAACATACTCTAATCTATAACATACCCTAATCTATAACATACCCTAATCTATAACATACCCTAATCTATAACATACCCTAATCTATCACATACTCTAATCTATAACATACTCTAATCTATAACATACTCTAATCTATAACATACCCTAATCTATAACATACCCTAATCTATAACATACCCTAATCTATAGCATACCCTAATCTATAACATACCCTAATCTATAACATACCCGAATCTATAACATACCGAATCTATAACATACCCGAATCTATAACATACCCGAATCTATAACATACCCGAATCTATAACATACCCTAATCTATAACATACCCTAATCTATAACATACCCTAATCTATAACATACCCTAATCTATAACATACCCTAATCTATAACATACCCTAGCCTATCAAATGTCCTTCCCTATAAGAAAAAATGACTGTTTCTGAGTGGCGTAGAAGATAACGATTTATGTTAAATGTTTAAAAAAAGCAACTGAAAATGATCACATGTAATATGTGCTGTATGTAATATGTATATGGTATGTACAACAATCGATTAGGGTTCCCCAATATAAGATTTTTTTCCCGCGACTGAACATTTGAACGTTAAGTGATATAAATTATTTTTACCGGTGGCAAAATTTTGTAACCACATGATGCTGCCTCCTTCCAGCTCAACCATGGTCTCCTTGAGTGAGAGAGTTGTGTGCGAAAAGGCCGTCCAACAATCACCCTAAGCAATTTCTACGTTTCTACATATTTTTTACATTTGCCGCTATTCCGGTTTTTTGAAAAATATAAGATTCCATTTGGGACGACGGAACATACTGTTATTATCTCCCAGTGTTCCAGTCTTACTTACTTTCCATTCCACCCCTTTTGTCTGACATAAATGAACCCATACTTGCGGAGGAATTCTGCTTTGACTTGTTGTCTGGAGTAGCCGACGTCGAAAGGAAATATTTAAACTGCTTTAAAGCAGTTGAAAGCGCTACTAAGGCATTTGATTGTAATCTTTGTATGAAATGCTTCTCTTTCCGGTCTTCTCACTATCGCGGGTATTGGGCATCATTCATGGGACAGTTCTGTAAACACAGGAAGGCCAAAAGATAGAAAGAAAGAGAGAGAGAAAATGGAGAAGAGAGTAGATCCAGAGAATGTGGGAGAGAATATGAGAGAGGAGATTTGCTACAATATTGTATTGTTAATAACAGAACGTTTCTCCTGCGAAGTGTGAGACTAGTTAGAATAATCTTATAACCACAGGAAAAACAAATAACACACAGGGGTTCCTACTTACACGATGGAATATTAATTTCTAACCCCGTTCTACAGAATAGTGCACGTATGAGTGGGTGAAAGCGGTGTGCGTGTATGAATGAGTGTGCCTGTAAAAAGAAATCTTCAAACAGTTAGTTCTCACTTTTGCCACTCCCTTATTTCGATCTTTTCCCCTGTCTTCCAGCGCTGGTTTGTTTCTGCTGGATATCGAAACGAGGACAGTTTTTTTCCCTGCCTGTTTTTGTGTCTCAGCCAAGTGTACTCCCTCTGTTGATGTGGCAGGCAGGCCTGAGACATGAACCGGGGCTGGGCTCTCGTGTTAGCAAAGTCTCCTGGAGGAAAGAAGTCCATCACACTTTTTTTTTTACAGTGCTCAGTATCTGGGGTGAGCGGGTTGAAATGGTCGAAGGATACGAAACGGTCGTTGTTATGCACCTCAGAATAATGTATTGAGCGTTCTTATTAACGACCATGTAAATAAACTATGATATTTGTAATAAACATCCCCAACTCTCCCCAAGTTTAAGGGAACATCAAATATGAATTATGTTTATGGCAGGAATCTGTCGGGACACGCATATGAGGCTGTGCTCTGGATGACCTCTGTCCACCTTCAAAAGCGCCTACAAGCGTGAATACCTGTCCTTGGAACTGTGGCGGTCTGGTTCAATGAGTCACGTTTTCTTTCACATCACATGGACGGCAATGTGCCTCTGCACCGTTTACCTGGGAAAGTGATGCCACCAGGATGGACTGTGGAAGAAGCTGATGTGAGTGAGATGCTCGAGGAAATGTTCTCCTAGGGAAACCCTGGGTCTGGGCATTCGTGTGAATGTTACCCCGACACGTGCCACCAACCTAAGCATAGTTGCAAACCAGGTACACCCCTTCATGGCAACGGTTTTCCCTGATGTCGGTGTCCTCCCGTCAGCAGGATAATGCACCCTGGCACACTGCACACACCGTTCGGGGCGGCCGTCGTTCAGGGCGGCAGTGGCTCAGTGGGTTGAATCGGAAAGTTGGTGGTTCGATCCCCGGTTCATCCTGGGAAATTGTCGAGGTGTCCATAAGCAAGACACCAAACCCCAGCTGCTCCTGGCGTGCCTGCTGTCGCCTTGCATGGTAGACGCGGTCGTCAGTGAAGGAACACGATAAAGGGTTTAAGGTGTTGCCCGGCCTTCAATTCCCCCGGATCTCAATCTGATTTAACACCTGCGGGACGTGCTGGACCAACTAGCTCGATCCACAATGGCTCCAACTCGGAACTTACAGGACCTGAAGGATGCTTATGTCTTGATGCCAGATACCACAGGACACCTTCAGGTATCTTGTAGTCCACACCTCGCAGGTTGGCGGCACACGGAAGACCAACAGCATATCAGGCATAATAGGCTATGATGTTTTGGCTCATCAGTGAATATGTTAAACCAGAGGAGAATTGACTTAGAACCTTGATTGTTCAACTGTCATGCTCTAACAATTGAGCTACATGGGACTAAGTCAATAAGTCTAGTTTTTCGGGCTTATTCAGTAAGTTTTGCAGGGGGAGTCTGGGTTAGCTTCGGCATGAGCGTGTTTCCATGATGTGATGTGGAGAAAGGAAACAGATGGCCAGCTCAACCCTATTCCAAGGTTCAGCTGAACACAAAGCCTGGAGAAACGGGGGGATCACGTAAATAATGGGCATCGTTCCACAGCCAATCAGAAGACCAGGAATCAGATCATGGCCAATCCGAGGATTTGAACAGACAGGCTCCACCTCCGTCCATTCCAAATTCACACTCTCTCTCTTCCAGTGATTCCCTTTTACTTCATCCTTTTTCCAGTTTTCCAGAACATGTGACGTGGAAACCTCAAGTTAAGAATTTTCTTAAAAGTTATCTTCAGCTTGTTTAAAAACTTGGCTTTGTCTCTCTCGTCTCCTCCTATATTCACCTTCAACCACGTATATCCTTCCCTCCCCTGCCTCCTTCTCCCTCTCCTCCACTCTCCTCTACGTTTCCCTTTTCTCCCCTCTCCTCACCTGCCCACACCTCGTCTTCCCCTCTCCTCCTCGCCTCTCGTCTCCTGTGCACCCTCTCGGGATCACCTCTAAAGTTTGTTACAGATTTCTGGTTCCCAGCTAACAGGGACGGGTGCTTACGGCCGTTTGCTAGGAAAGGACATTTCAATCAGATGTTTGCATAGTCTCTCTGTCTTCGAGTCGTAGGTGTAAGGCTTGGCTCTCTATGTGTTTTTGTCCATGGCTTGTTACTGGCTGTATGCTACGGAACAATGTAATATTGCCAGTAGAGGTGTACAATGCTTCACAGTGCAATAAAATCAACTGCACCAGACGAGGAATGTCTGCTGGTTCCTTAGTTAAGCAGTCAGATGTCTAGAACGTCCAGCATGTTCCCTTCCCCAGGTCCCGCCCCCCTCCCCTCCCCCCACGCTGATATGACTGAGTGCCAGTTAACCAACCATGAACTGCGCTTCTCTATCTCACCAACAGAAGGCGTTTCAACAAGCTCCAGCTTACATTACAGCAATTGCAAAGGGAGAGCGGGTGGGGGAGTGGGGGAGAGTGAGTGAGGGAGAGTGTTTAAAGGCCTAATAAATGCCAGCCCCGTCTGCTGCATCACAATGTCCACGCACACTAATCAAATCCGGCTCTGTCCCTCCAGTGATGTTCATCTGATGCTCTCGTGTCCAATGAAAGTAGCAAACACCTGAACGTTCCTCATTTGCCCGGCTTAACACCTGTGCGCGACGCCAATCAGGTTTAACAGAGGGCGATCACATACAATACCTGGTTGTCTTCCGGTAAACTGCAGCCAGGTATTCTGTCTGTACGTTAGCGTAGCCGGGGACAATTTCAGCCCTAAATTCCGCAAAAGCGCGTGTGTAATTATGACGGCAATGACAGGACCCGAACTGTTTACGTTTTACTTTTTCCACCGCCGCAAAAGGATTACAGTAAAATGCTACAACAGACATCAATGGGGCCTGCCGAGCGCCAGGGCCACGTCCCATAATGCACGCCTGTATTCTGCCGCTATCTCAAGGTGTAATTGGGATCTCCACCAGACACGCAGGGTGCGCCCGCAACTCCCCTCAGAAAACCGTCCCAGCTGGCAAAACCGAAGACGTTGGTGAACGCCTGGTTGTGTTTTCTGACTGTAACAGAACTGTGATGAATCATTCCGGTGACCAGAAAAAGCCAATTGGATTCAGGCAGTGAGACGTAGTTGTTAGAAAGACATTGAGTCAAGACAGACCCGTTTTAACAGTCTGAAGGTGCCCGGCCTGAACTACTTGACTGTTAAAGAGTACAAGGCGTACTACAGTATCTGGTTTCAATATCGTGATCCAACGACAATGTGGTTTTGTCACACATCGACCGAGTCAGAGAGATTGTAAGTCAACGTCCTAACGCATCTCTAGGTAGAGGGAATATTTTAGGCAGCAGGGAGCGAGAACAGAGCTGGCCGAATGATAAGTTGGAGTGCTTACAAAGGTCTTCCACTGAATGAAAATCCGTGCCGGTTTATAAACGGGAATGGAAAATGCGAACGAGTGCCACTTGGCGTCTGAGACACAGTCGGAGAAAAGATTCTAGAACAGATTCTGTTCCTGTTTTTACCTGTTTACGTGACAGCAGATGTTTGCATCCGCATGTGCGGCTATCCATAATGTGAGGTCCAAAACTGTCTGCGATTCCAGTCATCATAATGGCCGTTTGGCTGGCAGCCAAAGGTGATATGTAGCTGTGCCACAACTTTGAGAAACGGGGATACAACACAGGTTGCCAATGAAGTGAAGAAGCAATGGCTGGTGTGTGGTGTGTGTTCTGGCGCAATATGGCTGCCGTCACGTCATCCAGGTGGATGCTGCACATTGGTGGTGGTTGAGGAGATTCCCCCTTCCATGTAAAAAGCGCTTTGAGTTCCCAGGAAGAAAAGCGCTATATAAATGTAATGAAAAATGTAATGAATTATTATTATTATAGATTGCATTTCCAAATACTGACATTTCACGAAATGACTGCCCGTTTGACATCACCACTAAGTACAGACACTGATGAGACAAAAACAGTGAGGTGTCAGAACCGTACCGACCCGGCGAGGCATGGACTCTACACCCCTGAAGGTGTCATGTGGTATCTGGCCCCGAGACATTAGCAGCAGAACCTTGGAGTCCCGTTGTTCGGACATATTGGTCCGGCACTTCCCTCAGATGCTCCATCCGATTGAGATCTGGGGGATTTCGAGGCCGGGGCGTCACCTTGAACTCTTCATCAAAATATGTGACTTGTGACAGTTTAGTCCAGATCCAATAGCCCTCGTTTCCCTCACACATCAATGAGCCTTTGCAGTCTTTTCTGTATTTTACACAGACCATAGTCCTTGTCACACCCTATTTCCTACATAGTGCACTACATTTGACCAGCGCATATGTATAGATTTATACATAGAAGAGTGCCATTTGGGAGTCACTTTGGATCATCTAAATCTCCTCTTTATTTCAGGAATGAATTACAGAACTCACATTTATGGGAAGTAAGTGTCTGTGAGAACTAAATGGCTTCTTTAAAAATATCCTGCAGTGGTGGCAAGTTAATTGAAGAGACTGAAAGTGCATAAGATTTAATACAGTTCACAGTGGAATCGTATGTGTGTAGGCTGTCGTTCGGCTATTTTAACCCAAGAAGAAGATGTACCATTGAAACGCAAGAGTGTCCAGGTGTGTGAGCAACACAATATCACAGGTTTTCGTGAAATAGACACGATTTTTGTACCCACAATTTGTGACATGCACACGTAAAAGTTAATTTTTTCGTGTCCTGGACACGATTAGTTTTTTTGTGTACAGGACACGTAATATTTAGGACTCCACGGAAAATCGTCACACACACACAAAAAAGCACAACAAACGTTTTTGGTCAACAACACGTTAAACAAATAAGTTAATGGAAATGTTAGGTATTGGTTAAGGTCAAGGTTAGGGCAAGAGTAAGAGTCAGGCTTTCGTTTAATATTTATAGTAATACAAAGAGTTATATGCCAGAAAGTTAAGTCCGTCACGTTTACAATTCAAGCTACGCCCACTTCCTGGTTGAAATGCATGTTGAGTCAACCAATCACGACACTTGCTTTCAATAGCTCAAGAAAATCGTGTCCAGGACACGAAAAAACTACCTTTTTTTAAATCTCATGATACTGTGTTGGTGTGAGAGCTGTGATCTGATTCAGTCTGTGTCCAGGTGTGTGAGAGCTGTGACCTGATTCAGTCTGTGTCCAGGTCTGTGAGAGCTGTGACCTGATTCAGTCTGTGTCCAGGTGTGTGAGAGCTGTGACCTGATTCTGTCTGTGTCCAGGTGTGTGAGAGCTGTGACCTGATTCAGTCTGTGTCCAGGTGTGTGAGAGCTGTGACCTGATTCAGTCTGTGTCCAGGTGTGTGAGAGCTGTGACCTGATTCAGTCTGTGTCCAGGTGTGTGAGAGCTGTGACCTGATTCAGTCTGTGTCCAGGTGTGTGAGAGCTGTGACCTGATTCAGTCTGTGTCCAGGTCTGTGAGAGCTGTGACCTGATTCAGTCTGTGTCCAGGTGTGTGAGAGCTGTGACCTGATTCAGTCTGTGTCCAGGTGTGTGAGCTGTGACCTGATTCAGTCTGTGTCCAGGTGTGTGAGAGCTGTGACCTGATTCAGTCTGTGTCCAGGTGTGTGAGAGCTGTGACCTGATTCAGTCTGTGTCCAGGTGTGTGAGAGCTGTGACCTGATTCAGTCTGTGTCCAGGTGTGTGAGAGCTGTGACCTGATTCAGTCTGTGTCCAGGTCTGTGAGCTGTGACCTGATTCAGTCTGTGTCCAGGTGTGTGAGAGCTGTGACCTGATTCAGTCTGTGTCCAGGTGTGTGAGAGCTGTGACCTGATTCAGTCTGTGTCCAGGTCTGTGAGAGCTGTGACCTGATTCAGTCTGTGTCCAGGTGTGTGAGAGCTGTGACCTGATTCTGTCTGTGTCCAGGTGTGTGAGAGCTGTGACCTGATTCAGTCTGTGTCCAGGTGTGTGAGAGCTGTGACCTGATTCAGTCTGTGTCCAGGTGTGTGAGAGCTGTGACCTGATTCAGTCTGTGTCCAGGTGTGTGAGAGCTGTGACCTGATTCAGTCTGTGTCCAGGTGTGTGAGAGCTGTGACCTGATTCAGTCTGTGTCCAGGTGTGTGAGAGCTGTGACCTGATTCAGTCTGTGTCCAGGTCTGTGAGAGCTGTGACCTGATTCAGTCTGTGTCCAGGTGTGTGAGAGCTGTGACCTGATTCAGTCTGTGTCCAGGTGTGTGAGAGCTGTGACCTGATTCAGTCTGTGTCCAGGTGTGTGAGAGCTGTGACCTGATTCAGTCTGTGTCCAGGTGTGTGAGAGCTGTGACCTGATTCAGTCTGTCCAGGTGTGTGAGAGCTGTGACCTGATTCAGTCTGTGTCCAGGTGTGTGAGAGCTGTGACCTGATTCAGTCTGTGTCCAGGTGTGTGAGAGCTGTGACCTGATTCAGTCTGTGTCCAGGTCTGTGAGAGCTGTGACCTGATTCAGTCTGTGTCCAGGTGTGTGAGAGCTGTGACCTGATTCAGTCTGTGTCCAGGTGTGTGAGAGCTGTGACCTGATTCAGTCTGTGTCCAGTAGGTGAGAGCTGTGACCTGATTCAGTCTGTGTCCAGGTGTGTGAGAGCTGTGACCTGATTCAGTCTGTGTCCAGGTGTGTGAGAGCTGTGACCTGATTCAGTCTGTGTCCAGGTGTGTGAGAGCTGTGACCTGATTCAGTCTGTGTCCAGGTGTGTGAGAGCTGTGACCTGATTCAGTCTGTCCAGGTGTGTGAGAGCTGTGACCTGATTCAGTCTGTGTCCAGGTGTGTGAGAGCTGTGACCTGATTCAGTCTGTGTCCAGGTGTGTGAGAGCTGTGACCTGATTCAGTCTGTCCAGGTGTGTGAGAGCTGTGACCTGATTCAGTCTGTGTCCAGGTGTGTGAGCTGTGACCTGATTCAGTCTGTGTCCAGGTGTGTGAGAGCTGTGACCTGATTCAGTCTGTGTCCAGGTGTGTGAGAGCTGTGACCTGATTCAGTCTGTGTCCAGGTGTGTGAGAGCTGTGACCTGATTCAGTCTGTGTCCAGGTGTGTGAGAGCTGTGACCTGATTCAGTCTGTGTCCAGTAGGTGAGAGCTGTGACCTGATTCAGTCTGTGTCCAGGTGTGTGAGAGCTGTGACCTGATTCAGTCTGTGTCCAGTAGGTGAGAGCTGTGACCTGATTCAGTCTGTGTCCAGTAGGTGAGAGCTGTGACCTGAATGTACGATTCTATAAACAATTTAGGGACGTCCTACAAATACGCGACTGCGTCCATAAAGACCTCCTACCCTGGAGTTGTGAGCCAATAACCAGCTGGTGACTAACAACTGCTTAACAAACAGGCACTTACATACTAACTGGTTTTATGATGCTGCGTCACATGAGTTCATTATAAAGCATCAAATACGGGTCAAATTATGAGCCAATTTGGCGTCACCTCTAATGACACAAAACAAGGTATTTATATTAGCGGGAAGTTCCAGCCACGGCACTCAAGTCAACGTGCCTGTTACTGTGTCGACCGAATAAGTTCCTCTCATTAACCCAATTAAATACAGTCTTAATAGGTGAGGGACTGCGCTGCCTGCAGCTTTGAGGCCTTCTACAGTAGCTCAGCCACAGCTCCCCATCCCCCCCGCCAACATCTGAAAGCCGTTAGCGCAGCGTTTCCAGGGTGACGGAGGAGGCCATCATAAATCCTGGTCTTCCTCTGCTCCAGTGGTAAAACATGTGGCCGGCACCAGGAGAATCTCAAGGCGTAGCGGATAAAATCCCCCCGTTGCATTGGCTCCACCGGAGATGGGATCGCAGGCCGTAAAATGCCCAGGCCAGGATACTGAATGGCCTCGCTGTGGGGGTTTGACCAGGGCTACAGGCACCCATTTAGGATCGACCCGACACCAAATGTCCTGTATGCAATGACCCACGCGGAGAGGTCATGAGGTCAGACCTCAGAATTAGTATCTCAACTCCGGTTGCTTTTGACACCATTCCCCATTGCCACTACGTACGGAACAAGTGAAATAAAAATCTGAAAGTTACAATCAGAGAGTTCATCTTCCACGTGTAATCAATAAGGAATTCAGCGGGAGGTACATCTGTGCCAGGATGAACTCCATTTTAAATCTCAATCCCGAGCGGAGAGAAAGAACGACGGCTCGGAAGAGAAAGAGTCTAACGTGGCAAAACTAATGTCAGCCTGACCCCGGCGGTGGATGTGGTGGCGTGTCGCGGGGGAAGGAGGAGGAGGAGGAGAAGGAGGAAGAGGGACAAGGAGAATGGTTGTGGCCATTTTAGAAAGACGAAAAGGCTCATTCTCTCCCTCCGCTAAACAGCGGGTTCAGAGAAGAACACACATTAGGCTTGATGCTAGGGGAGGAATCAACCGCGTTGCTGAATTCTTCTCCGGTGATGTCACCGCCACAGACTCTCTCTCTCCAGCATTCTGAACCACTCGGCGGGTGGAGTGCTCCACGGCTCGCTCTGCTTGATTCCGTTCCGTTTCAGCACTGGGGCCCTGGGTGTCCGTCTGCGCACGCTCAGAAGGGGTGCCGTCACACGGCGTTCTCCCCGCTGACCCGTCGCCGGAGTCCTCCAGCCGCCCAGGGGATCATACATTCTGCAATACGTTACTCCCTTTGCTGTGTGTCTCAAAAGTTTTGTGCTACATTCCTCTGGCCTTCTGTATACAAGCTCCCAGGACACGTGGATTCGTCTTAGCTGAGCGTCTTCGCTACTTTTTCTCATATGTCAGAGTTCCATTGTGATCAGTGATCGCACATTTGGCCAGCAACAACGTCGTGCAAGTCACTATTCAGGTGATAGATATGGGAAATGGCGATTTGAGTGCCTGATGATTCTGTATTCCAGAGAGACAGAAGCAGCACAACTTGCATTCCAGTCAGCTATAGGAATAAAATGCTGTAGTGTAGATTTGTTAGCCAAATGAAGTCTCACGTTGGCACATGTGTGAGCGTGCGGTGTGCACAAGCAGAAACATACTCCCACTTCCACACATACCTCAGCCTGAATAATGGTTCAGGCCTTACACTTCCTGCTTGGGCCACTTGAGAATAGCACACTGACATAATACAGTCTACAGCACAGTGTACAGCACAGTGTACAACACAGTCTACCACACAGTCTACCACACAGTCTACCACACAGTCTACCACACAGTGTACAACACCATATCCAACACCATATCCAACACCATATCCAACACCATATCCAACACCATATCCAACACAGTCTACAACACAGTGTACAGCACAGTCTACTGCACAGTCTACAACACAGTCTACAGCACAGTCTACATCACAGTCTACAGCACAGTCTACAACACAGTGTACAACACGGTCTACAACACCATATCCAACTTAGTCTATAACACAGTCTACAACACAGTCTACAGCACAGTCTACAACACAGTATCCAACACACAACACAGTATCCAACTTAGTCTACAACACAGTCTACAGCACAGTATCCAACACAGTATCAAACACAGTATCCAACACAGTATCCAACAGTCTACAACACAGTCTACAACACAGTCCACAACACAGTCCACAACACAGTCTACTAGCGTGATTCATTTCATTATCATCCAACTCTGGCCTCTCGCTGATGTCATATAACACTGTGGGCCTTTGGGGGAGGTAAAACTTGACGGACCTTTTTATTAACTCTAATTTTTTACTTACCTGGACCAGCCAATTGAGATGTGTCCTTAGTTCTGTCACATGGTATCAGTGCATCAGTCTAATGGCCAGCCCACTGCCATTCCCAAGCACCCCCAAGAACACCGTCTAAAGAGAGTACTCTCAATTTGCCCTTACTTGAACTCCCTCTGCCTCAAACAGATCACCACCAATCACAATCAAAAATAAAATGTGAAGCCGGTTGTCATGGGAGGGGGATGCGCTGCTCTCTCTGATTTGATAGGCTAGAATCGAATGTCACTCATATTCTGTGCTAACAATGTGACCGGAGTGCACTTTGACATCGAGCAAAATGGAGACCTGAGTGTCACTCTAAAATGTAACCTATGACCTGTAGGCATTAAGGCTGAACTAAAACACTACTTCTACGTAGCCTGTGAATGTGTACAATATTACTCAGATGGTTGGTGTTCCTCACAGTATTCTTTACATCAACATAAACAGTTTATACAGCACTTGTTATTCTGCAGAGCTTTTCACGTTTCTGAACATTTTCCTTAAATGCCACAGTTGAAAGTCAAGCTATTGTGATGACGCACTTGCTATGCATGTCATTAATTTGAAGACGTATTTATTGTGAATGGACTTGAACGCTACTTCAGTTTTACTGGGATGTTGAAAGCCATTAAGATTTACTAGGCAGACTGAAGTAAACACAATCTGTATCTCTGCAACAAGAACACCAGCCTAACCTACAACAAGAACACCAGCCTAACCTACAACAATAACACCAGCCTAACCTACAACAAGAACACAAGCATAACCTACAACAAGAACACCAACCTAACCTACAACAAGAACACCAGCCTAACCTACAACAATAACACCAGCCTAACCTACAACAATAACACCAGCCTAACCTACAACAAGAACACAAGCATAACCTACAACAAGAACACCAACCTAACCTACAACAAGAACACCAGCCTAACCTACAACAAGAACACCAACCTAACCTACAACAAGAACACCAGCCTAACCTACAACAAGAACACCAGCCTAACCTACAACAAGAACACCAGCCTAACCTACAACAATAACACCAGCCTAACCTACAACAAGAACACCAGCCTAACCTACAACAAGAACACCAGCCTAACCTACAACAAGAACACCAGCCTAACCTACAACAAGAACACCAGCCTAACCTACAACAAGAACACCAGCCTAACCTACAACAAGAACACCAGCCTAACCTACAACAAGAACACAAGCCTAACCTACAGCAAGAACACCAGCCTATCCTACAACAAGAACACAAGCCTAACCTAAAACAAGAACACCAGCCTAACCTACAACAAGAACACCAGCCTAACCTACAACAAGAACACCAGCCTAACCTACAACAAGAACACCAGCCTAACCTACAACAAGAACACAAGCCTAACCTAAAACAAGAACACAAGCCTAACCTACAACAAGAACACCAGCCTAACCTACAACAAGAACACCAGCCAAACCCTAATGAAATAAGCCAACTAAAATAGCTGTACATGTTTTATGACTGACGAATACATTTGTTATTTTGTCTTGGTATTTACTTTCTGAATATTGTTTCCAGACACATCTATCCAAACACGCAGAAGATCGGACGGATCCATCAAACTTTATCCATTGTTAATGAAGCTTCAACGTCTTAGTCTACCAACAGGTCGCCCATAACACGTGCACATATGCGTTCAGTGCACATTATCACGGTGAGAGTTCAGTAGCCGGCCAGAGAAAATCACCCAACACAGGCACCTTTGGGGGTTCGAAACTGAAATCTGTGAGATGTTCTACGTATTTAGATTTGCTGCTTTTTACATTACAAGGAACAATTTCTTTCAGCCAATGTCAATGGAAAGAGTCTCCCTTCCAGGATGGTTTGGCTAATGTACGCTGGCCTCATCTCAGGGATGTATTACGAACTTGGAATCAATACTGGGACAGACAATTTTCCAACTGCCAGGTGGAACTAGGTATTTCTTGCTGTTCTGACAGAAGAACAATAAATATGATACGGGGTTGAATGTGGAAGACGGAATATGTGTACAGATTACGAGGGAAAATCCGAAAGCTATGGCTGTCGCGAGTGATAAAATGTGGTGCATATTATCTGCTGTTTCTGTTTTGGGTGGATGAGAGAAACGGGGGAAAATCAGAGATGGGACTGTGAAAAACGGTAAGGTAGGTATGGTTGCCATGTGAGGTAATCGTAAGCTTGTTTCGGGCCTTCTCATTGGTTGTCTGCTGTCAATCAGACTGAACCAAATGACTCTTCCATTAAATGGTCATTGAACATCAAATTTACTTTTAATTCCACAAGAATGGTCATTGAACATCAAATTGACTTTTAATTCCACAAAATGTTGTACAGAGCTAACAAGAAAAGGAACAAGGAAAGGAACAAGGAAAGGAACAAGGAAAGTACAAAGCACAATCCTCCATAGAAACAGTGCCTTAGTCGTACAGACTTAAAAAGCATCCCGGTAAAAAACGAGGTCTGAAACTTCTCTGTGGAGTTTGGTTATAGTTCGAGGGGAGATTATGACTCATCGTTGAGATGGGTACTTTTTCCTTCCAAGTCTCCAAAATTCTTCACTTCTTATTCTGGCTAAGTGAAAGGCGAGGTCAGCCCGTATTCTGTCTCCTCCCTTTCTCAATCTCTCACTCTTCGTTTCTCGCTCTCCCTTTATTTTCCTTTCTCTGTCGCTTACTTTAAGTCTTTTTCCTTTTCTCAGTCTCTCTCCCTTTCTCTTTGTCATCCTTTTTTTCTTGCCTTCTACCCCAACTTTCCCTCGCTCTCACTTGGGAAATCGCTCCCCGGTCACTGTAAAAAAGAGTTCTTGCCTTGCGATGGGATGTTAAGTAACTGTGGTGACAGAGAAACTTCATCCAGACCGGTTTTTAATGAGCTCATGTTCCACCATCAGTTCCTCATACTCACTAGTTGACTAGACTCCCGGTGTCAGACTTGGCTTAGGTTTAATGTATATTTTCTAATGATTTACAATATAAATGAAATCAAGACCTCCAGACTGAAACCTATTGAAATAATTGGGAGAAGTGCCCCTGTTTCTTATCCAACTTATGTTGGTGTCAAAACCAATCATGATTGTTAATGCAGGAAGACAAAACAGCGATGCAGCCTCAATAAAGATGGTTCCAGCGATTGAGGGAACACAAAAAGATAAACGGAGTTCGAAATAAACCGTGAATAAAAGCCACAAAGTCTCTTTCCCCCCAGATGCAGCCCTGGCATGGGACCAAGGAGACGAAGCGTTTGCCAAGTCTTATGCCGAACAGGCTGAACGTTTCTCCCGCTGCACATTTCAGGGCACAGAAAAGCCTGAGATGCCGAACTTTGGGCCGACCATATTGGAGAAGCTCGTAACATAAGATTTCAATTTCAACACGTCACATGCGGAAAGTAACATCCCTTTCTTTTCCCAAATTTTCAACCCCTCCTAAATCCAGCCTCCAGATTTTTTCCGACGGAATAGTCTCTCCCTAGGGCCTCCCAGGTGTGCGAGGCGATCTACGGCTGTCTTTACGTTAAAGTCATTCAGCAGATGCTCCTATGCAGAGTGATGTTTACGTGCGAAACCCCGCCCCCCACGCATGTGAGAATCGAACCCTTGGCTGTGAGGCAGAGCGTCAAACCCAAGGGCAGTTGAGGCTGGCCAGCGTTACCATGGAGAGGGGGAGGCGTAACCGCGCTCCAGCCCCTCCCCCGGGTGCTTCGGGGCACCTCTAAAAAGGGGGTTAGGTGAGCGAGTGAGCGTGACCTCACATGCTGTGATTAATGTGACTTCCGGATTGGGGGAAAAAGCATGGAAAAATGCAGAGGTTCTTGGCACCGGGGGATGTAGGTGGGATCTGTGATTCCCAGCTGAGGCAGTAGGGGCCTTGGGCTTTGTCTAGTGGATACTCTCCCTCTGTTGACACTCAATGAGCAACAAGTAGAGAAGTCAGAAAAGCAACCATTTGATAGTTAAACCTAAAAGCATTTGTTAACGACTGCTCAGTGAAATATGATCTACAAGGAGTAAATCACTCAGGTCTGACTGAACAGGGGGTTGGGAAATTTGTCATGATGACTCGATTGTATTGTTCTGTTCGATCCACAGCCAGAGAAATAGCTCACCGTCTTCGTTACCTACTCTCTCCTCTTCCCTGTAGTTCCCTGTAGTGTCATGTCTGCCGGCGGAGCACCAGCCTTACATATTATCTGGAGTCAGGAAACAACGGGTCATACTTTCCATCTACTCAGAGCGTCTGACTGGGGATGTCTGGGTTGAGGTAAAAGTGGGAGGACTGGAGAAAACAGAAGGAAGGAGAGAGGGAGGTCTTTGAAGAGGGCAAGTTCCGGGGAACGAGAACCGAAATAGGACCAGGACAAGGAGGAAAGACTGCCGCAACAACTTACGTTCAGGCTAACTTAAAATGGGCACAAATACTTCTTTCAATCCCAAATCTGAAGTGTTGTCTCTGAATAGATGTCACTTATCCGGCAGTGGCTCAGTGGGTTGAGTCCTTGAGCAAGACACCTAAGCTGCTCCTGGCGAGCCTGCAGTCGCCTTGCATGGTAGACGCGGTCGTCAGTGAATGAATGGGTGAATGTGACGCAGGATCTGTAAAGCGCTTTGGATGAAAGCGCTATATAAAAGCGCAGCATTTACCATTTATAATTAATTCAAATGAGAGTTGTGTTAAGTGTTATCTTGATGATCTTATGATAAGATAAAGGTGTATGTTCTGGACTACTTACTATGTTTAATACATTATTTTCCCTTGTACTGTTGGCTAATCAGTGTTGACATTAACTTTCAACAAAGAAAGCTCACAATGACTGCCCTGGGTGGAATTGAATAGTCTGGAGGCAAGTTTCAATCTCTCCTAGAAAGAACTATTCCCAGCCGGTAGACTGTAAACGCCACGGTATCACATGATTATGGTTCACAAGGACTCCACTTACGAGTTTGGTGATGCAGGCTGGCTAAAGTGAAGAACATCCATCTTATAATTTATATAATTGACTTTTTTTCCTAAACGCCACACCCATGTGATAATATTAGACAATGAAATTGAGTCTCTAGCACAGAACCTCCTCTCTCCGTCTGTGCTTGTTGTAAAAAAAAGTGTGACAGAAGAGTCGAGAGGGAGAACAAGAAGCAGACGAGAAGTGGGACGAGTTATACGGAGCGGATAAAAAGCAAGAACAGAAAAGACAGAGAAAGATTTAGGGATAGCCAAGTTTATATGAGAGATGGCCAGGAAGGGAAAACAGTGGGAGAGGTAGCTGAAGGCATTTTCGATGGAGAGACAAACAAGTTTATCAAGGAGACATAATGCAGTTCTTTCTACTCTCTAGGGTGTTTATATTTATCTGTTTAAACAGATCTCATTAGGGTGGCTTGAAAATATTTTCTGCAGTGATTCTGTAATATCTTGGCTTGTGGTGAGTCCTACATTGACATCGCCAGTGCTGTAAATCAAGATTCATGCAGAAATTAAGGCTATGTACTCTTAATCTTACAGATTAAAATGTGTCTGATATTTGCTATCCGTATTCCATAAAGTTTGGGATGTTGTGATAAGTTAAATTCACTTTCTTTGGACACTATACTACTACCCATGTTGGGCCACAGGGACAACTGGTCGCTTGGTTTAGATCTTATTTATGATTTAAGAAAATATTTAAGTTTGTATATATGTGGATGGCCTGTCTTTTGACCAATCAAAAGTAGGTATTGGTGTTCCTCAAGGCTCGGTCTCGGTACCACTATTGCCTTCACTATACACCAATCAGCCATAACACTGACAGGCATAGTGAATAACAGTGATAATCTTGTTGTCATGGCACCTGTCAGTGGGTGGGATATATTAGGCACTCTTGGATCGGTTTTAGATCGTTTCCCAAAAACCAGAGAGAAGTCGGCAAAACCCTCAACCCGGATCTCTCCTGTGATAAATATATAAAATATACTTTTAGGATAGCTTATCTTCGGAATATTGCAAAAATACGAAACTTTTCATAAAAAAACACGAAAAAATAATTAATGCGTTTGTTACATCAAGATAAGATTACAGCAATGTTCTGCTCTCCGGTTATTCTGATAAATCAATAAATCAATAAACGTTCAATACTGCTTAACCACAACTGCTGGAATCTGAACTAGAACAAAAAAGTTTGACCACGTTACCCCGTTCAGCCTCAGCCTGGCTGTCTGCCTGTTAAAGCTAGGGCCGATGTTAGGGTTTTGTCACGAACCTATAAAGCATTATATGGGCTTGCTCTTATTAACCTCACCAAATTAGTCCGGCCGTACATACCTACACGTGACCTAAAATCACAAGATACAGGCCTTTCATTTTACCTAGCATTTTTTCAACAAAACGGCCAACGCTTTCTCCTGTAGATCACCACTTGTATGGAATGATCTGTAAGTTAAGAGACGCAGACCCAGTGCAAACCTTTACATGTCTACTGAAGACTCATCAGTTCAGCAAAGTCTGTGATCGAAAGTAGTCTGGCCCAGGGGTATGACGATGAACGGGAGGCTTGGATTTCACATTCCGCCCTGCTGTCTTTGCTGGGCGGGCTTTTATCTCCTCCTGGGGATTCCTTCCTCCAATGCCATTCGGGGGGCGGAGTCACACGTTCTCAATTGCTATCCTTGTAAATGAGAATAAACAATGTGAGTGATACTCCGCCTTCCCATTGGTGTCCGTTGGTTGATGCCTGGTAAAGTGGGTGGGGTGATTTGTGCCTTGTTGAGCCCTGTTCTGGGTAACCTGTAGATAGGGCCACTGTGTCACTGGACCCACAGTGTCACTGGACCCACAGTGTCAATGGACCCACAGTGTCACTGGACCCACAGTGTCACTGGACCCACAGTGTCACTGGACCCACAGTGTCACTGGACCCACAGTGTTACTGCACCCACAGTGTTACTGGACCCACTGTCTCACTGCCCCAAGGTTCTAGGTTCTACGCCGCTATATTATTGTGCCGGGGGAGTAGGCGAGTAGGAGACTAGGGTGTCTTACTTTTGTCTTACTTTTTTACTTTTGGAAGTACCAAGCCAAGATGACTTGTAGTGGACCCTTCCAAAAGCCATCCTGGTTGCATTGCAGGCCTTATAGCTGACGATACATGACGGTTCTGGCTGCCACCCTGCATTTCATTTGATTTCATTTCATACTACAGGTATGGGGAATGTCATGAAATGTCACAATGCACCTCCAGGGGAATTATGCCAGTGTTCATATATATAATTAAAAATCATATTTTTAGATGGAATAATGATATTTTACAATATTATTTATGTCATTAATAATCTAGGAAATCGACCTGTCCTCTAGCTTTAGGCTATCTGATGTGTAACCTCTAAACACTGATTACATTGTTTGATAGCGATAACAATTGGCTTATTCTGGCATTAGAAACTGTTTTCAGAGCAGATCTAGCAGGAGATCCAACTTACATGTCGGAACACGTGGACAGAACAAGATGCTGTGTTGCTGCTTGTCCCAGCTCACAGGCTTGGAAAGGAATTGCTTGTGATCCATTTCTTCTCTTCTCTACTTCAGGTTGGAGATTTGCTTTGACATCACATATAAAGAACTGTTGAAAAATTACTCTTAATTGGGTGTATTAACATAGACAGAAATCATCAACAGAAGTAGCCACGATGCTTTTGCAGAAGGGCAGTGCCTTTAGTTACCTTCACCTTTCCTTAAATTTTTTTTACACAAATGTTGGATTTTTCAGTCAACTGGCAATCCATCCATCACTCCAATATCAATGTTACAACGTCCAGAGCTCAACTCATCATCTCCTGGAACATTCCCATATTCATAGTAACATCCCACCACAAACTCCAGCCGGCCCCAGAACAGCACTTAGATGCGTTTAGATCCACAAGATCCACACTAGGAAATGCACACCCGGTGGCAAAGTGCATATTGACCACCATGTAATATGTACATCTAGTGGTGAAAGATCACTGTAATTCACATTTACTTCACACCCACAAAGATGTACACTGGGCCCTCCCCCGTCCTCTATGTGGAAGTCGTTTCTGACAGAAAAAACTATGTTTTAATCAAAAACAAAAGAAATGAAATCCTGTTCTTCTTTTTGTAAAAGGTTTTGGATATAGATTTTGCCGTTTTTTTATTGTTCAACTAGTTTGTTTTTAAAAGGTTGGATAAAGCAGGCCATAAAAGACTGTTAAAACCTCACTCCAGTCCATTTTCACATTCTGTAAAAACACCACCAGTCTTGAAACTGTGACCACAGAAATATAGATTACTGTTAATTCAGTCTTTTTCTTTTATCACAGGTTGTGTTCAAAAGTTTCCCCAGCAGACCTCTTCCGTATTTCACTAGAAAAGTAATATCTTAATGTTTTAATAACTAGGAATATTCCATACCAAATAAACCAGCAGAAATTTGTTAGTGAGAGATAATTATTGAGAATATTAAAAGTGTAGGTAGGTATAAATACTTAATTATGTTAAATGATTTCTCTACCGGAAAAAAACATTATCCATGGTTAAGATCTCTTTAAACTGTCACAATCATTAGCTAACTTTAAACATTGCTATCTTAAAAATCAGTGTAAATAACTATTTGTGATCATGGCCATGTCTCCAAGCGGGTTCGGAAGAATTCAACACTGAGACATGCCCGATCCGAAGCACTTCCTGTCAAGTAGTTCTGCTTCTTATCACGCGGCTTGCTCAACCAGGACGCCGGTGAGACGATTTGCACCAGCCTTCTGTTGAACTCCCGGGAACCGTCGGTTATGCCACAACCACAATTAGAACCTGAGGCAAAACTGTCACATTTGCACTGCGATGCTGTGCCCTGGGCCACTGTACAAAACAAACATGTTCACATGCTAATATCACTACCACAGGTTTTTACTTAAAGGTACTTCATATGGTGGCTAAAACCAAAAAAAAGACGTTTGTCCAGACTATTTTTGTGATAAGCCTAATTTCACCTCAGAAATAACAGCCGTGGTATTGCCCAAACCAGATATCCATATTTCCACAGTGTACACATAATTACAGAGGGTTGAAGACGAGACACAAACATTATGGGCCGACTGGCAAGAAAGAGAGGGAGATCGTGTGTCTGCATTTTTCTCGTCGTTTTAGTCCGACGTGAAATCGTGCATTCTGAACGGACTCGCATACTTGTAATAGTTTAGGTCCACCAATCCTAATTCAGACGGCCTGGGTTGAAACGTTTTAGGGCGGGATTATTAGACACCTAGAGGATAACACTTGCAGTACCACATGACATGGAGGGGTTTGACACTATTTGCTTGGCCTTGATCTTGGCTTAGGGTGCTGAAGTTCAAGACGTGCGGCAAACACACACGGAAAGTAAAAACATACAAACTGTGACTTGGAGTTGAAAATCAGAGATTGAACAACAGCTGCCCGTCTCTTAAACATGCGTAAGAGACTGCAATCCTGGTCGGATTTCATTGTTTTTTTTACCGGCATAGTGGAGAAAAAACCCCCAGTGAAGAGTAAAAGCAATGGCACATGGATGAGTCAGGGAACAAGAACTCTGGAGAATAATGGACTTTTTCTGCCCTTCCTCAGAAATGCAATATACACCCAGCCGGTAGGGTTTGATGATGAGAACACACCATCCAAAACCCAACGGATACCTGTGATGTCCTGTGCCACCGACACACCCAACATACGTTTACGCCTGACCCGTTCATTCACACCGTAGAGTCAGAACGCCCAGACGCACGGTTCTGGAGAACCTCACTGACATACATGCGACTGAGACAGAGGGCAGGTCAGATGAGGCCACGGTTAGAGAAGCTGCAACGTGTCCTCTTGCCGGGAGTGCAGTGATACTGCCACATTTTCTCCTCTCTTCTCTGACATCACCGTGCACGTGGGCGGGGCCACGGTTTGGAGAAGCTGTATGATGCGTGTCATGTAATTACAGTGATTGCCCCACATGATTGTATGCCATTTCATTGTCTTTCCCAATTCTGAGCTGAAAGAAAGTACTGAAATTAACAAAATATTCCTAAGAATAAAAGCTGAATGTCTGGTGCACACTTAAATGCACCATATTTACTGTCACAGGGTCAATGTCTTCTATTGATCGATTTTTCAGAAGACCACTTCCAATAGAGATTGGAAGATTCTTGCAGCATTACTAACCTCTTTGTGCATAAAAGTCTGTGTTTTCAATCACTCAAGTATGATGTTTGGAAATCAAGAGTGGAAATCAGTTTCCAAGTATCACAAGTCAAATGTAAATGTTATTCCATATCACATAAAAGTCAATTGAACAAAAGATTCAAAAGATTTAGCACTTGATTCCCTCCATCCGATGTCAGTGTGTTTTGGCTATATGACATTTGATATAAAGTATTGATATAAAGTATTGATAACATGATGTTAGGTCCTTCACACTTTGCCATGCACATGCAGAGGAATAGGCTTCTGTGAAGTTTTAAAGATGCACGAAAATGGGTTCCTTTGAATAAGCCAAGCAGGAGCATCCATGTGTGGTCGGATATGCCTCCAAGATGCAATAATTCCTTTTAAAACGCAAAACAACGCACCGGTGATCGAACAGCCACGTTTTAAACAAAATGGGAACTTGTGTGATATGTTTTAAAACGCCCCCCCCAACCCACAATAGTGAAGGAGGGACTTTTTTCACTTGAACACGCACAAGTTCTATTCTGCGCCCACGGGACCTCCCCAAAAGCATGGCATATAAAAGCCAAATTCTGTTGGAGCAGCAGGGAGGTTCTGTCAGGGTCTGGATTGGAGTAACAGAGAACCGGACCCGTACTTTTTATGGTTGGAGTCTGAGGAGTAAACCAGGATTCCCCCCTTGCCTCAAAGAGTCTACATGTCTGATATTTAGACATGTTCAGCTTTGTGGATATTCGGTTGGCGCTGTTGCTGAGCGCCACGGTGCTTTTGGCGACAGGTCAAGGAGAGGACGACAGTGAGTATGACTTTTAATCAGATTAAGGGACCCGCAGGAACAATGGATTGCGCGTAAAAGGAGTACATTTCTGATCTGTTTGGGATGGTGCAAATAATGCCCGGGCTGCTGACGTTAAATTGTCTGCAAACATCATCAGAGGTTGTATATCATTGCTTTTTTTGAGCTTTGAAACTCGGTGCATTGAATAAGGATTGTACCCTTTTCTGCATTTCTGCATTCCCAGGCGTGCGGACGCTCCTGGTTTATTATGGGGAAATATGAGCTGCACAGCTTTGGAACGCGCTTAACAAATGATGTTTCTTAAGGAATCGGAAACTACAAATCTACAGAACAGCCGAGACAATTTCTTTCTTTTAAAAAAAAAAAGCTTATGTTTAAATAAAAGCACCAATGAGAAATGATTGCATTTTTAAACGTTTACAACTAAATTATTATTAGCAAATGAATGTGTACCCACATGTATTATTCATGTTACACATTTTAACTTGACTGGAACAAGCATCTCCTGAGCAGAAATTAAGGCAAGCTTTTTTTTAAAGTATAGGCTACAGCCAAGCTTTTCTAAAAGCATAGGCATAAATTAATGTTAAGGCATACATTTACATTTGTATATTTGATATCTGCAAGGAGACGTTTTCATTGTTGGTTTGTATTTAACAAAGGAGGTTCGATAATTAAATAGTTGCGGAATTACGTCTTCAGTGGAAATGTCTAGACATCAATATGTCTGATCGATGGGCGTGTGTCTTGGTTTAATGGCCTAGCGCGCCCCCGTGTGGCAGAAAAGGGAAACGCCGGCCCTTATCAATTGCAAGACAACCCTGGGTTGACTATGTCAAGGCCTTGAATACATGGTATACATCTGCTGTAGTTTAGTATGTTGTCTCTATTCAGTCATAATAAGCACTTAGCCATGGTCCATTCTAGTTATATGTTTAGACACAACGATGTATTTAACTGCATTCAGACAAGCCTGTGTATGCAAATGTGTTTGCCATATCTTTTTCAATTAGACAACACTTATTCAAATAGGCTCTAATACATGTATACATAATTATTGTATTACTGCTTTTTATTAAGCTTTTGAGACTCTGTCATATCTCACCCAGGCCGCAATAATTGTAGACGTATGTGAATACATTTGTGCTGTGTTATTCTATAGGCTCCTAAATCTTCCCACAAATTGTTTAGTTTAATTATCCGACACACTCTTTTGTTTAATTATCCCACACACTTTTTCTTTTATTTCAATTGTGTCCACTTTAGACGTTAAGCACGCCCCCATCGGCTTCTGATTGGCCAGTTCACATACACGTGACTTATTACCTTGTGGGTCTCATTTGTAGGCGGTTTCGGGAGCTGCTCATCGGAGGGCCAGCAATACAATGACAAGGACGTATGGAAGCCGGAACCCTGTCAGATCTGCGTCTGCGACAGCGGCACCGTTATGTGCGATGACGTGATTTGTGAAGACACGGCCGACTGCCTGGACCCAATCATCCCAGACGGCGAATGCTGTCCCATCTGCCCCGACACCGACGGTAGCCTTTATTTCTCAAAAAAAACACCTGTGCGTTTTGGTTGTGATCTGGCGCCCCCCAGTGGCACCATTCGGCTGCTGCAAGTCCAGTCATAGACAGCGGGACAAACACAAGACGGGACTGGCAACTACTCAGAATGGACTGTGTGGATGCCCATTGAGGATAAGCAGAAAATAATTGCCCCGGATATTGCTATTTTGTTCATCCCAGCCTTTTTTATGATTGGATAATATGTGTGTTCAGTATTCAGAAAAACGTATGTGCACAGTAGCTATAGCTATATGCAATTACTTACAGGTTTATAGACCTGTTTGCGATCCAGCCCCTATTTTCAATCAACATAGCAAAGTACATTATTGCCCATTGGAAATCATTTTGATTATTTTGCAGGACATGTTTCAAAAAACGCCATTCTAAGTTTGCACTTTTCTTATTGGAGTATACACATTGATAAGGACTGATAAGCGTTAAGTTAAATATGAATTAATCCGCAGAATTGATAGCATTGCATCTTTCTCTTATCATTTTACAGAACCCCAGGGTCCCGTGGATCCAGGAGATGAGGGCCCTAAAGGAGATCCCGTAAGTCCAATTGTTTATTTTTGCCCTGACCCTAGAATGAATATTTATACATATTTAAATCCATTTATATGGTTACAATAAACATGTAGGCTCAGTGGGTGAGTCACTGCTTCTCATAGGTGGTGCCTAAAGGGTCGGCTGGCATATGAACAGTATGAGATTGTGAACAGAGGTGTACATTCTATAATGAGAGGAGATGAACATTCTATAATGAGAGGAGATGAACATTCTATAATGAGAGGAGATGAACATTCTATAATGAGAGGAGATGAACATTCTATAATGAGAGGAGATGAACATTCTATAATGAGAGGAGATGAACATTCTATAATGAGAGGAGATGAACATTCTATAATGAGAGGAGATGAACATTCTATAATGAGAGGAGATGAACATTCTATAATGAGAGGAGATGAACATTCTATAATGAGAGGAGATGAACATTCTATAATGAGAGGAGATGAACATTCTATAATGAGAGGAGATGAACATTCTATAATGAGAGGAGATGAACATTCTATAATGAGAGGAGATGAACATTCTATAATGAGAAAAGATGGGGACAGGCTAATTGTTAGCTGAGGTGTCGAGTTTATAGAGTAACGCGGTGAGGACAGGCAAAAGGCCAAACACTATGATTTATTTGGTGTTTCTGTTTAATACAGATTTGAACATCTCAGCACCCAGAATCTACAGTATTTACTAGCTAGGGCAGGTGACGTTTGAGTTCTGTTAACACAGGTTTTGAACACACAGGTTGTAAACAGCAAGGAGTTCATACAGAATAATTTCACCTGTAGCCAATGTTGAAAGTTACAGTTAACATTAGTTTTCATTGACAGATTCGACCCTTTGAACTTAGTTAATGACCTTTGGTTGACCTTTGACCGTTGCGTAACCTGTAAACATATGCATCCGTTTACCAAAGGTGTAGGCTTTATCCCGCACTTCCGCATATCATACCAAACTCTCCTCCTTGAGGCATTTAAGAAAAAACATCAGTTCTGCTGTTCACAGCATGGAACCCTTTACCTCTTCACTACGGTGTAATTACAAGTAATAGAAATAGTTGTACATACAGAGCATTATTTAATACCTAAACATTCCAGGACTGAAGTATTTTAAGGCTGAGCTGTGACTGTGTATTAATCTCTCCATCTCTCTGTCTACAATGCTAGGCAGCAGTAAATGTTTCTGTCTGTTTGTCTGTACCTATTCCTGACACTGTCTTATGATATGTCTGTCTGTCCATCTCTACAGGGTCCCCCAGGTGCTCCCGGTAACGATGGCCATAACGGCCAACCTGGCCTTCCCGGGCCCCCAGGCCCCCCTGGAACTGCTGGCCTTGGTGGCGGAGTACGTATCCTCAGTGAAAAACTGACTGCGATTTAATGTGGATATCTACCATCCACTGCTAGTCTAGTAGTGTGCTGCAGTTATCCATATCGTGCCTGTTGTGTCCACCTGAGAGTGAAGGCCAGGCTGGTTTCGGCACCATTCATGTGTAGACAGGCATGTTTACAGCTCAGGTTCTCTTAATATGCTGCCCCATTCCAATCAGTGTTTCTATGCTGTCTACTAGGCTGTGAAGGACAGGGGGTAGACTACTGAGAGAAAACACAAAGTGAAACAAGATGATTCTTGAGACATTAAATGGTGCAGGAGATTACTATTATCCAAAGCCACGTCCCACAATCTGTCCCGCTGCCTCAGAAGTACACATTTTGTAAAGTGATCTTTGTAGCATATGCGGTGACATTTGGAACCCAGCCTAGTAAGTTCTATTAACAGTTTTGACCTTATATACAGCTTTGAGTTTGACTGTTTATATGCAGTATGTTACAGAGGCACCCCAAACAAACACTCAGCTCCGTCTTTTCTTTCCGTTTTTGCAGAACTTTTCTCCTCAGCTGAGTCACGGTTACGATGAGAAATCCAGCGGTGGTCAAGCTCAACAGGGACCAATGGTAAGACTGTGCTCAGTTTTACTAGCCAGAGTTGTGATTGGTCACAGTGATTATTTACATGAAAATATCTCTTTCTGCCAATCGGCTGGGTAGTAATAGTACGAACTAATGTAACAATTGACTCATTGGTCGTTGTGCTTTTCAACAGGGCCCACCTGGTTCCCGCGGTCTTCCCGGTCCACCAGGAAACAATGTAAGTATTGCTTCAGAATTTCTTAAGACACGCAGCTGAACACACGGAATCTGACTCTCGCGACGTTTATAAAACACATCATTTAGCACGCACATCCATGAGTATTCAAAAACGACAGATAGGATTACGTTTGAGTTATTTGTTTTCTAAACGTCTGATTTTAATGTGTCTTCCTGTTCTTCATCAGGGTCCTTCTGGTCACCCCGGACCCCCCGGTGAGCCTGGTGAGGCTGGCGCTTCTGTAAGTACACACGAGTGACAGGTTCCTGTTCATTTCAGCTGAAACACTGACTCACATTCTAAAGGCATCCCATCCTGTTCATACTCTAACCCTAACCCCACAAACACACTCACACCTAATCGTAACCCCCCATAACACATAACCTAACCTTAAACCCTCATAATCTAACCTTTAACCCCCATAACATATAACCTAACCTTAAACCCACATAACACATAACCTAACCTTAAACCCCATAACACATAAACTAACCTTTAACCCCATAACACATAACCTAACCTTATCTTAAACCTCTATAACAGATAACCTAACCTTATTCCCCCTGTAACACATAACCAAATCTTAAACCTTGTTAACACATAAACAAATCTTAAACCTCGTTAACACATAAACAAATCTTTAACCTCAGTAACACATAACCAAATCTTAAACCTCTGTGACAAATAACCATAATCTTAAACCTCTGTAACTCATAACCCTAACCTTTAACCTCTATAACACATAAGCTAACCTTAAACACCCGTGACCCTTAACCAAACACACAGAGATAAACACATGCTTATCACTGTACATGCGATTAACCTCCAGTATTTTAAATGAAATATTATTATGCCATATACCATTTATATGCATTCCTATATATGTATGTATTTGTTGAAATTCTATACCTACAGTCGTCACATAACTGAGAGGGTACATGCAAGGAAGCAATGTACTGGATGTAGTGCACAATCAATGAGTTCACACAGGCCAAAGTGCAGCTCAACTCCACATATGCTTCGTGTGGTCTATCCCATGTGACAAATCCGCGGGATTTGACTTTGTGTGTTCCCTTTCAGGGTCCAATGGGTCCTCGTGGTACAATGGGCCCACCTGGCAAGAACGGAGATAATGTAAGTTACATTTTTGCACAATCTCAACATTTCTACCCTCTCTTTTCTTTGTGGCCACAAAATCATGTTTTTTGGTGCCGCACGGACTTCCACCAGTCACACGCCACAGGAGATTTCCCGCCACTATACGTGTCTCTCCGACAGACGAATGGGTCATTTGCATGTCGTGGACTGATGACCTTTCTGTGTCTCCGCTAATGAACCTGTCTCGTTTTCAGGGCGAGGCTGGCCGATCTGGTCGTCCTGGTGAGCGTGGCTCCGCAGGTCCTCAGGTCAGTAGGCGTCTGACATCGAACCCAAGAGGTCAAAGGGCAGATGCCCCAATCGGTCTAATCAGACACATTTCTGTCACGGTTTAGCCCACATTGTGCGCTGTACAAGGATTCGGCTGTAAGTGTAGGAGGCCATCGACAGCAAAATGCCCACAGGATGGCCATCCTTTAAAACGAATGACACCCTTCCCGTGGTTCAATGTTGAACGTGAACCAGTAGATTAATTAACCGAACAAACGAATGAATGAAGGAAGTGAAGAAAAAGTTAGTGTGAGCTCTGAAAGAAATGCTCACGTGAAGGATGAGGACACGTCTTTGTTCATGTCTTTGATGAAGCCCATGAAATTCTGTCCCCACAGGGAACTCGTGGAACCCCAGGAACTCCTGGACTCCCCGGGATCAAGGGACACAGAGTAAGTAATGAACAGGGGACAGGTTGGCGTGGCAACCATGATGCAGTAAACCGTCCTGCACGCCAACACACCTGTCTGGACTGACGGCCGACCTAATACATGTTCTTTGATTTCCTTATCAGGGTTTCAACGGTTTGGACGGAGCTAAGGGAGATTCTGGCCCAGCCGGCCCTAAGGTCAGAGGTCAATCTGTTGATATATATTACCGTTTGACTCTGTTGTTACCCGTTTCCCGGTCCGGAAATCTCACCTGTTCCTCCGTTTCACCTTTCTTTCCTCTGACCTCAGGGAGAATCTGGTTCCCCCGGTTCCAACGGTAACGCCGGTGCCATGGTAAGTGTGAACGTTCTGAAATCCGCTACGGCAGAAACCGCGCGGTCATGGCGTAGCGGTTACCGATCTGACCACATCGCTCCCGTCTTCTCCTTCCCAGGGTGCTCGTGGTGTTCCCGGTGAAATAGGCCGCCCCGGACCCCCTGGCCCCTCTGTAAGTACAGAGCTGCCTTCCACTCGCCCTGCACCCGAGCCTGCGTTTCGCAATGTGTTTAAAATAAAGTGCCGAAATACGCTGTGCTAATTGTGTCCTCCGTCCTCCTCCAGGGTGCCCGTGGTAACGATGGTAACTCCGGCCCCGGCGGTTCCGCTGTGAGTATTGGGACTAATTAGGACAAAGGGGTGTGTGTGCGATGGACAAATGATTCACGACGTCTCGCATCAGTTCAAATGCACACCTGATTCACGACGGCTCGCACCTGTTCAAATGCACACCTGATTCACGACGGCTCGCATCAGTTCAAATGCACACCTGATTCACGACGGCTCGCATCTGTTCAAATGCACACCTGATTCACAACGGCTCGCATCAGTTCAAATGCACACCTGATTCACGACGGCTCGCATCTGTTCAAATGCACACCTGATTCACGACGGCTCGCATCTGTTCAAATGCACACCTGATTCACGACGGCTCGCATCTGTTCAAATGCACAACGCAGTTTGTTGCCTGGATACAGCGCTTAGCTGTGTTGTATGCCGGCGTTATACCGCAAACCCCTGTGTTGACCTGTTGACATTATGACGTTATGTAAAACGCGTTATTTTTGTCACCCTCGTCGTATACAGGGTCTCGGCTACATTCGTTTGCCAATGTTTGCTTTATCTTTTTAGGGACCCACCGGCCCTGCTGGCCCCCCCGGGTTCCCTGGAGGTGCTGGAATTAAGGTAGGTTCACCCACCCATATCCACCCATATCCACCCAAAGAAAAGCAAACTCACTTCGTGTTTTTTCATTCGTGTCAGATCCCACTTCATCTTGTATTCCTGATTCTTGAAACTTTAAATACAAAAGATAAATTACAAATGTCTCAGGAGTTTAAAGGTTGTTTATAACCTGAACACACAAACAAACATGTTTTATTAGGGGATACTTTTGAAATCCTGAATAGTCTGTTCTCACATCCGCTAGCTCGTTCTATTAATTTTAGAGTGATTACATTTCTTTATTTCAGTCCACTGGGTAACATAATCACAGACGGTCATTAGACAGGAAATCAGTGGAGGGAGGTAAAACACACTGGACTTGCAGAATCAGAAATAGTTTCAACCATGGACGGATAATATGTAGGCAACAACCACTAGATGGCGTACATGCATCTTACCTTTTTTAGTGGCGGGACTTACAAAATGACTTAGCAAAGTACATGTATTAGAGTAATAAATCCCTAACACACACACACACACAGTAGACTCACACACCATGCCTTCCTAAATCCCATTCTGCCCCCCACAGGGAGAGAGTGGCCCTCAGGGTGGCCGTGGATCAGACGGACCCCAAGGATCCCGTGGAGAGCCCGGTAACCCCGGACCCGCTGGCCCTGCCGGAGCTGCTGTGAGTATCGTTCCGCACCTCACCACACTTTCACGTGTTGCTTTCGCGGTGCACTGTTACTTTTGACCCCTGGCGTTTACAGTGACATAACGCTACATGCTCTGTCTGTTTCCTATTACCAAAGGGTGCCCCCGGTGGTGACGGTCAGGCTGGCGCCAAAGGAGCACCTGTAAGTTCAAATTGATTACGTTCAAATAAATAGTCCAATGTCCTATTTGCCGACACTTTAATGTCACTTAATTCCCTTTGCCTCCATACTGGTGGAGGTCAGGTGACAATCATTGACTTGTTTCCTTCTGATTATCCCCACAGGGCCCTTCTGGTATTTCTGGTGCTCCCGGTTTCCCAGGAGCCCGTGGCGCTATTGGACCCCCTGGTCCAGGAGGTGCCCCCGGTCACAAGGGTCACACCGTGAGTTAAAAATGTCTCCTCGGTACCAGCTCTGTACGTTTAACTGGGGCCGACATCTGAAGCTAAATGTTGTTAAGAAACGATCGGTGACTCTGGCTATTTGTCATAAATGGTTGTGGATTTATTGTCGGGGTTGAAGAGCAGCTCCCGAATGCTTTGTCGCCTGATTTGATTGATCTGCGCGTTTCTCTCTCCAGGGTGATAGCGGTGCCCAAGGTCCCAAGGGAGAGCCCGGTGTGAAAGGAGAGCCTGTAAGTTTGTACTCTCAATCTATTGTACATCTACTGCATGAAAGACAATATCACATACTGTATTTATTGGTAGGCCAGCCTGTCTGAATACAATAATGGACCGTTCTGGCACACAGTTCAAGTAGAACCGCTTTTGGTTTAAAAAGCATATTCACTGGACAATCTCAACTGTCTTGAAATCAGCAACCATCCTTAATCTAGGTCAGGGAAACCTGACCGAAGTCTAAAAACCAGTTGGTACTGACCGTGTCGTTAGAAAGGTGAGCTGACACAAACAGTGGGCGAGTCTAACCCCTCTCTCCCTCCTCTTCTGTTTCCACCCAGGGTCCTACTGGTCCAGCCGGACTCACTGGACCCTCTGGTGATGAGGGTAAGAGAGGTGCTCGTGGCGAGCCCGGTGGAGTTGGCGTAGCTGGACCCATTGGAGAGCGCGTAAGTTTCCCTAACCCTGAGTCCCGGCGCCCACATGTCAGATAGCTTTTCCCCGCCGTCCCCACGTTCAGAAGTACTGTCCCGACACGGACTGATCCATTTTGTCACGTCCACATAATTGGAAATAACAATGTTAAATGTAGGACCCAGCTCTTAGTCGAAACCAATAAAATCCACATAAACCACTTGTGTGTCCCAGATGTAAAACGTACATTACAAAATACTTTGTATTTTGCGACACATCGAATTTGTTCACGTGAAATGATACCAAAAGAAATGCATTGCATTTGATGTACACTGTTTATGCACTGTATTCACGTTGCAATATAAGACATTTAAAAATGTGGAAAGTGGCACAAAACACGGCATCAAATAAATGGTTCCTGTGTAGAAACTTTTTAATGTATTTGAATATACTAAATACTCATAGCTATATATTTATTTGAACAAGGACAATGTACAGCTAACATTGAATACATTAGACTACGTTGAATTCCCGGGGGACAGTGTCTGTTGGAAGTGTGTAATACTGGGTTATAATTCTGTGTGTGTTACCGGGTCATAATTCTGTGTGTAATACCGGGTCATAATTCTGTGTGTGTTACCGGGTCATAATTCTGTGTGTAATACCGGGTCATAATTCTGTGTGTAATACCGGGTCATAATTCTGTGTGTGTTACCGGGTCATAATTCTGTGTGTGTTACTGGGTCATAATTCTGTGTGTAATACCGGGTCATAATTCTGTGTGTAATACCGGGTCATAATTCTGTGTGTAATACCGGGTCATAATTCTGTGTGTAATACCGGGTCATAATTCTGTGTGTGTTACCGGGTCATAATTCTGTGTGTGTTACCGGGTCATAATTCTGTGTGTAATACCGGGTCATAATTCTGTGTGTAATACCGGGTCATAATTCTGTGTGTGTTACCGGGTCATAATTCTCTGTGTGATACCAAGTCATACATCTGTGTGTGATTCCACATCATGGTTCTGCGTATTATACCGGGTCATGGTTCTGTGTGTGACACTGGGTCATGGTTCTGTTTTAACACTGGGTCATGGTTCTGTTTTAACACTGGGTCATAGTTCTGTTTTAATACTGGGTCATGGTTCTGTGTGTGACACTGGGTCATGGTTCTGTTTTAACACTGGGTCATGGTTCTGTTTTAATACCGGGTCATGGTTCTGTTTTAACACTGTGTCATGGATCGGTGTGTAACACTGGGTTGTGGTTCTGTTTTAAAACTGGCTTGTGGTTCTGTTTTAACAGGGTATGCCTGGTATGCGAGGTTTCCCCGGCTCTGATGGAGGTGTTGGTGGAACAGTAAGTCAGCAGATCCAATAATACTAAATAAACCGTGTATTACAAACAATAATACTAAATATACTATGTAGTACAAACAATGATACTAAATAAACCATGTAATATAAACAATAATACTAAATAAACCGCGTAGTACAAACACTAATACTAAATATACTGTGTAATGCAAATAATATAATAAATGTTCTGTGTAATACAAACAATATTATATGAATTAGATCAACACAGGGAATAAACGTGTCTGTGCGTGTGTGATAGGGCGGCCCTGGCGAGCGCGGAGCTAACGGACCAGCTGGACCCCAGGGTGCTTCCGGTGAGCCCGGTCGTCCTGGTGAACCTGGCATGCCCGGATCCAAGGTGACATTTCCACATCTCTCTCTGTCTGTCTGTCTGTCACAATCCCCCGTGTGACCTGTGTGCCCTTTGTGCCGAGGATTTGAGGATTGCCGCATGTATTCACCGGCATAATGTCCAGTCATCTGACCTCTCTCTACTCTGTTCACTGATCTAGGGTATGAATGGTAGCCCCGGAAGCTCCGGCCCTGATGGGAAAGCTGGCCCCGCTGTAAGTACTACCGATCTGCCCTCACGCTCAGGTCAAAGCTCGCTACGCATATCAATACCTAATGCTTACTATTGTGTACTAGAAACATTAGAACGCGTGGACATTATTTCAGAGGTTTTACTGATTTTAACCTGGAAAATTGGCAAAGATTATGAATAATTTTCCGACCTATCGGTAACCAGCGACCCTCTTTTCTCCTATAGGGCGTTCCTGGAAACGATGGTCGTGCCGGACCCGCTGGCTCATCTGGACCCAGAGGTCAGCCCGGACTGATGGGATTCCCTGGACCCAAAGGACCTGCTGTATGTGGACCGAAAACACTGATAATTACACACAAACGAAACAGAAAAAATGATAAATTCAAGTGGCCATTTTCACTGAATTCGCCTTGAATCTACAGACAGAAGTCGTACTTAAATGCTACGTGAGATTTCTTACATGTCCGGTGAATGTGAATGTTTTCTCTTCCTTAAAGGGTGACAACGGAAAGGCTGGAGAGAGAGGAGATGCTGGTCCCACTGGTGGTCTCGTAAGTGACGTTGTTCTAGTGCGACTGATATCTTCATCGTCCGTATTCGTCTCTCTGCTTCCGACGTCTTTTATCGACGCCATCTTGTCTCTGTCTAGGGTGCCCCAGGCAAGGATGGAGATACTGGTTCCCCCGGACCATCAGGACCTGCTGTAAGTACCCGCACATATTACCAGGTTACAGGTGACCATGGTAACACATTGGTAGAGACGTCTCCTTCAGTAGGACATGTGTTTCCTCCGTACATTCTTCACACAGTAGATTTCTTTCAACTGTTGCTCTTTCGCATGCGCTAATGAGTCCACCCACACGCCACATGTGTGGCACACGCGTGACATGTGCACTGATGTAGTTCCGTCCGTGTTCCAGGGTGTTCAAGGAGAGAAAGGAGAGGGCGGCCCCGCTGGTCCTAATGGATTCTCAGTAGGTTACCCATAATCCCCCTCGACCTTAACTCGTTGTTTGCCTTTCCCGACCAATGTTCCCGCTGTGCGTCAATCTAATACCTCTCCCGTTATTCCGATAGGGTCTGCCTGGTCCCCAAGGAGCGACTGGAGAGCCAGGAAAGGCTGGTGAGCCTGTAAGTAGTAGCGACTCGTTGCGTCTGTGTGATGAGGTGTATGGTGGTGCCATGAACACATGCTGTCATTGGCTGACTGACTGATCGATTGGCTGACTGACTGATCGATTGGCTGACTGACCCCGTTGTCTTCTGCTCGACAGGGTAACGCTGGTGATGTTGGTGCTCCTGGACCCAACGGAGCACGAGTAAGTCGAAGTGTTTTTATTGTCATGTGAATACTGAACGACTTGCATCAAACTGAGCAATGACATCCTTATGTCATGGCAAGCGACATCTACGTAGTTATAGGAACAATAAAAAAAGAAGAAATTGAATAAGAAAAGAATATACATAGCTACAAGATATACATAATGAAGTGTGAATATGGACAGTATGCAAACCTTAAATACCGCAATAAAAGTGATCTAGTGCCAGTAGTGGATACATGAGAAAAGTCACACACACACACACGCATTAAAACATACATGTTTGGTGTCATTCAAACAACATCTATAAATCAACAGCATCTATAACTCAAACAGTGTCTATAGATTAACTGGCTGGGTTCTCGGTCTTTTGTCTGCTATTAGACACATTAGCAGAACACCAGCTCTGGATATGCTCTGGTATCTGCACTGCTTTAGTAGATGCTGTTGACAAACATGTCATTAGATACATGAATGTCTTCTCCCGTGGTCCTCTCCTGACCCATCTCCTCTCAACCTCAGGGTGACCGTGGTTTCCCAGGCGAGCATGGTGCCATTGGATCCGCAGGCCCCACCGGACCTCGTGGAGCCAATGGATCTCCCGGCAACGACGGCGCCAGGGTAAGAGGTCACCGCATCCAGCCCTCGCGGCGATCCGAGGACGATGCATCCGACCGGGTCCCATATTACCAGCGCGCGGCTCGTGTTTGCCGTCGCCGTCGCAAATGAGTCTTCGGATGGAAAACGAACGCGTCGAGCGTCAAATGTCTCCGTGTTATCTCTGTTCAGGGGGAAGCCGGTGCTGCGGGCGCTCCCGGCGGAGCTGGAGCCCCAGGTATGCAGGGTATGCCCGGTGAGCGCGGCTCCAGCGGTAACTCCGGTGCCAAGGGAGAGACCGGTGACGCCGGCGGCAAGGGAGCCGACGGCGCCCCAGGAAAAGACGGCATGCGCGGCCCTTCCGGGCCCATCGGATCTCCCGGACCCAACGGTGCTCGCGGAGAGAAGGTGAGAGATTATAGCCGTTTGGGTTCGTGCCGTATGTTGACTCGGCGCAATGTGCAACTGTTACGCAGCCACAGAAGTCTTCTCTGGAGCAAAGTGTTCGCGTTGAATCGCCTAATATCTAAAACCATCTTCTTCTCTCCGTGCTTAGGGTGAGGGTGGTCCAGCAGGTCCCCCTGGACCCACTGGTGGTCGTGGTTCCCCTGTGAGTAACAACCAATGAAACCACACCACAAGCGCAACTGTTCATGAAAGTTTAGTCTGTCGTTTCTTGCCTCATCACGCCTGAAACAATGTAGCCAGGAAAAAAATCACACAGCCATTTTTTTATGCCACATTTTTCTATTCCTACCCATAATCCTTCAGGGCGAGCGCGGTGAGCACGGTGCCCCTGGACCTGCCGGATTCGCCGGACCCGTTGTGAGTAGCATCACCGGCCTGTCCTCTCCAGAACACCCGAGCTGGATACCAGTTTGTGTTGTCAGGCGGAATCCTGTTACCCGTGTGTGAGCGGTCCTCTCCTCTTCTCTCTCCCCGCCTCAGGGTGCCGACGGTCAGCCTGGCAACAAGGGAGAGCCTGGTAGCAATGGACCCAAGGGTGAGCCCGGTGCACCTGGACCCGGTGGACCCGTTGGTGGCGCTGGACCTCAGGTATGAAGCAACCTCATAAGCTTCAGTAACGTTCAGGTCTAAAGGTAGTATGTTGTCATGCAGTGCGTTCGGTATTAACTCCTGGCTGTTTGTTTGTATCTCAGGGCCCGGCTGGCAGTACTGGTGCTAAAGGAGCCCGTGGTGGCGCTGGACCTCCTGTAAGAGAACCAAACACTCCCCACAAATAAACAACTGTTTGGTCTAAATCCAGCAGAAATGTATGCAAAACCAATAGTGCTAACGTGCGTTGTTTGGACGTGTGTGTTTTCATAGGGTGCTTCTGGGATGCCCGGACCTGGTGGAAGAGTTGGTCCTCCCGGCAGCAGCGTAAGTCCACCCGCCCGTCCACCCGCCCGTCCTGATCACACGGCCAGTCGGATTCACGCATGTTATCTCAGCTGGTGTAACCTAAACGCAATAAGAAACCCTCGTTATCTTCTGACTGTTTTCAGGGACCCGGCGGACCCCCAGGACCTCCCGGCGGTGCTGGTAAAGAGGGACCAAGGGGCGCACGCGGTGAGACAGGTCACGCAGGTCGCCCCGGTGAGGTCGGAAGAATCGGGCCTCCCGGACCCCCAGGGCCCACTGGCTCAAAGGGTAACGATGGATCAGCAGTGAGTACGGAGCAATAAACATAAACAATGAACACACAGAATAAACATAAACAATAAACATAAATAATAAACATACACAATAAACATAAACAATGAACATACACAATAAACATAAACAATAAACATACACAATAAACATACACAATAAACATAAACAATAAATATAAACAATAAACATACACAATAAACATACACAATAAACACACACAATAAACACACACAATAAACATAAATAATAAACACACACAATAAACATACACAATAAACACACACAATAAACACACACAATAAACATACATAATAAACAGAAATATACTAAAATAGAAAACTGGGGATGACTAATAGAAAAACAGAAAACATATTAGTGTTAAACAAAAACGTTTAGAAAACCGGATATGGGTTAGGGTTCTCCCCGCTGCAATGATCTAACATATTTTCCACTGTCTGCGCTATTACCCAGGGTGCACCAGGAGCCCCTGGACCCGGCGGTGTTGTGGGACAGCGTGGTATCGTGGGCTCTCCAGGAGGAAGGGGCCCCACTGGTAACTCAGGAACACCTGGAGCTGGCGTGAGTGTCCCCATCAACGGCTATTTAACCGAACCCCGAACGTCTATCAACTAATTTCAATCAATCAAATTTATTTATAAAGCCCTTTTTACAACAAAAGTTGTCACAAAGTGCTTTTACAATCACCAGCCTGGACGTCATAACGTCCAAAATGGGAAGCCTTGACCCCGTGCGTGACCTGTCCCTTTTTCCTGTCTTAGGGAGAGCCCGGTAAGCAAGGACCCAGCGGCCCAGCCGGTGAGCGTGGATCCCCTGGCCCCGCAGGTCCCCCTGGACTGCCCGGTACCAACGGTGAGGCTGGTCGCGAGGGTTCCACTGGACACGACGGTATTTCCGGTCGCGATGGACCCGCCGGACCCAAGGTAGGCCGCTACTCCCTCTCTTCTGCCGGTCGAATGTTTAATTGGAGGGTTCGAAGATGCTTACGCTGCTTCAAAACATAACTGGAGGGAACCGAACCTTGTCCACCGATGTTGTGCGAATCGTCCTCTAAGGCTCGGCCGTTCGCGTCTGTTCATTTCAGGGAGAGCGCGGTGAGAACGGTCACGCTGGTTCTCCTGGTGCTCCCGGGCCTCCTGGTGCCCCAGGTCCTGCTGGTTCCTCTGGCAAGACTGGTTCCCGCGGAGAGAGTGTAAGTGCCTCTTATCTTTCGTTAATAATTCTGGGTCGCACATCTCAGGAACTTTTAGCCCGCAGGCCTAAGAAACAATATGAGAGTTTTGCTAAACTACAAACAGTGTTACTCTCTGATTAATAAATAAAAACATGGGAATTGAGTCAGGTCTCATTTATTCCCAATAGATTTTTACACATACATTCTCTCTCCTTTCTCTGGCTCCTTCAGGGTCCTGCTGGTCCAGCTGGTCCAGGTGGTCCTGCTGGTGTTCGCGGTGGTCTGGTAAGTGTTCAGTTAGCATTTTGTCATTCGCGGGCCTCAACCTAATGCTTTAGAGATGTCCGATATTGAGCCCAGTTGACCCGTTCACCTACAGGGCCCTGCTGGTGCTCGCGGAGACAAGGGAGAGGCTGGAGAGGGCGGAGAGAGAGGTCACAAAGGACACAGAGGTTTCAACGGCATGCCTGGTCAAGCTGGACCCCCTGTGAGTATAAGAAAACCCACACTACCATCTGTGTCATCTAAAGCACTACAATACTATATGTCTAATCTAAAGCACTACAATACTATATGTCTAATCTAAAGCACTACAATACTATATGTCTAATCTAAAGCACTACAGTACTATATGTCTAATCTAAAGCACTACAGTACTATATGTCTAATCTAAAGCACTACAGTACTATATGTCTAATCTAAAGCACTACAGTACTATATGTCGAATCTAAAGCACTACAGTACTATATGTCTAATCTAAAGCACTACAGTATTATATGTCTAATCTAAAGCACTACAGTACTATATGTCTAATATAAAGCACTACAATACTATATGTCTAATCTAAAGCACTACGGTACTATATGTCTAATCTAAAGCACTACAGTACTATATGTCTAATCTAAAGCACTACAATACTATATGTCTAATCTAAAGCACTACGGTACTATATGTCTAATCTAAAGCACTACAGTTCTATATGTCTAATCTAAAGCACTACAGTATTATATGTCTAATCTAAAGCACTACAGTACTATATGTCTAATCTAAAGCACTACAGTACTATATGTCGAATCTAAAGCACTACAGAACTATATGTCTAATCTAAAGCACTACAATACTATATGTCTAATCTAAAGCACTACAGTACTATATGTCGAATCTAAAGCACTACAGTACTATATGTCTAATCTAAAGCACTACAGTACTATATGTCTAATCTAAAGCACTACAGTACTATATGTCTAATCTAAAGCACTACAGTTCTATATGTCTAGTCTAAAGCACTACAGTATTATATGTCTAATCTAAAGCACTACAGTACTATATGTCTAATATAAAGCACTACAATACAATATGTCTAATCTAAAGCACTACAATACTATATGTCTAATCTAAAGCACTACAGTACTATATGTCTAATATAAAGCGCTACAATACTATATGTCTAATCTAAAGCACTACGGTACTATATGTCTAATCTAAAGCACTACAGTTCTATATGTCTAATCTAAAGCACTACAGTTTTATATGTCTAATCTAAAGCACTACAGTACTATATGTCTAATCTAAAGCACTACAGTACTATATGTCGAATCTAAAGCACTACAGAACTATATGTCTAATCTAAAGCACTACAGTACTATATGTCTAATCTAAAGCACTACAGTACTATATGTCTAATCTAAAGCACTACAGAACTATATGTCTAATCTAAAGCACTACAGAACTATATGTCTAATCTAAAGCACTACAGAACTATATGTCTAATCTAAAGCACTACAGAACTATGTCACACAGCAGGGCTGCTATTCTAAGTTGCTTTAGAATCTTGTTTTTATTGATTTGATGCAATCAATTGAACATGAATAACATTGGCTCCAAATTGAAGTTGTCTGAAGTTTGCGTTGATTAGGTTTCATTTTATTGTTTAGAATACATACAGCACATACAGTGGTAGGTAGCAGGGAATACGAAAAACGGGGATATGCAAACAAGCAAGCAGTGCAAACAGATTGAGTCTAATTTACATCCAAACAAGGCTGACCAATTCTCTAACAAAAAAGTGTTACACACCAGAGGTTGTTGGTCACTAGATTAAATCTAAAGGTTCTATTATCATAACTATAACAAACTTTAAATAAATAATTTGTTGTAAACTACAAATACACAATAACTAATCCCAAAAAGAGATGAAGAGCCTTTTTATTAGAGTAAATCAGGTGTTAACACGTGTGGATAAGGTGTTAACTTGATTGCCTCCTCAATATGAGTGTGTGTGTGTGTGTGTGTGTGTTTATTAATTTGATATTTCTGGTTTTAGGGCCCCCCTGGTGAGTCTGGCCCAGCTGGACTTAACGGACCTTCTGGACCCAGAGTGAGTATGAGCCCCTCCAGGTTCACATACAGAACGCGTATAACACGCATACAGTACTAGTAGTTACTACACATGGATCAAATGCGCCTCTGAAAGACCCCCTTTGACGTTGCCTCCGAATCAGTGAAATTGAAAAATAACACTTCCTGTTCAAATGTTTCCGTCCTACAGGGACCCCAAGGTTCCAGCGGAGCGACCGGAAAGGACGGCATGAACGGTCTGCCTGGACCCATCGGACCCCCAGGGCCCCGCGGTCGCAACGGAGAGATGGGACCCGCTGTAAGTGTTTGCGCTCCTCGGGTCAGCGCCGATCTGTCAATTCCGACCCACGGCGCGTATCGTGGATGGATTCATTAGCTTCCCGTTTTATTATCCTCTTTTCCACCCAGGGTGCTCCCGGAACTCCCGGCCTTCCCGGACCCCCTGGCCCAGCCGGCGGTGGCTTCCACATCGCACCCATCTACCACCAGGAGAAGGGACCCGACCCCCTGCGTTCCGGCGGCAGCTACCACTACCGCGCCGACGAGCCCGACAAGATGAACGACCGCGACGCGGAGGTGGACACCACCCTGAAGACTCTGAGCCAGAAGGTCGAGAACATCCGTAGCCCAGAAGGAACCCAGAAGAACCCTGCCCGCATGTGCCGTGACATCAGGATGTGCCATCCCGAGTGGAAGAGCGGTAAGCTCATGATTAAATGGAGGTTAAATGGAGGTTACATGGAGGTTAAATGGAGGTTACGTGGAGGTTACGTGGAGGTTAAATGAAGGTTAAATGGTTAGATGAAATGGAGGTGAAATGGAGGTGAAATGGAGGTGAAATGGAGGTGAAATGGAGGTGAAATGGAGGTGAAATGGAGGTGAAATGGAGGTGAAATGGAGGTGAGATGGAGGTGAAATGGAGGTGAGATGAAGGTGAAATTGAGGTGAAATGAAGGTTAAATTAAAGTTAAAATAAGCTGGTTGACTCGACTAGTTGTTTGATTGACAGAAGTTATTAGAGAGAAAGCTAGCAGTGCCAAAATCCCCATAAATGAATGATGAAAGTGATGTTTCTGTTACTTATTATCTTTTGTTCTCTGTAAACCTCTCAGGTCAGTACTGGGTGGATCCCAACCAGGGCTCCCCTCTGGATGCTGTCCAGGTCTACTGCAACATGGAGACCGGAGAGACCTGCGTCTCCCCATCCCAGGACACTGTTCCCATGAAGAACTGGTACACCAGCAAGAACATCAGAGAGAAGAAGCACGTCTGGTTCTCAGAGTCCATGGACAATGGCTTCCAGGTAAGAACCAGATCAGAACCGTCCAGGTGACCTGTAAGCCCGGTCCGTAGTCAGAGACTGACATCTAGGGGCTTTACTGTCAATGCAGGCTTATGGTTTAGTGACCCGCCTTCACAATAACACCTCCTCTGTCCTCCCTCCTCTCTCCACCCTCCTCCCTCCTCTCTCCACCCTCCTCCCTCCTCTCTCGACCCTCCTCCCTCCGCTCTCCTCTCCAGTTCCAGTACGGTAGCGAGGGCTCCAACGCCGAGGACGTCAACATCCAGCTGACCTTCATGCGCCTGATGTCCAACGAGGCGTCGCAGAACGTCACGTACCACTGCAAGAACAGCATCGCCTACATGGACGAGGCCACAGGCAACCTGAAGAAGGCCCTGCTGCTCCAAGGAGCCAACGAGATCGAGATCAAAGCAGAGGGCAACAGCCGCTTCACATACACCGTCAGCGAGGACGGATGCACGGTGAGACGCTTTTCCCTTCTCCTCCGGTTTTGTTTAGCTTATCCACAAGCGTTCGGGTGTTGATTTGGAGTTCAAGACAGTGTGAAATTTACGTTATAGAAGCTAGGCTAGATATAGCGACTCAGCTGATGGCTGAGGAGGTTTCCCGTTATCTTCCATTTCCCTGACGTTCTCTCCTCTCTCTCTCTCACCACAGTCACACAGTGGCACATGGGGCAAGACAGTCATCGACTACAAGACATCAAAAACATCTCGCCTTCCCTTCATTGACATCGCTCCTATGGACGTTGGTGCACCTGATCAGGAGTTTGGCGTCGAAGTGGGACCTGTCTGCTTCGTATAAAAACCAAAGAATTATGGACATGAAATTGTTTTTTTTTTTTTCTAGCAGTCATCTCTCAAGTCTATTTTCTATTCATTACCTACGAGTTCATTCGGCTGCCACTATTCCACACGAGCTTTAAACTACTCTGGTGAAGATGTCGTCGGCGTGTTTTTTTCGATTTGGAAGAAATATTTTTTGGAACTGCTACTACGACCAAAACCTACAACAACCAAGGACACTTAAAAAGAATATTTAATTTCAACTTGCAGCAAGAACATAATGTAAAGTTGTAAAGTGTAAAATCCCCCCTGGAGAAGCGCGAAATGAGATCACGGTGACTTTTTTATACCACTGCGGAAGGACAATGAAAGAAACAAAATGCTATGTACCATTGGATGGTATTAAATAAATCTTAAAAATGACAGTGAAGTGTCTTCTTGTTCTAAATTTACACCCGAAAGTCCGTCTTAATTTGTAATACCTTAATGGCTACCTCAGAAAAGAAGTCCATTTTGCCAAAAATGCTTCATTATCTAGGGCAGATTTTACACTCCTTGAGTATATCGTTGGAATTAACTGTCAAAGGTGCTATAATATCAAGTCAAAAGGTTCAGTTATCGGTTTGTTTGATAGAGAGAGAATTGTTACCATCCAGTAATGTTTTTTTGGATCTCTGGTGCTATAAACTCAACACAATGTAAACCCTGTTTTCTTTGACAAGTGTTGGTTCATTAACAGTTCTGAGATATAATTCACTGTGTGGATAAATCATGCTGATGGTGTCTGGTGTAGATTTAAGCAAGTGGTTTGTTTTTGGTTGAATTCCATCCCCCCGAATCCCTAATGTCGTACCCTTCTGACTGTCCTTAACACCACTAAAGCACGACAAAACCCCCCGCTCTTTTGTTTGTGTTTTGTTTGTTGAAAGATAAAAAAAACATTTGAGCGCAGTTTCAAAAAAGTGGGGAAAAGTAGAAAAGAATCGGAGAGGCAGACACACTTCCCACGGTTTTGAATCGAGTGAAGCCGTACTGATGTTGTACATGTATAATAAATCGAGATGTTTTTAATTATTTGGATGCTGAATAAAGCATGTGAAGTGGTCTACTCAATGTTTCACATGTCACCTTCCATTTTTCCATTCATCTCACATGCACCGTCAGCATGTCAAAGGTTGATCAGAAGTTTATTACAAATAAAATATGTTAGGAGTTCTTCAACATAAAAGTGACTATCATTTAGTAGTCCTCCGCCAGGGTGTTTTAACATGAATTAAAAATCTTAAGACGTTCTTTGCAACGCAATTATAATTTGGATGAGTGCCATTATGCCTGAACTACTTGAAATAAAACAGTTTTCTAGTCACTTCCGCCCCTAATTTGACAAACATTTATATTCGCCCATTCAGCTACACACACTTTCATTTTGACGCTTCTGAGAAGTATCCGGGTGGTGTACTGCCCCCGGTGGAAGTTCGTGAACAGTTCCGTTTGTAGAACGTGCCGACGTAACGTACGTCCCATACGTCATGCCGCAGGTCTGCGTGTCGTCCAATTATATTCCAGAGGACTGCCGCGTGACGTGGAGCGACACATTCACAACAACTGCGACAACAAAACGAAGACCTGCGGAAACTTGTGGATTCTTTGCTACTTTTGGCTTCAACAATTCTGTTTTTGAGTGGTTTTGTTTTGAATATGACCCGAGTTACCGTATTTTTTAAGGATGACTTTTTTAATGACGTGATGAAAGTCAATGCAGCCTGGTACTATGGTACACCTGTGTATTTGTTCTAATATACTTTACTGTTCTTTGTGTCCCTTTAGGTAACTTTCTGGTAAGTACTATGTATGTTGGCAACAATACCTATAAGGCAATCAATTGACCAATGTTATTTGATTATTATTTTTAAATAATATTTTACTTGCTAATGTAAATTACATTATTACTTGCTGACATACAGTCGTTTAATGTTTTTATAAGGAAAAACATTAAATTCGAGCTAAAAATTCTAATGTAGATAAATGTGTGTACAAAACAGCCTCCATGATTAAGAGTAGACACAAGGCAGACTGAGGACTCCAATAAATGTTATAACATAGTAGGATAATTATAGGATATAACAAAAATGTAGTGATAACCGTGACTCAACACTTAGTCGCTCATAAATATTCACAATGAAAAGAAAAAATTATAATGAAATATGTGAAGAAAGGATTTGGTGAAGAGAAAACATCTTGGACATCCCACAGCAAACACACAATATGAGTAGAACTAGGCTATAATTTGCCTGAAATGCTTCAATTTCTGTTGGAAGAAAACACATTGGTTAAAAAACATCTAGTCATATCATAATAATTTATTTATTCCTGTTGTAAGGTTGTTACTGGTTTATTTCACCTGGGTAATGTGTCAGTGTTGATTTCCCTGTGAAAACAAAAGAAGAATATAACCTTAGCTTGAAATTAAATAGTAATAGCTAAACTGTTGATTAAATTGTGTTAATTACTTTTATATGTTCAATAACATATGACAAAACATTAATGCAATATTTACAATAAACCCCGATAGTATAAACCACCATTATATCTTGACATGATGGCAGTAAAAGGTCAGATTTATGAACATCATTGACTGGTTCACTACAAATCTGCTCCACAAGGTGGCGGTATAGACCAAATATCATATTTTTTAAGAATAGTTTTAAATGCTTTGAAATAAAAACAATAAGTAAGTTCTATGTTAATTGAACTAGCCAAATCCCCTATGTGCTGTAGCTATAACAATCTAAATGACAACAAACAAGTTGATTAACAGACGTTTTTTAAAACCGAAATTCCTAAGAAGTGGATTGAGTCACATTTTTTGGCGACTTGAGACTTAACTTGGTATAAAAGAACACTTGCGACTGGACGTTCACATACTGACCTATCACCTGTGACTTAACTTGGACTTGAACTGCAGAACCTTAAGACTGGTTTAGATTTTCCCAGCACATTTCAACACAAAACTACTTAACTCCGAATCTGAAATCCCGCCTGCTAGGTGAGAACGCTGTAATATCAGCTGTAGTTTACTAGTTACTAGTAGTCACTAAATTAATTACAGTAATTTCCTGTTGATAGGTTTACCAATAGTCTGATTAATGAAGTACAGTACAGTCATTTCCCCAAAAGATTCCCATGGCATCTCCTCATTTCTTTCTGTATTTCTGGAAATATTGTTATGAAAAAATAGGTTATTGAAAAGACAACCTACTAACTGTAACTTGGGAAAGACCATTTACTCGTCAATTATTTCTTGGGACTTACTTGAGACTTCAAAGTTAAGACTTGAGACTTGCAAAAATGGGACTCGCCCCCATGTCTGGTTAATTCCCTAGGAGTAACTATTAATACTACTAAAGAGCCACTCACTGTTGGGCCAGGATGAGGGGAACGTTTGGGTTGTCAGTCTGAAAGGGAGGGGCCGTCTCCCCGGTACGGGCGTTGAACATGGACTGCGTGGAGAGGGGAGGGGGCACCCCACGGCCAGCAGCCATGCTTCGCAACTCTGTGGTGTTATCATGGATGGTGTGGTGGTGGTACAGCTGGATACTGAAGGAATAGGGACAGATGGAGAGAGAGAGAGGTTTGTGTGAGTCTACTGGTATACTGATGCCATCCTAGATATAATACATTAGATAATCTGTAACATATCCTGACTTTCTGTCATCCTGGGACTGTGATGCATGTCTGTCTGCCTGGGACTGTGATACGTGTCTGTCTGCCTGGGACTGTGATACGTGTCTGTCTTTCTGGGACTGTGATACGTGTCTGTCTTTCTGGGACTGTGATACGTGTCTGTCTTTCTGGGACTGTGATACGTGTCTGTCTTTCTGGGACTGTGATACGTGTCTGTCTGCCTGGGACTGTGATACGTGTCTGTCTGCCTGGGAGTGTAATACGTGTCTGTCTGCCTGGGAGTGTAATACGTGTCTGTCTTTCTGGGACTGTGATACGTGTCTGTCTTCCTGGGACTGTGATGCGTGTCTGTCTTCCTAGGACTGTGATACGTGTCTGTCTTCCTGGGACTGTGATACATGTCTGTCTGCCTGGGACTGTGATACGTGTCTGTCTTTCTGGGACTGTGATACGTGTCTGTCTGCCTGGGAGTGTAATACGTGTCTGTCTTTCTGGGACTGTGATACGTGTCTGTCTTCCTGGGACTGTGATGCGTGTCTGTCTTCCTAGGACTGTGATACGTGTCTGTCTTCCTGGGACTGTGATACATGTCTGTCTGGCTGGGACTGTGATACGTGTCTGTCTGCCTGGAACTGTGATACGTGTCTGTCTGCCTGGGACTGTGATACGTGTCTGTCTGCCTGGGACTGTGATACGTGTCTGTCTGCCTGGGACTGTGATACGTGTCTGTCTGCCTGGGACTGTGATACGTGTCTGTCTTTCTGGGACTGTGATACGTGTCTGTCTGCCTGGGACTGTGATACGTGTCTGTCTGCCTGGGACTGTGATACGTGTCTGTCTTCCTGGGACTGTGATACGTGTCTGTCTTCCTGGGAGTGTAATACATGTCTGTCTGCCTGGGACTGTGATACGTGTCTGTCTTCCTGGGAGTGTGATACGTGTCTGTCTTCCTGGGAGTGTGATACATGTCTGTCTGCCTGGGAGTGTAATACATGTCTGTCTTCCTGGGACTGTGATACGTGTCTGTCTTCCTGGGAGTGTGATACATGTCTGTCTGCCTGGGAGTGTAATACGTGTCTGTCTTCCTGGGACTGTGATACGTGTCTGTCTTCCTGGGACTGTGATACGTGTCTGTCTTCCTGGGACTGTGATACGTGTCTGTCTTCCTGGGACTGTGATACGTGTCTGTCTTCCTGGGACTGTGATACGTGTCTGTCTGCCTGGGAGTGTAATACGTGTCTGTCTGCCTGGGACTGTGATACGTGTCTGTCTGCCTGGGACTGTGATACGTGTCTGTCTTCCTGGGACTGTGATACGTGTCTGTCTGCCTGGGACTGTGATACGTGTCTGTCTGCCTGGGACTGTGATACGTGTCTGTCTGCCTGGGACTGTGATACGTGTCTGTCTTCCTGGGACTGTGATACATGTCTGTCTGCCTGGGACTGTGATACATGTCTGTCTGCCTGGGAGTGTAATACATGTCTGTCTTCCTGGGACTGTGATACGTGTCTGTCTTCCTGGGACTGTGATACGTGTCTGTCTTCCTGGGACTGTGATACGTGTCTGTCTGCCTGGGAGTGTAATACATGTCTGTCTGCCTGGGACTGTGATACGTGTCTGTCTGCCTGGGACTGTGATACGTGTCTGTCTTCCTGGGACTGTGATACGTGTCTGTCTGCCTGGGACTGTGATACGTGTCTGTCTGCCTGGGACTGTGATACGTGTCTGTCTGCCTGGGACTGTGATACGTGTCTGTCTGCCTGGGACTGTGATACGTGTCTGTCTTCCTGGGACTGTGATACGTGTCTGTCTTCCTGGGACTGTGATACGTGTCTGTCTGCCTGGGACTGTGATACGTGTCTGTCTGCCTGGGACTGTGATACGTGTCTGTCTGCCTGGGACTGTGATACGTGTCTGTCTGCCTGGGAGTGTAATACATGTCTGTCTTCCTGGGACTGTGATACGTGTCTGTCTGCCTGGGACTGTGATACGTGTCTGTCTTCCTGGGACTGTGATACGTGTCTGTCTGCCTGGGACTGTGATACGTGTCTGTCTTCCTGGGACTGGTGTACAGCTTGTAAAGCCGTGTGGGTGTCCACTTACTCTGGTGTCTTTGCGTCCCTTTTCTCCCTGAAAGTGAAGACCAAAAGATGTGAACGAGCACTCACAAATAATAATAAAAATTCAGAACATACTGACGAATGTGAAGGTTTCAAAAATGTATTCTGACAGTTACATTTTTAATAAGCAACAAATGAAAACCCATCACAATCTCAGGCGAATACAACAAGCAGCCAATGAAAACCCATCCCAATCTCAGGCGAACAAACATACACGCCCTCTCGTCTGCAGCACATGATGTAGGAGAGAAGGAGACACAGGAGGATGGCCAGGGCTAACGGGACGATCACAGTCACTATGTAGTCTGGCAGGAAGTCTCTGGGTGGGGGAGACTCCGGTGGGTCGTAAACACCTCCAGCATCCAGGACACCAGAGCCCACGGTGGGGGCAGGAGAGGCAGCCACGGGTCTGGATAAGTCGATCTATTCACGGTAAGCACAGGAACAGAATAGGGGGACCCGTTCAGAGTTTTAGACACGTGCAGAGAATCCTCTTGAACTATTTTACTCTCCTTCCAGAGCTAATTTTAATGTTAGTAATGTTTTTTGAACACTGAGACATCTCATGATGCTTTTGAACTCACCAGCGTGGATTTGCACCAGGTGACACAGTTGCTGGGGTAGGAGCAGACCGTGCAGTCTCCAGGGACCCTGGCCTTGCCCCCTGCCTCACACTGTCTTTTGTGCTCGGCAGTCTGAAGCCTCAGCAGACACTTAGAGAAGTATTGCTCTGAACCCACCTTCACATACACACTTGGACACAATATGGGACATGAGCGTATCAACTGTACAGTCTGTCGTGTAGCACCTCCAAAGCTTAAACAGAAATATACTCTTAAACTGAACTATAATGTCGCTATTATAAACCAGCACCCACACACCTATATCTGTAAACAAGCCATTTTGAGTGACAACCTGGTGTATTGTCTTTCAGCCAATCGGCAGTCAGAGGCCAACTTGCTACGTCATTGTCCTACCGGATATCCTCTGCTGAATACTAGTATTAGTGACAGTTGGTGACAGTTAAAATGGGACATAATATTTTTACCCCTCGTAGTGTCCGGCCAATGGCAGAGGGACACGCCCACCTCGGTCCAATGCTGACGTAATGTTGACAAATGTCAGCTTGTCTGGCCAAATCCGCAACAAGTCTTGCCTTATCTCTTCCTGAACAGTAGAGGGCAGCACCTTCTCAATCTCCCTCAGTGGGATGAAGAACTCGGCCTGATAGGGCATTTTCTTCTCTGTTAGACAAGGCCAATAGAGGAAAAAATATGTATTCCATGTGTTTTTTGCTACTTTACATCGTTTCTCGTTATTAAATACATACCTGCAGGATCAATTCTTATGATCAGTCTGTCTCTAAATGTCTCGTAGTTCCGCTTATTAATTACTGTGACCTGAAAAATAAAGGGAAATGCTTTTCGCCCTTCATTCATACATGGTTAAAAGCTCTAAACTGTCATCCGACATATTCACAAGGCCAAATACCCCCTGTGGATCAGCCAAATACCCCATGTGGATATGCCAAATACCCCATGTGGATATGCCAAATACCACCTGTGGATATGCCAAATAACCCATGTGGATATGCCAAATACCCCCTATGGATCAGCGAAATACCCCCTGTGGATATGCCAAATACCCCATGTGGATCACCCAAATACCCCCTGTGGATATGCCAAATACCACCTGTGGATAGGCTGTCCTATTACCTGTAGCAAACATACTGAAGTGTTATTGGGTATCTAGGAGCATCTCTAGTCGTAGTCTGTTCAGTTTACCTCTATGATAGTTTTTCCCTGGGCCATTGGAGTGCCATAGAGAAAGCCGTCATCATAATGGTGCCTCTGGGTAAAACGCAGCCAGGCAGGCAGGTCTGGGAAGGCCTGCTTATTGCATTTAAACATCATAGGATCATTGTAGACTCGTCCTGGTTTTTTGAATAAGAGAATGGAAGGGGAGGATTGCATTATATCATTTCCCTGTTGGTGTGAGCTGAATGTTCCAGAAAAAGTCAACTATTTATTTAAATATCAGACTAAAAACCTTTTAATAGAATTTACATTATTGAGTTCATGTACATATAAATATATTCATTCTGAATAATGTAACGTTTTAATTAAATAGAAGATAACACAAGACAAAAAACACCCTTGAAGACTATTTCTCTTTGATAGTTATCATCATGAATAATAATCGGCTGAAGGAAAGAGCTGACTTCATATGAGGCTTACCATAGTGTGTCAAGAAGGGTTCAAATTCATTCTGGAAATTGGCCCTCTGCAGTTCGAACACAAACAGCTGTCCCACTGGGGTAAAAACCTTGATGTCTGCCCTGACCACCAAGACACAGGCCACACATACTGTGTACCACAAGTAGACAGGAACACAGAAGGAAATCCCTATGTGTTTACAAACTGATAAGCCAGACCCTGTCCACACAACCATTCCACCTACCGACACACAACAAAATCCTCGGCTTAGTAGTAAATATGATTTTTCCTGACGTTAGAACAATGTACTTATATGTACTTATATAGCATACGTTGCATATTGGCTATAGAATTTGATGTCCTACACTTTTTACTGCTGCTAAGTTCTCTAGAATGTCTACTGTAAAACATAAATCATATTTGCTACAGCTGTAAATCAAAGCAACTTGTCAATGTAGTCATTTCCACTTTTTTAAATGAACAAATCCTTCAACTTGCCTGTTAAAAGAAGCCCCCAGCTCGCCCAGTCTGCCATCTTGTTTTGAGATGTGATTGACAGGACCAAGAGGAGAGGAGGGCTGGGTCGCAGACAGCCAGGGGCAATCAGGGCTATTTCTGACTACACACTACACAGGAATGACTTCCTAAAGTCTGTGTGTTCATGTGTATGTTTGTGTGTGTGTGTGTGTGAGAGAGAGAGAGAGAGACTGCATGTCTGTATGCTTAAATCATCATCATAAAAACACTAGCTGAACTGAATATACCAGCTGACGGAGTATCTTATTCCTATTTTTTATTATTCTATATACCATGCCTACAAACTGTCAGGGTGCTGTTTGTCATTGTACTCAATCCATGCACTATCAATGCACTTAATGATCTGAGAATATAATTCTGGATAATGTACATTAAAAGAAAATCATTAACAAATATTTAGATCTGACTATATCCAGTGTCAACTTACACATTCACATTAATTACATTATTGTTTTGTTTAATATTGAATATAGCTTATGCTAAAGCAGCGGCAACGCCTCCATGTGGTCCACAGAAAACATGACATTGGTATTAAAATATAAATAAAAAAGCAAAACTTCCATGATCTCCATAATGACAGACACACACAAACGTGTGTGTTTGTGTGTGGGTGTGTGTGTGGGTCATTATGGGAATCTCACAAGAGCCCAGTTCCTTAACCTAACACCTGCACCTCCGGGTTGGGTAAAGTGCAGAGAACACATATCAGTTGAAGGCATTCAGTTGTACAACTGACAATATTGGTATATTGCCATTCCTAACCGTACCTTAACTCAATTACCTAGTCTTTATGCCCGGCCTTAACCATAACCGATAATGCGTAAAACTAACAGTAGGGCCAGCTGTACGTTTTACGTCAGCGCTAACGCTCCCATTGTGGAGATCTGGAACACACACACACACACACTGAAAACACCATACAAATTAATCTCCAGTTCCCCTTTATTTCATTGTGTGGTTTTCCATATCATCAATGATAAGATGCAATCATTAACTTTTCATATAGATAAAAAAAATACTTGCAATGTGGGTTACTACAAAACACAATAAACCAGGGAACAGCACTAGGTATAGTACAGTACTAGGTATAGTACGGTCCCGTTATACAGCAACAAAATGCACGAGGGATTACACAGTGTGTGTGCACATGACATATAGTAAGTTCCGCATCTAAATTTCCGCTGTACTATGGATATATCAGTTCCTGTCGTTGTCGATATTGCTGCTTATCTGCTTTCATTTTGGTCATCAAGCCATTGATTGATGCAGGGAACAGGCATTGAGTATATGGACGTACAGCTCATGGAGCTGCAGTCATGATGCTGAGGAGGAGGCGTGGTGGGACACAGGCTACAATATGAAAAGCAAACAAACCTAGAAACTGGGGACATGTAGGCTGTACCCAATGCAAAATCGCAATAATGTCACAATGGAAGCGCGCAAAAGATCTCTGACAAAGACAGTGTAGAATATAAAACTTCTGAGTCAGTAGATGCAGCATGCAGGAAGCGGTGTCACAGAACGGATACAACATCTTGACATTGAGCAACTGCACACACGCACACACACGCACACACACACACACGCACACGGGTTTGTATGTATTCCGTCAGGGTCCTCAAATGACATACACACCAAATGCTTAATAAAAATATATTTTTGCTGATTTGGGTGTTAAAAAATAATCAAATTTTTATTAGGACATACAGATCATACAGATACAGTTGTGCGTATGTAAACGTAGAGTTGAGGGGTGTGTAACCAACAGGCACTATGACCCAGTTATGTCCCATCCTTCTCGGCAGCAGTCAGGGGATAGGAGGAGGAGGACCCATGAGGAGGACCTGCAGAAATCTGCAGTTCACAAAACCAAGAGATCAAAATGATGTTGCTGTTCGTGCAAAGGGATTTAACGGATGCGATCTGATGTTAGGTTAGTGGTCCAGTTATATTTTTTTGCACTGATGTTCTGGTGACTACAGTGTTTTTGTGCGCATTTTTTGTGTTGTTGCCAGGTTGGTTGTTTAATTTGCAAGGATATTACTATAATGCATCGATTTCACTTTGTTCCATCGCACATTGGGTTACATTATGGACGCGGCCTAGAATAAAAACGTCGATTATTATATTATATTTATTATAGTCGATTATTGTCGGGCACCGTTTTTCTAACAGATGTGCGGGTGAGATGCGGCTGCAGAACGGACCCTGTGACGCGTGAATGACCATGATGAAGACCGAATCATCATCATCATCATCCAGGAGCTCCGGCTCTGGTTCGACGCTGCGGAGCCCGTCCCCTCACCGGAACGCGTACGAGGCGGGGATGAAGGCGCTGACGCCCGCAAAGGACAATGCCGCGAACGGGGAGTATACGCAGGGAGGCCCCCGCGGTGGGCGCCGGGGTTACGGCTCCAACGTGCACCGGATCAAGAACATGTTCCAGCAGATGCAAGGCCCGGGTGGGGAGGGAGGAGATGAACCCGAGAAGACCACCGAGAGGGTGCGTCTGTCTCTTCCCAGGGCCGGTAGCCTGAATGAGAATGTGGACCACAGCGCTTTGCTGAAGCTGGGGTCTACCGTCTCGGAGCGGGTCAACCGGTTCGACCCCGGTGCCAAAGCGGAGAACGGGAAGGTCCCCAGGGCCTCGTCACCCAGCTACTCGAAGCTGCAGGAGACACGGAAGATGTTCGAACAGCAGCAGGCGGCGCAGCAGCTGGAGCGCGAGAAACAAGCCGCAGCCACCAACCGGGTCCTGCTGAAGACGGAGCGGACGTCGGGCCTGGGCTTCCAGGACGGCAGGTTGGACGTCGTGGCGCGCTTCAACGGTAGCACGGAATCCCTGGACAGCCTGGATGCGACTGAGGCCGTGTCGCCGACGGTCTCGCAGCTCAGCGCCGTCTTCGAACGGGCCTCTGAGCTCCGCAACAACCTGCACCGCCTCTCCTCCACACCTCCTCTTCCCTCCCGGGGTGTCAGCACCAAGGTGGGGGTTCAGCTCAACTCCAAAATCATCTCCAAGAGGGCCAACCGTGCTTCAGTCCTCCCGATAGCCGGCCAGGAGGAGGAGTGCGGCCGGGGCCGCAGCCAGAGGACCCAGGATGGACCCCCGAAGAGCCTCCGGGCTAAAACTGCCTCCTCTAACTCTACCACCTCAGCGGGCCAGAATGGAGGCCAGAATGGAGGCCAGAATGGAGGTCAGAACGTAGATCAGAATGTAGATCAAAGCTGCCCAACGCTCCCCGTAGTTGTGACTGAACTCCGAGATGGCTGCGATAAGGCCGGGTCAGACTCCAGGGACCAGGCAGCAAATGCCGACCAGCCTGAGGACTTTCCCAGAGAGCTGGAGCCGACTAACGTCTCGGCGAAAGCCGACGTCCACCAAGTGTCCCTGGAGAACGGGGAGGACAGGGCAGAGCGAGAGGCCCAGGTGAGGGAGACCTCACCCAAGGACACTAGCTGTGAGGGGGAGAGCGGAGACGCGGGGATGGACCAGGGGGAGGTGGAGGAGGAGGAGGGGAGGGAAGAGAGGAAGGTTAAGGAGAATCACACAGGAGGAGGGCAGGTGGACGTCAGAACCTACAGCGCCGTCGGGGAGGACTCCAAAGAGAGCCAGCAGGACAACGACGAGGAGGAGGAGGAGGAGGAAGAGGAAGAGGAGGACGATTACGACGAGCCTTATGAGGCCGAGTCCAGCTGTCACGAGAAGCCTGGCCTCCCCGAGGAGGAGGATCCTCCAACCAGCCGGAAGATCCGCTTCAGCACGGGGCCAATCAAGGTGAGCCGCCCCGGTCACACCGTTACATCATGTAGTACAGCGGCGTCCACCTTTACGGCCGTTATTTACGCTCGGCCTTCTTTGTTTATCTCTTTGTCTCTTCCTCCAACTCCTTCTCTGCCCCCCTCTGTGTGACTGTGCCTCTGTCCCGTTAATAATTGTTCGGAAGGAACAGAGACGACATAATTAGCGTAGATCGGTTTCCTATTGTGTGGCGGACGTTCTCGTCGTCCTGCAGTGGTTGTGCGTCCTGCAGTGGTTGTGCTGTGTGGGTGTGAGGGAATTGTTCTGTTTGCATTCGGCTATTGACCTCGACCGAGGATGAAAATTGTTTATATGCGCTGGTCTGTGATTGGTTCACTTTCGGTTAGTGGTAGTGACATCACTAGATGAGCAAGAATGCATATTTCTGATGTATGATGACTCTCTCTGCAACGGCTGCGTTCCATGTTATCTGGACCTAGCACTTCGTCGCTAACTGACGTGCCATTCCATGTGGGTGGGTTTCCCAGTTTAGTCAGAGTAGTTTGGTAGGTATGTGGGCTTGTTGGCACCAGAAGAAAGATCATTAAATGTTAGACTGACTCACACTAGTATGCGGTATCATTAACATACAGTGTATGTTTACACCGAAAAGTTGGCCCACAAGTTTGCCATGGAGAGATACGCGTGCACTCAGGAAACACATTTGTTTAAGTTCTAACTGAATTGCCTTTACACTTTAGAACTCCAGGGGACTGGTTCAAGAAGGTAAAATCTGCGAGTTTACATAACAAAATAAACGAGTGCCTCGGGTCTTCATCGATAGCCCTTCAGATATTGCAGTGTAATGTAAATAAGCCCATGCCCATCAAGGCATTTACACCTGAGCCAGGGGGCAAACCAAAAGCTGTCGACTGGACTTCCCAGGAAACACAGAAAAAACGTTCCTTGCCAAGTACATGAACATGTTATCAGCCACCGGATTTTGATTAAATTGCATGGTGGGCCTACAACGAAATAAACAAGAGTACAGACAACACACTAACGAGAAACCACACACACCAGCATTAAACAAGGTATTGATGAGCACGGTGTGGATCTATTAACAATGAGGTGCGACCTTTTCAAACCGATACAATATTAAATCATTTAAGAAAATCCACTGTTATCGATGTTCTAGTCACAAACGATGATAGACCTGGACAGTAGAGATGTTCTGTACGCACAACGATGATAGACCTGGACAGTAGAGATGTTCTGTACGCACAACGATGATAGACCTGGACAGTAGAGATGTTCTGTACGCACAACGATTGAGGTTACAGCCGCGGCAGGGCTCGGAGGAGCGAAGCTGATTGGGGAAGTGAAATGATCCGGTAAGCAGCCTGTGATTCTTCTCTGCCCAAGAGGATCATGGTCCGGGTCGTGGTCGGGGTTCCGTGCAAATGTAGTGCACTAGCGGGGAAGTGTACAATTCACAGCCCTTTTTTCTCTGCTCTGCCGGCCCTGTCTCACCGATCTGAAGTCGCCCGTATTTAAATGGAGAGAGAAACCCTCCTCGTGCCCCAGTCAAGTGTGCCGCGATGCTGTTATGTCTCACACGCGGAGCTGTAGCGCCAGCTAGCCTAGCGAAGACGTCAGAGTTATCTCCCCAGCCGTTACCGTTGGCACTGTTCTTCTCCCTGTGAGTAGTCAAGAATCGGTGCGTCTATGACTTGTTTGGTCTTTTTCCTAAGGTACGTTGTCGTATTTCGGCCTGTCGTGATTACCCATAATTCCCGGTGTCGCCACTGAGGGATGGGGTCAGTTCAAATCCCATAAGACGATGCAACGTTGATTTGATGACACATCTGAAAATCTATTTTTCAGCAGTGACAGTTTTTGTCAGACTTAACGCAGGTTCTGGCCCTGCCTTATATGGTAACGCCACGCCCAACATGACAAGTCGTAGCCATAACAGTACGCCATTACATCTCTATGGCGCTTCACAGAATGCCACCTAATATGGTAACGCCACGCCCAACATGACTAGTCGTAGCCATAACAGTACGCCGTTACATCTCTATGGCGCTTCACAGAATGCCACCTAATATGGTAACGCCACGCCCAACATGACTAGTTGTAGCCATAACAGTACGCCGTTACATCTCTATGGCGCTTCACAGAATGCCACCTAATATGGTAACGCCACGCCCAACATGACTAGTCGTAGCCATAACAGTACGCCGTTACATCTCTATGGCGCTTCACAGAATGCCACGTAATATGGTAACGCCACGCCCAACATGACTAGTTGTAGCCATAACAGTACGCCGTTACATCTCTATGGTGCTTCACAGAATGCCACGTAATATGGTAACGCCACGCCCAACATGACTAGTCGTAGCCATAACAGTACGCCGTTACATCTCTATGGCGCTTCACAGAATGCCACCTCCGACTGCTGTGTCTGACTGTTGCCTAGTCGTTCCGATATCAGGCTGCTGTCTCCTCCCACTGATACGGTCCTGTCACACCGTATCAAAGTGTCCTTTGTTAGTGCCGGGGCATTGGGTACAGTGGGTCTCTGCACAGGGGAGGGGTAAGGGGGTGGGGATCGAGGTCATGTTGAAGGCCATTTATTTGGCAGCTAAAATGTCATGGTATAATGACTGCCAGAACAATGGTTACACAGTTGTGTCACTCTGTGTTTTGTTGTGGCTGAGTGTCAATCACACACAGACACACACAGACACACAGACACACACACACACACACACACACACACATTCTCTTATAGTAAATACATTTAAAGCACTTAATCTGCATGTGGCAATGAAGAACACGTCGCTGTGTGTACATTGTTAAACATCATTGATTATCTACGTAACATTAAGGTCATTCATTACTAATGGAGTTGCAACGCAAATACTTACAGATCCACACACGCACACATACACACACACACACTCTCACACAGGAAGCGATTGTGCGGGGACATTTTCGGGTGGATGTCCCCCCCCCTTGCGCGTAACCACACTCTCCATCTCGCCCACTCGTAGGGTTAGTTGTGGAGACGGTCGGCGGCGCGGTCCTTGTCGAGGGCGCGTTCTCGAACTGGAACAAACAACATGGCCGGGGCCGAGTTCGCATTCACACTGGCAGCTTTGTTCACGCTCTCAGCTCACCCTCGCCGGCTCTGGCGCTTTCTCTCTCGTTCACTTCCCCTTCTATCCGATCTCTATCTCTTCATGTATCTCTTTGTCACCGTTCCCCTCCCGTGTTCAGTAATGTTGCTAAAAATAGATGCATTGTAATCAGCACAGACAGGCCTCTCCCCGGGGATCGTCTGCTCTTTTTAAACACAGGAAGCGGTCCTCTGCCTCCGCACGGTTCAGTTCTTCGTTCATGTCGTCAGTCGATATTTCTCCTTCATCCTAACGCTGTGTTTCATAACTGTTCTCGTCCTTGCTGCTGGCACGAGGTGTTAGAATTTGAGTTTTAGATTTCAGCCGGAGACGTCGACACCCCCATGGTCCCAGTCGTCCTCGTTCCTGTCTTTATTTCCCCGCCTGTCCTGTTCGTGAAGATCTGCGGCCTACACAATCACAGCACACGGCGGTCCTGTTGAGTTGCAGGCCTAGTCGATATTACACAACCGTTTTAAGCTGTCCGCATTGAAAACACCGATTGATGTCATTATTGCCCAATGGGTACTGAAAATTATAGAAGAAATTATAGTAATGTCGCCATCGTTCGTGTAATGGATGGTCTTTGCTTGGAAAATGGTTGATACGTAGTGTATTATCCAGTGATTCTATTGGCCAGTCATATCACACATACTGTAGTATCCAGTGAATCTATTGGCCAGTCATATCACACATACTGTACTATACAGTGACTCTATTGGCCAGTCATATCACACACATACTGTACTATCCAGTGACTCTATTGGCCAGTCATATCACACATACTGTACTATACAGTGATACTATTGGCCAGTCATATCACACATACTGTACTATACAGTGATTCTATTGGCCAGGCAAAACTCACACCATTCAGTGAATTAAGTCATATCACACAAACTGCAGTATTCACTCAGGAGACAAGGTAATTCTTTCCTACCTCTCAGTCTGTGTTGCTCTATATAACACACTTTCTGAAATGCACGAAACGAAAGAGTCTATTGGACTGTCTGGACACGTTCCATTCGAGTGTTCGCTAAACGGATAAAAAAACGACAACATGAAGTGTTGCTGGCTAGTGCTTACATTTGTGCACAGTCGTGATCATGGGTACATGCAGTGACACAACATAAATAGCCTGGTTCGTCTGATTATTAGTCGGAACAACACAAAGCAGCATCCGCACAGAATGAACTTACCCAGGGTCATGCAGGGTATATGGAGAGTGAGGTTTCTGCTGAACATGTTGAGAGCCTAGTTTCTCTGACAGTGTACATGTGTGGTAGTGTGGAGTGATTGTAGGAGGGAGTGAATGACAGTGTAAATGGGTGGTAGTGTGGAGTGATTGTAGGATGGAGTGAATGACAGTGTAAATGGGTGGTAGTGTGGAGTGATTGTAGGATGGAGTGATTGACAGTGTACATGTGTGGTAGTGTGGAGTGATTGTAGGAGGGAGTGAATGACAGTGTACATGTGTGGTAGTGTGGAGTGATTGTAGGATGGAGTGATTGACAGTGTACATGTGTGGTAGTGTGGAGTGATTGTAGGAGGGAGTGAATGACAGTGTACATGTGTGGTAGTGTGGAGTGATTTTAGGATGGAGTGGATGACAGTGTACATGTGTGGAGTGAATGACAGTGTAAATGTGTGGTAGTGTGGAGTGATTGTAGGATGGAGTGGATGACAGTGTACATGTGTGGTAGTGTGGAGTGATTGTAGGATGGAGTGGATGACAGTGTACATGTGTGGTAGTGTGGAGTGATTGTAGGATGGAGTGGATGACAGTGTACATGTGTGTTAGTGTGGAGTGATTGTAGGATGGAGTGGATGACAGTGTACATGTGTGGAGTGATTGTAGGATGGAGTGGATGACAGTGTACATGTGTGGAGTGGATGACAGTGTACATGTGTGGAGTGGATGACAGTGTAAATGTGTGGTAGTGTGGAGTGATTGTAGGAGGGAGTGGATGACAGTGTACATGTGTGGAGTGATTGTAGGATGGAGTGATTGACAGTGTACATGTGTGTTAGTGTGGAGTGATTGTAGGAGGGAGTGAATGACAGTGTAAATGGGTGGTAGTGTGGAGTGATTGTAGGATGGAGTGGATGACAGTGTAAATGTGTGGTAGTGTGGAGTGATTGTAGGAGGGAGTGGATGACAGTGTACATGTGTGGTAGTGTGGAGTGATTGTAGGATGGAGTGATTGACAGTGTACATGTGTGTTAGTGTGGAGTGATTGTAGGAGGGAGTGAATGACAGTGTAAATGGGTGGTAGTGTGGAGTGATTGTAGGATGGAGTGGATGACAGTGTAAATGTGTGTTAGTGTGGAGTGATTGTAGGATGGAGTGGATGACAGTGTACATGTGTGTAGTGTGGAGTGAATGTAGGATGGAGTGGATGACAGTGTACATGTGTGGTAGTGTGGAGTGATTGTAGGATGGAGTGGATGACAGTGTACATGTGTGTAGTGTGGAGTGAATGTAGGATGGAGTGGATGACAGTGTACATGTGTGTAGTGTGGAGTGAATGTAGGATGGAGTGGATGACAGTGTACATGTGTGGTAGTGTGGAGTGATTGTAGGAGGGAGTGAATGACAGTGTAAATGGGTGGTAGTGTGGAGTGATTGTAGGATGGAGTGATTGACAGTGTACATGTGTGGTAGTGTGGAGTGATTGTAGGAGGGAGTGAATGACAGTGTACATGTGTGTAGTGAATGCATTGCTGTAATGGCTGCAGGGCTGTAGGGATTTAGGCTGATCTAATATTTACACTGTAAGGTATGGAGACTAAAACCCTAACCCGGATACACTGTTATGTGTGGAGACTAAATCCCTAATCCTTTTACACTGTAAGGTATGGAGACTAGAACCCTAACCCGGATACACTGTTATGTGTGGAGACTAGAACCCTAACCCAGATACACTGTTAGGTATGGAGACTAGAACCCTAACCCAGATACACTGTAAGGTATGGAGACTAGAACCCTAACCCGGATACACTGTTATGTGTGGAGACTAAATCCCTAATCCTTTTACACTGTAAGGTATGGAGACTAGAACCCTAACCCGGATACACTGTTATGTGTGGAGACTAGAACCCTAACCCAGATACACTGTTAGGTATGGAGACTAGAACCCTAACCCAGATACACTGTAAGGTATGGAGACTAGAACCCTAACCCGGATACACTGTTAGGTATGGAGACTAGAACCCTAACCCAGATACACTGTTAGGTATGGAGACTAGAACCCTAACCCGGATACACTGCTAGGTATGGAGACTAGAACCCTAACCCGGATACACTGTTAGGTATGGAGACTAGAACCCTAACCCGGATACACTGTTATGTGTGGAGACTAAATCCCTAATCCTTTTACACTGTAAGGTATGGAGACTAGAACCCTAACCCGGATACACTTTAAGGTATGGAGACTAGAACATAAACCATTTACCTCACTATTTCACAAGGACACATTTTGGAAGTGTTTGTTGGATGCATTAGCGTGGCAACCTCTCACAGGGACTCTCATTCACTTATGATGACTTTGTTGCTGCCACACTTTATGTCACAAACCGGCTTTCCAAAACAGATCAACCCAACCTGCCCTGCGTTAACAACATCTGATATCTGGCAACAACTGACAATCGTATTAAACAAGGAGACAGAGAGAATTGCCAGCCAGGCTATTGGACTCGTGGGACTTCATGCCTCGCCAATGGAGATTTAGCTTCAGCTCCAGTGACATCGGCGCAGTCAAAGCTGAAAGCTCGCCTCGTATCGAAGTGGAATTTCATGGAGACATGTGGGGAACTGGTGTGGGTTTGCCAGAGTACCGGTAGCTACTGGGTTCTTCTCATGAGACCTCATCTAGCGCAAATGAATTGCAATGCATGGACTGATTATATATTGCACGTACTTCTTTTATAAGATGCTGGCTTTTAATGTGATAAAAAAGTGATTGTTGTGGGAAAAGAGTGCGAGACGCCCCAGTGGTTACGTAAATATATTTGTAGTGGAGAAGACGAGGCTATTTCTGTTACCAGAAACCTCCCCAGATCCTTTATGGTTTTGCCCAAAAGTCAACGTGGGCTAAATGTGGGAAAGCATGAGGGGGAACGTGGCAGACTGTTTCCTGAATGTGACCACATGACCCGAACTCCAGTCACCCCTCGTAGCCTGGGGGGTTTGTCCCAAACAGATCACTGCTCCCTGGTGCTGTCTGTCTAACATCAAAGATGCGTCGTCCCACGCACTGTGGTCATTCTCTGGGCAAGGAAATTGCATGAGGTCATGTGCTTCTTTTTTCTCACTCGCCAGGGACTTCTGCCGCGTCCAAACATTCCTTAATTGTAATCGTGTTTTTTTCCGGCTACTTAACGCGTTGCCGTGGCATTAGTACCTTCGCTCCGACAAGAGTTGCGTTTGTATTGATCGCTTGCAGACGCTGGCTGGGTAAGCGAGGCCTGAATGACAATAATGTCATGGATGGAAGCGAGGTTATATTTACTGTAGCTGAACACAGAGGTTTTTCAGGACGTCTCCGGCAGTCGGTCAGCGTCGGCTGGTGGCTGTGAGAGGGGGAGGGCGCAGAGGGGTTCCTGGCCATCTGTCAAGCACTGTGACCTAATATCTGTCACAACTGGAGCAGCGGCGTGCTGTTCTGTATGTATCCTCCCTCCGCCTGCCTCCACCCCCCCCCTTAATCCCAATGTTTGTGTCCTAAAACTGGGAGAGGCTGTCAGGGAAAGCTTGTCTCTCTCGTACGCCGAGACAACAACCCGCCCGCGTTCATCTCTTGTTTACTTGCTTTCTACATGGATGGATGGATGGAAGGCTAGACTGAGGGAGAGAGGGATATATGGGAGAGAGGGAGAGAGGGAGAGAGGGAGAGAGGGAGGGAGGGAGGGAGAGGGAGAGAGGGAGAGAGGGAGAGAGGGAGAGAGGGAGAGAGGGAGGGAGGGAGGGAGGGAGAGAGAGAGGGAGGGAGAGAGGGAGGGAGAGAGGGAGGGAGAGAGGGAGGGAAAGAGGGAAAGAGGGAAAGAGGGAAAGAGGGAAAGAGGGAAAGAGGGAGAGAGGGAGAGAGGGAGAGAGGGAGACGAAGGATATGAGGCCACGGTGTCGTGTGATCAGTGTTTTGTCTGGTCTCACTGGGATAATCCCATGTAATGAAGGACAGCTCGTAAATAGGGAGTAGAGAGGGTTGGCTTTACTCCTGGGTGTGTTTGCCTTGTAAATGACCATATGAGATGAGGTGTTTTTTAAGACATAAACGTGCCAGCACAGATGTAATGATGGTCTCCTGTATACCAGCCCTAACTGGCCACAACACAATTATTCCAGCTGACTACCCCTGGGAGCTGGTTGAGAGAATGCCAAAACAGTGTGCAAAGCATTCATTAGAGCAAACGCTGGCTACTTCAAAGAATCTAAAAAATAAATGTATTTTGATTTTTGGTTACTACTTGAAGCAAATTTGTTTAAGGGTGTTGTTGGTTAATCAATCAATCAAATTTATTTATGCAGCCCTTTTTACAACAAAGTTGTCACAAAGTGCTTTTACAATCACCCAGTCTGACTCCGACAGAGCACACATCGACAAGTTGAACAAGAAACAAGTTGATACAAGGCGGCTAGGAAAAACTCCCTGAAGGTCAGATTTAGGAAGAAACCTAGAGAGGAACCAGGCTCTGAGGGATCACCAGTCCTTCTCTGGCAGTTAACTATTTGTCAACTATGTTTTTGATAGTGTTGCTGGTTAACTATTATTCAAACTATGTGTCAAACGGGCACAGGGACTTTTAATGTAAAACGAACAGGCCTCTGGTTGGCATAAGGAGCCAATGAGGATGTAGCCGGTGACATCACCACCATGGTGTTACACAACGAGCTTTAGAAGAACACTCCGCTACAGCTATTCACAAGTAAGAAGACAGAACGAATATATTAGCGCACAAGCTTTGATCCCACATTTACATGTTTCATTAGTGGACTCTATGGTAACAGGTGCGCTTTAATTCTGAGTCTTCTCTTAAAAGTGTTAAAAACCTTTCGTACAACCGGCGACACCAATAAATATATACTTTTAGCCTAGTCAAAAAATGTTCCCCGTCTTAACCCAATCAGTATTTTATGTCATAAAGAAAATTTGTAACGAATAATAATATATAGAATTTAGTGGAAGGTTTTTGCCACATTTCAATATTCAATTTACTTCTCTTACAGAAAGGTAGGTTGAATTGTAAAGGCAATGTCAATTCAGACAAGCACTCCACCATGGTTGCTATGGAGACAGAGGCCATGTGATTGGACAGTACTGCTTAAGCAAAGAGATTGTACTGTGTGTGTGTGTGTGTGTGTGTTTGTGGTATCCACAGTGATGATACAACAGCAGATAAGTGAGGAGCTGGGGAAAAAGGGAGGTACAGTAAAAAGGAGTGCCTACCTGAGAGTGGGGAGAGTGTGAGGAAAAGAGAGGATGAGCCAGTGTGAGGTGGATGTGTGAGGTAGCTCATACATAATGACCCACCCTGTGTAGTCCAGTCAGACCCTGGCTGTGTGAGGTGGACGTGTGAGGTAGCGCATACATAATGACCCTCCCTGTGTAGTCCAGTCAGACCCTGGCTGTGTGAGGTGGACGTGTGAGGTAGCGCATACATAATGACCCTCCATGTGTAGTCCAGTCAGACCCTGGCTGTGTGAGGTGGATGTGTGAGGTAGCGCATACATAATGACCCTCCCTGTGGAAGACCAGAGAGAAAACTGCCCATTGCCGAGGATGCTTTTAAATTCAGCCGTGTTGGCAGCTCCCTGTGTGTGTGTGTTTGTGTGTGTGTGTCTGTGTGTCTGTGTCTGTCTGTGTGTGTGTGTGTCTGTGTGTCTGTGTCTGTCTGTGTGTGTGTGTGTGTGTGTGTGTGTGTGTGTGTGTGTATGCGCAGCTGCAGTCACCAGGACTGAATTAGCATGCTGCAGGTTCTTATGTAAACTGTCTCAGACCACGTCCCAAATGGCACTTATTCCCTAATTTCCGATTCCCTTCATAGGGCCCATAGAGCTCTGGTGAGAAGTAGTGTACCGTGTAAGGGTGTAGTATAACAAGTGGTGCTGGTTTCTACACTGGGTACACCAATATTGAGTGTTTTAAGAGCAAATTCCAGCAGTCGTTGTTCATTTTAGATGTAAATGACTTGTTGGTATAATCAATAAATCCCACTGATGTGGTCGACTTTTGTTTGTCTCGCATCTCCTACCGGTCTTCTAAACCCCACTTCTAACATATCCATCTGTCGTAATGTTACCATGTGCCGTCCGTTCTTCAGGTGTTCGCCACCTACCCCAACGAGGACTACGACCGTCGGAACGAGGACGTGGACCCGATGGCTGCGTCGGCCGAGTACGAGCTGGAGAAGAGGGTGGAGAGGCTGGACCTGTTCCCTGTGGAGTTGGAGAAAGGTCGGCTTGGGTTAACCCGCGTAACCGCTGTGTTGTAGTCACAGAAACTCCATTCCCCAACAGAATAGTCTTCATCGCAGTGTAGTGAAGAGGAGTTTTATCTTGATTCTCTTGAGCTGGTCGATTCTATCCCCACACCTAGTCAGCATTCATCCGTCATCCTTCCGTGTGCTTTCCAGTTCGCCCTCATCCCAAAAGGGAATTCTCAATCACTCCATCTACTGTCTAGTTCGCCCTCATCCCAAAAGGGAATTCTCAATCACTCCATCTACTGTCCAGTTCGCCCTCATCCCAAAAGGGAATTCTCAATCACTCCATCTACTGTCCAGTTCGCCCTCATCCCAAAAGGGAATTCTCAATCACTCCATCTACTGTCCAGTTCGCCCTCATCCCAAAAGGGAATTCTCAATCACTCCATCTACTGTCCAGTTCGCCCTCATCCCAAAAGGGAATTCTCAATCACTCCATCTACTGTCCAGTTCGCCCTCATCCCAAAAGGGAATTCTCAATCACTCCATCTACTGTCCAGTTCGCCCTCATCCCAAAAGGGGAATTCTCAATCACTCCCATCTTTTCATTTGCGAAAGACACAGGAAGAGACTGTCAGATTCAGGTGAATGGTCAGTCAGGGCGTTTGTTTTTTCCCTACGGCTTCGTGCAACGGCGGTTCTCCTCACCTGGCTGTGGCTGAGTTTAACACCTGTGTCCACTGTGTCTCCAGACGGGGACGGATTGGGGATCAGTATCATTGGAATGGGAGCCGGGGCCGATATGGGCCTGGAGAAACTGGGCATCTTTGTCAAGACGGTCACGGATGGAGGAGCGGCGCACAGGGATGGCAGGTTCGTCACGCACTATTGGGCGTGTCTATCGGCACTCTGAGGCTTACCCGAACGGGTTCTGCATGATTAAACGCGCCAGTGACACCGGCGGTGTCCCGGTTTTCTAAGACCTTCCAGGGACAGGTCTCGCTAAACTTGACTTGTGATGAGGCGTAGGTGGCGTGTGCGTTTAATCCCTGTGGTTCTGAGCTGTGGCGTGTCTCCCTCCAGGATCCAGGTGAACGACCTGATCGTGGAGGTGGACGGGACCAGTCTGGTAGGGGTGACCCAGACGTTTGCCGCCTCTGTCCTCAGGAACACCACAGGCACTGTGAAGTGAGTATACTTTCCTTTTTGGCAATGCTCTTCGATTGGCATGCTAGTTTCTTTATAGGGCAGAATATGTGGTGCCATTGGGGGGGGGGGGTTACTGTATGAGATACGGGTCATTTTCACTTCCTAATACTAATACCGCTTTTAAAACAATTAAGCACCTAGAACAGTTGCCTTAATGGACGTCTCTCAAAAGCACTTGAATACAGACACAGATTACACCGGTTGGCCATGTTCTTCTCAGTTTACCTCAGTCGTCTATCGTAGAGCCTCAATAATCAACAGGTGGATCGCAGGACGTTGTCCTTCTCAAATAAATATCGACTCCCGTCGCTGAAGGGTGAATGACAAACGACCACACTCTTTAAGGTACCGACGGCGTACATCTCAACATAAGGAGTAGTCTGTCATCCGAAGTCAAATGGGGCCTCGATGATTATAAGATCAACTTAATCTTAGACCTACGGCAACAGAACCACAGGGAAATCTAAACCCCACCATCGTCAACATCTCAGACGGGCCGCTCTAGCGCCACGTTGGAGAAGCAGCGCCGTTGGCATGACAACGTGCGTCAACGCCGTCACGATAACTGAATCGCCAGAGGGGTTTATATGTTGTCGACCGGAGTCACGCCTAGGGAGTGCCACGTTTACGCGTGTTGGTCGATACAGGTTCATTTATAATTCACGAGCCCGTGGAGCGTGGAGCGATGGGGCGAAGTGTTTAGCGCTGTGCGTATATATTCATTTGTAAATATTTTGTCTGTGGCGTCGTGGTCATCCATTATAGAGTGCGGTCGTAAGGGATTAGGCGGTCCTGTGACGGGCCGGTTCGTTGACATGTCAGCCGGCGGAAACGACGGATGAAGAGGAAAGTGTGTCGGTTAGCATTTGACTGGCTGATAATTACGGGGAATTGTAAGGCTGTTGTGAGCACTTGCTGTAGTTACGCTAATTCACGATTGCACTAAATCGCTCTGATTTCTTCTACGTAGATGCAATGCACTGCGACGCACGTTTAATTTAACTTTTATTTAACCAGGGAGACGCTATTAGACTGACATCCCGTTTGCAGGCGTGCAAATACAATGCAAATACAATAACAATTAAATATACCAGCAGTTAACAGACCGACATACTGACAATGATTGTCACAGTCTATAAAAAAGCACAATTCTCACTATTAAAAAAAAAATCGAACATAATTTTCTTAAACTGACCCATGTACACCAAGGCCCCCAAATGAAGCTCTGATTGGATATAATTCCACAGATGAGGTAGTTACGAAAGGTGTCTGCAGTACTATCCAACCCTGGGATCTAGTATTGAAACCAGACGATTGTAGGTGTCAACGGTGATGTCAAGTATACCGACAGCTTGTGGAGTAGTGCTTTGTATACAACACACTAGATCTACGCACTTTTATGGAGGTCCGAACCGACTTTCTTGTATCAGATACAGTGATGTGTATTTTAAGTGATGTCTGATTTGATGAAACGTAGGGCACTTGATAAACAGAGTCAAGCAGCTTCAGAGTTGTAGCAGATGCACTTTGGTATATTGTATCCAAATAGTCTAGCTCAGGCATGAAAGTTCAAAAAACATAGTCTAGAAACTTGGCCTGGTTTGTTCCTAACCATATTCTTGTGTGGTAACACATCATGCCAAGGTCAAGAGGAGATGCCCAGGTGTCTGGTGGGGTTATTAAGTTATTAACAAGCAATTCTAAGTGCACATGTGCACTGTCCAACAGAACAGGCTTCCTGCCACAATGTGGTGGTGGTGTCAAAATGCATGAGTCAACTGACAAGAGACGGAACTCATTTGGCCTACATGGGAGGTCCGGAAGGAGGAGGTGCGTGGTTAAAAAAATAAAAAGTAAGCCATGACTGATGTTTGCCAGACAGAAACGGGGTAAAGTAATGGTTATGGAGTGAAGTTAATGCCTCAGTCTCAATCTTATTAACATAATGGATGTGAAGAAGGCCCTACGTGCAAGGAAGCCCCAGAACACGACACGTTTGAAGCAGAAGTGCAAAGAGTAAGAGTGGGCAAAAATTCCCCCCAGTCACTGCTGGAGACTGACAGACCATAAAAAGGCTACATGTCGCCCAGCGGGGTAACCAGGCATAAAACACTCTTCTGTAATTGCTTGTTTGTATAAATATATACTATATTTCATATTTTCTTGAATTTGCTTACCTTTTATCTTTCAATAGTATTAAAGTGAAGATTAAATGTCGACATGTACAAAAGACAACTTTCCAGTGTGGAAAGTGTGTGTAGTTTTTACACACTGATGGAGGTTATGGCATTCAGATCATATATCAGACCATATAATTGAGTTTGCAGTTTCTGCAGCCTGCATAGGAAGCCATCACGAAAGCTGTTATTGTATGCAGGTTTCTGATTGGCCGAGAGAAGCCAGGTGAGCAGAGTGAGGTGGCCCAGCTGATCCAACAGACTCTGGAGCAGGAACGCTGGCAGAGAGAGATGCTGGAGCAACGATACAGCCAGTACATGGACGATCAAGAGGTTTGTTAACAGTCCAAAAGTCAGCCTGTAAGCAGTCCAAAAGTCAGCCTGTAAGCAGTCCACAACCAGCGTGAAAACCAGTGAACAAAAGCTTTGTAAACATTACACAACCAGTGTTTTGGAGATGAACGGACCATCAACTTAGTTACTAACTAGACCAACTTTTAAGACCATAATAGGCCAGTTTTCTCCACTGTTTTCGTATTATTGTGTGTGAAAATCACATCTTAGTCAGAATTGAACCAAAGCCGGTGAGTTTATGTGGAGAGCTGAATGACACTGTTCAGTGTAGCCAGGACAACCAAGTCTGCTTTACAAATAACACCATATTTTCTTCCTTTGGGTTCTGGTGAAAAGTAGTGCAATATTGGATACTGTATTGGTGGAGTTATTCAACAATATCTTATAGGGCACACCTGCAGGCCTACGTAGTATCAAGGGATGCATTTTTTTCTTCATCTGATTACACCAACCGTTATGAATACAACGCAGAATCAAAATAGTGGTCTACTATTCAGTGTAAATGCATAGGTCGAATAGGATAGAACATTCTTTTCTTTCTGTAAAACAAATCTGACGAGTTGGTGTCTTTGAGTTAAACATACAGCACCCAAAAAGGACACCTGGGTAATTTTGCTACCCCTGACAAGGACGCTCAGAAATGATCCTTTTATCAAATCAAAATCCGGTAAAACACAACATTCTTGGCTTGTGATGATACAAAGAGGTTTTGGTTTAATCTGTGGTGTGTTTTCAACATTGGCATACTTGCTTTTTAATCGTGTTCCGCCATCTAGTGGCCAATAAGCATAACTACAGTCTTAAAATTATGGATATTGGTTGCAGTTACCGTCACTAAGAATGCTGGGAAAAAGATGCATAGAGGGTTGCACATAGACAAATGAAAGTCCCCTGAAATGATTTTGGCACTCTCAACATCTTCATCTTTGACCAGTGTGATGAATCGGAACTAATTTTCTGACTTCCCTTCCTGTTTGTCATAATTTCATCATGTCCACGCCTGTTACCTCCAGGGTGGCGAATATGGTACTGACGAGGAGGAGGACGACGAAGAGGAGGTTAGCCCCTCGTACCCATCTGCCATCGAGGTGTTTGATCTGGCTGAGAACGAAGACATGTCACCCCTGGAGACAGACCCTGAGAAGTTAGCCCATAAGTACAGGGAGGTGAGAAAAGACAGTTTGAGTTATCCTGAAGGAGGTATTAATGACAGTGTCTGGATGTCCCGTAGAGAGGGGTGCCAATTTCCTTAGCACGTTAGGGGGTACCACGTTGGACAGGGCAACCCCGTTCACTCACGTTGTAGCGACTCCTAGTGGCAGGTTTAGCACCTGCAGGCTCAGTTGTGGGTTTTGTCTGTAGAATATGCTCTTCCTCATACGCGTATGTAACCTGAGAATGCTCTGAATGATAACGACCAGTGTCATAAAAAGCAAACGGCTTGTCGAGATGCGTTTCCTAGAGTGGAGCAGTCAAAGTCAATAACTGCGAATAAGACATCACAAAATTGTGAGGGAAGAGTACTAAAATGAAAGTAGTAGTAAAAATGTAATGGCTACGACTGCAATGATAAATGATACCCTATACTGTCTATAATTTGTAACCGTTTTACTAACTCTCCGTAGCTTCAAATAAAACATGCTGTAACACAAGCGGAAATCCAACAGCTGAAAAGAAAAGTAAGTAATAATATGGGCATTAATGTTTTATTGTACTTAATTAGTTGATGGCTTTCATCTCCAGACCTCCATTTTTGTCCATCTCTGAGCGTGTTCTTGTCCACGTTCTCAGCTCAACCACGCCGACCAGGAGAAACAGCGCTGGCGAATGGACAAGGCCCAGCTGGAGCACACCCTGCAGGAGAACAAGGAGCGCATGGAGAAGCTGGAGGGCTACTGGATGGAGGCCCAGAGTCTGTGTCAGGCGGTGGACGAACACCTGAAGGAGACGCAGGCCCAGTACCAGGCTCTGGAGCGCAAATACAGCAAGGCGAAGAGGCTCATCAAGGAGTATCAGCAGAAGTAAGGCCGGGTCACACATAACCGCGTACATACACTTAAAGAGGTGAACGTAGAAACCTTTATGGTCATTTCAGGAAATGATATACATATTATATATTCAGTTCAAGTGTCTGCCTTGTCAGAGACATCTTTTTCACATTTTGTATCTTTTCACAATTCAAAGAAAGTCCGAATAATTTGGAGACATACTCCGCTTGGACATGTTCGTAATTATGTCCCTCTGTGATGTGTTCTTTCTAGGGAGATCGAGTACCTGAAGAAGGAGATGCAACGCTGTGTACAGGATGGAGCAGAGGCCTCGCTTAAGGAGGAGTCAGGACAGCTCCAGGATCAGGTAATGTGCGGTTTGGGATGGGTTCTTGTGACTCCTGCTGTGGCCTCTGGTGCTAATGTGCATGTGAACATGACTATAACTTGCTATAGTGTCTTGCTATAAGTGTCTGTAAAAACACCCTAAAATACACTAAATCGGCTTGAATAAGTGGACATGATCGGAGATGAAATGTATTTCAGTTCAGTGTCTCGTATTCGATTATTGCAATACAGCAACCTGACAGCGGCCTTCTGTGTTTTGCTCCCAGGTAGCGGATCTGGAATGCAGGGTCGAAGAGCTCAAATCTGAACCTTTATAATAACCTGTGACTCTCTGAAGGGAACTTCCTCGAGGAGAGGATAAGAGTAGTATTATTGTAATTGCATCCGGCCCAGGGTACTTGTTGTCTAACTTTAGCTTGGTTTGCGATCACATACTTGTATTGCTGGATATAATCTCTTCATCTAACAACCCCGTTTATTCCTATGTTATCGTTTTTTCGTTAATGTTAAGATCCCCCCTCTGTGAGTATATAACCGATGGGTACTGGCTTGCCAGTTTAATCGACATTTACAAAATTATTGTCAGGAACCTTTGTTGCTTTTAACTTTTTCCAGTATTCAGTATTTTAACCTTTGATTACGAACTGTCGGGGGGGAAAACTAGACACACTTCATCTCAAACGTCAAAACAAATTCCTTCCTTTCTATGCCCTGTTTTGTGATGTTTTTATTTTAATTGTACAGCTGTAATACTATATGTGGTTTATCAAACGACGTTTGATATGTATATATTTTTATTAATATATGTATGACATTTAACATATTAACTAATGAAGTTAAAGAGGCAGCGGATATGACGGTCCTATGTCACTGGCGTACGTTGACAAAGGTCAACAGTTGAGAAGCGACATTGATTTCCTGTTTTTCTGGGTGCTTCACTGGAATGAATGAGAAAAGAAACAGGAAGGCCAATTCCAACTGCTGCTTCCCCTCTAGAGTTAACTACCATACAGTGTGTGTTGTTTAGTCGATAGACTATCAGAGAATGGCTACTGAGGATCCTCAGTAACAGCATACCAACGTTTCAGTAACGGTCTGCGTTCGGGGAAATCGAATTTCCATTGTCTCCCCGAACTGTACGACGGCCCTCGCTATGGACGCGTCTCGCACGAAACCTTCGGACACTGTTTAGTCCTTGAACAGTAGCACATAGAATGCCAGACAGTATTCGCCCGATTCGGCGGGAACCTTCCTGTAAAAAGCCTGTGTCAACTCTTCTACCGATTTGAGTTCTGCGGTGCGTTTAGACGACGGCACATGGGGTATTTGAATAACGCTGGTGAGAAAAGCGAATGACTTGGGTGCAAAAAGATGAAGTGTTTCGGAGGCCCGGGCGATTTCACAAAGTGTTTAAATATGTGATGTGGAACACTCTCATGGGCATGTTTTAAGTATTTTCGTAAGCTTTTAGGCGTGTACAGGGCTCATGCTTTGCATTGTATGTTTTGTGGAATAAATGGTGATCTGTGTGACACTGGAGTCAGTCATTTCTTTCACGTCGGCTTTCTTCTTTCTAAAGATCGGTTAAAATTGGGCTTCGGAGAATATAAGGGTTTGTTACGAAATTGAGTTTTTTTTATTGCATATAGTGATTGCAATTGACACTGTTTTGCTTATGTTGAACATGTATGGACGTCATTATTTCACATAACCATAACAACAGGCAGCTGTGTGTTTGTATGTGATGACCACATCATGAGTGCATTTTTTCTTGATGCCTGGTGAGGTGATAACTCCGCGAAAACCTTTTCCCGCATCGCTCGCACTTGTACCGCCGCTCGCCGTTATGCAGCAGCAGGTGAGCTTTGAGACTCTGCGGACGGCTGAAGCTTTTCCCGCATTCGGGGCAGGGGCAGGGTTTCACCCCGGTGTGTTTCCTCTCGTGGCGCTTCAGGTCCCCGGACTGTCGGAAACTCTCGCCGCACTCGGTACACAGGAAGGGCCTCTCCCCTGTGTGCGTCCTCACGTGCACATTCAGCTGTCCCGAGTGGGTGAAACCCTTCTGGCAGAAAGAGCAGCGGTATGGCTTCTCCCCCGTATGTATTCTCTGATGCTGCTTAAGGCTGTAAAGACTAGAGAAACCTTTCCCGCAGTCGTCGCATAAGTTCAGTTTGGCTGCGACTGAGCGAAAACACCGGTGAGCCTTGAAGCTTTGAATGTACTTGTAGCTTTTTCCACACTGAAAGCAGAGGTGGGCCTCGCCTGCTACAGCCGCTTCTGGCGGAAGCTGGCTGGAACCCAGAAGAGAGACATACTCATTAGGGTGGTGTCTCTTAATGTGCTTTTGGAGGTACCTCTCATCCGTGAAGGAGAACTGGCAGTGGGAGCAGGGAAAGGCTTCGGAGCTGAGCTGGACGCCCTTACACACGTCTGCCTCCAGGTGGCGCTGTAGGCCGCCAGCCTGACTGAAGAACCGCCCACAGTGGGTGCAGCAATGAGACATGTGTTGCTTCAGGTGCTTGTTGATCGTGTGCTTCTTCAGGGCGGTGTGGCGTTTGAAAGTATCTCCGCACGCAGAGCAGATGTACAGGGGAGACACCTCGACCGGAACGCACTGATGTGCCTTGAGGGACTCTGGGTCGCTGTAGCTTCGCTGACACATTAAGCATCTGTAGTGGACCTCCTCTCCATCTTTCTCCTCAACGTCCACAGCATCCGAGGTCGAGTCTGAATGAGTGCTCTTCGTGGTCCTGGAGTGTCTTGGTTTCAGTGAGTTTGCCATGAACGTTCTGGAGAATTTCACCTGGACGTTCCTCATTGAGAGAGATCTACCTGTCTGGCCACCAGAAGGCAGGTCATTGGAGAAGAGCGGCGGGAGCTCCACCGAAAGTCTTCCACGTTTCTTCTTGGTTCCGTGAACTTGCTTCTGGTGCCTGGCCAGATCGTACCCCTGAGCGAAACACTTCCTACACTGGAGGCAGCAGTACGGCCTGACGTTGGAGTGCACGGCGCGCATGTGTCTCTGGACGTGGCCTTTATGTTTGAAGACCTTCCCACACTGAGAGCAGCTGTTGGTCTCCTCGCCAGGTTCTGTTGGCTCATTTGTCTGTGTAGACGGGGCATCTAAAAGGGGTTCGAAAGGTTCATCCACACGAGTCTCGGTTGGTGGAGCATCTGAAGAGGGTTCAAAAGGTTCATCCACCTGACTCTCGGTTGGTGGAGCATCTAAAGAGGGTTCAGAAGGTTCATCCACCTGACTCTCGGTTGGCGGAGCATCTAAAGAGGGTTCAGAAGGTTCATCCACCTGACTCTCGGTTGGCGGAGCATCTGAAGGGGATATCGAAGGTTCATCCACCGGAGTATCAGTAGGCAGAGGATCTAATGAGAGTTCAGGAAGCTCTGGATAACCGTTCATCACCACTACAGATGCTTGAATTTTAACTGCCTTTGCCCTTCTTCGGTTATGCCTTTTCAGGTGCAGAGAGAGGCTGCTTTCCATCGAGGAAGAAAATGGGCAGAGAGGACAAGGAAACAAGAGAGAGGTCACTGTAAGTGGAGTGTCAGAGGCAGTGTGGTTAAGCTCCTGCGTGTGCTCAGACGACGGCAGACTCAGACCTCTGACCTCTGCCAGCATCTTTCTGTGAACTCGTTTCTGGTGTCTGGCTAGACAAGACAGTTGTGCAAAACACCTCCTGCATTGAATGCAGCAGTACGGCTTCACCTTGGAGTGGACAGTTTGCATGTGTCTCTGGACATGGCCTTTCTGACTAAAGCTCTTTGGACATTGTGGGCACTTGTAGGCCAAACCGCCTTCCATAGATACGTGAGGGTCTGGCTTCCTTATTACGTTGGACAGATTGTCAGGCTCACACATCAACAGGTCCCTAGAGTGGGATAGTGTTGTATGTCTTCGGAGATAAGACTCTGTGGTAAAGGAAAGCTGGCACTGACAACAGCGGAAAACCTCAGATGACAAATCTGTTCTCAACTCTGTAAGACAGAAAATAAATGGTAAGTTACTGGAAATGTTTCAGATTTTCTTTACGTTTAAAATTGCCCTTATAGACTCTATAAATACAGATGATTTATAGACTCTCGGGCAAAAACAAGTTGATTAGAGACAGGAAGCAATAGGCACCTGAAGGAGTGGATTTCCTGAGCCAGATTTGGTCTGAGGGGTCATTGAACCTGTCGATGTATTCGCCTCCAGGCCAGAACAAGAGCTCTTCACCAGGGAGGACCAAGCGACAGCAGTGGAAGAAAACCATCCCCATGTACTGCAGTGCTATAAGATTACCCTCCTTTTCATTACGAGCGCAGTTAATATACCTAAGAGAGACAGAGTGAAAGAGACAGAGTGAGAGAGAGTGAGAGAGTGAGAGAGACATTTCACGAAGCACTGACTGAAAGACAGACAGAAGCCGTGCAATATGTACGTTATACAACACCTCAACCAGTTGGAATGAGTGTCTCTGGCGGCGTCGATATACTCAGATTCCCCCTTGCTGTTACAGACCTGAGAAGAGACAAATGCTTTCATTAGAACTAAATAGTCAAACAGAGCTGAAACCCGGGGCTCAAAAAGTAGCCGCACGCGTTTATATAGATCATGTGACGAGAATAATCGACCATGACATGTAACACGTGCGTTTTACAACATGGACCAGATTGTAATAAGTAAGCTGTTAAAGTGCTTATTTTATTTCCCCTGCCACGCATGCCTGCCTAGTCTTTTCTTTGTCCCAATGCAGAAGTCAAGGTGTAGAATTGCAGGAACGTCTCTCTGCTTTCAATTAAGTTGTCATTCACGCGGTCGGAAACAAGAGGCCTTTCCGTTGCTCTCCCAATGTTTGACCACTAGAACCACGCCAAAGGTACATAAAGGCATTTGGGTATTACAAGCGCACTATTACATGCCATTTGGGACACAGAGGTACTCACCTCCCAGGCGTAGTCACTTTTAATGGCTCTGTCTCTTGTAGTCACCTCCCCTTCACAGGGCCCAAAGTGCATTCCCAGGGGCAAAGTTGGCCCCAGGTTCAGGACCCCAAGGCCAGCCCGGGAGATACTGGACCTGCCCACCACCAGCCCATGGGGTAGAGTGAGCATCGCCCTCTGCGGTATTCCCATCGGAGTGGGAGAGTCCGGCATGAAGGCCAAGCTACCTTGGTTATCGCTGTGGTCTTTATTAGAGGCATGACACTCCTCACAATCTACAAGTAGAAAGGGATTAACCTTACTGTAGATCTAAGCAACTACTTTTTCATTGAGCTTACTGTGCACAGACATGCGTCTCAAGTTGTCATTTCACTCACGGAGGATCATGTTATGTGATGAGTTCTCCTCCTCCAACACAGTGCTCGCCATTATATTCTCGACCATGCAGTCAGGAACAACTATCACAACAGATCAAACAGGGACGCGTGGAAAAAATAATCACAATCTAAAACCACAATGGACCCTTCGCTAAGCCACGCCCTCCTTAGTTACTGTTGCTACGCCTGGCAAGCTTTCGAGCCTGGCACGTCTATTGCAGTGTGTATGCACCGGTGTCAGACATTCCCAATGAGATATTATTATTATTTTATAATATTATTATTATTATTTAGTAATTTTTGGCGAACAGGTGAAATATCTGAAAGAGCAAGACAAAAGGGGCTGCAGTATGCATTCGAGGGATATATCCACGACATAATATGCAACCGATTAGAGAATAACGTCTTTAAAATTGAAGCGAAAGCCTCAAGAGTCATATAGCAAGCTATATAGCCAGCCAACTAGGACTTTGTTTTAGCAAGAATGCACGTGTCACGTGATCGACCCCGGAACTCACAAATTATGCAGAAAAGCGACATTACTGAAAGATTGGGTAACCGAGTTCCGACCAATTATTCAAAACAAACATAATAATTTCATACCATGTGTTTGATAAAAGTGCTAATCGCCTGTAAAGAGTTTGCTAGCTCGTTTAACATTGTCCAATTATTGCTGATTCTAGGTCACTGTAGTTTTTGTTCTGTTTTTTTTTTTAAGCAAGACGGATACACTTTCTAACATCCCTGAACAAGCCGAAACGACAGAGAATGAGTATTATAATAATAAGTTAAAATAATTATAATAAGTGTGCCGACTACCCAAGTTGCCAGTTGTGATTGTACCCGGAACAAGCACATCCTAACTTGTAACCAAGCTCTAACATAAACCCGCACTAGATATATTTACCTACAAAAAACCATACCTATAATTTGGATTTATAAATCAGCCCATTTTCCGAAGGCTAAACGCTGTCATTTAAAATAACCCACTGGCGCAGCAGCAACTAGCTAGTCATTTTTGCACCGTAAACACAACGTCCTGCTTTGACCCGGAAGTTAAAGAAATTCACAAAAACGGAATAACCTTTTAATTTCGTAGCTATGGTTATAGTTACTATAGTACCACACATGCGTTTCTGATTAATTAATATAGACATAAACAACAATATAAACTCGGTACTTTATTCATTATTTATCCTTATTAATGCATCTCTGGCTTGTTCACCATCGGGCGCCGCTGGTGTAATGGTATCATGGAAGATTCCCATTCTTTCGACCCGGGTTCGATTCCCGGGCGGCGCACACTTTTCTTAATCTATACAATTGCCATTGTTTTTAATGTTACAAGTTAGCCTAAGCGTATTTGCTGCTTATTTTCAGCGAATACGGCCTAATACATTGTTATCTTTTGACCGTTTTAGCAGCACAAAGGAGGTGTTGCAGTGTCGCATGGCAACAACGAACCCTATAGTCTCAGCAGCAGTTGCAGTCTGTATGGAAGTTGCCATGGCAATAGTGTAAATCTGTATACATATATACCAGCAACGCTCTTTTAGGACAAAGCAATGAAAAACGTTAGATTCACAGCACGCAGTGGAGAAAAAGTTGACACGCTTCGTGGCATAAAGGACGATGCACATTTAAGCACATGTGGACTTGTCCAATCTTGCGCCCTATTCACCGCCAGGCTCAACGAGTCCATCCGGTGGTTGTCCTGCGCAGGGGACGGGTCCAGAAGACGGTTCCTCACCGGCGTCCTGGTGCGCAGTCAAAGTGCGCAGGTTCTGGAACGCGTCCAGAGAGTTCTGCAAATGACACGTGAGAAAGACTTCACCTATGCCAGATCCCGACCGAGGAGGCCATGTCTTCCAGGAGACGCGATCACCTGGAGCTCGGACCGAGCGCCTGACACTAGACATCTGGCGATGGACATGGTGGACACCTGGAACTGGTTCAGTCGCAGCGGCTCCTTGACACAGTCTAACTATCTTCTGGGAATCCTCTCTCTGTGCGACACTCAGATCCTTCACATGCTTGGAAACCTAACAAGTGTGCTGATAGTGAGGGAGAAACGTGCCCTCCTCCATCATAAGCACTGTGTGTAATGTATTGTACATGTGACATCATATTCTCTTTTAAATTAAAAAGTGTTTATTTTGATTATTGAATGTTATTTGTATTATTACATTATATCTCTTGTAGGTGTAACTATTTTATTTTAGTGCTGGACAGTAATGATCCCGAGCATGAGGCCTCTTCTATCCGAGAATCGACCCATTTCTTTGACTCACAGAAGCATCAGCCAGATTTGGACCTCCTTCACCAGGCTGGCTTTTTTTTGAGCCTGTCAGTGTGTACAATTACACTGACCTGGGCACAACGGATAGAAGGCTAGAGACGTGCCATGGTGCAGACCAGTGTGAATGCTGCTGTTGGAAATGTTTTTTGACATTAATGCCAGCAACTATACCATACTACTCTGGCTGAGGTTTAGAAGTCATGGTGGACTGTGGGTACATGGCTATATTATAACTAGATAAGAATGTCCCTTTGGTAATCGAAATGACAAAATTACATATGTTGTGCACAATATTTACACTTATTGCTAGGTTAATGATGTCCTCCTTTCCGTTTTTTGTCCAGCCAAGCACTGCCCAGATTTGCCAGGCCTTGACAACGTGTATGTAAGGACGGTGAAACAGGATAGTGACAACGTATCCGTCAGCTCAGACGACCCAGCTCTGATGGTGGTCCCTCGGGGCTCGCGTTCTGTCTCTGGAGTCAGTCGATACAGAGACTTCATCCGCGGTCTCCCCGTTCACCTGGCCAAGAGGATTTTAGGTGATCACCTCTCCTTTCCTATATCGCATCGACTCACATTCATTTGAATCGCTCAGGTGCTCTACAATGCTCTAATCGCCCTCTAATAACGCTCTAGCCACATAACGAGTGGTTAGTTATGTATTGATCGGTTAATGCAGATAACCTGTGCACTCTGAACCCTACAGCTGCCTGATATATGCACTGTTCATCTGGTTTTGTTGAGCAACAGCATTTAGGCTAACTTCTGCAACCTTTTGTCTAGATTGAAGGACTAGTTGCCACTTCCTCAAAGCTGCCTCACAGGGAGACAAATAAACAAGGGTCAATAGCAATGGCATGGTGATGGCTTTGTTATTCATGGCTGCCTTTTTAACATCTTAGTGTCTCTCTCTCTCTCCATCATACTGTAAACTGGCCTCCCTGGATATTCACAAGACAAAAGAACAGCGGACGTCATTCAAATGATGTTACATAGCTTTTGTGTTTTTTAGGTCTTTTGGACAAAGCCTCTCTACGTCACTGCAAAGATGTCTCCAAACACTGGCGATACCTGATGGGTGACACTCAGAAAGATCGTAATTGCAGGAAGATCCTAGAGAAACAAGCTATGTTGATGCAGGTACTGTGAGAAAAATTGCAAAAAACACATCATTGGGAATATGCCACTTACACTCATGTTTTAAACATTTCTGATGGTACATATTTTATTTATTTTTGGCTCAACATTGGGATGACAGAGATGACTGTCCCGTTTTATCATGTCAAGCTATTTGAAGTGCAGGGTACATTACTGTGATTCTTTGAGCCTATTTAGAATACAACAATTGTCATGACAACGATTAGTTATTAATATAAATAGTATTTGTGTTATATGTAAATACAATTTGAGTCACGCTAGCAATGAGAAGCTCTGGTTGCACCGTAAGGTGAAACACGTCGCTGACAGGTTATGATTAGAAACACAGTGACAAAGTTGTTTACCTGTTAACTAACATTGCGCTCTCCTTATCACAAGTGCTCCGGCTGTTCAAAGTGTTTCCATCACAAATGGGGGATTTATGTCAAAGCAAATGTGCCAGAAGTTCATCTAAATGAAAACAACCCCAGTGTGAACGAACACCCTTTCTCTCACCTCAGAGCAACATCACCGCGGGTGTCTGCTCGACCTACGCCAACGTCCGTGAGGTGTTAGTTCCCATTATGGACCATGAGAGGCACGTGCCCCACGAAGACATCCTCTCCAATATCAGATGGGTAAACGAATCACTGTCTAATCCATCTAACGTACTCTATAACCATATCAGCCGACGTCTTCCACGTTTCCCACACACACTGCAGCGCTACTGACCCCCTGACGACCTGGCGTCTGTAATCGTACGCGTGTTTGTTCTGTTTGTGTGTGTGTGTGTTCGTGGGCGTTTACAGGAGAGGGGCTTCGCGGCCACGTACGCTGGCATTCGAACCCGAGCTGTGCTGATGGAAGAGCGGAATGTGTTCTGTGGGGTGTACAACATTCTGTTGCTGCTGGACAGGTCGGTAAGACGACCTGCTGTCTGTGTAACACTGTATTATTCACCAGGGCCTGGGGTTCACAGCCTCTAGTGTCTCTCTGTTCCGTTCTAAATAATAAACTGTGTACATGTAACAGCGTCACAGCAACAGCGGCGACTCACCCCTTTGGGAATTATTGTTATCGTTTTCTACCATACAGCCGCAATTTTGTATATATATATTTTTTTTAATGTTAGGAATTGTGATGTGTGGTACATTTGTTTGTTGTTCTAATCAGTTATCTCTAACCTCATCAATGACACCTATTTCATATTAGTTTTGCTGTGTTTACGATGAGTTTTTTAAACTAATTTCATGTATGTTTTCATGGAAAACGATGACATCACGAGCGACCCCAAACTTTTAAACGGCAGTGTGTGTTCCAACTGTTTCAACATATTGCCAACCGGTTGCACTACTCTTCATCATATCCCATGAGCCCCTGGGTGTTTGTATATTCTATATAGGGAATATATATGTGAGACATAACCAATCTGAACCTGATCCTAAATGTGAGTGGTGTTTGGTGGATAGGGATGACTCGTCCAGGGTGGTGCATTATGACGGAGGTCAGCTGGTGGCGGTCGGCTCCAAGGACCGCGTGGTGCGTCTACTGGACGTGGCGACGCTGACGGAGGTGAACCCGGTAATCCAGGGCCATGCCGGGTCCATCAGGGCCCTTCTGCTCTGTGAGGAGAAGGAACTCGTCATCAGCGCCAGCTACGACCTCAGCATCAGGTCGGAGTTCAGTGGCGGCAGACGGAAATACGGAATTCCTAGAATGGGAATCTCCTTTCATGTCAACAGGAACATAACTATGCGTTTTACTTAATCATACGTTACATGCTACATTTTCTAGTTTCCAAGTACTGGCTGGTCACTATTGTGTGTGATCTGGGTAAAAGAAAAACAGCATTGGATATAGTTTTAACACAAAACTTGAGATGTATCATCAGGTGTACATGGCATGCTAATTTAATCATGCTTATTAAGTTGTTTATGGACTGACTAATATGTACAATGACCTTTACACGTTCTAAGGTGTTGGAGTCTAAAAACAGGCGCCTGTATGATGCTTTTACGTGGCCATTTGGGTACCATCAACTGTCTGGACCTTCACGGGAATTGTCTTGTCTCAGGGGCCAGGGACTGCAAGGTCAAAGGTATATGTCAAGCGGTCACTTTCAGACAGTTGACTTCAATATTTACCGACCTTTTGTAATAATAACCTAAAACTGTGCGTGTTCTGCCTCCATGGCAGTGTGGAACCTGCAAACGGGGAAGTGCTACGAGAAGCTGAAGTTTAAGCACCACGACCCCATTTTGTGCGTGAAGATAGACAAGGCTCGTGTGCTGAGCAGCTGCCAAAAAGGCCTGGTCAAGATGTGGAGCATGGAGAAGGCATCACTCCTGAAAGTGAGTCGGTCTGTTCGCTGCCATGTTGGAACACAACAAGGATTCGTCTTTATAGAAATCCAATAAAAACAAATGCATGGAATTCTGTTAACTCTGGTTTGTAGAATATACAGTACATCTGCTATGTTTTATTTTTACTACATTGGATTTTTATTGTCTTTGATTTAAAGGCTTCTGCTCATTTCAGACCATCGATGCCCACCGCAGCTCTGTGAGGTGTTTGTTCTTCGACCAGTGGCATATTCTGTCAGGAAGTTCTGACGGAGAGGTCATGGCCTGCAGCACCAGCTGTGACATGAAGAATAGCCTGATGATCTATCACCACCCAAAGTACGTCTAGATAAGTAATAACCCATCAGAAAATTTGCTTTTGGTTTGTTTCTGACAGGTTTATCTTGAGTTGCCTTACCAATATTATAACTGTGTGTGTGCATATGTGTTTTCTCATCTAGGGAAGTTCTGGCACTGATTCTGCTATTCCTGCGTGTCATCACCGGCTGTGGGGACGGAAAGATTCGTATCTTCAACTTCCTTACAGGGGACTGCCTCAGAGTCATCAAGGCTGGGGGTCAACATAGCCCGATTCTCTCTCTACACACACACAACAACAAGTAAGTACAGGTACTGTCCCTCTACACACACACAACAACAAGTAACTACAGGTACTGTCCCTCTACACACACACAACAACAAGTAAGTACAGGTACTGTCCCTCTACACACACAACAATAAGTTAGCTCTGCACTTTCCCTTCAAACAAATGAAACAAATCTTGTTTTTTGGTGCTGTGGCGCCCTTACTTCTCGCGGCTATGACTTTCTCATTACACTAAAACAACGCCGTGAATCGGCTCTGTCGATAAAACACAAACAGCGTTTTTTTGTGGACGACGGTGATCTCTGTCTTTAAAAGATCTCCGGGTGTCCTAATTCCCCACGTCCTCTTCCTCTCCCTCACAGCGTAGTGGTCAACACGCCTTCCGGCGTTTTGCTCTACCGCTTCACCGAGGTGCGTTGGGACCACTCTGTGCCCGCCGAGAGGGAGCATTTCAACGAGTCCCGGGGTATACCCGGAAGCGTGCTCGACACACACAAGTGCCCCCACGCCCGAGTGAGGGCTGGACGCATGATGCGGGTGGGCTCGTCCAACCGGAAGATCTACAACCGCGCCGACGAGGAGCCGGAGACGCCGGCGTTGTCCCACCACGCACGCGCCCTGTCGGCCCCCAGCATGCGCCGAGCATATGGTGAGTGCCGGAATACAACCTGTTGCTCTGGTATCCCTGACTTTAAGTTACTCCAGGTGTTTCTAGACACCATCCTCACACCTGTCAGTCTTTATGGACAGGACCTTCGCTCTGTACGTGAGCACTTCGCTTTACTTTGGTTCCTCAAATAGGATAATAGCAATACTGTTCAGATATACTGTATGTAACAGCTGCATGTAAGATACTCAGCTATTTTTATATAAATCTCGGACCCCGTCGGACCTTCTGACCATCAGCACCGGCTCCCCTCAAGGTTGTGTCCTGTCCCCTCTTATCTTCACCCACGACTGCACCTCCAGTCACCACTCATGACACCACCCTCATTAGTCTAATCTCTCATTGGGATGAGACCGGCTGGTGTCCTGGTGCCGTCTCAACAACTTGGAGCTCAATGCTCTAAAGACAGTAAAGATGAGTGTGGACTTGAGGAGAAGCCCAGCTGACCTTCGTCCCATTGTCCTGGAGAGCTTCCCCATCAACACAGTAGAGTCCTTTCGCTTCCTGGGCAACACCATCACCCAGGACCTCAAGTGGGAGCTGAACATCTCCTGACTCTCTCACTAAGAAAGCACAACAAAGACTGTACTGCCTGCAGCAGCTCATGTACAAACTGCCAACGTCCATGAGGATTAACGCCTACACAGCCATCATCGAGTCCATCCTGACCTCCTCCATCACCGTCTGGTACGCTGCAGCCGCTGTCAAGGACAAAGACAGACTGCAACGCATCATCCGCTCTGCGGAGCGAACCATTGGATGTAAGCTGCCGTCTCTCAACGATCTGTTCAAAGCCTGGTCACTGAGGCGGGCTGCAAAGAGGCATCCAAGATCTTCCTGCTAATATCATGGTCATACTACTGCAAGATACACTTTAGCTTTTACATTCTGTAAATAGACTCTCCTTTGTATATTATATAGTTGTTCTTGCCATTCAATGCTGCTCAGAAATAGTGGAGCCAGAGAGGGTTGAGTCAACACTGCCCCAAAGTATGGGACCGCTTAACGTTGACGAATTCAACAAAATATTGCCAAATTTACAATGCCGAACCCTTACGGCGTCACATTATTCTGTTTGTATTCCAGACTAGAATACTACGGCTCTGAGGTAACTGAGAGCCACAGAGCCACTTTGATGTGATTACTGCACCCGGTTTTAGATCTAGATCGGAGAATACACTTCTGGGAAGATTAAGAGTATTGTTTAATCTGTAACATATTAACAGTGTTATCCAACACGGGTCTCGTGCTCTGTTCTGTAGCCAGCTCTTCTGTGTTTTTGTGCCAGGTGAAATAATGAACGAAAACAAACCGAGTGGACCACCATGCTAGGCTAATAGCGTCCGGCTGTGACTGCTTTTTCAAGGATTCTGACATCAGAATAAATCACCACGAGAGTGCAGTGAAATTTCAATGGTCTGAGGGCCTTTTTTCTCTTTTGAATAACAGAACTCTTGCGGTCTCTCCCCTCGCCACAGCGGTCCAGCAGGAATCTATGAGGCCTGCGACTTGGAGCGAGCTACAGAGCTACCGCAGGAGTCAGGCCTACATAGACCTGCAGCCGGAGTTCATCTCCGAGCACCCGTCAGCCATCACTCCTGCGACGCCGGTCAGCGGACACTGCCAAGACCCCCAGACCAGAACCCTTCAAACTCCCAGGAGCCATACCAGCAGCATGGGTAAACACAATAAAATATATTGTATTATTATACAACCGTTTAATGTAACTACTCCATGGCTGGTTATACCACAACTGGAGAGACGACAGAGTGTACGTTCACATCTATTCATCAGAACCAACTGTATAACGCTCCCGTTCACAGCCAGAGACCCGGGTGTGATCCCAAAGTGGCTGCTGACTCCCAGTGAGATGGCGACGAAGGCCCGCGTGAAGAAGAGGGGCCCCCATCACAACGTCACCCCCGACCGCATCCTCCTCAGCGTCAACTCCATCCAACGAACCATGGCAAACGATCAGGCCGGGCTCAACATGGAGTTCAATGCTCGGGTACGAGACGCCTGGGGTTCCCCTCCACCTCTGTTTGCGCCTCCCCAGGGGACGAAACCCGGGCCCCAAACTTTCCCGTCACCTCCAGCTCCAAAACAGAGCCCCCTGTGTAAGATGGAGAAGACATCATCAGCACCCAGCCACCGTGCCTTCCGGTACGGCATGACCAAAACCCACAGCCCCCTCTTGACCCAGGCTCTGGACCTCAAACTGAGACACTCCCTCCACAGCCGGGAACTCCCCTCATCCACCCCCTCTCCAGCAGCTGTGCGGCCCCGTACCGTCCCCACGGTAGGGCCACTTGCCACCGGCGCCCAATCAGACGTCCAGGAGCCGGGGCGCGTGTTTCTGAAGATGCCGGGCAAACGTCGAGGACGGCACGTGGGCTTTGTGAGGCCGAACGAGAACATCGGCCAATACAACCCACTGGACCCATTCAGGTCTGGTATGCATAGAATCACAGACAAAACAAGTGCATCATAGGATATCTATTCAGAGATGCTTGTATATACTGCAGAGGCAATTCATGTTTAAATCATTGATATTATTATTTTATTTATTAATTCCGATTAATCCATTAATTAGTTACGTTATACGTCCGTTCGTTTAGGGTTTCCGGAGCGTTCCGGCTCCTCACAGACAGTCAGTCTGAGGATGACATCAGATCCCGGACACGCCAGCATGGCATGGAAGGCTCTAGGACCCGGGAGGACCAGGAGAAACATAGGAAGACGTGGAAAATGAGGATGAAGGGTGTCTCCACTACCGACTACACCGTGAAGGACACACGCGAGCTGGGACAGGACAAATACATCTGAAGACTGTCTGACTGTCACTCTGACTGTTGTCCAGGACTCGCAAAAATCGAAGAGCATAGTATTTCTGCCCTAAATAATTATATTCACATCATTTTGACTTTCGCCTCAGTAATGTGTCTTTGTTTAGAGACGGTATCTACATCAGCTTTATGTTTTTTTGGACAGGAATGTGGTAAAAGATAGTAGGTCTGATTTGAACTTTTGCTGCATCGGCTAAGGTTGCTTAGCATTGACTGCTGGAATAACATGATGGAACTTCATAATCTGTGTTAATTGACGTTATAAACTCAACCTTCAGTTTGCTCCAATTTCCAGTAGGGGGCAGTGTTGTACCATCGGTGGGATGTTTAGTCTGATCAAATAGATGCTGGGGCTTTCTAGCAGATGTAAAAAAACAAATGTCCTTAAATTTCTGCAATTACCGCTTTCGATTTTTAGTTGAGTCATTTATTTAGCAGCAACACAACCCAATTATGTATGGCACTAAGGTCTATATCCGGGAGTAATACCTGATTGCTATTTTTTGTCAACGGTGACCATCGTTGTCTGAATAATCCTTGAGCTCAAACTTTTACCGCGTGTGAATCTCAGATGTCACATGAGTAACTTCGTTTTTGTCTCTCTATGAATATGTGTCTGGAATTATGTTTACCGAAATGCTGAGGACTGCTGTGATTCTTTCAGTAATTTCCCGTAATCTTTTGCACTTGACAACCTGTTGGCCGTTGAGCCGTTAGTATTTCTTACAAACGGTAAAATCAAACGTGTAAATACATCCGACTGGACTGACCCATCTTCTGAGAGATAATGGATGTAACATAATCATCTGACCTCTGACCCCGTCGTCCATGATGGCTCCAACACATCAGCCCCTAACAGTTCATATACATTTTATTTAACATATCAATTGTTTTTAAACATATACATTATAGTAATTCATCTCACGTGCGTATCCACAGTTACGTCTGGTTAGCGCATTCATGTTGATTAGTTCGCTGTGAACACTGCAGATCCTATAGGTAAGAGGGTTGAGCTTACAGTCAAACGCATGGGGAATAAACGAGCTGAAGGGCACACTTTCATTTTTATTGTCATAAGGCCTAATATAAAAAAAAACACGTGAAGTTCGACTTTCGCCCTCAAAGACAATTCATTTGTATGCGCAGGAACGTGTCCCACGCTCAGCATTGCACCGATCCGTTAGAACTAGTTTGTTTCGCCGATGTCGATCCGTGTCTGAGGAAGTATGAAAAAAGGATCCTTTAAAAAAATCAAACATCGGATGACAACTTTTGCTTCCGTCCCACTTACAGTCGGAACCTCCCAGCTGCCCTCTGGTCTGAAGCCTTCAGGGCATCATTAACGGGTTGAGGAGGAGATCTGGGGAGGAGAAGGTTGGGACTTCTCTTTTGACTACAGCGGCAGAACAGCTGGGAGCTATAGTACCCAGAGTAGGTAGCGGGGGAGCGGGCTGGTGGCGGTAAAAGGCGAACAGAAAGGCCCTACGGAGATGATCCTCATTCAGACGCAGTCCCGCTGCTAATTTGATTTAATCTGCAGAAAATTGGGGTTTTAGGGCGACTCGATGTCCCCTTTGGCTTTTCTCCCAGGGCGCTGACTGTGTCTGAGGTGGAGGGGAGCAGAAACAGCCCCCCACCCGCGCACCCCGATGCAGCTTAGTCCGACCAGGCGGCGCAGATCTCCATTGTTCCCTCAGGTATGGAGGCCCTTGTGTCCGGGGCCCACGGAGCCACGGGGAAATAACCAGCGTGAAATCAAAGCAGAGGTGGAAAAGAGAAAGTCTTCACGGACGGAGGAATGCCCAGAGACCTTCTGCTCCCCGGAGTCGGCCCGTGGGAGGGTTGATGCGGGGGCGGGCGGGGGGCGGGGACGTCCGGGGGTGAAAGAGGAGGGGCGGGGGAAGACCTGTGAAGAGATGACGGTTACCCATAGATTAATGGGAGGTTATGGGGGTGGGCGGTGGGACCGGAGGACACAAAGAGACTTGGCGGAGTGGGACCCCTGTTGACCCCGTGACATCATCCTCGACACCCAGCATCTGCATCGCCGCGTTACGGGCGGATATTCGCGTCCCCCATAGTTCCATTTGTCAAGTCGATTTTCCTGTCCGTCACGCCGTTTCGGCGGCGGGTTTTCGCCCTGGTGCCGGGGTCGCTTGACGGGTGTCAGTTTGTCTGTCACGGTCCAGACGGCGTTGACGCGATCAGGATCTGAGGTCCCGGGGCCACTCGCCTCTGACACTCAGACAGCACGCCGCCGAACTGCACCGGCGCTTTGTAGAACTGTCCAATTAGCAGGAAGCCGCTAATTCATGCTTCTGTTAGCGATTCACAGTTGCAACTCCGACATATAAAACATTAAGCAGTTTGCGCTTTATTACGTCATTCTTGAAAGCTGGCTGTCGACTACGGTCGCACATTGTCTTACAGAACCAATGTATGAACTCTCAGAGGTCTATTGAGAAAGGGGTTAAATGACTACAGATGACGAAGACAACGTGGTGGACTAGAAGGAGGCTCTCAGACACAGTCACGGTATCCGCGATGGAAACCGTCGGCGACCGACAACACGTGGCATGACATCACCACCACGCGGTTCTCAGGATGAATCTCTGATCTCAGAATCACCCGAACAGGCGAGCTGTTTCTCAGCGGAGCGATCTTTCCATCCTCCCCCGCACCTCAGGAAAAACCCTGTGCGTATGTCGTGTGTGTCCTTGCGTGTGGAAATGGGATGCGCCGGCTTTTCCTTGCCTACTGACCTCATTCTCGGATAAAGATCACAGGCGTAAGAGGAACCAATCACATTGAGAGGGAAGCAATTAGCGGTAACACCACGCCGGTCATAATGTAGCACCGATTGAGACCCAGCCAAGCCAAATACATAAGAGGGAATCTGATTGGCTTGTCGCTAATTGATTGGCTACCCCGTTTGACGTGGCCACGTTTTGTTTTTTTAATTGCGTTATAACCTCCCGCCACTCATCCACATGTTCAGGATCGATCTACAGATAGTGGTGTGTGTGTGTGTGTGTGTGTGGGGGGGGTCTGTCTGTGTGTGTGTCTGGGGGTCTGTCTGTGTGTGTGGGGGGTCTGTCTGTGTGTGTGTGTGTGGGGGGTGTCTGTCTGTGTGTGTGTGTGGGGGGGTCTGTCTGTTTCTTTCTCTACCTGTCTGTCTGTCTGTCTGTTTCTTTCTCTACCTGTCTGTCTGTCTCTTTCTCCCTCTACCTGTCTGTCTGTCTGTTTCTTTCTCTACCTGTCTGTCTGTCTGTTTCTTTCTCTACCTGTCTGTCTGTCTCTTTCTCCCTCTACCTGTCTGTCTGTCTGTTTCTTTCTCTACCTGTCTGTCTGTCTGTTTCTTTCTCTACCTGTCTGTCTGTCTGTTTCTTTCTCTACCTGTCTGTCTGTCTGTTTCTTTCTCTACCTGTCTGTCTGTCTGTTTCTTTCTCTACCTGTCTGTCTGTCTGTCTGTTTCTTTCTCTACCTGTCTGTCTGTCTGTCTGTTTCTTTCTCTACCTGTCTGTCTGTCTGTTTCTTTCTCTACCTGTCTGTCTGTCTCTTTCTCCCTCTACCTGTCTGTCTGTCTGTTTCTTTCTCTACCTGTCTGTCTGTCTGTTTCTTTCTCTACCTGTCTGTCTGTCTGTTTCTTTCTCTACCTGTCTGTCTGTCTGTTTCTTTCTCTACCTGTCTGTCTGTCTGTTTCTTTCTCTACCTGTCTGTCTGTCTGTCTGTTTCTTTCTCTACCTGTCTGTCTGTCTCTTTCTCCCTCTACCTGTCTGTCTGTCTGTTTCTTTCTCTACCTGTCTGTCTGTCTGTTTCTTTCTCTACCTGTCTGTCTGTCTGTTTCTTTCTCTACCTGTCTGTCTGTCTGTCTGTTTCTTTCTCTACCTGTCTGTCTGTCTGTTTCTTTCTCTACCTGTCTGTCTGTCTGTTTCTTTCTCTACCTGTCTGTCTGTCTGTTTCTTTCTCTACCTGTCTGTCTGTCTGTTTCTTTCTCTACCTGTCTGTCTGTCTGTTTCTTTCTCTACCTGTCTGTCTGTCTGTTTCTTTCTCTACCTGTCTGTCTGTCTGTTTCTTTCTCTACCTGTCTGTCTGTCTGTTTCTTTCTCTACCTGTCTGTCTGTCTGTTTCTTTCTCTACCTGTCTGTCTGTCTGTTTCTTTCTCTACCTGTCTGTCTGTCTGTTTCTTTCTCTACCTGTCTGTCTGTCTGTTTCTTTCTCTACCTGTCTGTCTGTCTGTTTCTTTCTCTACCTGTCTGTCTGTCTGTTTCTTTCTCTACCTGTCTGTCTGTCTGTCTGTTTCTTTCTCTACCTGTCTGTCTGTCTGTTTCTTTCTCTACCTGTCTGTCTGTCTCTTTCTCCCTCTACCTGTCTGTCTGTCTGTTTCTTTCTCTACCTGTCTGTCTGTCTGTTTCTTTCTCTACCTGTCTGTCTGTCTGTTTCTTTCTCTACCTGTCTGTCTGTTTCTTTCTCTACCTGTCTGTCTGTCTGTCTGTTTCTTTCTCTACCTGTCTGTCTGTCTCTTTCTCCCTCTACCTGTCTGTCTGTCTGTTTCTTTCTCTACCTGTCTGTCTGTCTGTTTCTTTCTCTACCTGTCTGTCTGTCTGTTTCTTTCTCTACCTGTCTGTCTGTCTGTTTCTTTCTCTACCTGTCTGTCTGTCTGTTTCTTTCTCTACCTGTCTGTCTGTCTGTTTCTTTCTCTCCTGTCTGTCTGTCTCTTTCTCCCTCTACCTGTCTGTCTGTCTGTTTCTTTCTCTACCTGTCTGTCTGTCTGTTTCTTTCTCTACCTGTCTGTCTGTCTGTTTCTTTCTCTACCTGTCTGTCTGTCTGTTTCTTTCTCTACCTGTCTGTCTGTCTCTTTCTCCCTCTACCTGTCTGTCTGTCTGTTTCTTTCTCTACCTGTCTGTCTGTTTCTTTCTCTACCTGTCTGTCTGTCTGTCTGTTTCTTTCTCTACCTGTCTGTCTGTCTCTTTCTCCCTCTCTACCTGTCTGTCTGTCTGTTTCTTTCTCTACCTGTCTGTCTGTCTGTTTCTTTCTCTACCTGTCTGTCTGTCTGTTTCTTTCTCTACCTGTCTGTCTGTTTCTTTCTCTACCTGTCTGTCTGTTTCTTTCTCTACCTGTCTGTCTGTTTCTTTCTTTCTCTACCTGTCTGTCTGTCTGTTTCTTTCTCTACCTGTCTGTCTGTCTGTTTCTTTCTCTACCTGTCTGTCTGTCTGTCTTTTCTTTCTCTACCTGTCTGTCTGTTTCTTTCTCTACCTGTCTGTCTGTCTTCTTCTGTCTGTCTTTCTCTACCTGTCTGTCTGTCTGTTTCTTTTTCTCTACCTGTCTGTCTGTCTGTTTCTTTCTCTACCTGTCTGTCTGTCTGTTTCTTTCTCTACCTGTCTGTCTGTCTGTTTCTTTCTCTTGTCTGTCTGTCTGTTTCTTTCTCTACCTGTCTGTCTGTCTGTTTCTTTCTCTACCTGTCTGTCTGTCTGTCTTTCTCTACCTGTCTGTCTGTTTTTCTTTCTCTACCTGTCTGTCTGTCTGTTTCTTTCTCTACCTGTCTGTCTGTACCTGTCTGTCTGTCTGTCTGTTTCTTTCTCTACCTCTACCTGTCTGTCTGTCTGTTTCTTTCTCTACCTGTCTGTCTGTCTGTTTCTTTCTCTACCTGTCTGTCTGTCTGTTTCTTTCTCTACCTGTCTGTCTGTTTCTTTCTCTACCTGTCTGTCTGTCTGTCTGTTTCTTTCTCTACCTGTCTGTCTGTCTCTTTCTCCCTCTACCTGTCTGTCTGTCTGTTTCTTTCTCTACCTGTCTGTCTGTCTGTTTCTTTCTCTACCTGTCTGTCTGTCTGTTTCTTTCTCTACCTGTCTGTCTGTCTGTTTCTTTCTCTACCTGTCTGTCTGTCTGTTTCTTTCTCTACCTGTCTGTCTGTCTGTTTCTTTCTCTACCTGTCTGTCTGTCTGTTTCTTTCTCTACCTGTCTGTCTGTCTGTTTCTTTCTCTACCTGTCTGTCTGTCTGTTTCTTTCTCTACCTGTCTGTCTGTCTGTTTCTTTCTCTACCTGTCTGTCTGTCTGTTTCTTTCTCTACCTGTCTGTCTGTCTGTCTGTTTTTCTCTACCTGTCTGTCTGTCTGTTTCTTTCTCTACCTGTCTGTCTGTCTCTTTCTCCCTCTACCTGTCTGTCTGTCTGTTTCTTTCTCTACCTGTCTGTCTGTCTGTTTCTTTCTCTACCTGTCTGTCTGTCTGTTTCTTTCTCTACCTGTCTGTCTGTTTCTTTCTCTACCTGTCTGTCTGTCTGTTTCTTTCTCTACCTGTCTGTCTGTCTCTTTCTCCTCTACCTGTCTGTCTGTCTGTTTCTTTCTCTACCTGTCTGTCTGTTTTTCTTTCTCTACCTGTCTGTCTGTCTGTTTCTTTCTCTACCTGTCTGTCTGTCTGTTTCTTTCTCTACCTGTCTGTCTGTCTGTTTCTTTCTCTACCTGTCTGTCTGTCTGTTTCTTTCTCTACCTGTCTGTCTGTCTCTTTCTCCTCTACCTGTCTGTCTGTCTGTTTCTTTCTCTACCTGTCTGTCTGTCTGTCTGTTTCTTTTCTTTCTACCTGTCTGTCTGTCTGTTTCTTTCTCTACCTGTCTGTCTGTTTCTTTTCTCTACCTGTCTGTCTGTTTCTTTCTCTACCTGTCTGTCTGTCTGTTTCTTTCTCTACCTGTCTGTCTGTCTCTTTCTCCCTCTACCTGTCTGTCTGTCTGTTTCTTTCTCTACCTGTCTGTCTGTCTGTTTCTTTCTCTACCTGTCTGTCTGTCTGTTTCTTTCTCTACCTGTCTGTCTGTCTTCTTTCTTACCTGTCTACCTGTCTGTCTGTCTGTTTCTTTCTCTACCTGTCTGTCTGTCTGTTTCTTTCTCTACCTGTCTGTCTGTCTGTTTCTTTCTCTACCTGTCTGTCTGTCTGTTTCTTTCTCTACCTGTCTGTCTGTCTGTTTCTTTCTCTACCTGTCTGTCTGTCTGTTTCTTTCTCTACCTGTCTGTCTGTCTGTTTCTTTCTCTACCTGTCTGTCTGTCTGTTTCTTTCTTCTGTCTGTCCTGTCTGTCTGTCTGTTTCTTTCTCTACCTGTCTGTCTGTCTGTTTCTTTCTCTACCTGTCTGTCTGTCTGTTTCTTTCTCTACCTGTCTGTCTGTCTGTTTCTTTCTCTACCTGTCTGTCTGTCTGTTTCTTTCTCTACCTGTCTGTCTGTTTTTTCTCCCTGTCTGTCTGTCTGTTTCTTTCTCTACCTGTCTGTCTGTCTGTTTCTTTCTCTACCTGTCTGTCTGTCTGTTTCTTTCTCTACCTGTCTGTCTGTCTCTTTCTTTCCTCTCCTGTCTGTCTGTCTGTTTCTTTCTCTACCTGTCTGTCTGTCTCTTTCTTTCTCTACCTGTCTGTCTGTCTGTTTCTTTCTCTACCTGTCTGTCTGTCTGTTTCTTTCTCTACCTGTCTGTCTGTCTGTTTCTTTCTCTACCTGTCTGTCTGTCTGTTTCTTTCTCTACCTGTCTGTCTGTCTGTTTCTTTCTCTACCTGTCTGTCTGTCTGTCTGTTTCTTTGTCTCTACCTGTCTGTCTGTCTCTTTCTTTCTCTACCTGTCTGTCTGTCTGTTTCTTTCTCTACCTGTCTGTCTGTCTGTTTCTTTCTCTACCTGTCTGTCTGTCTTTTCTTTCTCTACCTGTCTGTCTGTCTGTTTCTTTTCTTTCTCTACCTGTCTGTCTGTCTGTTTCTTTCTCTACCTGTCTGTCTGTCTGTTTCTTTCTCTACCTGTCTGTCTGTCTGTTTCTTTCTCTACCTGTCTGTCTGTCTGTTTCTTTCTACCTGTCTGTCTGTCTGTTTCTTTCTCTACCTGTCTGTCTGTCTGTTTCTTTCTCTACCTGTCTGTCTGTCTTTCTCTTCTTTCTCTACCTGTCTGTCTGTCTGTTTCTTTCTCTACCTGTCTGTCTGTCTGTTTCTTTCTCTACCTGTCTGTCTGTCTGTTTCTTTCTCTACCTGTCTGTCTGTCTGTTTCTTTCTCTACCTGTCTGTCTGTCTGTTTCTTTCTCTACCTGTCTGTCTGTCTGTCTGTTTCTCTACCTGTCTGTCTGTCTGTTTCTTTCTCTACCTGTCTGTCTGTCTGTTTCTTTCTCTACCTGTCTGTCTGTCTGTTTCTTTCTCTACCTGTCTGTCTGTCTGTTTCTTTCTCTACCTGTCTGTCTGTCTGTTTCTTTCTCTACCTGTCTGTCTGTCTGTCTGTCTGTCTTGTTTCTTTCTCTACCTGTCTGTCTGTCTGTTTCTCCCTCTACCTGTCTGTCTGTCTGTTTCTTTCTCTACCTGTCTGTCTGTCTGTTTCTTTCTCTACCTGTCTGTCTGTCTGTTTCTTTCTTGTCTCTGTCTGTTTCTTTCTCTACCTGTCTGTCTGTCTGTTTCTTTCTCTCTACCTGTCTGTCTGTCTGTTTCTTTCTCTACCTGTCTGTCTGTCTGTTTCTTTTCCCTCTCTACCTGTCTGTCTGTCTGTTTCTTTCTCTACCTGTCTGTCTGTCTGTTTCTTTCTACCTGTCTGTCTGTCTGTTTCTTTCTCTGTCTGTCTGTCTGTTTCTGTCTGTTTCTTTCTCTACCTGTCTGTCTGTCTCTTTCTCCCTCTACCTGTCTGTCTGTCTGTTTCTTTCTCTACCTGTCTGTCTGTCTGTTTCTTTCTCTACCTGTCTGTCTGTCTGTTTCTTTCTCTACCTGTCTGTCTGTCTTCTTTTTTCTCTACCTGTCTGTCTGTCTGTTTCTTTCTACCTGTCTGTCTGTCTGTTTCTTTCTCTACCTGTCTGTCTGTCCTGTCTGTCTGTCTGTTTCTTTCTCTACCTGTCTGTCTGTCTGTTTCTTTCTCTACCTGTCTGTCTGTCTGTTTCTTTCTCTACCTGTCTGTCTGTCTGTCTGTTTCTGTCTTTTCTCTACCTGTCTGTCTGTCTGTTTCTTTCTCTACCTGTCTGTCTGTCTGTTTCTTTCTCTACCTGTCTGTCTGTCTGTCTGTTTCTTTCTACCTGTCTGTCTGTCTGTTTCTTTCTCTACCTGTCTGTCTGTCTCTTTCTCCTCTACCTGTCTGTCTGTCTGTTTCTTTCTACCTGTCTGTCTGTCTGTTTCTTTCTCTACCTGTCTGTCTGTCTGTTTCTTTCTCTACCTGTCTGTCTGTTTCTTTCTCTACCTGTCTGTCTGTCTGTCTGTTTCTTTCTACCTGTCTGTCTGTCTGTTTCTTTCTCTACCTGTCTGTCTGTCTCTTTCTCCCTCTACCTGTCTGTCTGTCTGTTTCTTTCTCTACCTGTCTGTCTGTCTGTCTGTTTCTTTCTCTACCTGTCTGTCTGTCTGTCTTTTCTTTCTCTACCTGTCTGTCTGTCTCTTTCTCCCTCTACCTGTCTGTCTGTCTGTTTCTTTCTCTGTCTGTCTGTCTGTTTTTCTTTTCTACCTGTCTGTCTGTTTCTTTCTCTACCTGTCTGTCTGTCTGTCTGTTTCTTTCTACCTGTCTGTCTGTCTGTTTCTCTACCTGTCTGTCTGTCTGTTTCTTTCTACCTGTCTGTCTGTCTGTTTCTTTCTACCTGTCTGTCTGTCTGTTTCTTTCTCTACCTGTCTGTCTGTCTGTTTCTTTCTCTACCTGTCTGTCTGTCTGTCTGTTTCTTTCTCTACCTGTCTGTCTGTCTGTTTCTTTCTCTACCTGTCTGTCTGTCTGTTTCTTTCTCTACCTGTCTGTCTGTCTGTTTCTTTCTCTACCTGTCTGTCTGTCTGTCTTCTTTTCTTCTTCTGTTTCTTTCTACCTGTCTGTCTGTCTGTCTGTTTCTTTCTCTACCTGTCTGTCTGTCTGTTTCTTTGTCTGTCTGTCTGTTTCTTTCTCTACCTGTCTGTCTGTCTGTTTCTTTCTCTGTCTGTCTGTCTGTTTCTTTCTACCTGTCTGTCTGTCTGTTTCTTTCTCTACCTGTCTGTCTGTCTGTTTCTTTCTCTACCTGTCTGTCTGTCTGTTTCTTTCTCTACCTGTCTGTCTGTCTGTTTCTTTCTCTACCTGTCTGTCTGTCTGTTTCTTTCTCTACCTGTCTGTCTGTCTGTCTCTTTCTCTCCCTGTCTGTCTGTCTGTTTCTTTCTCTACCTGTCTGTCTGTCTGTTTCTTTCTCTATCTGTCTGTCTGTCTGTTTCTTTCTCTCTTTGTCTGTCTGTTTCTTTCTCTACCTGTCTGTCTGTCTGTTTCTTTCTCTACCTGTCTGTCTGTCTGTTTCTTTCTCTACCTGTCTGTCTGTCTGTTTCTTTCTCCTGTCTGTCTGTCTGTTTCTTTCTCTACCTGTCTGTCTGTCTGTTTCTTTCTCTACCTGTCTGTCTGTCTGTTTCTTTCTCTGTCTGTCTGTCTGTCTGTTTCTTTCTTCTGTCTGTCTGTTTCTTTCTACCTGTCTGTCTGTCTGTCTCTTTCTTTCTCTACCTGTCTGTCTGTCTGTTTCTTTCTCTACCTGTCTGTCTGTCTCTTTCTCCTCTACCTGTCTGTCTGTCTGTTTCTTTCTCTACCTGTCTGTCTGTCTGTTTCTTTCTCTACCTGTCTGTCTGTCTGTTTCTTTCTCTACCTGTCTGTCTGTTTCTTTCTCTACCTGTCTGTCTGTCTGTCTGTTTCTTTCTCTACCTGTCTGTCTGTCTCTGTCTGTTTCTTTCTCTACCTGTCTGTCTGTCTGTTTCTTTCTCTACCTGTCTGTCTGTCTGTTTCTTTCTCTACCTGTCTGTCTGTCTGTTTCTTTCTCTACCTGTCTGTCTGTCTGTTTCTTTCTCTACCTGTCTGTCTGTCTGTTTCTTTCTCTCCCTGTCTGTCTGTCTCTTTCTCCCTCTACCTGTCTGTCTGTCTGTTTCTTTCTCTACCTGTCTGTCTGTCTGTTTCTTTCTCTACCTGTCTGTCTGTCTGTTTCTTTCTCTACCTGTCTGTCTGTCTGTTTCTTTCTCTACCTGTCTGTCTGTCTCTTTCTCCTCTACCTGTCTGTCTGTCTGTTTCTTTCTCTACCTGTCTGTCTGTTTCTTTCTCTACCTGTCTGTCTGTCTGTCTGTTTCTTTCTACCTGTCTGTCTGTCTCTTTCTTTCTGTCTGTCTGTTTCTTTCTACCTGTCTGTCTGTCTGTTTCTTTCTCTACCTGTCTGTCTGTCTGTTTCTTTCTCTACCTGTCTGTCTGTCTGTTTCTTTCTCTACCTGTCTGTCTGTTTCTTTCTCTACCTGTCTGTCTGTTTCTTTCTCTACCTGTCTGTCTGTTTCTTTCTCTACCTGTCTGTCTGTCTGTTTCTTTCTCTACCTGTCTGTCTGTCTGTTTCTTTCTCTACCTGTCTGTCTGTCTGTCTGTTTCTTTCTCTACCTGTCTGTCTGTTTCTTTCTCTACCTGTCTGTCTGTTTCTTTCTCTACCTGTCTGTCTGTTTCTTTCTCTACCTGTCTGTCTGTCTGTTTCTTTCTCTACCTGTCTGTCTGTCTGTTTCTTTCTCTACCTGTCTGTCTGTCTGTTTCTTTCTCTACCTGTCTGTCTGTCTGTTTCTTTCTCTACCTGTCTGTCTGTCTGTTTCTTTCTCTACCTGTCTGTCTGTCTGTTTCTTTCTCTACCTGTCTGTCTGTCTCTTTCTCCCTCTACCTGTCTGTCTGTCTGTTTCTTTCTCTACCTGTCTGTCTGTCTGTTTCTTTCTCTACCTGTCTGTCTGTCTGTTTCTTTCTCTACCTGTCTGTCTGTTTCTTTCTCTACCTGTCTGTCTGTCTGTCTGTTTCTTTCTCTACCTGTCTGTCTGTCTCTTTCTCTCTCTACCTGTCTGTCTGTCTGTTTCTTTCTCTACCTGTCTGTCTGTCTCTTTCTCTACCTGTCTGTCTGTCTGTTTCTTTCTCTACCTGTCTGTCTGTCTGTTTCTTTCTCTACCTGTCTGTCTGTCTCCATCCCTCTTTTTTCACTTTCTTCCTCTCTCATAGTCAATAATGAAAAGACTGCTTTTAAAATGCTTGTCCTCCAGAGGGAGCTGTGGCTTTATACATAGCCTTTGTGAACACGCAGAGAATAAAAAAGAGCTTCAAAAAGTATATACCAGAAACTCGAAGGAACAGCCTGGTTAGTCTGGTGTCAGATCTGTTTACTTGCCAGACTTTAAAACACTATATAAATTCACTGTGTTCATGTATGAGGTGTAATCTATGTAATCTAAGGGCTCAATAAAAAGTATGAACAACAAATTTTCCAATTCGGTGTCACAATGACATAATAACCCAAAACAGCAGGCAAATTGCAGTAGTTTTATTATTAATGCAGTGACTTCGCTGCTATAATTAGATAATCTAGATGAGAGTGATTCTAGCATTATATTAAATTCAATGTACATGTAGATACATACATGTGAATGCTCACCTGTGTTCCATTGTATGACACTGCTACTTTATTATTACCGCCGATATACATACATACATGTGGACACATACATGTAGATACATACATCAATCAATCAAATTGATTTTCAACAAAGTTGTCACAAAGTGCTTTTACAATCACCAGCCTGAATCCGACAGAGCACACATCGACAAGTTGAACAAGAATAACAAGTTGAACAAGTTGATACACGGCGGCTAGGAAGGTCAAATTTAGGAAGAAACCTAGAGAGGAACCAGGCTCTGAGGGGTAACCAGTCCTCTTCTGGCTGTGCTGGGTGAGTTCATGACAGTCAATATAATACAGTGCAAGCAAGCAATGTGCGAGCATCTTAAAATCGAAATAGCCCAGGACGACCGTGAGGGTTGATGGGTACGATACATTGGAGGACGAAACACTGGTAGCATCAGCTGTTCCGTCGGCCGCACAATCAATATAAACAGTTTAAAAGTACTTTCATTTTAGATGGGAATGTGTTCTATTGTACGACACTGCTACTTTATTATTACAGTGTGGTCTCAATAGCTCCCAGTCATAGTCCAGCTCCTCCAGACAGAGTTCAGCATCCTAATTCCACTATTTTCCGACAAGGTAACAAGGAGACGTCGTATGTCCCAAATGGCACCCTGTTCTCTTGTCAGTGCACTACTTCTGACCCGGGGTCGTATTGCTAATAGCGAGTTATTCAGGACACGTTTTTTTCCGGGTCAAGGGTCAGCTGCATAAAACGTCCCTTTTTGGGTCGAGTTGGATGCCGGGTGGCTTGGGGGGTCGTGGGGGTGCAGCAACCCGAAACAAGTGGCCAATTCACACAGGAAAGGTTCTAGGTAAGCAGCCTCTGTGACTGTGTTTCCGGCTACCTAACAGAAACAAGAAATTAACTGTAACACAACACTGCGGAGGTTTGTCACGCTCCAGAGAAACAGAACAAACTCCCTGAGTGGACCAGATCTGCTGCCAGGTGACCTGACAAAGGATTAGAGGTTCAGTGTGGTCAACGTTGAATAAGATTGTTCTATGGTGGCTTGCTCTTTGAAGGTGAGCCGTTGCCTGAAGTAAGCAATTAGTAGTAATTATTAGTAATTATTAATTGGCCAACCAGTAAGAATACGAAATCTAACTATTTAGCTTTTACTGGGAATACTGGTATCAAAGCCCTGCTGTGCACACAATGACAAATGCAACAAACTTCCCCTGGCTGTCAGACAGCTTTCATCAGACTAAACGTAGTTTAGGAACATTTGAAGGTGGAATTCCTGAGGCGGCATGTGTTGCAGATATCCCGGGAGCAACGTGGAAGGGTCATATCAATCACTCATATCATCACTCTGTTTAAAGAGTTTCAGAGAGTCTCGGGTTTTCTGGTGAGCTTTTGTCAGTTGAGTCTTTGCCAAGTCTTACACAAGCGTCTCCGCGGAGCCTTCACGTCAGGTCAACGGGAGTTCACTCGCTAGGTTCATATCATCATTAGATTATCTTCTGCCCTATCTGACCTGAACTCAGGTAGGCAAACATTTCTCTACTTACTCTTATAAGTGACTTGAGCCACCCTGTTCGCTGTTACATGTAAAATTACAGCGTTAAGATAAAATAAATGCGAAAAGCTCAAAATCCTGAGAATGGTAAATGTATTTTAGGACCTGATTATATTTTGTCACAGAACTGTTGGTCCTGATTGTGAGCGTTGGTAGCAATATAAATAGTTGATGATCCCTTTAATATGTTATGTTGAGGAACGCTAAGCTGATTTCCATTGATAGCGTTGCATGGGGTTAACGTGCGTTGGTAGATCTTTAATAACTGATGCTTATGCTGTGAGAACATCAGTCTGCCTCATTTAAAAAGTCTAAAATAATCTGCGGATTCTACAATGCAAAGAAAAAAACATTTTTTCATTCAGTTCCCGCTACGAACGGTTAATTATTTACATATGTCTTAGTAAGACCAGAAATGACACATTCTGGTAATACGATTAGCACAATGGTTAGTATCACCGGGTTTAGAAGATACTCTTGAACACAATAAAAGAAACCTGGTGCAGAAGGGGCGAACATGACAGAATCAGGTGACACATAACGACCAAATTAAAACTAAACTAAAACTAAACTAAACAACAATACAAAAGCAGAGCAGGCCCACGTGAGACAATATAGGCAAGTATTTCAAGGGCCAATGGCGATTAAGACTTGTTTTTTTCCCCGCTTCCTGTCTGTTGTTCCTAGAGCACAGGAAGAAGGACACAGTTTGAACAGCCGCAGATGACCGTATATACACGGTGTAGTGTATATGTGGTCATGTTTTCTACTTCTGTAGGGCTACACCACTGTCAGTCACAGGGGAATAAAACAGCTGCGTATTAAAGGGGACTTGTGATTGCCAGCAATTACACAATAAACCACTCTTAAAGCCCCCGGATCCCTTTCGGATTGTGAGAAACAGTCCGGGGTCTTTCTCATCAGGGACCAGTGGGTCCGCGGAGATAGACAGACTTCGCCCAATTCATCCAAACACTCCGTCCTTCCGACGCCGTCTTCAGCTGTTTAAACCTGTAGTTGTTTTTTGTGTGTGTAGCCTGTTTTTTTAATGTGCCAAACTGGATGAGTTCAGATCATAAGTATTTTCTGACTACTGATATTTTTTCCCCTTTTCTGACACCCTTGGACTCACTTTTTGAAATACTTTGACTAATTATAAAGTGTTTCCAATATCATTCATATAATTAAACTGACACCACCACGGAGATGAGTAAGATATGATTGAATTAGAGAAAGCGAAAGAAACAGACAGAGAGAGAGAAGAGGTCATAAAGATGAGATTCTGATTATTATAAAGGCAAACTTTATGTACAGATTTAACCGAATCCTATCGGCTGAAGATAGATGGTTGCACTATGCTTTTAGATATTCCCTCATTTCTTCTTAATTATTTAATCATTCTTAACACAATTTGAAAGGAGCCTGTGAGAAGCCTGACTGCTGAGCTAACAGTGTCACACTATGGCTACGTATTATTACTCTCTGTTAAGCAGGACTCGTGTTAGTCTTATCTTCTAGTCTAATAAAGGTTGAATAAAGACCCATTTGACCACTACATTTCATGGGTCGTCTCGAAAATGGCAACAATGTCATTTTTTGATTAACATCCTAGATTTTAACTGCACTTTGGACAACTGTATCTCCAAATAATCCACAGCAGATCTGAGAAGATTTTTTTTACGGACAGTGTTTTGGGTGACATAAAGCATATATTTTATGACTTAATAAACTTATTAGCCTTTTCTCACCCTCTCCGCGTCTGTCCCTCTCCTCCTCTTCTACTCCTTTGTCCCTCTGCCTGTATATCTGTTTCAATGTTTCCAACACTCCATCGTCTTGGCTGTTTTCTTACTTTGAGTCTCAATTCTTTGGGGTCTTCCCCAGACACTCGTTAAAGGTTTTAATGAAACAGATTTTGTAGACTTTCTATTCCGAACATCTGTTAACCACTGCAAGGGAACAGATTAAAGGCCAAAGAAAGAAAAGATAGAGATAGAACAGAGACGAAACAAGAAAAAATACGTGGTCACCATTCAGCATCTTGCATCTGAATGCACAGTGTTTTCTGTGTTTGAAGCTATTGAGCGAGATAAAATGTTAAAGGTAAAAACATGTTGTGCTCTGAGTCTCTGTTACATTTAACCAATATAAACAGAAAACATATGTGACACTTTAAACCGCTTTTAGTATTTGTTCCACCCACCCATATTTTGTAAAATAACCAACTTCCTATGAAGGTGTGTTTTGTCAGGTTTGATGGCAGGTAACAGAAATGCGGAACCTTTCAGCTTTGAGTGCTCCCATTGGCCGCAGACGAAACGCTTGTTGTCCAATCCAAGAATGAACTTATTCTGTTTTGGAGATAGGCTGGCGAGGAGGGAGGGACTGTGGCTAGAGATAAGTAGGAAAAGTGAGAGGGCTTGAAATATATCAGTTGCAACCGGTCGGCTGAGTAGGTGGAGAAAAGGGGTTGAGTCTGGGCACCGAATCCATGGTAATTTTACTAAGAGCTTTTCAAGACGGGTAACCCGATCTGATAATTTGGAAACATCAGGCCTCCAGTTTGCGGTCCGCATGGGTTAAATTTAACACGTTGACATATTTGACACGGAACAATGTCGAATAACGTTGTTCCATGGAAAAGCATCGAGGGCTAACAATATATTGGGTCTTTTTATTCGGATTTGAATCTTCTGAAAATCGTGCAGTGTCACGGACATGGCAACTTCATCGCTGATACCTCATAATTATCACAGTTTAAGTTACTCCAAATGCAGTTGACTAGCTGTCTCGTGCCGACCGAGACACCCCAGAAGAGCGGCTGTTTTGGAGAAGCTCTGACCCCATCGTCTAGCCAGCACAGTTTGGCCCTCGTCCAAGTCACTCAGATGCTCATGCTTGCCCATTTTCTCCGTCTCAAACACCTAAACTTTGAGGACAGTATGTTGACGTGCTGTCTAATACATTCCGGCCCACTGACAGGTGCCATGGTAACGGCGCTGTTATTCACTTCACCTGTAAGTGGTCATAATGTTACGGCTGATCCGTGTACGAACACAGTGTCCCTAACAAGGGACACTTGCCAAGGTCTGTGTAGATTAGACGTTAAGCGAACAATCGGTTCTCGTAGTCAACCTGTGTCATGCAGGAGAAATGGTCAGTGTTAAAGACCTGATTCATTTTGACAAATTGTTATTGCCTGAAAACTGGTTCAGAGGATCTCTGAAACCAGGGCTTGTGGGGTGCTCCTGGTCAGCAGTTGGGAGAAACCACACACTGGCAAGGCTTGGGATCCTGCTCCCCCCAGACCTTGACATGTGCCCACGTTATGAGATGATCAGCGTAATAAACTTCACCTGTAAGTGGTCACAATGTTTTGGCTCATCTGTGTACAGTTAATGTAGACCAGGCTGACGGTTTCTGTTCCACTCTGTACAAATCATGTAGTCTATATTTTACTTTCTGGCGTTAGTAACGTCTACAGGACTTGGTCTCAAGTGACATTAAGATGTGTCAGTGGCCTGTGGCTTGGAACCTGTCCCAGGGTGCCAAGGCAGAAGAAAAATGATTCCCAAATCTCCAGAGCAGGCTAAGCTTTCCCACATGTGACTAAAGCACATTTTTGGAACCGCTTGTGTACGTTAAACAATCAAACCTGAGATTCCCGGCTTGGATAGTCTGCTCTCAAAAAAAATCTGACTATTGCCTTTAGTGTGTTTTAATGTGGCATATTAATGTTTCTTATGCTTGTAATATATATATATATATATATATATATATATATATATATTATACGGTTTTATAGATGCATAAGTGATAATGTACAGAGATTTGGGTCATCCTCTCCCGGTTCAACCGAAAATAATTTTGTGACATTTAAATCTCTGTCCAAATCAGGTACAACAATTGTTCTTAGGGTTGGACAAAACTTGTTTGCTTCATACCTTGTATTTATTAGTAATGATGTGGTAGACAGAGAGGGCAATGAAGAGTGGATGCTGGACCTGGGGGTCATATTTAAGAGTATTTAACAGGCTGACCTACCCGAGCCAACGAAACGGTGTTGGTTAAAAATGGAGAAGCTTTGTGCATTTAAGATCTGGTCTTTGTTACTCAATTGCTTTTCCTTCACAACTTGGATTGTTTAATTCTTAGAAAAATGTGGTGGTCTGAAACCCGTTCATACACTAAGTGCTTTGGATTTTAGAAATGGTATATTTTGATTTCCAAAAGAAAAGAATTTCACCCGAAGTCTAGACTGTGTCCATCTTTCAACAAATTTCCAAAACATTTAAAATGATGTCAAACGGCACACACGATAACACTTTGGTACTTAAACACATTAACATTAAATCTGATGTTCATCACAGATGCTTATCACTTATCTTTATTATGCTGCCCAGAGGTTTGCCTACATTGTTTCAACAAACCTTCACTGAAGCACTTCACTCTTGGTTGTTGTGCGTAAAGTTTCAGGCCAAATTCAGGGCACGAAAGCACGGAGGCCCCGTATATATTTTTGTCTTTTGAAATATTGAGATTGACATCCAAACCAGTTTTTTACACTAGCACCACGACCCCAGTGCTGACTGGGCCTGGTATGTGCTATAAATCTACTAGAAAAATTCTATATCGTCTCTATGTTAGCGAATTGTGATTAATGGCAGCATATTTGCATAAGGACAATGCATGTCTCTCTGCCGTCAAGAGGCCAGTGAACACAGCGAAAGGGTTTTTCCTTGAGTAAGAACCCAAACCAAAACTTAGGGCCACCTGAATATTTGCTGTGTGAATATAAGCTACTGCACTTCAATTTCTTGTTATTTGCTCTTTAGCGTAGCTTGCCCTTTGGAATGGACTCATAGGGTATCTGTCCAAGCACTTAGCGATCAACCTCTGATGTAAATATAGACATCGCAGGATGATGGAGAAGGGTGAAATAACGAGTGTAATAACATAACAATTAATGTCAAGATTTAATATTTTTTTTATAAAGAGGTCATGGTACTTCCTCAAACTCAACCACACCTCTACACCAATGACGCTCTCTCTCTCTAACGATGCTCTTGATTGATTAATTGGTTAAGTTCTACGCTCACCTGGTTGTTTATGTCAGAACTGAGAAATATTTTAAAGGAAAAAACTAAAACCTGCATACACCTGCGTGGGATCGGTTTGACACCCCTGGTTTACAGTATTTAGACCTAATTTCTTAAAATTCTTCAAAAGAGAAAACTTGTCTTATTTGTACTTGTATTTTTAAAAAGTAATATTTCTTGTTAAGCTATTGGAATGTATTTCTTCATTGTGGATGTGAATGTCTAGCATGTTAAAGGAGCCAACCCTGGTGAATACAGAGTTATTGTCTTGATATGATGGTCAGGTTATACTGAGGTCTAACTGTTGTTTCCTATTGCAATTCACAATTAAATAGGTTTTTGCAAATAAAACCTGTCTAAGCTAACAACAATCTAATTAGAGTGATTTACTATCCTTACCTATGAAGTCCAATGGTTATAATTATACTTACCTTGAAGGTGGTCGGTTTCACCTGTCCTGTTAATTCTGGGGAGGTGTGTTTATACTCAGGTTGGCCATCACTAGTTGATTGGCTGACACTTTACTCTTCGGATTGCTGACGTGAATGCATTACCTGAAGCCCGCCCCCAACTTGAATGCATTACCTGAAGCCCGGCCCCAACGTGAATGCATTACCTGAAGCCCGCCCCCAACGTGAATGCATTACCTGAAGCCCGCCCCCAACGTGAATGCATTACCTGAAGCCCGCCCCCAACGTGAATGCATTACCCGAAGCCCGCCCAAAACGTGAATATACAACACAAGAACGTACATATATATATAACATAACATAACATAAGAACGTAACATAGCCTAACCTAAACATAAGAAGAAGCTGACTAGTAAAAGATACTGCAGTGGGTATCTTATCCTTATTTTTTGAGTCACCGGGCGCCACTGATTCCGTGGCATGACAATTTCCTGGCACACTAGTAGACACATAACAACCAATAGCAAAAAGAGTTTGGTTTGGCGTATAGTCCTCTGCATGCGCTTTGAATGTCTACTGTTGTAGTGACAGATAGCCGGGGCACATGGCTACACCGCTAAACATGAGGATAAGCCCTGAGGTAAAATAACGAAGGCAGCTGCGAAGAGATTCCATAGCAACATGGCCATTAAAGACACACATGAAAAGGGGGAGGCAAGACAACGGTGTGAAAGAAAATACCAATTAAATTCTCTCCCTTTGTCGAGGTTTTAATGCCAAAATTCACGAGACGAGGGTCCGTTGACCGGCTTATTTCCCGTTTCTGGTTTGTGATGAACAATCACATGGTAAGGTTGAATTCGAGGTTATTTTCGCTTTTTCCATGTATACATACAGACATTTGGGAAATGCCACAATCTTGGGAGCACTTTGGGACTAAAGTTGGCCATAGTGGAAGTGATGGGGAGGGAGATCTGACATGTACAGCCTAATGGGTCCAGCCGGTACAGAACACAGATTACATCAAACCACATCAGATCAGGTATCACAGTTCAGTCACAGGAACCCTCAGGACGTGCCTGTCTTTTACAGGGTTCTTCTATTTTACAATGCTATCAGTCACACCATCCGCCACACCCGACCGTTAATGTTTCTGGTGGTGGTCGTAGTTGGGAATGGGTTTGGGGAGGTTTTCAAAGCGCAAGGGAAGACATAATAATGTCACTACGTTAATGGCTGTGAGTTAGGGTGATTTAGCGGCGCATGAAGTAGGAAGTTGTGTCTTTGAACTGTCTGTATTTGACTGCTGAGAGAAGAGAACATAATGAGAGCTTAATATGCCGGAACGTTATTAGTGTTCGGCTGTGAAATACAAATACCCTATCACTGGCTTATTGGCAACCTACAGCTGAACACACACATTTCAAATGATCTTATTTCCGGCCAGTCTTTATGATCACTGGTGACAGTGATGGCATCTTGTGTTTCGAAGGTCAACCAAAAGCTCGGTTTGATTATTTTCATGTTCGCTGTGTTAGTGAAAACAAATTCAATAAAAGACAAACATGGTTTTATGAGTGTCTCTTAAAGCCACTTGAACCTGAAAAGAGAAGTGCAGATGCCAGTCGGCTTGGTCATGCCACAAAGGGGTTTGTAATGAACCCACTCTCTCTCAGAAGTCATGAAACTGGATGCTCTCTGGTGGTTGTGGGGTGGTGTCCCAGTCTTTTCCCTCCACCAAAGTCTCCGAACAAGTCATGTTTCCACCACATATCATTCCCGGACGATCAGTTAGCTAGCATGTGAGACACCAGACCCTGGTTACATACAATACAAACACATTGATGAACCGACCACAGATGAACCAGACAACTCATGTCAAATTCACGTCTGTATTTAATGTTTGTCCAGCCCAGGCAAAACATCTATTTAAGCTGAAAAACCAGCAAACATTTTGGTTCAAGGGACGACATTGGATTTTCAAACAATTGTGTGCAACAAGTGCAGATGTGTTTCCTCTGAAATACTTGTCAACATTTTGAAATTGAAATTGTCCTTTATCGACATTG